>CM020519.1:8865000-9465000 GCA_009823395.1 Thamnaconus septentrionalis | reverse complement strand
ATACATTTGCATGCGTAAACACTGAGACAAGGCGCACGGGAACGCGTGCCAACACATACACACGAGAACATAAATATTCAGAAGCACAAACTTATTCCGCTGCGTGGGCCTTGACTGATGTGTTTGTTAACGTTATCGAGGGTTTGGGCAGTTTGGGGGATTTTGGGGGAGCGAACAAAAAAAATTTTTTGGAGTGAGTGAAAGGTGAGAGCAAATAAAGTCGTGGGGAAGTGGCTAAATTTAAGGATAGAATAAAGGGAATTCTCTGCTCAGCGTGTCAGAGGCGTATCAGGCCGGTCAGAATCCGATCACGTAAAAGGGCAGTTTACTACCGTTTCATTCCACAAGGGGCTCGTTCACTGAATACGCTCCCTGCAGGACGAATCGGGAAAAAACTATTTATGAGCGAACAGCCACTTTTTTTTTTTTTTAAACATAATCAAAACTGACAAACCAGGGTGGAAGCGGAACAATTACATTTTGGCTTGCGTGACAACGGCTGCCAAGACAGCTCGGAACCCGGCAGCTCGGAGCGAGACCCCCCCCCCCAATGGATCATTTGACGAGCTGTTTATTCACTCATTTATTTATTTATTCATCTGTTCTCATGTTTTGGTAAGCTCGCCCTGGACTGTGATTTTATTTCACGCCAGTTTGTTTTTTTTTCATCAAGTGATGACTGACTGCACTGACCTGTGATTGAGCAAGTTGTAAAATGTCTCAATACCACAATGGGGATTAATGAAAGTATCCATCTATCCATCCATCTATCTATCTATCATCCATCTATCCATCCATCAATCTATCCACCCATCTAACATCCATCCATCCAGCTATCTATCTATCTATCCACCCATCTATATATCCATCCATCCATCCAGATGCCTTCATATTTGTGTCTCCTGTGTCTCTGCAGGTTCCTCGGACCTGAGTCCGTTCCCCGGTCAGTTCGACCGCCAGTTCCCGGGCCTCTCCTCCCTCACAGAGAGCCGCTTCTCCAACCCTCGGATGCACTACCCGGCCACCTTCACCTACACGCCGCCCGTCACCTCCGGCATGTCGCTGGGCAGCGCCCACTACCACACCTACCTTCCGCCGCCCTACCCGGGCTCGACCCAGAGCCAGAACGCCCCCTTCCAGACCAGCAGCACGCCTTATCTCTACTACGGCGCCTCGTCCGGCTCCTACCAGTTCTCCATGGTGCCCGGCGGCGACCGCTCGCCCTCCCGGATGATCCCGCCTTGCACTAGCGCCTCCACGGGCAGCACCCTGGTCAACCCCAACCTGCCCAGCCAGACGGAGGGTGGGGTGGACGGCGACGGGAGCCACAGTAACTCCCCCACCGTGCTCAACCCCGGCGGCCGCATGGATGAGGCGGTGTGGAGGCCGTACTGAGGGGAAGCCCCTCCGCCCCAACCCCTCCCCCGCCCGCCCCGACGTCGCAGTTTCGGTAGCACAAAATCTTCAAGGAAGAGAGAAATCTCGGGCTCTCATCGTGTAAACTGATGCCTTTTTTTTTTGCTTGGAAATGAAGGCTGAGATTTATATACAGGAAAAAAAAAGAAGAGAACTGAACTTGTACGGACCCGTCTCCCCTGGAATGTGTTTTGACCAAGACACGACAAAAGGGAGTCAAGTTCACAGCAATAACGTGAAAAATGGGTTGTTGGGTTTTTTTGTTTCCCCCCTTCCCTCGGCCCCGAGTGGATGAGACACTTTTTTTCCCCCACTTTTTATCGTAATCCACATGCTACGTTTCGGTAATATTTGTAAAAGACTGCCTCTTTTGTATAGTGTTTATACTTCGGCAAGGCTTTTTTGTTTTTTTTGCAGAGCATGTTTTGTTTTGTTTGTTTGTTTTTTTTGTACGACGACAATATCGAGATGCAAGTTAGGCACTGAGTAGCGAGTAATCAGAGTGACGCATATGTTACCCGGAGAGGTACGAACATTACATTTTGCTGTAAAACCGATTAATTTAAACTTGTATATTGTGGGTGAGACGGTGTAGATTGAGGCGTTTTTCTTTTTTAACTTATAAAGCCATAAATTATGTATTGTATTTGAAAACTTGAGTCAAAGAAGTGTAATCTGAATATTTTTGATGCATCTTTATAAACTAAGTTAAAATTATTTTTTTTTGTCATAGGTAATTTAAGAAAGTTCAAAGTTTTGAAGGTTTTGTTTCCTTTGGTAGCACCCTCGAAGTTCGAAATCATCTGGAATACGAAACGCAATTTCCAAAGACTTTTGCAACACTTTTTTTTTTTTTTTTTTTTTTTGCTTGTCTAATTTCGAGTTTAACTAGTCCACACATTAAAACAGCCCAACATTCTCGCCAGGCGTTGACACATATTTGGCTGGAAATTAAACCTTTTGGTATTTATTGAGCAATAACTTCTATCGTGCCTTTTGGCAAAAATCACATGAAAGAGAACTCCAGTTGGGGGGCGAGGGGGATAACTATCCAGCAGGGGGGGAACTCTGCTCCGTTTTCAAGATTCTCTCGTCCGGTGTTTTTTTTGTCTTGTTTTTTTTTTTTCTTGTCAAGATGGGAAATGGTTCACTTGTGTACAAATTAACATGAAGGCCAAAGATCACGGCAGACGGGCGCCCAACGCTGCTCTCAGTTGCTCTCCAAATGGTCAGACATTGCGGTCGGGTTATTTTATTATACAGGAACTCGTCAGGATCACATTAATCCTTTGGATGATCTCAAATCCCACAAATTTGGTGGGATGTCTCATTTTTCATATTCAGCCAGGCTGAATGTTCTGTCAGGCCTTGAAGGAAAACGCGCCAAGTCTCGTATAGCTTTGGAATCGTGCAGGCGATGGTTTAAAAAAAAAAAAAAAAAAAAAAGTTGTGTCCAAGTGTGTGACACACACGGGTACTTTTTTCTTTCTTTCCTTCCTTCCTTTCTTCCTTCCTTCCATCCTTCCTTTCGGTCTCTGAGATTGAAATGGAAATGTCACAGTCGAAGACATGAAAAACTGTGACGCTCTCTAAGACATTTATTTATACTCCTTTCTCGCGGGGCCAACGTCGACGTTCACCTCCAGACAGATGCGTGTTGGCAGCGATATCGTATTATTACATTTGAGGAATAACATTTTTTTTAAAAAAGTGTTGGTTGAGGAGACAAGGTACGATTAAAAATAAAACAAACAAAAAAGAAAAGCGAGGTGCTTGGATGCAGCTGCTGGCAGCAAACCAGTTACCAAAAAAAACAAAACATGGGAGACTTGTGCAAGTCTGTTTCATAAAGCACTTATTTCTTGTTTTTTTTCTAGCAACGCGGCTGCCAGCGAGGCTCGTGGTTTTCAGTCCTCGGCGCAGATACGCCCTCCGCCCCCCCCAAAAAGTCGCACATAAACACGCTCGGAAGAGATAACGCTCGGCCAGGCGGAGCGCAAAAAAAGAAAAAAGAAGTTTTCTTTTGCTTTTCAATGCTAAGACATTCGGCGCAGGCCTGTAATATAATAGAAAAAGAAAAAAAGATGGGGAAAAAACCCAGCCCTGCCCCGAAAGGAATCAGGCGCCTCGCCGACCGTTAGCACGCAGCGGCCCCCTCCGCAAGAGGAAGATCTGAAGCAAATAAATGCAAGTGAGCGTGTCACTCGACGCTTCCCCCGGCTGCTTCGCCCCCCGAACCTTTTCTCGCTGGTGCAGCGTAACTCAAGAGAGCAAATAAAATCCTCGAGATTGCTGTGTTTATCTGGGTTTATTTCCAAGCACGGATTCATACGATGCCTCTTTAACTATGCACATGTGTTGGAATTTATTTAATCCGCTCCTTTCTTGACTGAGAGCAGGAAATGGTCTTTTAAAACTGTTTACACATCATTGCAGCACTGAGATCCTGTTTTTTGTTGTTGTTTTTTTTTTTGTCCTCATCTGCTTTTATTTGTCTTGTGTTTTTTTTTTTTCTTCTCTCCCCTCCCCGAAAACAGAAAGTTCATCCTTTGTCTTTGCTTTGGCTCAATGTTGCATACAAACGGTCCTCGGCGACGTTGTATTATTTAATGATCAATATGTATGATATCCAGGAACCGTTCTTTACCCTGATCATATGTAAAGTTTACTTTCTCGTGTCTGTTGTGATGCTTCTTCACCACACTGTGTCAGGAAGTCGGAAACTAATGGAAGAGCCCCCGTTGGAGTTCGCTGGTACTTTTGCATCTCTTTTTTTGTTTTTAAAGGGACAAAACAGACCTGACAACAGTGAGTGAAATTGGCATTGTGATTGTACATGTTGTTTATTTTAAGAATAAAATAGGAATTTTGTAACTTAGCCCGAGCTGTTTAGCTCATCTGTCCACCTGAATTCAATTTTGTTTGATGCAGAGAGACAAAAATGTGTGGGATTGTGCAGCTAATTATCTCATTATTTCTGCCTTTGAAGCTCTTGGCTCACTAAGAGTCTTTGTCTTGATATACATGTGTATGCACAGTTTCACAGGTTGCCAGACAGCATTGACACTGTTTGAAAAAAGAAAAAAAACAGCTTTTTATACTTCTATAAAAATTGGAGAGGTAAGAAAGAGACCTGGATATCGTCTCCCAACAAAATGAATGCCACAAGGCAAGCAAAGAAATAGGTTCATAGATTAAAAATAGCACAACTTAAATTTTCAGATACATCAACACACAATTCAGAAAACATTTGATTTGGTTTGTTTCTGATTTTCAAACAAAAGTAATGAACAAACTGACCTTTGACTCGGTCCCTTTAAGCCCTTGACTGTGCCACCTCCAGTTCACTCTGATGATTTTGGGGTTGTTGTTTTTTTCATCCCAGTTCAGCTTTTTTTTTATCCTCCATTCCTGCTTCAGCTCCATTGTCCTTATTTGTTAAAACTTCCCTCATTTTTCAAGATGTCTCTGATTTCTAAACTCCACTCATCCTCCTTGAGTGTGACATCACTTCCTGTTTACCCCACTTCCTGTTTACCCCACTTCCTGTGTCCTGCCTGGAAAAAAAAAAAAGTTAAAACTAAAAAAAAAAAAAAGCTGTCTGACGCTCTGTGGGACGCCCTCTACTGGAATCCTCCAGTATCACTTGATATGCAGCTGAGGTTGTCTAAAATAATCTCCCTCTAAATGTGATTCACTTTTGCATTGAACTACACAATAGCAGAGTTCAAATAGCTCCACTTCAAGCAACAACAACAGTCAAAATATAAAAGCATATTACTTTGACCAAAGTTTGTATCTTGTAAAAACCTTTAAACCTCAAAAGCAACCAGCTGGTTTTTCCAATGTAAGAAGTAAGATATTTGTATACAAATGTAGGGAATAAAAGTAAAAAGAAATATTCAAGTAAACTGCAGACACACAAAAAATAAAAATAAAAATAGTACAGTAACAAAGCATTAAAGCATTTGTACTTGGTTGCTTCCCTCCTCTGCCAGCAGCCTTGATTCCGCCGGGACGTTTAACCGCATCATCACCGTTTCATCAACCTGCAACGAGCGCGTGCGGTGGCCAAAGAGTCAGAATTAGCGGTGTCATCTCCAGGCCTGCCACTGCGTCTCTTCGAACATTGTCTTTGGAAGGGGACTGAGGTGCTCTGGGGCCCCTTTGCTACGCTACGCTGCGCCAGGCGACTACTGCCATGCTCCCGCTGCCACATGGCTTCATTTCAAAGGTACGCTGGGAAACCAGAGAGAGATGGAGACAGGGAGAGAGACATGGTGAGACCCGGGGAGCTGTTTTACATTATTCCAAGACATAATAGAGCCAATCCCGACGTGCACACTCTGAAACAGGGAGGAGAGTGTGTTTTTTCAAGGTTCAGATTTTCTCGGGATTTCCCTGCGTATAGATTCAATGGAGGGGGGGAACTCCCGCTGGTTTCAGGTTCAGAGTCGTGGCGTTTCTCAGCCGCGCCGAGCAATTATAATAATGAACTCCGGAGGAGCAACGCTACACCCAGACACCCGGAGAAACAGGCTCGAGACAGCAGCACCGAGGGACCTTCACCCCCCCCACCCCAAAAAAAAAATTGAGTGGAATGGTTTCGGTTCCCGGTAAATTTGGTGGCGCTAGGATTTGCAGCGCGTCATAAACACCAATTCCCCGTCCGCCTCTAGTCACACTCTCAACGGCGGGCGACGCAAACAGTAGTTTTATCTTGAGGTGTAATTCCTCCGCGTTGGAGGCGAGCAGGCGCACACAAGCACACGGCTGACGGGCCAACACCGTTGTTTACTGGGCCTCTTCAAACATTTCAGAGGAGCAGCTCAGGCGGGAAGTGATGCCCAAGGGCCTCGTAGCGCTCTCAGAGGCGCGTATCCCTACCCTGTTTCCATCTTCGCTAACTGGCCTCTGCGTGTGTGTGTGTGTGTGTGTGAGAGAGTGTGTGTGCAGAAATGGGGGCAATAACAGCACTTTTTGGACACTCGTGCGGACATGATTTGTTAATGAGAAAGGAGATCAGGTTTAGCTTTGGTATTATGGTTAAGATAATTAGCAGGTTGGGTCACTGCAGAGTTTGTGTTCAGTAAAGAGGCCCCACCATCAATTTAATGCAACACCTGCATCTGAATATGACGTTCAGCCAACTGGTCACCGTATTGACTGATGGTAAGTTTGTGTTTCGCATCATTGCACATTGTGACCAGCATATTATTGGGTAGCGACGCTGATTTTGATTTGATTAGAATGTAGGGTAAAGCCCCTGTCTAATTCTGGGGAAATTCACCAGGCGCCAGCAATAGGTTCATACTCTGGCGCACTCTAGTGGTTCGTTTTATTTATTTATCTCTTGGGATCCGGGGGACCACCGAAATTGTTTTTTGCGCGGCCGAAGGAGGGCTCGCCAAACTTTTTCGCCATTTTTCACGTCTTTAGGGAGCTCCGCTAGCTACAGCTTCAGATTTTGTTTTTATCTTAAATATTTGACACAGATGTGGAATGTGTTTCGCCCTCACAGAGAGAGAGAGAAATCTAAACGGTGACATGGCTTGTGACCTGAAATGAAACCGTTATCAATCCCAGACGAGCTGCATCCAGGCACCAGCCCAGGACTTTCTGGATACAAGACCGCCCGACATCCTCTACGAAAAGTCATTCATCAATAGCTTACTGTGTGTCGGACTGTTCCTTTTTTTTTCTTGACTTTGCTTCTCTTTCATGAGATATTTCACTGTGTAATTGCAATTGCAGCAAACTTAACTGAAACTCGGGGAACGCGGTGGAACACCAAATGCCTGCGTTGCCAGAGCCTTGCCAGTTTACATTATGCAATACCGGAGTGGTCACACCGCCTAAAAATAAACCCCAAATTACAGGGAAAATGCAAGTGTCAGGACCATGGACAGCGACCAAACATGCAAACAAAAGGCCTCTTTGTCCAAGGGCCCGGCTTCATGTCAGTGTTTCAAATTATACAGTGGAGCTCGACTGTCCAAAAAAAAAAAAAAAGGTAAACTGTTGCTGCGTGAGCGAACATGAGACAGGATAAACCTCCGCTCGGTGCCAAGCATTCATGAGGAACAGGCCTTTTTCCATAGGTTGGAGCCAGGCAATAAAATTTCAAATATTTGGGCCGGATCCCCATCTTTGCCTGAAACGGAGCGTGAAGCGGCGCCGTGTGTCGGATGAAGGCCCGTTAGACTGTTATCAGGCAGGTGTTAATTCAGAATTAATGGGCTGGTAATTCGGAGCAGGCCCGCAGGTCCTGACCCCCGGCGCTTAATGGCATCCAACGGGCGGCGGGGGCCCGGGGGGGATGCACGGCGGCCACGTGACCGTAGGGGGGGTGCCAGGCGCGGAGGGGATGAGGGATGTCCGCCACCGTGTCTGCTTCTGCTTTAGACATTCGCCCCGCCGCCGCCGCCGTCTCCAAGGATCATAATCGTGTTTTGGAGGCGCGTTTTATGGTCCCAGGGCTGGAAACTAAAAATGTTGCGTGTTTCCTGCGAGCGAAGCGATGATTTACAAGCTCGGATGATAAAGTGTGGGGGGGTGGGGGGGGCTGAGGATCCCAACGTGTCTGATATTGCGGTCGTACGCTATATACGGCACGAGAAGGGAGGAGGTGAAGTTCTGGCCCGCTGGTGTGTATCAATACCTGACATCATCATCTCACATCATTAGCACTGGGTCCACATCCTTCTCCAGTGGCCATGGGCTATTTAATGTGGTCCGCCACTGGAAGAGAAACCCTAAGCATGCAAAAGGAGCATAAATACCTCTGGGCTCTGGCCGTCTGCGAGACGCGCTCACTTATTTCGAGCGCTAAAAAAAAAAAAGGCCAATCAGATGTGTTTATTGTTATCTTCTGCCCTAAAATTTGGCCCTGATTATTAAAAAAAAAAAAAAAACGCCTTGATCACCTGGCTCCGAGCTCGAGCGGCGCCGCACTGCTGAGGCCAAGGGACGCGGCCCGCCGGCGTCTCCGCACGCTTCCACCGCCGATCCGGGACAGCGGGCCAAGAGCGCTCTCTGGTGAGGTCGTCAGGCTTCTGCCGAGAAAACCGCAGGCGCACGCCGGGCAGATCAATAATCCCCATCATGCCTCACCACAAGTCATTCAAACCTGCAAGGGCAGCCGAGCTGGAAGGAGGTTTTTTTGGGTTTTTTCGGAGAGGCGGGGGGGTTGGGGAGGGACCTGCAGAAGAACTCGATACTCTCTTGGATGCTCTCCGTCCACAGAGTGGAAGAGATGAGGACTCGTCTTCCGCGGCCACGTCTCCTCCTTTAAACCCGATCCCCTGTTATGACATAGTCGCTGGCGGAGCCGCCGGCGAGGCTCTGATTAGACACTTCCCTCTGGCCGACGTTGATTTCACATGTCAGCCTACCGGCTAATTAGCCCAGATAGCAGCGATTAGCGCTACGCTTGTTCCAGTGGCAAGGGAAATTGAGAGTACGATCAATTTATTTCCTCTTCCACCGTCAAACCTGTCCAACATCTACAGAAGTTTCATTCCGGAATCGGGCTACTTGCATGTAATTGTTTTAGCTTTCCGGTGTGTTCCTGCACACTATCACTTTCATTGTTTTTCATGTTTATCGTGTGTGGGTTTCAACTGTTCTCGTCTTCCGAACGTAGTCGGGCCTTCCCTTAAAAAAAAAAAAGAGAGCGCCTGATTTCCGTGGGGCTAACGTGGTTTAGCGAAAGTTAAATAAATTCGAATAAATCCAGACTACCCGAAAACATTTCAGGCTCGCTTTGCATAATTCACAATGAACCCGGACTAAATGACTTACATTCGAAGGAACATGGATAAACACGGGTGTTTCCACTAAAATACACACTGCTCGGGGGCTTGGAAAAGCCAACCTTTCTCTGGGATAAAACATGTGTTTTTCCGCCTCCCGGGTACAATATCAGCAGCTGAGCACCGGGGGTCTGCTCGGCAGTATTTCTCATTCTATGGGCCTGACCCCTAATTGGATCACAGGTCCTGTTTCTGGTGGGTCCTCGCGCGTCAAAACGCGACCAGTTTGTTTTAATCAGCTCAGGTCTCAAAAAAGCAAGGCTCAATTTGGACAATTTATGCCTCGGCTGAGAGCGTTTAGCAACCCCCGGCCGTATGTGCGATATACGCGCTCCCCTTTCGCCGTGGCGGCTCGAGCCAGGCGACTGGTAAGATCCGCTGGGAGTATAATAACAGATTAATGTGGCGTGCCAGGCCCCGTGACCAGACGTGTTTGACGTTAATGCCCCACTGTATATTATCCAGCGCGCAGAAACATTGGACGTGAGCGATGGTATCCAAGGACAGGGGATGTTTAGGTACTAATTACCAAACAGCAAGGCACAAAGTCTCGCTCCATATTTCCTTACTCCTGTGGAAACACTCGGCAGGCTCCATTTATTTTCTTTGACTGTTGTTTCTGGCACGGGCGCGCTCTCGGTAAACACCGCTCGACCCGCCATTGTAAATCCGACAGGCGCGGATCTTTCAAGTGAGACTCCTTTGAGGGGAAAATGGAGACAGATCGGATGGCGGCGCTCGGGTTTTCCGTCTTAATGAGAGAGTGGAGAAGAGGGATGGCGTTTGATCCCTGGCATTGGAAGCCTCTATTTAAAACTGTCAGCGGTCATCACTCTCCCTGCGTCTTTTTCCTCCGTCTCTGTTATAGGGACGAGGGGAGCAGACCTGCGGTGCTGGATCAGATCAAATCAAGTCGGGCAAGTCGGGCCTCCTTTTTTTTTTTTTTTTTGACGAGCGGGATCCAGCAGGCGCGGCAGCTTCCACTTTGACTTCCTCTCGCGTCACGCCGCGACCCCCCCCGCCGAAAAGCATCGTCGCTGATTGATCACCTCGAAGCCGGGAGAAAAGGCGGGGAGCCGATCTGCGAAAATATTATTTTATTCGTCGAGCATTGCAGCGAGCGTGGCTCGCAGTCATCACGCTCCAGTTTCATATCAAATGTTTGTCCAAACCGCACAAGAGCCTCATGGTTTCTCCGAGAACGTCTCGCTACGGTTGCGGCTGACGCCGGGCCAAAGACGATAAGCCTGGAGACAAAAAAATTTCCATCCCGGGTTCTGGTGGACAGTTGGAAGTTTAAGACGTGAACTTTCGGGGCCGCGTGGATGTTGACAGACTTCTTCAGAGAGAGAGGAGGAAATGTCTCTTTGATGAAGGGGCTGGAGGGCAGGGGCTCCTGACCATCGCGGACCTGGCCTGGAAGATGCTTTTCATCACGGCGCTAATGGCTCCACCTAATCAGGCCTGATTGGGGCTGCAAAATAAATACCCTCTCCTTTCATAATATCATGTGTAACTTAAGACAAAATCAATAGCTGGACTGAACGCTAATAGCTGTAGGCAGAATAAATGTCTCTGGCCGGGATACATTTTTCAGAATGAGCCTCTTCAGTGAGGACGGTGTTGATTTTTTTAATACCCCAGGACAAAGGCCCGTTAGGGATTTTCATAACCCCGATTCGGGCGTGCAAACACTTCAGAAACACGGCCCGTTTCAATCCATCAGCGTGTTTTTTTTTTTGTCTTGCGCATTTTCTAGCGCAAGCAAGCGTCACATCATAATTTCTGTGAAATCAACCTCGGCGGGCAGAGGGCCGGATTTCAGTTTGTATAACGTAAAAAGAAACAGAAAGAGCCAACAGAAACGAACGACGATCGAAATGAAGCGGCAGATTACAACAGTCATATTCAGCTTTATTCATTAATCACAGATTTATCAAAGTGTCTCCACCCGCAGCCCAAAACATGATAATAAACACCGGAGTCAGACCAAACGTCTGTGGGCTTGGGAATAAATAATGTGAATGACCCGAGACATCAGCAGCTGCTAAAGTGTTTGGCCAATGCAGACAAATGTGTATGAAAGAGAGCCCTGTGCTATAGGAAATAAATACAGACACAGTTAGGTTTGAGTGCAAACCTCACGTCAGAAGCTTCATAGCGGCAAAATGTAAATCTGCTTTCAAAGGGGTGAACTGTGGCGCGCGCGTGATTTATGTTGCGCTCCGCTTCTTTTTGTCTGCGTCTGCGACATTTGCTCAACCTCTGAATCCTGCATCTCTAAGGTGAAAAGCGGTGGAAAAACATCTGCAACATCTGACCTGTTTTGTTTTTTGTTTTTTTTATGAAAGAAAAAATGTTGGTTTTTCATGAAAAAAAAAAAAGCCACTGAGGAAGACTCGAAAGAGAAAGTCACAGTTGGGTTGAAAATCAGGCGGTGGGAGGGAGGGTGCTTATATGCACATGGTTACTCTCTCCTCATTCCGATTGGTCCGTCTGGCCGCTACTTGGCCAACCGCCTCGCCACGTCTTTGTAGGCCAGCTCAATCTCGGAGTCGGCGGCGCAGGTGTTGGTGAACTCGTCCCGAGCGTAGGCGCTCTTCAGGTAGCGCCACACGCCCGTCATGTCTGAGGGGATGTCGTAGTTGCGGTACTTCTTAGCCACCACCTGGGAGAGGAGGGCGAGGCGTGACTTCCAGCTGAAGTATGTTGCTATCTTGTCTGACATTTCAATCCAGACACTCAAGCAGATGTGCTATTTTATTCCAGCTGTTATCAATCAGATTTTTATTTAGCTGTGGGACATTTCATGCTAAGCTAAACACAGGCACTGTGGGTAGTGTATTGCCATTGACATGATGCCTACCAAAAAGCCTTTTCAATTTTTATCATTTGAAATCGTAAACACGTCAGAATGATTCTAATAATAACAGAATTACAATGAAATTGTAATATACACATCGTTGTCTGCCTAAGTCATATATGAACGTTGTTGGAAAACAAGAAAAGACACATTTTTTAGCAAGCACATTGGTAAAGTTAGGCAGATATCACAATTTGGCCAAAAAATGACTTAGGCAATTATGCTATTAGGCTAACGATATAGATATAGATATAGATATAGGTATATTGAAGATTAATCTTTTTTGGGAAATTATGTAGTATTAAATTGTTGTTGTTTTTGTTGTTGTCATAAGTCACTTGTAGATTTTATAGTAGTAGCGTAAATTAGTGTAAAATGTAAGGTAATAAGAAATACAAATAAATAAATTTAGTAATAATGTTAGATGAAAATCTGAACATTCATTAAAGACTCAAAGCGATGTGTTGTAACTGGCTGTACCTTCACGATGTGCAGTTTTGGCAGCAGGTTGCAGTCTGCCAGGGTGAACTGGTTGCCATCCAGGAAGCTGCGGATGGAGAGCTTCTCGTCCTCCAAGCTGTCCGCGTCGATCTCGTCAGGCAGGGGGCTGTTCATGTAGTCGTCCAGCTTCTTCAGGGTTCTGGTCAAGCCCTTTTCTAAAACTAAACACACACGCACGCTTACAAACACCGTCATGAAACGTGAGCAAGAGGCCTGACCTATGGGGCCAAGGCCTCACTAGGTGGCAGTGTAGCAGCAAAGAGAAACCCCCGTCAGAGCGGGTTCCAAACACTGGCTTATGCTACGACCTAGTGGAGGAACATAAAAATGGCTTTGCTTTTTCTTTTTTTTCCCCCCTCAGCGTCTGAGAGTGTAAAAGGGCAAAAAGCGCTCAGCCCACCGGAGTTGGCCTCTGGCTTGGTGTTCTTGATGTAGGCTGAGAACTTGGCGAAGATGTCATTTCCAGCTGTGTTTGATTCTCTCTGCTTGGCGGCCAGTTTGGGATACCTGAGCAGACGGGCGGCGGGGAGGAGGGAGAGAGAGAGAGAGAGTGAAAAAGAGAGAGTGAGGCAGTCAGACGGAACCATCTGGATAGCATTAACACCTGGACTGCTGTTCGGCTCGCACCGAAAGCATGTTACACACACTCAGACTGAGGAAGGCCGGGCCAGCCGCCCGCACACAGCCGAGGTCCCCCGTTTATAATGTGAAAGAAAAAACTTTGCAGGCAATAAAAGAAAGATTTAGTTAATCTCCAGTTTTCTCTCCAAAGACTCTGGTTTGGGTTTTTATTTCTTCTCCTCGTGGAAAAACAACAATACCAGTATAACCCAGTAAACCTGTCTCAATTATGCTAAAGCTACATTGCCTTTTTTCACATATCAAACATGCAAAAAACGTCACATGTTCATTCACAAGAGATATAAAAAACACGCTAATACCCTCCTTCACACTTGCACACTTTGCTTTTCTTCTTCTTTTGGTGTCATAAATCCAGCCTGCGTGTCTGAAGTCAGAGATATAATCTGATACCCAACACTACCAGCCGTAAAACTTTCCCACCCGCCCCGACTTACTTTGGAGGACAGAGCGTTTCCTCCAGGAACTCCTCAATCTTGTTGATATCGGTCTTAACCTCTCCGTTGAAGGTCAGGAAGGGGGGGTGTGTTCCTGGAGCCAGGTTGTGCAGATCTGCTGGTTTCCTGTAGCGGATACGGAGAGGGCAGTGGGGAGGGGAAATAATAGTCAGGAGCGCTGAGGGCATGCAGGTGGAAGAAGCCCCGGAGGCGGCCAAAAAATAGCAGCAATAATTTGTGGCCTCTAATTAATCACTTTCTCTCCACAAATTAAGAGATTGTGGCCACAATTGCTAGTTTTGTGGGCAGAGGTTTCTCTTTTTTTTCCCCCTCAGCTATACCCACAGAGCTCCACACAGGTGTGATTTTGACGCGGAAGGCTTCCTGTTTTTCCAACCTTTTCAGATCGACGGTTGTGACGTTGAAAACGACCCCTTTGAGCCACAGGATCATGAAGAGGCGCTGAGAGAAGGGGCAGTTGCCGATGCTCTCCCCATCGTTGCCTGCCTGCAAGCAAACAACGTGAAGAAAAGTGAGCCAAGCCCCAACAACTGTTCACCGTCCGTCTGACCGACCTCCAGTAGAAAGTGTTTTCAGTCATTCTCAGAAATTTAATCAACTCAAAACCAAGAAGCAACCGCTGCAAATGTCCACAAACGCTTAAGAGAAATAAACAGGAAGTCATTGCAAGCCTAGCTAGGCTAACGCGCTAATGTGATTTGCACGATTATGTTTTGAAAGTTGTTGTTCCTTACGGCTACAGAAAACCATGGAATCAAACCCAAAAGTAAAAACAGTCAAACATAAATCATTTTTCATGTTTTAATGGTTTAGTAAAGGTGTACATCACTGACTCCAGCTTTTCCAAATGCCTCAGAGACCCACAGCATTTGCCAAGCGGGGATAAAGCACAGAAACTTTCCCAACCTGCTGCGAGACACACAATCACATCCCATGCCTGCCACACGGGGACGTACACTCTGAGATCATGTGTCGACACGGACGGACTTTCAGCCGAGCTCGTGAGCTCCGTCACCTGAGCCCCCGACGCAGCTGAATTATACATAGTGATTCCATCACCCGGTTCACTGGCCGGCAGGGCTGAGCAGTGGGTCAGAGCGGCAGACGCAGAGAAAACCCACACACTCGCCGTGGAAATGAGTTCACTGGCCCCGAGGTCGCTGGGGTGAGCTCAGATTTGACAGCTGACACAGTTCAGGGTGGTGCAGGTTTTTAGGGAAGGATTTTTAAAACAGTCTGGAACTTGCAGTGGGAAAGACACAATGTTTACCTCTACTGACAACTGATACAAAGTTGCAGTGTTATGAAAATATAATGAAAAGCCAACATGCCAGATAATTTCACTATTCTGTGTCATCATTTTGTGCTGCATGTTAACCAAAACAGACAGGCTACAGTGTAGCAGCACTGAACCTCCACTGAGCAAACATGGATATAACAGTTCCATCACTGTTCCATGGACAATCACAGTAGGTTCCTAATATTGCATTTTACAAAGGAGGATGTTGAAATTCACTTGAAAAAATAATATGATCATACAGGGCTGAGTCACTTTGTGAAGTCACTTTCTACTCTTGATGTCATAACTAGTACAGTACATTGCAACAATAGAAGTGAAATCAACTCAGCTTAGCTGAATTGAATTTATGTTGCTGCCAGTCTAGTCAGCTTTTTTTTATTATATGCCACAAGTTATTTTTGTTGTATGCCACAGGTTATAGGTTATCCATAATAGAAATATTATTATTAATAGTGGTAATATTAGTATTACTATCGTATTGCATAATTGGAGTACTTCTATCAAGAAAAAATGTAGTGCAAAAGACAAAGAAAGGCATTTTCTACAAAAAAAATGAAACCAAATAAAAGTGCAGATTAAGACCAGAATATCACGAATAATGTAACATGAGATAAAGAATAAAAACATTTAGAAAAATGAAATAAACAAAAAGAACAAGCATGACAACAAAGACCTGCATACTGAGCAGTCGTTAAAAGCTCATGAGCAGGATGTATTAAAGCCATTTAACAGGGGAGCCGTCGTGAACATCTGCGACGGATCAGAGTACGTGAGCCTTTGAAATAAGGGGCAAAGTGGCACCGCCGCTCCCAGCAAAGACCAGAACGCAGAGCTGTCAGTGCAAAAGTAGCTGAGCCGACTGTATGCGCGCCAGCCATTGACGCTGGCCGCTGTCACGCTGCCTGAGCGCACGTGACGCCTCTGTCTGTGCATTGTTGCGGTTGTTGAGGCTCGGCGGCACAGCGGCAACACAAAGCACAGCCGCTGATAATGGCCAGTGGACATCTAGAACATGTGGAGGTGACGGACAAAACACTGCGTGGCCCCCCCACAGGTGAGCTGCACCAGTGACCAGCAGCTGAGAGCACTCACATTGCTGTGTGCAAAACATCGTGTTTTATATATTTTGTGTCACTGTTATATTTTAAACCCTGCCTTCGCCCTAAGACAGCTGGGATAGGCTCCAGCAGACCCCCGTGACCCTGAGCTCAGGAAGAAGCGGGTATAGAAGATGAATGAATGAATGAATGTTATATTTTAAGACACCCAGTAAGTAGAACCATGTGCTCGTGTGTTCTGCCTTCTTTTGTGCCTATAACCATATACAGATGTGTTATATAAATACACGTTTTCATGGCTAACCACAACCCTAAACCTAACCATGACCCCTACCTGCTTACCCTAACCCTAATCCTTACCCCCTTACCCTAACCCTAACAGCTACTCCCTTACCCTAACCCTCTTACCCTTACTCCTTTTACCATAACTCTAGCCCCCCTAACCCTAACCCTCTTACCGTAACCCTCACCCTTACCCCTAACCCTCTTACCTTAACCCTAACCCTCTTAGCCTGATCCTAACCCTCTTAGCCTGATCCTAACCCTCTTACAATAACCCTATCCTTACCTGCTTCTTCCAACCCGTAACCCTCTTACCTTAACCTAACCCCCTTATCCTAACCCCTTTACCACAACCCTACCCTTACCCCCTTACCCAAAGCTCAAACCCTCTTGCCCTAACCCTAACTCTACTAACCCTAACCTAAACCCTAACACCCTAACCCTAAACCAATGTGTGGGATTTAGCAGCATCTAATTGTAAATGGTACATGGATGCACTTTTTATGGAAACATCAAGGCTTATTTAAAACACATTATCAGTATGATGAAGTGTTTAAACTAGAACACAAATAGTCCACACGACCAAAACATGGATAAATATGTTATAGATCTTACATGAAAGGCAAGGGTAGCTACAAGGAATTGATTGGACTTTGTTTTGAAAGTTTGACAGCAAAACCTCAGTCAAAATTAATTTGCTAACAGTGTTTTGTTTTTTGTTTTTTTTGGCATTGATTGGCATTAGCATTGCTGTGAATGAGCAAGGCTGAAGAAAAATTGATGAGAGTGAACTTGCAGTAGCCCTCCCCTGCAGTTAGGAGGTGTTTTATTTGAGCTGAAGCAACTTTTTAAACCAGCTAATTGAGTCATTGCAGCCAGGCAGCGGGACGCTCCTCCACCTGCCCCAGGTAGCATCCACCTCTGTCAGTCCCCACAGGACCCACGGTGCGTTGAACACTGGAGAACAAAACATCGCGCCTGTGTCTGCTAATGGCAGCCGTCACGGACGTAGAGAAAAGCAGGGGGTTTAATGGATTCCCGCACTGCGCTGCTGAATGCAACCTTCAGTTCAGTCGCACAATGGCGCCTTTCCTCTGGAAAATGTGTGTGTTTTGAATATGCAGCATAGGTGAGCGCATGTCAGGCACACAGTGGCGGTATCGCTGTCACGGCGACCCCGGGGTCGGCATCCCGGAGAGTGTGCCGCTGTAACCCTACCTCTGCTATTGAGTTACTGCTCTCCACCAGGCACAGTAAAGCCCAGCTAAGCGAATTTGCAGCACGTTTTTTTTTTTTTTTTGCGTCTATATCTTGCATCAAAACTCTTATTCCTAACAACCTATGTGTGCATTTCTTACCTTCACAAAAAGTTCAATCTCAGGGTCTCTGTCCTGGCCAACTTTTGTGGACATGGCGCTTGGTTCTCCTTTTGCTTTTCTTTGATTATTTTTTTTTTTCGTAACTAAAGGTCCTTTTCCTTATTCTTGGAGGGGCTACATCCTCCGGAATAGGGTGGAGCGGGATTTTTAAAAAAACAACAATCCGGAAGTCTTCTATGAGATTATCCTCTTATCTCTGTCCCTTGCTGAGACCTCCTCCACCTTTCTCCTCCTCCTCCTCCTCCTCCTCCTCCTTCACTTCCTCCTCTGTTCCTCCGAGGCTTTCCCTGTGTCCAGTTTAGGCGAGGCTGAGAATGGGTCCAGGTGGCAGGTAGAGCCCTGCGCTCTGATTTGGACGCAGATGGAGAGCAGAGCTCCCTCTGACCGACACACACAGGAGAACAGGTGTCAGTCTGCTGAAGCGGGCTGTGGGGGGGGGGTGGAGCTGCATCCCTCTCTTGCCATCAGCACTGCTACCCAACAGCCTGCTCTCTCTCTCCCTCTGTCTCACGCGTCAGCACGTCACACTATTTGTGTCACTTTGCATTATTCCGAGAGCAGCGGCGGCTGTATTTGATAGACTTTCGTGTTTTTGGACGTGCTGGGCTTCATTTGATCACCCTCGGGAGATCGGAGAAGATCTCTGGGTGAACTATTCATTCAAGTCATCAAGTTTAAGGTCAGTATTTGGCATCACATATGGAAAAAAAAAGAGCATAAATAGGGCAGGACTTGCCCTATATAGGCCCAAAATGCACATCTGCACACACAAAATAAAATGAAAGAAAAAATTCATCATTAAAAATTTGTCATTAAAACTGTAATAGCTCTGAATAGATGTCCAATAAAAAGAAAACATTGCCAGGGTAATTAATGTGTTATAGGTGATTATTTAAAAAGAAAAAGGAAAAAAAAAGCCAGTAGATATGGCTTACAGCTGCGGCTGTAAGCCATATCTACTGTATATTATTTATGGAATAGCTCCCTCTACAGGTTGACAAACGAGCTAGCGGCTCAAACCCCCTTTCTGGTAGTATTTGGGGTTTTTCCCCAATTTATGGCCGAATCCTGATGGGACCATTACAGGTTAAGAAGAGGCTTCCTTCCCTGAGACGTAATAAATCTGAAATCACTAACCAGGACAGCTAATCATTTACCAAGTCATCAAACAGTGACAGTTTTGATTTTTTTTCTGTCACAGATGGAGCCCAGTGTTTAGGGTCGGCCATTGTGTCGATGCACAGTCGCAAAATGTGACGACCCCAATGTCTTGACATTATCTGCGGCGTTGGAACATTCTGCAGTGACCCTGTCTTATCGCAGTGGGAGGGGAGGAGCTACCGAGGCCTCTCAGCAGAGCCCCTGACCTTCCTCGCTACTTTTATGGGGCAGCTCGGTCCGCTTTATTGCCATGATTTCAGCCTGAACTGTTGGGAAATCACCCAAAGGCTGGAGCGGGTGTGTTGTCCCCTGCCAAGGTGAACCACGCTCCTTCACGACAGTGATGTAATAACACGATAGCATATCTGAACGCGTCCTTTCGTACTTTAAAGGTTCGAGATGATACGGAATTTACTATCCGAAGTGTTTTCTATCAACACTCAATGCATCTGGCCTGTGGATGAACCCCATTTACAAATAAGGAAAGTTTGTCTTTTACTTTACTTGCTGATTGCTGCTTTTCAGAAAATGTGTGTTAGAACACAAAGTTTTGGATTTTAGTACTTTGTGATGACACAAAGGTGCTGATACTTGTTTCAGTCCTCTTGCAAACTTGTGAAAAGTCCAACAAAGTATCACTTATGCAAGAGGCTATAAACTGGGGGCTAAATAAAGTGTTTTCTGGACATCTGTGAAGTTCTGTTTTTCGGATAAGGATTAGGATTAATTTCACCTGGCGGGGAGAAAAGGAAAGGTACAATGGGTATAATACTGTTCCTTTAAATGTGTTATTAAAGTCTTGATGTTTCTGTTACTACTGCATTTATTTATCATTAAGACACTGGATGAAATCAAAGTACATTCTGATTTTTTTGTTCCTTTTTTTTCCTTCCAAAAGTAAAAACATTGTGTAGATACGTTTTGTTTAGTTAAGGATATGGCTGTCCAAATAAACTTGTTTTTGTAATGGCGCATTCATACAATCTAAATATTTCCATCAAAACCATCCGAGCTGAAATTGTTGGGGAGTTTGTTTTGTTTTGTCTCGTTTTATTGGTCTGGTCTTGATCAGAAACATCTGTCATTTTCCAACCTACGGTCTTTGCTAATATGCTACTTCAGCACACGGACCCTACTTTTTCCTACTCACGAGGCCTTTGATTTACGAGAGTGTGTTCAGTGCAGCCCTCAGCTTGTCAATCTCAGTTGCCCAATCGAGGGGGAAAAAAAAAAAAAGAAGGTGACCCCTGCATGTACTGATAGCGCAACTCACAGAGCGGCTCGATCAGAAAGGCAGCAAAAACACACACTCGCGCACAATTCAGATTTGCTCAGGCATGGAGCTCAGCCCCCGTTTCTATGGCGGTACAGTAAACAAGTTAATTATTACATCTGGGTTGCCCCAGGCCCGAAGCCACAGGGACAAGACATAACCGCCGCTTTGGCAAGACTGGAATCAATAGTTCATCTCATCTATTTTCAGGGATAACCTGTCGTTTTACTCACCACACCTTCAACTTGTTCCTAATCTTAAATCAACTATCTTGTCTTATCTCTCTCAAAATATCTTCTTTCATGTCAACATCGACGTGCACTCTGGAAATAATGCAGTAATGACGCAACTGTGATTGAGGTTTAGCCACGGTGACGACGTATCGCTTTCATTTTTGATTTATTGTGGCTCCATGTTTTATAATCGCATCAAGTTTCATTGCCGTGACACACCGGTGGCACACTGGCATCAAACCAGGTTGCTGATAAAACCCCCTATCTCTGCCAGGCGTGACGCCGGACATAAACAATTTGCTACCCTGTGGTGAGAATTAGTACTTTTCAGATTGTAAAAATTGAACATCAGCTGTTTTATATCACGGTGGAACTTTTTTCAAATTGTGAAAATGATTTTGAATGTGTTTTTTACATCTATCTTGATCTGGTTCATGACAGTAGACAACGGAGGGCAAATCAATGTCAATGTTAATCGTGATCTCACGTCCTGTTTTATATACAGCAGCTGTGATGTCACAAAATCACAAAAACTCCGAGCCGACTCGTGTTCGGGGCTACTGCAGAACATGGCCACCTGCTTTTAACGGACCCACCCTGTGTGTAAATATATTATCAGCAATGTAACCTGGAAACCACTGGAAACAGAGCTGTGTATGTTCACTTTCCCCAGCTTTAAATGGAGTAAAGCCACACTGGCTCTACCTGCCGATCAACTCGTAAAGTCTCACCTTGACAAACAGGGAGATCTCAGGGTGGCCGGGGTCCGGAGGCGCCGCGCTGCTCTCATCCAGAGTCACGTTCTCCAGAGTTTGCAGGCTGTGCTCCACGGCGGCGGCGGTGGCCTGCTCCTCCTGCTGCTCCTCGTGGTGGTCAGAGGAGGAGGAGGAGGAGGAGGAGGAGGAGGCCGAGGAGCGCCTGGATCCGCCGTGCGCCTCACCGGTCGCCTCCTCCTCATCCTCGACTTTCTCCGTCACCTCCACTACCTCTGTCACCTCCACCTTCACCACCTCCGTCACCTCCACTACCTCCGTCACCTCCACTACCTTCACCACCTCCGTCACCTCTGTCACCTCCACCACCTCCGTCACCTCCAGCACCTCCGCTTTCTCCTCCGCCTTCTCCTCCTCGTCATCGCTGGATGAAGATGAGCTGCCGTCGCCACCTTCCCCCCCGTCTCTTACTTCCATGTAGGCCGGGGAGCTGCGCTCGTCCTCGGCAGGGGCGTGCACCTGCACCTCGCTGTGCACCTGCACCTGCACCTGCACCTCCTCATGTTTCGGCTCCGGGCTGTCGGACCTGTCGCTGCGATCTTCGCGCACGTTCTTTTCCTCCACGATGTCGCTGATGTTGTCCATGTTTACTTCGGAGGGGGGTTTTTCTCAGCAGAGACAGCTGGTTGAAGTGCAGCGGGAAGCGGTCAAAGTGGCGTCAGCACAGTCCGCCTGCCTCTGACTGACTGGCTCAGTGATTGAGCACTTGGGCAAATTCCAGCGATAACTCATAAAGGACCTTTGATCCTTCAAGTTAACTGGTGATTTATGTTAAATACCCTCAAGGACGCATTGACACTGAAGGGGAAGTGATTTTTTTTTTTTGCTTAGCTTTTCAAAACTAGAACCATTTTAATAATCTTTTTTTGGTTTTGTTTTGTTTTTCTGCTGCATTGTGTGTTATTATGCAATGTTGAAGTAACCCAGGCAGTCAACGGGAAAACAGACAATTTCTGTCCTTTAGTACTGGTGTGCTATTACTCGACAAAAATAGCTTTATGACTTCAGATTTATAGGGATGTGTTAATTTTTAGTTAAAACCGTATAGGCATATGGATTATTGGTACAATTTGACTTATTTGCCTTGTATTCAGAGAAGAAGAATGAAGTGAGAAAGGAGAATAATCCTATTCTCACAATCAGAATTTAATTTCAACGTCATTTACATTTTTTAAAGGACACATATTTATATAATTATATTTAAGGACACACAATATTTTGGGGGGATAAGTCCCATTTTTACAGAATGGCCACCTTTAACCATCCAGCAGCACCTGATGAATCAGCTCTTTCATTTCATATTTTAAGAGCACTGACGCTTATATTCTAAATTTTACTGAACCAATTAAAAGCAGCAAATGTAGCAGGAAAGTCAGCATTGACACATTAGACCGAAAGGAAGAAGAAAGAAAAGTACACAACAGCTTATTTCTCACAGAAGTCCCTTTAATCTCAGAAGACTGATTGCATCAACATGGCAAAGATATTTCAGTTTCAAAATCACATTAAAATGCACATATTTCAAATCCAAGTCAATAACATACGGAAATAAATCTAATCAAGTCTTTTCTTTTTTTTAACATTTCTATAATACCTTAAATATATGGATATTTTCGTTCAACCTTCAACAATTCAAGGGGAAGAGTGATCAGAAAAATTTAAGATTACAATAAATTGAAAGTTTATAATTTATTGAATTTAACATTTGTACAAAGCATATATCACAGTGATGTCTGTCACGTTTTGTGGACAGTGTATAAGTCAGTGCATCTAAAAGCATAAAGATTTATCTGAAAATAAGATTAGAATAACTATTGTTTATGCAGATTTGGTGTAATTTTTTTTTATAGGATTCAGCTAATTAAAAACATTTTGGTAAGAGGCACCTCATGTATTTTGTTTTCCTGCTTGAAATACCAACTGCAGACGCATTAGGAAGTGCAAATCACACATGATCTGAAAAGCCTTTCACCACTGCCCCTTTGTGTCATATATCATTCATTAGTTTCTCTATAGTGCAAGTCAGGGGGACAGTTCTTTGCTGTGACGAAATAGTCTTCTCGAACAAACAGTAACAACAATCCCTTAAAGTTCCTAAGAAGAAATACTGGCCAATAGCAATTGCACTTCACATTTCACAACTAGTATGACTACAGATCATGGCATTGACAGTCAATATGTGAACGAGGAGGGAAGAGCACATTGATCTACATGTCATGACGCAAACATACAATTAACAAAACAGAATTAGACTGACCCTCAAAAAACAGGTTTTTTTTCACACCTTTGGAGTTAAAAGGCAAATGGTAATGTCGCCACGAGGTTTAGAATGACCCACACATAGGAGTGGTACCCTGGCACAGTGAGTGAAACATTAGCGGAGCATCTGCTTCCAAGTAACATTCAAAAATAGCCTCAGCCAATCAGCGAAAACAAATGATGCAATAAACGACAGTGTCCGCATTTCAGACTCGTCTCGGTTCTGTGCTTAGACTGCATGAGAAGTGTTTGTACCAAACACGTCGGGATCAGCAACAGGAGCAGGAATCTACAACCTAGAGAGAAAGGGGACAGCAAACAGAGGGCTAAATCTGCTGTTTTTTTGGTGGGGGGGAGTGATTAATCATACAAGGCTGCTCCAATGAAGTCTGGGTTAAAAAATAAATAAATAAAAAGCCCAAAAAAATGGTATCAGATGAGAACCTTAAGGTGCCAATATGCTTCAGCTAGCACAAATAAAACTCCCAACGTCATTCTCCACGTCGAACAGCGAATCTTCAGTTTTAGCAGAGAGGTTTAACACAATCCTCCTCTCAGGCACTGTTCTTCGGCCCTGTGTGCAAATGAGTGCAATGCCTGTCAAAAAATAAAAGATTGTCTGAACGAGTGCACACTTTCGCCCGCGTCCATCCCTAATTTGAACAATTATTGCCTGTTTCCCCTCCCCCCTGTGACACTGCCGGCCTTTTCCACACACCTTAAGAAACACTTTCAACAAGCATACTGACACCTGCATGCATTTCACCACCGAATGGTTCGCGCCCCTCAGGCACCACACGTTGAAGTTACTACTACTACCGTTGTTTTTTTTGTTGGTTTTTGGTTTTTTTCTTTTTCCTTCTACGTAGTCAGCGACGATGAAAAGGATGAGATGAATTTCACAATCAAAGCTGAGTTACACAAAGCCCATTGAATTCTAAAGAAAAACCTACGCCAGAAGCACCCCCTCCACATTTCCCAACACCCTTGAACTACCGGCGCGAACCCCTGTACACGGCTGGGAGGTTTCATAAGAGCCAAGCGAATGGAAAAAATAAGAGCCGTCGTATAAGGGTGGTGTTAAGGGGCTGCTTCTGGATGGAGCAGACTAGCTTGGGGAGCAATACCTCCGCTTCTTTTCTCCGCTCCTTTTCTCCCGCTACAACTGCAGGTCATGCAGCAGGGGCTGCGACATTTCCCTGCTCCTGTGCCTCAGCGACGGCAGCTGCTTGAGGGTCACTTGTCTGACGAAGAACACCAGGAAGCCCAGGACCATGGCCACGCCGAGGAGCGAGCCCACGACGGCGGCGGAGGAGTTCTCCTCGGCCTTAGGGGCGACGCTGGGGCTCGGGGCCTGGGTCGGCTGCTGCGACAGCAGGTCCTGAACGTTCGAGAGGGAGCCGTTGTTCGGCAGCGGGGGCACAGCCAGGATGTGGCACAGGAGGGGGTAGAGGTCGATGGAGCGCATGGAGGTCTTGGTGTAGCGCTGGCGGAAGGCCGGCCCGCGGGCCAAGAAGATGGGCTGCATGCTCTTGAGGGTGTTGTTGTAGCCGTGGTTGCCCACTGCAGAAAGACAACGAGACATACGTTAGGACACGCCCCCTCGGACTGTCCGCAAATAGAGAGAGCTGCTGCTGGCGCTGCTGTTGCCAGTGTTGGGGAGTAACGAGCTTCTGAATGGTTCATCCATTCAATTGTCTCTCTCTGGAGCGTCGTCTGAGCGTTTATCAAACAGTCAGAAAAGTAATCAAAACATAATCAAGTGTAATTATTTACATAACTTTGATAAAGTAATTGGAATATTTCCAATAAGGTAACTTATAATTGTAACCAATTACATTTGCAAAGTTATCTTCCCAACCATGGCCATTTCATTCCAGTGAAAATGAACAGGTTCACCTTCACCTCAACTGCCCTTTGATCCTATCACAAACTAAACTGAGCGTGCAATGCAAGAACATTGTGAAACTTGTTTGTTTATCAAAATAAAAAAAATCAACGGGGCAGCTTTAAAGCACGATCACACTCTGCTGAGACTGAAAACAACGCTTTGCAAAATGGGCCCTGTCAACTGCAGCTGGCCTGTGTTGCCGTTACTGCTTGACTGGTCAAGCATGTAAATATGCTCTTTATTATTGAACTACATGCAGTGCAGCTATGACTCTAATGTGTGAAATCATTTCTGCACAATTCTTTAGCATTCTTGCGGTGATCTGCGGCGGCAGCTTCCCCTCGAGCACCAGCACTCACCAGGTCACTTTACTGATTAACAAGTGAGGGATTAAGCAGTAGGACATCAGATGTGGCCTTTAGCAGGGAAACAGGAAAGGAGTACTCTGCCCCCATGGGCACACACAGGCAGACAACGTTTAATCCCGAGCTTAAAAATACCTGGCTCCATTTGAAACACAGTAAGTGAGAAAAAAACTAGCGCCTTTTGGTAGCCGCTGCACGACAAACCTGCAAAACCCACACACCAACACCCCTGTTTCCATGGGAAAATAAATCTGGCTTTCTTTTTTAATTACAGGTGGCATTACACGCACTGGATCTCGCACAGTGAGTTAAACGTGTGGGGGGGGGGTGGCTGTGATGCTATAAATAGAGAAGGCAGTAGCTGCTGTTCTGAACCCCCTGAGGAACAAGCGGAATACTGATGGTTCCTTTCGGTACGTACGCATGAACTGGCCAGTTCTGTTCTGCATGATGGTCCAGCCTTCCTTGGCCTCCAGGAGGATGGGCATGATCCTGCCGTTGTGTCGGTAATGGAAGTGGGCGGGGATTTCCTCTCTCTTGTACACGGCCATGTTTGGATTAGCGTCCTGCAGGTTATTGTACACCTCGTCAAACTTGCCTGCAGGACAGAGGTGTTCGACAGACAGAAAAATACGTATGAATTAGATTTTTAGGGTAAAGGCTGCGTTCAGAATGCAGGCAAATCTAATTCAAATCGGATTCCTTCTCAAATCCGATTTTTAGGGCTGACTGTCCGCACTGTTTTTAGCTAGTGTCCAATTGGGATCTGGCTCTGTTCAGACTGGGCCACATTATTGACCCAACTGACAGGTTGCTGTAGGTGTCTTGTGTTTGGAGCTGTTCAGACTGAGACGCATCTGTCCAAATGCGATTTGAAACTACGTCCCGAATGTGGTTTCAATCCATTTTGCAAAAATCGATTTTCATGTGATTTGTGACTGTTCAGACTACAAAAGAGCAATCCAGTTTCAATCTGGATGGGCTAAAAATCAGATTTTGGCTGGCAGTCTGAACAAGGCCAAAGAGTCAAAAACTTGTAACAGTGGCTGTGGGGGGATGTTTGACAGTGATACCTTCTTTAGGCAGGATTCCCACCACTGGACTCTTGTCCACCCAGGTGTACAGGTCCCTGTCGACATACTGGTCCAGCTCTATGATGTGTTCGGCAGCGAGCTGAGCCATTCCGTGGTCACTGGTCACTATAAGGTTCACTTTCTCGTACAGCCCGGCTTTCTTCAGCTCGTTGACAAGGAAGCCGAGGTTCTCGTCGATCTCGGCGATGACCCGGTCCATTTTAGGGTTCTCTGGTCCCAGTTTGTGCCCGCTCTCGTCCGGCTCCTCCCAGTACAGAACGCCAAAATGCACCGATTCCTCCCCGGGTGCTGAGAACCACTCGATAATCCGCTCCACCCGGCTCTCGAAGGAGACAGAGGCATTGTACAGGAGGTATTGGTTGGGGAAAACGCCGTGGATCTTCACGTCAGACCCCGGCCACATCGCCGCCCCGCTCCGCCCTCCGGTTCTCTGGATGGTCACCCAGAGCGGCTCCGCCTCCTCCCACCACTGCGACTCGTAAATACTGTCCGTCTCCATGGAGAAGGAACGGTTGAGGGCAGGGTCGTACATCTCGTTGGCCACGATGCCGTGCGTCTCCGCGTACAACCCGGTCACCAAGCTGTAGTGGTTGGGGAAGGTCTTGGTGATGTAAGTGTTCTCCACCTGCTTTACCATCACGCCGTCTTTCGCCACGGCGTCAAAGTTAGGCATGGGAACTCGGTTGATGTAATCCCAGCGGAAGCCGTCGAAAGACACGAGGAGCAGCTTGGACCTCTCCCTCAAACTGTGCTCCCTGGGTCCGTGTTGGTCGAGTCGATGCAGAGAGGCCAGAGGCAGCAGCAGAAGGGCCCAGAGACTGAACAGAGGACTGCAGCCTCCCACTCGCGATGAGCAGCTCAGCATCTTGCATAAAGACAACCTGCAAACACACACATTGCGTTAATCAATACGTTTTAATCAGGAGAAGTGCCAGGACAACACTCTAGCGTTGATAGTCAATCCTCAAAGCATTAACAGGTTCGCAAGATTTTCAACAATCAAGTTTTGCGGCAAACCAACGTACGGGTTGTCTTTCCATTGTTTTGCCAGTGTGCTTGAATGTTAAAAAGCACAAGTTGCGCAGAACAGTAGCTTCATGGCAGTTAAAAAAATTCAATCAACAGTCGTGTCTTGCCATTCACTCGGAATAAGTACCTTTTTAAGAGATTTCAACCACAAAAACGGACAAAAACCTTCCAAAAATACTTACAATACACGTTCAGTCCTTGACTTGACTCCAAACAATGAGCTGTCACAGAGCACACAGTGACTCAGCACTCACAAGGCTGATGTGTTTATCAGAGCATGCAATTCAGAAGCAGTGTCTGTGGATTAACACCACATTAATAATTCCACAATATGACCACAATACCCCTCTCAGAGAACGCTAATGGCCTCATTATCCTCCGACTGCTGAGACGAGAAGGGTTAGATCACCCATAATTGATATTTCACCTATTTACAACTCACTGCTATGTCAGCAGAGGATCCTCTGACATCTTTTAACCCACTTCTTGACTTTTACACAGCACAAGCGACACCACGCCATAGTTTTGGTCGAAATAACCGCTGTCACTGTCTGAATTAGACTTGCATTCATGCGAACTCTTGTGAAAATGGCTAGTTAGTTTACATGCTCCTGGAATAGGCATGCTAGGCTCCTGACAAGAGGCCCCAATAGATATTTTGGTTGATAACGCGGTGGTGACGTTGCTGTTCGGAGATAGACTACAATGCCAAGTCTTCCAGATGTTTGTTTGTTTGTTTGTCCTCTTTATTTTTTTTTTAACTCTGTACCTATGACAATTAATTTAAATATGGAGTATGTGCCTTTCAATAGCAACCAAATTTTAGTTTTTTATTATATGTTTTGACCGGGGTTTTTTTTTATACACACAAGGGGATCTTCAAACTTGAGCGTGTCATAGTTTTGTTATGATGCATGTGGTTTTTTATTTTCATTCTTAAAAGGTCAAAATAATAAGATGCAGCTCATTTGAAAGGAGATCTGTTTAAAAGGCTCTTTACTGGAGATGCCCGGCACCCACATTGTTAGAAGCAGCTGTATTGAT
Source organism: Thamnaconus septentrionalis (assembly GCA_009823395.1). NCBI lineage: Eukaryota > Metazoa > Chordata > Actinopteri > Tetraodontiformes > Monacanthidae > Thamnaconus > Thamnaconus septentrionalis. The sequence continues at coordinate 9,436,168 of CM020519.1, read as the reverse complement.
TAATTTAGTACATCCGGCTTTGTGAGACATGAAGAGCAGCAGTATGGGTCAGGAGAGCAGAGTGTTGTCACTGGAAATGTGGCTATAACAATAATAATAATAAGAATAATAATAAGAATAAGAATAAGAATAAGAATAAGAATAAGAATAAGAATAAGAATAATAGGAAGATTGCCTGGCATAATAATAATAATAATAATAATAATAATAATAATAATAATAATAATAATAATAATAATAATAGGAAGATTGCCTGGCATTTATGACTCAGATTCATGTATAGTTATTGACAGTGACAGTGAGTTCCTCCTGTCAAGTCAAGCACAAAAAAACGGACAGAAAACATACCAGAATACACCAGGAACCGAGCTACAGCCTGCAGGGCTAGCAGCTACACATCCGCCTGCAACAGCAACACACAAACAACAGCAGCATTTCTACATATACACGACACACACAAGACAAAATATAAGGCATGCACGCATTTAAACAATGCTACCAATGCGCTGTCAACAAGCTTACCTCCTTATCTGATCCTGCACTGGCTCGCCTTGCGCAGCGATAATTTAAAAAAAAAAAAACACAAAAACGTACAAAGGAAGTCCCGCCCACGAACCTGATGCTGTTTTGAATATTCTTCGATTTTTATTTTTTGTCACCTCCGTTGCTTTTTTTAACAGACGGAAGCCTAACGAGACGTGGAAGAAAAGCGGCTGCCCGGCTTCTCCCGGCGTCTGGCGGAGAGTTGCATCCTCGCAAATTCGGCGAATTCGGTGCGTGAGTTTCAATGACGTAATGCGCAAATGAGGAAGAACGGTGGGAGGGGTTTAGGGGGGGTCAGACAGGCTGGTTGTGGGGAGGGTCGAGATGGGGTCTCCTGCGATATAAATACATATATTATTATTCTTGACTGGTCGGAAAAGCAAGCCCTAATATATAGAGGGGAAATGAACCCTTTGTCTTATCTTAGTCTGAAGAGGAGGTCGCCATAAAGATATGTAAGATGTCATGTGTACTCAAAATAACATCCTGGTCTAAAAATAGCGTTCGCCCTGGACGCTTCTGCTCCAGTTCTGTCAACGGCTTTTTCTTTCTTTTTCTTTTTTTAGTATAATCGCATGTTGAAATGCAAGGAAATATTTTCCTCACCACCTGCTATGACCGGTTTTATCCACGAGGTGTCAGTCGCGGTTTGTATGACAGCACCACATTTCAAAGCAAAAAATGGCATCTCAATTTATTCTGTCACTTGCAAGCTCCATGATCCCAGCAAAGAGGCGGTTTAGTTTACTGGTGCTATGGATGTTTTAAATGTGAAAAATGAAAGCTTGCGACAGTAGGAATTTGATGTTAAGGCCAAGTGAACATTTTTGACCTAACAACAGAAGCTACCAAAGAGATCAAATGGAAGACAATGTTTGGTTACTAAGGTACTAGCGTGGCAAGGTGAATACATTTTCCCACAATCATTTTCAGCCCAGACTCAAGTAATACTGCCTTGCACAATTATATGTAGGCCATGAATCCCCATAAAAGAGCCTTCCGGCGCTCACATTTAGATTTTGGGGGCATAAAAACGCACAAATCTGCTGATTTTTTTGGACCTTCTGCATATTCAGAAGGGGACGAAACAAGGGACTTGTTAGTCTGCAAGAATGAAACAAAAACCTGACCGGAAAAAAAAAAACCTGAATCAAAGAAGAAAGCAGATTGGTAAGGTGTATTTTATATGATGGGTGACCCTAAAAGCCATTTTTTGTAAAGACTATAAATTCTAAAATGTTTTAATATGAATGAATATAAAGGAATTACATATGGACCAACAGATAATTATTTTTTTATTTCAAAGTCTGATACAGAGCACTAGAGTTCAACTGTATCTTAGCAACTTTAATATCTTGTGGCCTTTACTGCAGCAAGACAACACAGGAGGGTCCCGGAGCAATAAAACAGCATTTTTTATATATATATATATTCCTTTTACAGGTATAACAAAAAATATCAACTAGGTATGAATTCAGATTTATTTTTTTTTTGCAAAAGCTATCAATTAAGAATTAGCCAACTTATTTACATCACATACCATTTATGAAATATAAATAAATGAAAGAGTAAAGTGATTCTGATCCTTGATATGAATTTTGAACAGAGACAGTTTGGAATAGTTCTTTTAGTGCATGTCCCTTTTGTACCCCTCTCCATATACACGTGTACATGTTGCTCATTGTGTTTTCCACCACCAATTTAGCTGACGTTGTGGATCTACGTGGAAACAGTGGCGCAGCCATCAAGCACTACCTGCTCGTGTGTGTTCTAGGTGGACTTTTGAACAGTCGTATATTCACACCCGTGGCAACACGTAGGGTTTTGTCGTGTTCTGTGCATTGTGTGAGTGTAGTAGCTCTTTCTCACTCTCTGACTGCTTTGACGTTTCAAGAATATCCAGGCAACATTTGATGGATTTAGCAGCACCGTGTTTTTGTGCGTTTAAAATGGACAAGCCATGAAATGTGCACCTGAACATGGAAGAACATACAAACGCAGTATAAAAACATTGCAAGGTTGTAATAAAGAATATTTTGCTGACATCGATGATTACTGAACCAGGTATACAGTGACATTAATGACCTGTTTGTTCTGTTCGTACTAACGTCAGTGTTGGCCAACATGTTTGGCCCAGCTCCTTGAGAAGAACCTCCTAGGCCTCTCACTTGTTGTCAGTGCACATGTGGCAAAGAATCCTAAACCTAAGGCACACAAGTTTTACAGGAGCTTTAGTTCATTTGCCTATCGGTTACAAACACTGCAATCGTGTAACATGTTTCATCACTTTGTATTTTATTCAACATCCTCCACTAAGTTTTTAATATTAACAAAGATGTTAAGATAAGATGGTTTCACAGAATTCAAATCTTTGGGATGCTGTGAGCAGGATCTAGGACAGGTATGGGCAAACTACGTCCAAGGGACCATATGCGGCCCGTTAAGTTTTTAATCCGGACCGCCGAACTTCAGGTAATGATATTAATAGTAAGTAAGTCATAGAATAGCTGTATTTCATCCATCATTTCAGTGTTCAGAGTCATTTCAATGAAGAACTAAACACGGTGGGACTTCAAAGACATATTTTGTGGTAACTTTGCTTTTGTTCATTTTCAGTTGACATTAAAGCTACATATGTTTTCTACACATCCCTTAGACGTATTTATAGGCTCCTCTATCAAATTTTAGAACCCAATATAGCCCACCAGTCAAAAAGTTTGCCCACCTGTGGTCTAGGAGGTGGAAATAGCCCCTTTGACTGGCTATTAAGCGAGAAACTCTTAATGCTAACGTTTAGAATAGGTCTGTTGCCGCTCTAATGCATTCAAATGCATTTGTGTACCCAAATGCATACATCTCAGTACAAAATGTCATGCCCTGGTTGACAAACACTGGCCTGTTGCAGCCACACAAACAGGATTAACCATTAACCAACATGGCCCCTTCTTTTAAATCAAATTGTGTTTCATTTATTGTTCCAAGTTTTTCTAGCACCATGCCTCAACAGGGTGCCTTTTGCAGTAATGGGGTACTGATGCAATGACTGGTCGACTCCCGCTCTTTATGAGACTGTAAGACACAAAGCACGTCAACCCTTTCTGGAGCTCGTCTATGAGCGCCACTCGGCCATTGTGCTCGTATTTTTTCTGGCCCATTGTGTTTTATTTACGACATTATCTCTGCGCTGTCTCCTTTCTCTTTCTCTCATCCTACATTACCCAGATCCACCGAGATCGGGCCTCGCTTTCATTGGCCCCTATCAACTTTCCCTCCCAAGCTAGCGTCGAACCGAAGGGGCCTGCGCACAAAGAGCGCGCAGCCAATCGCGGGGCCCCCATGATAAGCCCCGGCCAATCAGAGCTCGTCTCATATTAACATAGCGACGTGGCCGACCAATAGGGAGTCGGCGCATGAGAGGATTTTGACCCCTCTACCCAATGGCTATGGGAGGTACAGAGTTTTGGGGAGTGCATATAATCAACATAATATCGAAGGTGCTCTCAGATATTGATCCTGTATTCCGCCGCTAGTTGAAATTCGCCTCTCCTGGAAGCCTTTCGGAGGTCTGACCCGACACTGTCTCTGTCCAACCAACACCTCGCTTGTTGCTAGTTTCTCGTTGGAGAGAAAAAAAAAATTTAACCCGGAAAAATGCCGAAGAGAAAGGTGAGTGTCGTTCGTACCATGTAGCTCACTTCACCGTGTTGCACAGTTGTTGGTTTTTTTTTTTATCGACCTCGCGCTCGAAAGGAAGAAGAAGAGAGAGGGAGGGGAAAAAATAACCGCGCGCGGTTTCGTCGAAACAGGTGAAGTGATGCCAAAGTTTTAGGAAGCGCCTTCGCCCTCTCTCTCGCTCTCGCTCTCGCTCTCACTCCCTCTCTCCTCTCTGCGTTTAACGCGCCCCTACGTAGATGGGATTTTTTTTTTTTTTTTTTTTTTACTCGTGCTTTCCCCCCCATTTTTTAACCATTAATGCCCTTGTGCTAGTCTCGGTCTGTTATCTGCTACCTCCGTGCGCTACTTCCCGCTCTGCCGCGCGCAGGCGGAGCCGTCGGATGGATGGATGGATAGATAGGTAGCTGGATACGTAAATCCCCGTGGAGACGTGCGCGACCATTTCGCCTGTTAATCGGGGAGGGGAAGAGAGGTGAAGGTGGGGGGGGTGCATTGCATAATGTTGTAATCTAGTCGTGTCAAAAGGGGCTCCCCGCCCCCCCGCGCCGCTTCCTCTGTTTGTGTTTTGGGTGATTAACAGCGGGCGCCAAGCCGACCGAACCAAAGCCACGTCCAGATGGAGAGAGAGAGAGAGAGTGAGTGAATTGGGAGGGTGGTGGAGGAGGTGGGGAGGTAAAAGAAAGAGTGGGGATCATAGACAATTGACGTTGCGCTTCGACGAGGCCGTGACATGAGCCCAAAGGCAATCCATCGCTCGACCATTGTATCAGCAGCTTTACATGCAAACTGGGGCTCTCTGTCTGTCTCTCTCTCTCTCTCTCTCTCTCTCTCTCTCTGTCTCTCTCGCTCCCTCTCTACCGCCCCCCGTTAGGGGAAAAAAACTGCCATTGTCTGCAGCAGCAGCAGCAGCAGCAGCTTTGCCGCCGAGGACAGAGAATAGGGGAGGCCTCCAGGGGCGGAGGTCGCCCACATGTAAATGACATGAATGCCAACCTGCCGGCTAACCAACCTTCTCCCCCCCCCTCCCTCCTCCCCCTGTTCTTGACGAGGAGGGGTTGGCGGACCCTCCTGTGCACCGTCTTCACCTACCTGCCTGCCTGCTGCTGCTGTAGGCAACAGAGCTGTTTTCTTTTTTTTTCTTTGTTGTTGTTTTATGCACGATGCATTGGATCTGTTGTTTGCAGACCAAGTGATGAGGTCTGCACGGTCTGTTATTTATCCGTTATGCGACCTCAGAAATGCACCTAAGCCACACAAATTGTAAAACCTGCGCGTGAGGTTTTAAACAAAGGGAGATTCCGGGTGAAAATTGAGGGGTTTTATTGCGTCACAAAAGGCTGCACATTTATTTATTTTTTTCTGCTTATCTAATAATTTCACCTTTCTGACAACCTGTTTGCATGGGTCCCATATTATGCAAAATTCAGCGCTGTACCAGTGGGCACCGCCAATAATCTGTTTCACACCTCAAAACAATAAAGTCCATCCTTAACTTCTCTTGGTACTAGAATAGAATAAAATAGAATGGAATGCGTTTATTGTCTCTATACACATGCAAAATGAGACTGTAGCACTCCAACAATACCAGTGCAAATAGTGTAAAAAAAAAAAAAAGTTAACACTGTGAGAAAATAGTGCAAAAACGCAAGAATACTCAATATAAACATAATACAAAAGATAAAAAGTCTGTGCAGTTCGGTGTCTACGTACAATTTGCTGAAGATAAATAAATATGTGTACATTGAGGCATATATATATATTCAATTACTTAATTACACTTTTTACAAAATGTAAAGCCAAACATGCAGTTCTGGAAATCAGCCCTTTGTGATGTTACAAAGAGCACTGACGCCTCCCCCAGTTTAGCAACACTCCCAGCCAGGTGTTGGCTCCGCCTCCGACACATGGACCAGGGTGTGATTGTAACTTGGGCCAAAGATTGACTTTGTGGATTTAAAGTATAAAAATTTCTTTCTACAGAAGGCAATATAACATATTGCATGAGACTTGACTATTCATTTAGTCAAGCTGTTTGTTCTGCGTGATGATAAAACTTATTTTTAAGTGGCCTGAGGGATTGCCACAAGTCTGCCTAGTAAACCGAGGGACAAGTATGCTGTTTTATTACTTTTTTTGATAATGAATCATGCAAGGCTCTACTGAAAATGAGCGTAAACATGACTATAGCACAGATACTAGCATTGGGTTGGGGGGCGGGCGGGGTGAGGGTCACATATTCACCTGTTAACAGTCTCTCCATTCATCACTGCATTTCCCACAGTCTCCAGAAGGTTCCGAGGGCAAGGAGGCCCCCAAAGTCACAAAACAAGAGGTAATAATAAAAAAAAAAAAGTCCCTGTGTGTGTGTGGGTGTGTGTGTGGGTGTGCTGGCGTGCAGAAGTGCTGTGTTTTGAAAATGTGTGTGTGTGTGCGTGTGAGAGAGAATTGAGTGTAGGAAACCCTGCAGCAGCCGCCAAGGTGAGCCAGCAGTGGTGCAACTGATCTCTGTCCATGTGTCTCTCCCTCTCTCTGTCACTGTCTCTCTATCACTGACCATCTCTCGCTTCACCAGCCCCCCAGAAGGTCAGAGAGGCTGTCGGCGGTAAGTCACGGCTCTCCCCTCCCCTGTCTTCACCTCTGTCCGCTGTCCTCTGCCTTCCTCGTCCTCGCTGTCTTGTGTTACCCCGGGCCCGGAGTCGAGTCCTCGCGCAGTTTATGGATCTGAGCGACGACGTTCTCACATCCCATAATTGTGCTCTCTGAGGTTTCTTCGGGCCTCGGGTGTCCAGTTTCTGTGTGTCTCTGCGTCGAGAGGATCCTTTTTTCATGTGAAGGGCTGCACGATTAAACTGCACATTATTGTGATTTTGAAATTGTGATAGTTTATAGCTGCATCGTTCTTTTCTAAATTTGCTTAACTTGATCTATAGTTTAGAAATTGGAAAAACGCTACTGGTGCAGAATCTTCAGTTGATTGGCTGAGCTTTGTTAGTATATCATGAAGTTCATTTTAATCTTGCAGGCCCTTTGTTATGCATGTTGGACTTTGCATGTTGAGCATGTCTGTGTTGACAGTTTTGTGGGTTCGTACTTTTGCATGTTGGCCTTAAAGTGACTGTTCAAAGTTTTTGGAAGCACCCCCAATTTTCTTATGCATTCACTTGCTCAATATTTATCCCAATATTATAGCCCAACATCTCTCCTGGACACCAAGAAAAAAAACAAACATGTTGCACATTTAAAATACTTTGTGCTGTTGATTTGACGACACTGAAAAATAGAGATTTGGGACCTACCTAAATAGGCTGTACCTAAAATGAATCCGTAGCTATGCTATAAGTTTGCTTTGCCCCCAAGGACCGTCCCAAAAAGTGTAACTAAGGAATTTGGAGTGTTTCCCAAAGTATTGAACTGATCTACATAATTATTCTATTAGTAACTCTTGCATGAATCCTGAGTCGATATTTCACTGCCCACCTTCAGGCACTCAGGCTGCATTCCACTGTTCATGCAGCAGCTAAGGCACTAGTTTTGTCTGCAGAGCTAAAAGCATGTTTGTTGTTTTGTTGGTCGAGCGCAGTTTTGGCTATTTTTTTTATTTCTTCCCTGCAACTGTCAACATTTAACTTTATGGAAGACAAATTTGGCAGTCAGTATCTGCGTTTCCATCACCCCTAAAATTGTGCAACACCTAAATATCAAAAAACTGGTAATAGAAACACCTAAACTTCAAAAAACCTCTCAAATATTGCTAAAAAGGTTTTTACGCAGGTGGTTTTTAGACGTATCGATACATAGGTATATCGCAAAAGTGTCATGTAAACACTTTTTTTGCATTTACACGTCAGGAGACGTGATATATGGGGTCACGTCACCTGTTCACTTCAAGTGACCATCACAGTATCTACAGGTGAATTGCTCTCTCCTGCCACTACACTGTTACAATGATATTATCTACCTGTGTAAGAAATGTTTGTTTTACTATTTTGTTTAATTTTGTTTAATCGATTAAATTCTTAATTGACAATTAATCGATTAACTGTCAACATCCCTACTTGGCAGTGTTTCTCTTTCTACTTTTACAATTCAACAGTGGTCTGTAGTGTAGTGTAGCAGGAGACTGCCACCACAATTTCAGAGCTACATCTGCCCACTATAAAAAAAAATTAACATTAAAAAAATTAACATTAATGTCTGCTGGGAGAACGTTAGCCGGCGAGGAGAGGACGCTAACGTCATCAAATCATTGCAGGCCCAGCTACTTGGAGTGGCTGTTTGACAGCAGTGTGTAAACATACTCGTGTTTAATGCACAAACACGTCACCGGAGCTTTACAACCCCCCTTCTGCCACTTCAAGAGTTGGGAGGTGGCGTTTGTTGACTGTGTGAAGTTGGCTGCACACAGCGGAGGGAGCAGGGAGATGATGTTAGCAATGGAACTGGACTGTGTGTTTTAATGACTTGTGACTAACTTGCAGAAGCCTGCTCCTCCCAAGCCTGAGGTCAAGCCCAAGAAGGCCATTGTCAAGGTAAATCACACAAACCACAAAACTTTCCAATCACTTAAATTTTACAGCAGGCTAAGGCCTCCTGCTGGTTGGTTGATTGTGCTGAAGGTTGCAGGCTTGAGAAGGCTCCCCAATCCACATGCAAGAAAACATACCTAATACTGACAGTGTGTTCGATAATGTGCGGTGTGTAAGTTCTCTCCATTTCTCCCATGCAGAAGGTGGCCGACGACAAGGTGGTGAAAGCAAAGAAAGCCGGCACCAAGGGGAAAAAGGAGGACGGCCCCGCTCAGAATGGAGAGACCAAGACCAATGAGGTACGAGGAGACAAAGCAGGAGGGGGAAATGGGAATTGGCGAAAAACAAGAAAATGACAAATTTCCCCCCTTTGTTTTTGTAAATTGTTGTCCAAACGTGGAAACACAAACCACACCTGTACTCCATTGTTGCACACACATCTGCTCACATGCGCTCTCTCACACACACACGCACACACGCACACACAGATCTACGTGTCTCGTCCGTCTGTCAGCGTGTCCTTCATCAGAAGCACGGCTCCCTCCTTGATGTCAGTGCGAGGGCAGAGTGTGACAGTCAGAGTTAAGGGTACGCTCAAGTGTTCCTAATCCGTCTTCAGAGTGTGTGTGTGTGTGTGTGTTTGGCCACTAACTCATTGCTTGTATAATTTGTTAACACAATATTTTGGAGTGCTGTGCAGTGTTTTTTTTATTTTTTTTCATCTTTTTAAAAAAGAAAAAATGAAAAAGGGGTGGGAGATGAGTTGGGGATGTTCAAAGTTTTGTTGGCCGGGTGCAGTGAAGTGGGCTGGGGGAACACTTTCTCTAATCTGTGAGTGGGAGGCTCTGTGCTCGCACAGCTGTGATGCGGCCCGTTCAGCTCGCTGCCTTCACGGGCAGCTGGCTCTGCGACAGGAAAACAGGCGTGTGAACGGGCCATGTTTTGTCGGATGGTCGACCACACCGACTGTCCCTTAAACCGCCATTCGCTCGAGAGGAAAAGTGGCATATGAAACACACGCCAGTGCTGCGGATGTATCGGCCGTCTGTTAATCTCATTTTCGTTAATTTTTAAAAACCTCTTACGTTTATTGACCTGTCAATTCCGTAGGAGGCTAGCTAGATGGCAGAGATTACAAGGATGAATTCTGGCAGATCCGTCTTTAAAAGCTCCCAACTCAGTCCTTACATGTCAGTTAGACAGGACCAATGGGCGTCCTTTGAAGGAAAAGAGGCAGGGAGCTAACATGGATGTATTATAAAAACTGGATACCGGACTGGCAATATGGTGGTGCGTCGATTTTTCCCAGTGGCCACTCGAGGTACTGCAGCAAAAAAAATCCCATGGGCCCAAAAAGGATTTTTCCCATAGATCGCAATACAAAATTAAGCGCCTTTAAAACGGCTGACAGGACGACTGTGACCTGAAACGCGATTCATATCAAATCTTTCTATTGTAGATGTTTGAGTTATAGTCGTTTAGGCGTCTTTTAGAAAATCACCAGAAAAGAGTTTATTGCCTGATTAGCTGTGTCCTGATCGGCCAAATAGATCATGTGACTTACAGAGGCATCAAGCTCCGACAAGCTTGCAAACAGTGATGGCAGCGTTGTGGAAGCTTCAGTTCCTCATGAAATGAAGGAGAATTTAATTTTCTGAACATAACTTACCATTAGCAGGAGAAGAAATGCACAAATTGACCGATGAGTGGTCTGGTCTGCTATCTTTACGATCTTTTTAACGTCCCGACATGATGAATGGCAAAACCCCACTGCTCCCCATTTGTTGACAACAGTAGACACAGTGTTTGGTGGACTATTAATAGGCAGGGCCTTTCTCAGTAGCTAAGCAGCTTACAAAAATCAGCGTTGGAAAAACTGAGGAGGTATTAACTGGAATAGCTCACATGTATAACAGATGAGCTGATCACATGTGACAGGTGTGACATTTGCTGCGGGGCGAGAGATGAGTCCCCCACCCGTCCCCCGACGGCTCGCCTCTGGACGCAGCCGCAGGTTATTCATTTACCTCACTTTTTTTTTTGCAAAAACATAACAGAGTTCACTACTTTACGGTGCAGGGATTGTAATAAAACACGCTTTGCTGAGCACCACCCGGTTTGATTCCTTCGCTGACGACAGCAAATGTTTGAAAGCGTTTTGGTTAAATATCTCACTTATGAATTTGTAGTCAGTGCTCGGATGGAATCGCTATTAACTTTGCGACTTTGGAAGAACTCACAAGTTAAACATGGCAACTTGATCAAATCTGGAGGTACAACTGCTTGAATAAAGCTTGTGCTTTTTTTTTCATTTGCTTTATCAATGACAAAAAGCTAATATGTGGATAGTTAGTTTGCCAACTATGTTGCAATATTACCTTAGGTGACCTTCTGAACAACATTAGGCGCAGATGCAGTGCATCATAAATCATGGATGTTTAGCGCTCATTTCTTAAAATTAGTTTTTTAACCAAGTTTTCGTCTGTGTCTCGGACTTAATTGGAGGAGCCAATTGCGTTTAAGACAGTAAAAGCAACATTTTTCACATCAACAATAACTGATTAAAATGTGCTCCTGTAGGACTCGAATTGTACGTATGTAGGAGAACGTTGGCTAGCCAACCCTTGTATGTCAATGTCACCAAAATATGACTTACTTATATTTCTTAATACATAACTTAAGTTATGTATTTCCAAAAATATTAAGTATCATATTTAAAACAAAATATGTGTTTTGGACTTTATTATTGTCGTGTGAAATTTTTTTGTGACTTGCCGGTTCGGCGCCACAACCCGCCTGCGTCCTGAACGGTGTCTCACACTTGTGTGCTCTTCCCCTCCAGGTAACTGAGGTGGCAGAGGAGGCAACTGAGGAGAAGGCATGAAGACACGGCGTGTCCAACCGACTCGCCTAACCCCCCTCCCCCTCCCCTTCCCTTGGCAGCAAAGCATCTTTTTTTACTGACGACTTTTTGTACCATGCTAAAAGATTTTTTTTAGACTTGTGATAGTAGAGAAGAAGGACAGCCAGCAGCCGTTATTCCTGATGTGTCCTCATATGTCACCCTCCCCAGCACCCCACCCACCTCTTGTTTCACTGTCCGTCTCTCAGATGCACATGGACAGAAATGCCGCTTTGTGTTTTCTTTCTTCTTTTTTTTTCCTCCTCCCACTTTTACCAGACAACTGCAGATGTTCTTCATCTGGCTTGAAACAGCCCATAAATGGACAGATACTCCAGGAGCTGTGTTGCAACCCACACTTTTCTCAAAAACTACAAGGGGGTGAAAATTACGGGAATTGACAAAACTTTTTGGACCTTGTTTTGCACAATATTTGACGGTTGTTTTTACTGTAGGTCTCTCTTTGATAGCATTTTTTTTTTTTTACCTGATTTGGATTTTCCAAGATATAGCCTCTTTTTGCTGATGTGACAAACAACAGAGACATGCAACACCTCTGCAGTATTCATGGTATGTGGTCCCATTATGGGAACCAGTCCACCAATGTGGAAGTGCAACTGCCTGCTACAAGCTGTTGTGGAGTTGGCTTGGGGTTTTTTTTTATAGCTTGATGAAAACATCACAAGTTCTCAGAACAAATTGATTGGTATCTTAAAAACTAGCTATGCCAATATCTCAGTATGCAGCTTCTACAAAATAATGAATAAAATGGGCCCTACCGTTGCTGAAATTGAGGATTTTTGTAGCAGAAATTTGACTCAAGAATAGTTTATTGTCAAGTTGGAGAACATCTGCAGCATTTATTTTCTTTAACAAATGTCTGTAGAATAATTTCCTCTGTTTTACCTTCTCCTTTTGTGTGTGTGTGTGTGTGCTGGAGTGAGTGAGTATGTGTGTTTCTAGGCCTCTGTGTTTGACTGCATTCACTTCACCTCCCCTCTACTTGTCCACCCACCTCTTCCCCTTTTTTTTTTTTCCTTCTCTCCTCTCCTCTCCTCCTCTCCACCCTCTGAATGCCTTGTCCTGCAGCAGTGACATAGCAATAATGAGTGGTGCTTCTGTTCTGGACGGCTCTGTTGGCTTTGGGCCCACCAGGTTTCTTTGAGTTTCACCCTGTTGGGAGACTATTTTGAAATAAAAGAGAAAGTTGATGTCACATGGTTTTCCCCCTGCCGTTTCTTTGGTGTCTTTTGTCTGGTTGGTGTTCACACAACGACACTCTGCCTACGGTCATGTTTCAAAAATACCTATTTTTGATGAAGAAACAAACATATAAGCTATGCTAACTTTGTAGTTTTGAAAAGTCGAGCAGTGTGCGAGCACTGCTGCATGTCGTATGTTCTGCTTGTGTTCCAGAGCTGCTTTCATGTTCAGTGTTACTTTTAAACCAACACAAAGCCGCCACTGTGCTTATCTGTGAGTGTGTGTGTGTGTGTGTGTGTGTGTGTGTGTGTGTGTGTGTGTGTGAGAGAGAGAGGTCGCCAGGGGCACGTGGCAGTGTTAAATACAACTGCTGTGTCAGGAAGTGAAAGGTCAGCATTTGCCAGAGTGGTGGGACCCGATGAAGCCGTACGGCCTCTTCATTGAGGGACAAGCCATCGCTGACACTCCTGAGCCAGTGATGGACAAGTTTTGTTTTTTCTTTTTTTTGCATGTACAGGTGGGTAGTGATGATATGTGATTAAAGGTGCAACAGTAGCTTGTTACATTGCATCCAAACCTAAGAAATATGGAGTATATTATGCTTTAATAGGTTACTTAGTAATGATTAGGGACGGAGCCAAATCACCCGGCTTGGGAACAGAGAGAGTGTTGCACTGGATGAAACCCTATTTTTTTAATTTTTCAATCCAAATTAAAACCCATAAATTCTCAGCAAATTTGATAACATAAAAGATAAACCCCCCTCTTGGTGCCAGGATCTACTCTAGCACTTTACTATTTATTAAATATACTATTTTCTTCTCTCATTTCAGTACCATTACGAGTTTATTTCCTGTTTTTGGTGACAGAACTGCCCCCAAAAGAAACATCCAAGTTGCCACCAGTCTTATGCACCTTTCATGTTTTGTTTTTCCTTGATGTAGATTTGTGAGGGTTTGTATGGGTCATTTATAACAGTATTTCTCGACACGCACATTGAGTCAGACATGATTTTAAAAAAAAAACATGACATGCCTGCTTGCAAAGCTAGTTATATTCATGTTACAAAATCTGGCAACAGATTACAAACACTGTCTGTTTCCTTTTGAAACAGGTTGATAAATATATTGACTTCCTGAGTTTCCTTATTTATAATTATCAAAATAAAGCCAGCAATGAAATCACCTTACGTGAGTACATCCCTTACACTGGTCAAAAAGCATTACACATCTCTGCCAAAACACTGACGGAATTGTGTGTTGATTGAACTTCATAGCTCTTCTTAATAAATTAGTCAAGAGCACATGGTGGACTCCATTGAATGTGTCTTAATAAAAACTTAACATTTTAGACATGGACACTTGGTTTATTGTAAATTACAATAATAGTAGTACTAAATGCAGTGCAAAAAAACAATTGCCAATAAAACTGACCTCTCACTTGTTGGTTAATACCAGTTCTCCACAAATCATTGATGAACTCCCAGTTTCTGCAAGAGACAAACCTCATTATCATATTATGAAATTATTATCCTAAATATTTTAAAATATATGCTAAATAAAAAGTGCACTGCGATGAACTGGCGACTTGTCCAACGTGTACCCTGCCTTCGCCCTAAGACAGCTGGGATAGGCTCCAGCAGACCCCCGTGACCCTCAATAGGAATAAGCGGGTATAGAAGATGAATGAATGAATGAATAAAAAGTGCACAGTACAATTTTACACCATAAATGTAAATGTATAATGGAATGTAAATAAGAAGAATGTATGTGATATTAAGGATTTTGTCCATTACAAAAATTTGGCTGAACAGAAAAAAAGCTTGCCACCTCACTTGTTTTTGTTTAACCTTTGACACTCTTGTTACCCTGCGCTCCCAAAGTGCAGCAGTGTGAGATTGCCTCCTTGTGGTCACGTCAGCCAGCACAAGGAGTCACCCACTCGCAGGGTGTGAGCAAAAATGTCACAATACACAGATTCAAAGTGGCTATGTCTGTGACACATTTCTTTTACCGACCCCCCCTCCACCCCCCCACCCCCAATTTGTATGTACCAGCAAGCTGAGCTCTGATTACAAAGGTGACCAATCTGAAGGTTGCTATTAATTGCCTTGTGGCTGCACAGTTTCTGGCTAGCCCTTCTACTTTCACTTTCATTTCCTTGAAGCAACAGATGCCAGTAGTTGGTATATTTTGAAAAAAAAAATTTTTGCAATAATGCCTGTATTTAATTTTACTGTGAAACTGTGAAAGCTAACTGTATTACTTCTCATTTGAAGCGATGACAACAGTCCATCTGGATTAAATGGACAAAACACAACAAATTTAATCAAATCTTTCAGTTAGAGGATCGGGATATATTTATGAATGCAGAGGAGAGTACAACAGCTGGCGCCAAACGAAGACAAATCTCTGTTGGTGCACAGGCTATAATCTGTGCACAGTTACAGGTATTTTGACATCGTCAACATTTATTGATCACAGCTTTAGTCAAGAAGACAGAATACTGAATAGAGTCATAGAATAGAACAGAATTCCCTTTATTGTCACTGTATTGTGTACATTTAGATTGGAGAGCTTCTCTTTGAAGATTTCTTTTAGAATATGTGCAAGACCTGTCAGATGCATCCTCAAAGCAAACAAAAGCTCAAACAGAGGTTTTGAAGCTGGACAATTCCACAGTTTATTGCAGGGTCACTTAGAGGCCACCATTTACGCTTGCAACTCAGGACAATTTAGAGCTGTGAGTTGGCTCATTCTTCATGTTTTTAGACTTTGTGAGGAAGCTGCAGCTCCTGGACAGAACCCACGCAGACACAGGGAGAACATGTAAACTCCGCACAGAAAGGCCCCGGGCCTGGGAATAAAACACAAGAGTGAGGTGCGAGCTATTGCTTGAGAATATGTGGAGTCTTTCTAACAACGTTCAGAGTTCACCAAAGATGCCAAAATACTATCTTGCACTACATTTCAAAAAAAACAAAAACAGAGGTCACTAGATGGACAGTGTGTTAACTCGGTAATGCTAACTGTTGGATGTAATTTCACCCCTGGCTCCCTCTTTTTTTATAAGACATTTATTCAGTAATTACACCTTGCTTCACATCAGTGACACCAAGACAGAGTTAACTAGTGAACGGACTTATAACAAACTTTATTTATAAACGTAATTTGATGAGCAATTCTACATTTACATCCGTTTTATGTGTGAACGTGATATGCACCCAAAATGGAATTATAGTAAATTGATTTGTGGAGAATGACACTTGTTTTCATGTTCGACAAGTTTCTTGATAGAGCCCAAGAAAAAAAAAACAGAAGCCTGTTTTCGGCTTACGTTCCCAATCACCATCGACTATGATCTGTATCGAATGAACGTCTCATTGCCATTAAAATGCCTCGAACTCACGAGGTTTCACTCATTAAGCTACGTTAACCCTTCTTCTCCATCCCTTCCCCCATTTTACTGCCTGGCAGTATTTGGAAGAGAAATGGACGACTTCCCCACCAAACGGCTCGCAAACGCGACCGGGGGAGTGGGTGTGTTAGCCAGACATCTTGTTACACAACTACGACGGAGCAATAGCAGGCGTAGAACAACCAAAATACCCACAAGTAAAAAATAGAATATAAAACAAATCACGAAAACGCTGTTCTGTTAACGAGGAGCAGAGCGAAAACAACATGAACGGGCTGTAAATCCCTCACAACACGGGAGCCATGTTGTATACCCGCAGTTACAACTACAAAAAAAATGTGGCGCCAAGTTAGTACGCAGACATCCCATATGGCAAAAATGAGAAAACTGTACACTATTAAATTATGTCAAAGTGCCGTTGTTGAAAGCAAAAGCTATGCTACAGCAATACACCCTCTCCTTTAGCTAACTGCCATTACTGCCTCCCCTCGGCTGTGGCGTGCGTGGACCACGCTACGTGTATTCTTCCGCCGAGGGCTTGCGCCTTTTCTTTTGAGGGGGAGGGGGATTCGTGTAGACGCCCCTTCACGAAACCACGACCGCTAAAATTTGCCCCTCGAGGTCCCAAACCCAATGAGGCTAGTAGGGGTCGCCACAATGCCGGGGGTAGTAGACGTTTTCGCGCTGGCTAAACCGTTGCCCGCGCACTAGTTGCCGCCGCGTGGATGGATACACGACGCAGCCGGGACTTTTTGCGAGTGGAGCTGAATGGAGGCAGCCTCTTCCTGGTGGATAAACAGTGACAGCTACAGGGCAGCCACCTAGACCCAGCACACAGGCTCCTGCGCTGCCCTGGCTAACAACACCAAAATGGCTTCAGACAGTACACACATCGCGCAGTTGACTTCTGGTGAGTAAAAGGGAAACGGCAAACGTGTCACGGTTGTCTTAATATACCCCCCCCTCCCCAAAAAAATTCTCGGCGCCCTCCTCTAACGCAGCTCCCCGTCCTCTTCTCCCTCTTCAACCGTACCAGAACTGTACTTCCTAATAGCCCGGTTTCTAGAAGCTGGACCGTGCCAAAAAGCTGCCGAGGTTGGTCTTTTCGGTGTTGGGGCTAATTTAGAACGTGTCAGAATTTGTCACGGGGTGTAATTTTTCTATCTTTATCCCATTTTCAGACCCTGGTAAGGGAGGTGGAGGAGAAGGAGGTAAGCAGTCAGCAATACGAGAGAGATGCCTCTCTGCTCGCTGTACTCGTGTTGCTCCCACTCTTATTTGTCACTGTCCGTTTTTAAATCACCACTTAATATTTTTATGAACCGAATGATCACACGCAACACTATTTTCCCACCACAGCTGCTGCCCAAAAGGATCGACTGGACGGGGCAGGAGCACCCCGGGACGTACGAGAATTTGGTAAGGGAGCTGTATTGCCGAGGAAAAAGTTTTTAGAGAGCAAAATAAAAATTGAATTTCCCGCAATTTTTAAATCAGGTGGCAAAGGGAAAAAGTGTAAAGGGCTTCGCAGGGCGAGCTGGGTGCAAGTTTGGGGCCACTGGTGGCCACCCAGGGGTCGGCTCCCAACTGCCCTGTGCACCGTGGACTTTTTGGGGGTGTTGCATGGACGTCCGAAAGGTTTATATAGTTGCTCAGGGGGGGAAAATGTGTGTGTGAAATGTTGATACGTCATGAGTGTTGTGGTGTAGGAGCGCCAGGATCCGGAGGAGGGACACCCTGCGCCACAAGCCTGAGAGCGATGGAGGCGCTCTTGTCCTACCAGAACTAAAATTTGCGTGCATGTGGGGCTTGAAAACACGAGGGCGAAGAGTTCGGAAACAGGACCTATTTTTTTTTTTTTTTTTTTAAAGGAGAACATAAACGGTGTGTTGAAGCGAAGCTCACTTCCCATTTGATCGGAACCCTCACTGCCCTGTTTTGGAGTTCCACCCCCTCGTTTCAACGGAGAACTATTTCTTCTCGGACGGATCGTGGAGCGAGAGGGGAGACTCTTGAGTTGACGTGAAGATGCGAGGTAATATCGCGCTCATGTCTTATTACGGCTTTATTAATTGACGCGCTAATTGTCGTGTAAACAATCGAGGGGGGGGGGAGGGCGGCGGAGCTCGAGCCAAAGCGCACTTTTTTACGCATGGGGGCGTGGGGAGAATTAATCATCGCCATCGTATTGACATTGTTTTTTTTTGCCACGTCTGCTGCAAAATCCCCGCACTTTGATACGGATGGACTTTTTTTTAATTTATTATTTTTATCGCTAACTGCCGTTTGATAACACGAGTTTACGTTTAATCCGAGCCACATATCTCGAGTTCCTCTCCCAACCCCCCGTTTACTGTTTTTGCGCGCAAACGAGACACGAGGACGAGGCCGAGGCGCGTACGCATGAAGTGTAGGAAAGTCGCCGATGTAAATGTGTACGTTTGAGGAATTAAACACACTGCTTCATGTACCCCTCCTCCTCCTCCTCCTCCTCCTGTCTTCCTGCTTGGCTCGTTCAGCTCTTCGTGCCTCCTCCTCCTCCTCCACCTCCTCCTCTCGTTTGCAGCCGGTCGAGCCTGCCTCCTGTCTATTGTGCATATTTTCCTCTATTGAGGGAAGAGAAGGAGGGGAAAAAAAAATTCTGCGGAGGGCTTTTAATGATAAGACCAAATGGATAGCAGGGGTAATCAGAGGAGGAGGAGGAGGGGGTTTAGCAGGGGAGGATCCAGCCGTGGACATGTTTTTGTTTGCCGTTGTGTGCAGGTTGATATCAGGGTTTGGTGAAGAAGGGGGTTGGGCAGCAGGGAGGGTAGATACGGCTTGCATCAACGCTATTATAACAATCAAGATTATTAATTGCCTCTAATTAATAATTAAAGGTGGTTAATTAGATTTGTGGCTTTTGTGATTTTTTTTTTGTTTTGCTTTGCAACACAACATGCCAAAAATTCGACTACTGTTTTTGTGGAGGAAGATGAAAATTCTTCTTTATTTTAAGCATTTGTATTTTTTAACAAACCAGCGTCTTGTTGTGTAGTTTAACCTCAAATATTTGATGGATTCCTGTGAAGGCTCTTACGTTGCTGTGGTACAAAATAATATCCACAACGATTCCTGTTTATTGGAGTTTCTCCCCCCCACTGCAATAGTGCGTTGAAATATAACGTGGTAATTGTAGAGGGTAACGCACGCGTTGTGTGTGTGTGTGTGTGTGTATCTGAGTGTGTGTGGATGGCCATGTGCGTTCTGATGCTGGGGTGTGTGTATGTGCGTGCGTAGGCAGCGCTATCCATTACCCTGAAGAAGCATGTGAAATGGAGCAATTTGTTAAAACATATCACTCTCATCTGCCCCGTGCGTGTGCGTGCGTGCGTGTGTTCAACCTGGCTTTGTGTGTGTGTGTGTGCATGGAAATTGATGGCTGATATGTGCTTAGAAACACTGATCACGTCCTGAACCAGCAAGGATGTGAAAGCAATGAAGGGGTCATTAATTGTGTGTGTGTCTAAAAGCTTTTTGTCAGCCTTGTTTGACTCCACATATTTCGATCTAGACGCGTCTGACACAAAAATTGTTGTGGCCTCGGCTGCTTTTTTTTTCTTCTTTTTTTTTAAATCAATGCGTGTGAATTTAAACACAAACAGCGGCGGCGCTGCTGCCCGGTCGTCCCTCGCCGGGCCCTCGGCGCTCCGCACTGCCGCCTCAGTCCAGCGTCTTGCTCCGAGGAAGCTTGCTGCGATGGGGAGATGGGGAGATGGGGAGTGTCCTCCATGTGTCAGTGGACACGCTGGTGTTTATGGCAGCGTGGCTTCCTTCCTTTCTGCTTCGTGCCTCGGTTGCATGCCACACCCCCCTCTCCTTGCCGTCGCTGCACTGCATTTGAACCGTTGCCCACGTCCATTTTAAAAGACAAATTCAGTTCTTTTTAAATTTGCATGATGATTATTTCATCATCACACGGTCGTTTTGCCTTTGCCTTTGCATTTCATTTTCTCATTTGTAGTTGTTTTGCATTTCATTTTCTCATTTGTAGTTGTTTTGCAATTCTGGAATAGCACTGAGAGATTTTCATTCCCCCCTGTTTCATCTTTTTTTCCCCTTTTGGAAGCTTCCCTGATTTTGATTTCTTGTTTTTTTTTTTAATACAGCGTTATTGACCTTATTTTGCTTCAAAGGAAAATCATTTAATTTGAGAGTGATTCATCCTGTGCATTCAAGTCACGCAAGCCGCAGTCGGTCTCCAAACTTAATTCCCATCATTTTCATTTCTTGTCAGTTTTAATGAACTGCTCTTAAATGTATGTCTGTGTGGGCGGTTGCTCCTTCTTCCTATTAGGGCAAAGGCTAAACCAAACATATGCCAAAATATATCTGGAACACTTTTAATTTTGACTGTTGAGATACCGCTCTCCCTCAGCTGTCTCCCGACTCCAGGCTGAGATAAATCCCTGTGTGTGTGTATTTGTGTGTCCAGGTGAAACTGTACCGGCACATCAGCGCAGACCACCTGCTCCAGGTCTGCTCCAGGGTTTGTCCGCTCCTGGAGAAAGAGGTCCCCGCCAGCGCGCCCGGACTCACCAGCCTGCTGGGGGCTGGCAGGCAAAATCTCCTGCGCACCGCCAAAAGTGAGTCGAAATCCCCAGCGTTGCATCTGCAAGGGCGTGTGTGGATTTGCATATTTAATGCACGCGGTCCAGCGAATAGGAAGACGTGCATATCAGTCGTCTTATGTATTTTGTCGTTCCGTCTTGTCTTCAGGTTGCAAGCATGTGGTGTGGAAGGGGTCAGCGCTGGCTGCCCTGCACTGTGGGCGACCTCCAGAGCCACCCATCATCTACGGCAGCCCACCAAATATTGGTAAGCAAACACTTGCATTTTATTTTTTATTATTATTTGGCATTTTTCATAAGCAAGGAATACACCCAATTTGTAGGTTATTTGTTTTGTTTGTAAGAACACTTTTTTTCTGTTATCTAACCAAATGTGCCATTACATTGCACGTTTCCATTATTCTTTTATTAAATCAGGGTGGAGCCAAAAAATTGGCTTATTTGTTTGTAATGTTTATTTTGCTAAATCCCTCCAGTGGAGACGAGCTTTGGCCGCCGGCTGAACGGCTCCTACCGCCTCCGGCAGCTGGTTCCCACGGCCGTGTACCAGCACATGAAGATGCACAAGAGGATCCTGGGGCACCTGTCATCTGTGTACTGCGTGACCTTCGACAGGACGGGACGACGCATCTTCACGGTAAAAAAAGAAAAGAAAAAAACAACAACTGCAGCGTGTGTGTTTGTGCGTGTGGGTTTGCGTGGACCTCTGGGACAGTCCCACTGCTCGGGACCATCGAAGGCACGTCGCGCCGCACGAGGAGCCCATTCCAAGCAGTGCACGAAACCCCCAACCCCCTGCGCGTGGTTTCCAGTCACCTCGTGTGTGCTGCGTTGTTACAAGCCGTCCTGGCGTTGCGTCTGTATTTCCCCCGTTGTGAGAGCGTTCCGGTAGGAGGTAATTACTGTTTACCTGCCGGCGTGCGGGGCCGCTTTTTCCCGGAGGACTCGCCGCCGCCGAAACTGGATTAAGGCTGCAGGGAAGTAAATTGAAACATGTTTAGACTAAGTGTTGCATCGAAGGGAAGAGGGGGAAGTGGGGGGAGTTTGACCTCTGGCTGCCGGCTGCCGCTCGTGCACTCGGTTCATGGACGAGGCTTAAGGTTTGATGTTCAGCGTTGATCAGACAGCGAACGCTTGTTTTGGTTCCTTGTCGTCTTATTTCTGTTGAGATTTCCGAGAGTCATCTGGTGAAATGCTGGTGGAAACGGAAACATTTTCATGTAATTTGCATTGTTTATTTTAGCTGCCGGCTTGAGGCTGTTTCTGACTCACGAGCTCTTTTAGAGAAGTGAAATGTATTTTGCTGAATGAGTTGTGATGTAATTCTTCAGGTGATGACTGTTTATTCCGACGGTGTCGCTCTGGTTTTCCCCATAACCTGCGGCAAGACGACCGGTGACAGCAGCATTGGTGCTGGTCGACCAGCGTTGAGACTGAAATATTCCCTGCTGTTGTTCAAACCCTAATTTGAATATGACAAATTGTGCAACTTCCTCTGTTCCTGCTACCAGCCACCAACAAAGCTAAGCTAGTATTTCTACTCCAACCACCTGATGATGAACGCACTTAGCGCTTATTCCTTTCAAACGATTCCCTTCGCGTTTAGATGAAAACCAGGCTAATGTCGATCCAAAGTTTTCCTCCTCCCCCCTCTTTGGATCCGGCAGTCGAACGCTGCCTGCTGTCGTGCACCATTTTCAGCTTTCATTTCTTAAATCTCTAAAAATGGCTGGCTGCAGAGGGTGGTGGTGGGGGTCCGGGGGTGGGGGTGGGGGGGGTACAGATAGACTCTCTGTCTCTCCTTGGTCGCTCTCTGTTTCTTTTCACCACTCTTGCACTTTCTGCTCTTATCCCCTCTTTTTTTTTTCTTTTCCCTGCCTCTCCTTGTGCGCTGCGCCCCTCCTTCGTCCTGCCCCCCCCCACCACTCCCCCTTCTCTTTTTGTGATTTCTCATCATAACTGGAGAAAATGTTTCCTCTGAGGCGTTGGCTAGCTGCCAAAATTAAAATTCATCCTCAGTCTTCCTCGCTCCCTACTCGTCCCCTCTTTGTTCCCCCCCCCGCCCCTTCTTCGCTCTCTCTCTCCTTTTCCCAT
The DNA here is from genome assembly GCA_009823395.1 of Thamnaconus septentrionalis. Lineage (NCBI taxonomy): Eukaryota > Metazoa > Chordata > Actinopteri > Tetraodontiformes > Monacanthidae > Thamnaconus > Thamnaconus septentrionalis. The sequence goes on along the minus strand of CM020519.1, from coordinate 9,413,198 downwards.
TGTCTCCCATCATCAAGAGATCACTTTCATTTGTATTTCCCTCATCAATCCGTCTACCTGGATTTCCAGCTCAACAGAAGGATCATCGGACACTTAGGCCGGCTATTTAACCAGAACAGTTCACTCTGGAATCATTTGCGATCAATCGACAAGCGTGGGTGTGTGTGTTGTTCGAGCAGCTGATTGGCCAACGGCCACATCGATTTGTGTGATTTAGCTCGAGAAAAGACTGCAAGCTCATTATCATGACCACGGTGAAGGACAATATAGAGCAGCTGCTGTGCATTGCGTGCCTCCCGCGTCTCCGGCCCACCGAGGGATGCGCGCTCCTCTGTGTCATTCATTTTATATTTTGTTTTATTTTTTTTCACACTTTCATTTGAAAGGTATCTTTATCGCTGCTCTCTCTCAGCACTCATCTCTCCCGCCAGTCCCTGGTGCACTACCTGCAGCCCCAAGTCTCTCTGTGTGTGGTCTGCGGCGGCGGTGGCTTCCTCTGCTCATGCTGAGCCGCAGAAGAATGGCTTGAAGGACGCGATTGTCCAGAAGTTGGAGCGGAAAGTTTGCAAGGCAGGGAGCACGTGGCAGGGACAGCTTGGCTGCACTGCGTTTGCACAGGACGCTTTACATTTCCGCCGGAGTGATTTGAATATTGGCTCGGTTCACATTTAAATGGGAATAATAGTGGAGCGTTGAGTTTTGTTTCGCCATGGAAGCGGCCATTGCCTTTCTCGGACTGAGGGCCAAAACACGAGTCTGGTCTTGGTTTGCATCTAAGCATTCCGATTGGGAGGGACGCTGCTTTGACCAGCTCCCGGTAGAAAGCTGTCAGCTGACTTCATCCGGGCTGCGTTTGCATGTCTTAATTTTTCTCACCAGTTTTAAAGCAGCTATTATAATTTGTTTCCAAAATGGTGAGCGCACGTGTCCCCAGTGAGTCATGTGAAGGCTTTTTACCAGGAACTGATCGGAAAGTACTGAGGTGGAACCCAGAGATGAGTTGAAGACTCAAACACTAAATACTGCCTTCATTGTTATGATGCACAGCAGATTGAAGTATTGAGAAGTTTCTCTTTCCGTGCATTTCTCATGCCTTTTTTCCAATCCACGTTGTGTTCAGGCTCCCAAACTGCTTCTTGGCTCTGCTTTATGGTTCATTTATCATTCTGACCTTTGCACTACAGCGAGTTCCGTCTCTCCCTTGCACTATTTATCTTACTGTAGTTTGGTGCTTAGGTATAAATGTATAATTTGAGGGTTGTTTTTTCTCCTCCAAGTTAGACAGCGTTTCCTTTTTGGTTGCCCTTCAACTTTTATTAAGATTAAGATCATCTATTTGAGTGAAGAGCGCAAGATGTTTCGGTTTTGGAGATGTTATCTTGCTTAGTTGGGATGCCTGTGGTTGAAATGTGCACACTTACACAACTGACTTGTCTGTTTCCTCCGATTCCGATATCAAATCACCAATCAGGCTGAGTTTTTCCTCCTTGCACATTGTTTCTGGAACCTGTTTCTGTCTTTCATGAGCTTGTTTAAAAAGCATTTTAATGTGAACATCTATGGAGGTTGGTTAACCTGGAAAAACATTAATTATATGTTTTGGTTTTTTTAGGGCCATGACAGCTGTGATATTTACATATTACCTTTAATAGGGACGTTGTTTTTTTTTGTTTGTTTGAAAGCTCATTGGAAGCTCTTGTGCAAATAATGATGTACTGCTTGACAAGATGAGTTGCCTTTATTTCCTGTGTCTGTCGTGGCTCTGTGTGTCTGCAGCTCAAGTTGCCGAAGGCTCTGGTGTGTTTTTTTATTTATTGATTGATTTTTAATCTTCCTGAACGTGTCACTTTCAATTAGTGATAGTCAAAGTGGTGTGGCTGAATCTAACGATTAATTTTCTTGCTGACTAATCTATCGATTTTTTTTAAATTTTTTTTGATTAGTCACGATTATCTTCTTTATTTTCACCACCTATTTTGCACTTCTGTTTAACCTAACTTGCTTAAATCTTCACCCGTGCTACACTGTTGTACGTTTTTAAACAAATACCTTAAAAGAATGACACACAAAGCATTTATCTGTGACACAGTTGTTACTTTTTTCAACGTAAAATCATAGGTATATTAATTCACGATATAAAGGTTACATACAATGTTTATCACAGTTAAATAGTTAAACAGGTTTCGTACAACTTCTCGAATATCGAATTAATATTCACTAAATAACAGTTGATAACTGAAAGAGTGTTACAATTTAGTATAAACGGCAGTATCGATAGGGCCTGTAATTGACTAATTACTGCCGTAAAGTACGCATTTACCTAAGTGAACTTTCGTTCGCTTAGCTAGCTTGTTCCATGATTTTCCGACGTGCGAAAAAATGTATTATGTTCTTGCGTAATACGCTGATGATTTATTAAAAAATAAGCGTGTAATTCAAAACGTAAGTACGAAATACTTATCCTCGACGTTATTTGTGCTCTACGGTGCGATGATACAGCGACACCGGGCTGTTGGCGTATCGCCGTAGTGCTAGCATGGAGTGCTAGGTGAACTTCACAGAGTTTGACCTAACGTGTTTCGCTGCTTCATTTTCAATGAAATATTACTAAACTTTAGGGACTTTTGGTCGGAGTTTTCGAGCCTTTTCAGAGAAGAAGCCGTTCTTCTTCTCTATTTTTTTTCAGGATGTAAACAACGAGCGACACTGCCACCCTCAGCGCTTTGTACTGCACTGCAGGTACAAATGAGCGTGTAGCGGCTGGAGTGTGATTTTATCATTCAGCAATTTTACAATAACACGACATTTTCGCGTCGACGAATATATGTTGTCGACGTAATCGATTATGTTGGCTAATCGTTGCAGCCGTATTTCACGGGCGGACACACCACTCAATCCCATGAAATACGAATCCTCACCTTTTTTACCTTTATATACCTCTTCCTCCCCCCACCCCCAGGGTTCCGACGACTGCCTTGTCAAGATCTGGGGGACGGACGACGGACGCCTGTTGGCAACGCTGCGCGGCCACGCCGCCGAGATCTCCGACATGGCCGTCAGCCACGAGAACACCATGATCGCCGCCGGCTCCTGTGACAAGACCATCAGAGTGTGGTGTTTACAGACCTGCGCCCCACTGGCCGTCCTGGAGGGACACGCCGCTTCCATCACCTCGCTGCAGGTACGTTGGGCCGTTGTTGTGATGCCGATCGTTGTACATTGTCATTGTCGAAGTTAAAGTGGTAGTTTGGCCTCAAATGCAAATATCAATATCATTATTTAGATCTTGGGATCATTAACTGCAGAATATATGTTGCCTGTAAATGGTGAAACAGTTTTCCGTCACGGTTCATTATTTCCTTTGCTTGCTTATCACCACCATGACATATCTGTGTGTGTGTGTGTGTGTGTGTGTGTGGGTGTAATCCACAAGTGTAAAGGTACTATCGAGCTTTTTCTGGTCGATTTCTTTTATTCTCTCCTAATGAACCCCAACACTTGTGTTTGCAGTTTTCTCCTCTTTGCAGCGGCTCCAAGCGCTACCTGTCGTCCACTGGCGCTGACGGCACCATCTGCTTCTGGCAATGGGACTCACGCACTCTCAAATTTGGGTGAGCACAAAGAGTGTGTTCACTATATCTTTTTTTTTTTTATGCAGTAATTTCTTCTATTGAGTTTCACTTTGTTTTTTTGTCGTTTTTTTTCATTTTCTAAATTAAATTGAATTGGCCATTGTGCAAAAAGAAACAAACTAACCTGGATTAGCTCCGAACCTATCCTAATGGAGACTGTGTGTGTGTGTGTGGTTTCAGTCAGAGACCCAGTAAATTCACTGAGCGATCCAGGCCCGGCGTCCAGATGATCTGCTCCTCCTTCAGCGCAGGTGAGGCATCATTGGAGGGGAAATTATCTCGCACAATCATCTCAGATTAACTCAGAGGAGCCGGCGCAGCACCGAGCCACACTTGGGAAAACGTCGTGATATAAGTGCGCGTCATTGTCAGAGTCACACTTCCTTGAACAGATGAATAATTACCTAAAAGTTCCCCCCTAATGCATCGGCTCGCTCACCACTTCTCGCTATTCGCGAATCATTATTTACCGAGGCTTTGACTCGCGTGTTTGTCCAGGTGGCATGTTCCTGGCTACAGGAAGCACGGACCACATCATCAGGGTGTACTACTTTGGCTCGGGCCAGCCGGAGAAGATCTCGGAGCTGGAGTCTCACACTGTGAGTGCAGGGAGGGGTCTGCATTGTCACAATATTCAATTTAATCGCTTGGTTTTCTCATTCAAAATTATTCCCATCACGGTAATAATTCACATGATCTCATTTGTCCAGTATTTTAAAGTAAAGATGGCAATAACAGGTGGACCGACACACGGCTGCTTTCTGACTTCACGTTCTCATTTTCCTCACGCAGGACAAAGTGGACAGCATCCAGTTTTCGCACTGCAGCGACAGGTCGGTCCACTCAGTTTGCATTTTTATGGGAGCTCAGAGTGTTATACTGTGGCTCGATGACGTCAGCAGAAGCACAGACCCAAGTCACTGTCTGATATAAATTTAGAATAACACACACACACACACACACACTACATATCATACACTGTGTGGAACACTGTGTGCAGTGTGCAGGAAAACAAGCTCAGCTGTGACTCCCCTGGGTTATAATCTCAGCAGAGAGCCAGAATAACTGTCTATGCAAAAGTGAGAGGACCCCCTCCTCTCACTTTTACATAGACAGTGGTTGTTGCTACAGTTTCTTCTTCTCTGATGTGAAAAGATGAAAGAATTCAAAAGTGCTTTGGAAAGCTACAAGAGTTGCGTTTCAAGTTGCTGTAAGGCTTTTTTTCCTCTAGTTAAATTTTTTTGTCGTGCTTCTTTTGTCTTTTTTTGTTTTTAGGTTTGTCAGCGGCAGCAGGGACGGCACCGCGCGAATCTGGCAGCTGCAGCCTCAGGGCTGGAGGAGCATCCTGCTGGACATGCAGACCAAATTACCCGGGTATGTGCGTCTGTGTGTGTGTGTGTGTGTGTGTGTGTGTGTGTGTGTGTGTGTGTGTGTGTGAGTGTGTGTGTGTGTGTGTGTGTGTGTGTGTGTGTGTGTGTGTGTGTGTGTGTGTGTGCGCATGCAGGGCTGTCACGGTCTGATCTATCTGCTGGTGCTGTCGCACCAGTCACTCCTTGTCTGACAAAAATCAATCACGCTGTGTGCGTGTCACTGTTTGAGGGCTGTGCATTGTCTTGACTCGGAAATGTTTTATTATCAAGAAATGTCAAAGGCAACTGAAGGACACTTATACCAAAACAGAGATTTTTTTTTTTTTTTTTTTTTGAAATTGTATCTTTACTTGGAATAGACAGGCAAATTGTACAGTAGAGCAGAGCTAAACAATTCACAAGAACAGTGAACAAACAAATAAGAACCAGGGGGTCACCCGCTGTCGCTATCACAAACAAAACAGACATAATAGCCATACTGAAATTAAATCAGTAAATTGAGAAAGAAATTTTTAAACAAAGAGCCTGATTTATGCCACATAAATAATGTAGTTGTAGAGCGCAACATCACACCTGCTGGTCTAAAGTGTGGAACCGTGGTTGATTTCTTGATTGCTTCCAGACAGATTACAAAAGTCTTTGGGTGCAGTAAACAGAACACACATAAAATCTATAACATATATATGATTTTCTTTGTGTATGCAATGGTATTTAACTATTTGTGCTAACAGGGGTTGAAATTTTACGCCGAAGACAATCACCACAGTACAAACATGATCAACGCCAATACAATGCCGACGTCGTACCTTACCCGCACATTTTCCTTTTACGTTCATAAAAATGTTTTTTCTCTCTCTGCCTTGTAGAAAGTACAACCCCCCGCCGCTGGAAGACAAGGTGACAAAGCTGAAAGTTACCATGGTAGCGTGGGACCGCCACGACAGCACGGTGATCACAGCGGCCAACAATCTGACGCTGAAGGTCTGGAACTCCACCACCGGCAACCTCGTCCATGTCCTCATGGTAATGGAATCACAAACACATCACACATTAACACCGCATTGACTCGTCGTTTTACCAGTAAGCCTTGATTTATTTATTTCTGAAGTGTTTGACATTCGAATTTGCAGGTTTGATTTTTTATTTGTCACACCTTCATAATTTCATTATTTTTAGCTGTCGCAAAAGTAAACATGTTTTTTTTTTGTATTTGTAGTAATGTTTGGTAGAATATCTAATTTTTTTTGTTTTTGAAACACACTCTATCTAAAAAGATGTGAGACTCAGTGTCTAAATGTTCATGTTTGTGTCGTTTAACAACAGGGACACGAGGACGAAGTGTTTGTGCTGGAGCCACACCCCTTTGATCCCAGAATCCTTTTCTCAGCAGGACATGATGGGAACTGCATTGTGTGGGACCTGGCCAGAGGGGTCAAAATTCGCTCATATTTCAACATGGTGGGTCCGGCCGAATTTGCATGAAAGCAAATGTTTTTCACACGTGATGATTATTTTCTCTCACTGTTTTTCCTTTATGTTTTCTTTTCTTTTTTTTTTTCATTGTTGACCCCCCAAGCTTTTATGATTTGCCCACTGCACGTGTAATCATCAGTAGGCGCTCTTGAAAATCCTGCAGTAACCAAGGCCACTGTAAAAAAAAATAGAAAAATAAATCATAGTTCCAAAACTTGTGAGTCACTGAGCGTTCAGTCCTCAAAAACTGTGGTGTTGATCACAGCGGTAGTGTTGTTTCATTTCGCAATGTGTGACATTGTGCGATGGCCAGTAAGTTTGAAACAAAGTGCGCAAAATTTGGGCCGAATCGGCGCCGATATGAAGAAGAAAAAACCCCTGCGAAGAAAAATCTGCAACGGACCGAGCGAATCAGACGCTGGTGCATCTGGTGAACACAACATCTGACCAGGCGCTCTCTTCTTTCCTTGCCCTGCGGACAGATTGAGGGCCAAGGCCATGGTGCGCTGTTTGACTGCAAATGTAGTCCAGATGGGCAGCATTTCGCAGCGACAGACTCTCACGGACACCTGCTCATCTTCGGCTTTGGTTCCAGCAGCAGGTTTGACAAGGTAAAAAAAAAAATAAAAGAAAAAAGAAAAACTCAAACCAATACTGAACTATAAATGCCCATATCTCTCATTAAGAGCCTTGCATGTGATCACGCCTTGGAAAACAGAACAAGCATGTGCACTGCCAATCAAAAGTGTGGACACACCTTCTCATGCAATTTTTTTTTTTTTTATCTTTACAACTCTCTAGACTGCAGACAGATACTGCAGAAATCAAATACATGAGCAAGATGTACAGTATTTAATTATGCAGCAACTGAAAACACGAGAAATAACTCTAAATATGCTTTTTATGAAAGGTGGCTATTTGAAAGATTTATAATACAAAATGTTATTTTACACTTTTATTGTTTCCTACATAGGGATGCAAATCATCAATTAACTGACTTTAAGTTGACTTCTAATGGGTCACATTTCAACTTTTTTAAAAAGTTGTCTAAAAGTAACTTGTTCTAGGTATATTATGACCATCACAGTATCTACAGGTGAATTGTTCTTTCCTGCCACGACAATGGTATAATGATATTAACTACCCGTGTAAAAAATGTTCAATTAATTGCGACTAATTTAATTTAATTGATTAAATTCTTAATCGACAATTAATCGTTAGTCGATTAATTGTTAACATCCCTCTTCCTACATAATTCCATGTGTGTCCATAAGTAGTTTTGATGCCTTCAGTGGAAAACGGCAATGTCAACAGTCATGAGAATAAAAGAAAAGAAATCAAATTCATAGGGTGTGGCCAAACTTTTGACTACTCGTAAAAGTATTAAAGAAAAACCCCTAATATTCACCTCTTTTCCAGATTGCCGACCAGATGTTCTTCCACACTGACTACCGGCCGCTCATCCGGGACGCCAACAACTACGTGTTGGACGAACAGACTCAGCAGGCGCCTCACCTGATGCCGCCTCCCTTTTTGGTGGACGTGGACGGCAACCCTCACCATCCTCGCTACCAGCGGCTGGTGCCCGGCAGGGAGGGCTGCCGGGACGAGCAGCTCATCCCACAGATGGGAGTCACTTCCTCAGGTACCCGGAGCCGAGTCGCGTTCGGTGGGGAAATATCATTTGAATGACGGGTCCCTTCCTCCGCGTCCCCAATTTGGCTCTTCAGATCAGATTCTTCCCGCCGGAGGCGACGTTGTCTAACTGTCAGCTGTAAAACTGTTCCCCTTCTGATGGCACTGACAGGGGTCTGTTATCTTTAACTCCGAGGAGACTTTCACCAAAAACATCTGCGTGTTAGGACCGGAATTGATATTGTGGGAATTTGAAACCTTGAAAGAATATCAGCGGAAACAATCAGCAGTTAACTGAATGCATCTTTAATGAGGAGATTTGGCATCGTGAAAGAATATCACCAGAACCAATCAGCACTTAATCAAATTCGTATGCAGTCCACAGTTGGGGATCAGTGAAGGAAACAGGGAAAGAAGCAGACAAATGATTTGACTCTACATGCCTTCGAATAGTGATGTTGTACTGAGATGACTCTGTCCACCCACCTGGTCTGGATTTCACTTGATTTCTAATTCATGAGAAAAGCAAAATGTGCATCTAGTTTGTTTGTTCCTTCACATGACTGCAGTTGCTCTTAGTTTGTCTGTCACTTCCTAAGTCTGCCTCCCCTGTGTGTGTGTGTGTGTGTGTGCCAGGCCTGAACCAGGTGGTCAGTGAGCAGGCGGTGGACGGTTCCAGTCCTCTGGACACCATGATCCAGAGGCTGCAGCAGGAACAGGACCAAAGAATGGGAGGAGGCGACACCCCGGCCTCCGCAACTACAAACACCCGGAACAGCCGAGGTAGAACAATGCACTTGATGCTATTTATAATTAAAATAAGTTACTGCGATTCCTGATTTTTTAAAATCAATTTTTGTTTTGCGTTTGGATACTCTAGGATCAGTGGGTTCGCCGACGGAGGTCCATTCGCCGCCCAACGTGGGCCTGCGGCGCAGCGGGCAGATCGAAGGCGTCCGGCAGATGCACAGCAACGCCCCGCGCAGCCAGATGGCCACTGAGGGAGACCTGGTGGCCTGGAGCCGGCGGGTGCTGGTTCCAGAGTTAGAGGACGCCTCCGTCAGGTAGCATACGCAACGCCAGAACAGCAGCAGGGGGGGAGGACACGGCTGCTTTTAAATACGCACGCGTCATGTTGACATTGCTGCCCCCGCGTGCTGTGCAGGAGGCAGGTGAACTGGCGGGAGGCAAAAGGGGAGGAGGAGATCAACATCTATCAGTCGGAGAGGAGGAGACGCACGATACACTCCCTCCCCAAGGAGAGCAGGGTGAGTTCCTCCTCAAAGCCACATTCTGCAAAATTCAGTCTGCTCTTATTTTTTTTATATCGGTGTCGGCGTGATGTCACAAAAGGAACCAATGAGTCATTGGCTCCACTGCCTAAGACTGTCTAGTTATTTGTTGCAAACATGGGGGAAAGTCCAACATAGCGTCACTTTTAGCAAGAAGTTAAACATTTGTTTTTCTCTTTTTTTTCCTGGAGGCTGGTAACAGCAGGCTAAATATACTTTTTTCCTAGAGATCTTCAGAGATTAGGATACTTCATTTGATGACACTGTTCCACTGGAGTCCAGGATGAAAATTAAAGATAAAGACCGGCATAAAATGGGGCCTTTTAATTAATATCGTCTTTTTACAGGATATTGAATATCACTTGACCTTGCAAGTTTTATTGATTCTCCAACTGGCAGTCCCCATTACCACCATTGTTGTTGTGCCTGAATCTCGTCTCCTTCCCTTCATCATTGCTGCCAACAGGTCCACGTGGCGTCGGAGGGCTTGGTGGACGAGGCGAGGAGGAGCCAGGGCAACCACGGCTACCAGACGCGCGCCGCCATGGAGGAGACGAGCCGGCAGAGCGCTGAGGCTGCCGACGAAGACGAGAGCACCTCAGAGGTCGGTGCGCCGGCGCTGCTGCGGCAGCATGTTGCCATGTGACCGTGAAGCCTGCTTTAATCCCTCCGGCAAAGTTCAGTCGGGCTGCTGCGTCTCGGCTCTGCGTGCTTGAATCGTTTTCAGTGACGCAGAATCTCCCTTTCGCCTTCATTGATTTGTCTTCATTTGTTGCGGCTGTTGAACTTTGTGTTGCCCTCTGCCGCACTCTTCGCTGTATGAACTAGCCCTGATGAGGGATAACATTAATCGTGAACACGTGTTCCAAAAGAACATCCTGAAATACTAAATAAAAATATGTAACTTATATATCACTACTGAAACGCCGTCAGTGTTTAAGAAGTCTGACATTTTGAAGAGTCAGTCTTGGAACCGTGCAAAGGTTAAACAGTCCCCGCTAATCTCCTGTTTGTGTGCTTAGCCAAAGCCACTCTTAGCAAGTTGACATAAGCATTAAACAAGACATAAACGTGTCCTCACCCCATGCTCCGCCTCTGACATCTCGGCTTCTGCTGAAGGGAAATTAATGTTGCCGCTTGCAGGGGGAGCCAGAGGTCCGCCAAGTCAACGGGCACTCCTCAGAGGAAGAGAAGGAGGAGGAGGGAAAAGAGCCATGGCCCGACGACCACAGTAGTTCAAGGTACACGCCCGCTTAATTCCCCGTTTGTCAGAATCCAGCAGAGAAAATAAATACACAACGCATGAAATAGGCTGCGATGAACTGGTGACTTGTCCAGGGTGTACCCTGCCTTCGCCCTAAGACAGCTGGGATAGGCTCCAACAGACCCCCGTGACCCTGAATTGGAATAAGCGGGTATAGAAGATGAATGAATGATGAATGAAATAGGAAGTAGATAAATGAGAAACCCCCCTCTGGCGCTGCAGCGACTACTCCAGCGACTACTCGGACTGGACGGCGGACGCGGGGATCAACCTCGAGCCGCCCAAGAAGAGCGTGAAGGTGAAGAAGAAGAGCAGCGGCTCCGAGGAGGATGGCGACAAGAAGCGGGAAGGGAAGAAGGAACGGAAGAAGGAGAAGGCGGACAAAGACGACGCGCTACCAAAGAAGAAGAAGCCAAAGGAGAAGAGCAAGGTTGGGAAAAATTGGACCGTCCCCTCGTCTCTGATTAGAAATAAAAAGAAAGATGTTGTTTTGCAGCATTTTCTTCACAATTTCAATTGTCATTAATTGCAACTGTTAGTATTGTTCTCAGCAAATTAATATATATAGTGCACGATCCAAAACATCTTGAGACCTTTACTGAAAGTTTTTTTTTTTTTTGCCATTCAGAGGACGGAACTGCAGGAGCAAGGGCTCACCCTGGAGGAGTGGCTTCCCTCCGCCTGGATCACAGACACGGTCCCCCGCAGGTGTCCTTACATCCCCCAGATGGGGGACGAGGTATGTGCACGTGCACCACATGTCGGTTCCGCTGTAACACCGCCTCACATCTTACATAGCAACAAGGCACACGGGCCGGACTAAATTTAGCGGCCCCATGAGGCCGCAATGTTAATTACACGCAAACAATGAGTAAGCGACTGCTGCCTAGAAGTTGATCTTATCACTTCAACAAGCCTAGTTTTTGCATTATGGAAAATATTTGTCACTGTAGTGATTCTTCTTGTATTTGAATTCATGTGTGTGTTTTTTTCCGCAGGTTTATTATTTCCGACAGGGCCACGAAGCCTACGTGGAGATGGCTAAACAGAAGAAGATTTACAGCATCAATCCCAAAAAGCAGCCCTGGCACAAGATGGAGCTCCGGGTGAGGGATCATTGCGACTGACTTACGCATGCTGAGGACGTCCCGTCACCGAGCTCACGCGCTCACTTCAATTTAAACTAAGCTTTAAACTAAGCGAAACTAACTCACCTGGTTAAATGTGTTTTTTTTAAGTAAGGAGGTTTCAAGTTGACTTTGACCAATGCAGCAATATTTTCCCGAGTGAGGCGAATGAATGGACCCCTAACACATTTTACAATTAGTCATAAATCTCGTGGGTCTACGCAATAAAACCAAAGATAACATTATGTTTAGAACTCAATGTTACTCACCAACTCAGGCGTTGTGATTAAAATGAAACGAGCGCCTTTTGAAACCCTCCATGTGGAAGCCAACCCTTCAGAAGGACCGCGTTAGGAAGGAACCTAATGCAAAACTTGTGGAAAACGTCTGTGCGTCCCAACAAATGAGAAGCTCCCCGGCAACAATCAGTTGTTCTCAGCCAGACATTGAAAACCGATGTCGGATGAACGTTGCCGTTGTTCGGCTTTGCATGTTAACATTTTGCTGCTTATCAAAATGTTTTTGGAAAGGTTAGACTGAAAATGCTCCTTGGACTATGTAGCATTTCTGAGGAATTTGCTGTCTGCAGTTTTGCGGCGCGATTCTTCTCTGTCACCGGCGCCCGTCTGGTTTTCACTGCTCTGTTTTGCTTTAACCCCTTTTCCATCTCACGAGTCTACCTTTGCTTCTTTTTATTGAGGCACCAATGTGCATTTTTCTGCCGACGGCAGTCTGACGTGAAACACGCAAACTCAGTGAACTTTCTCCACTGTAGAGTCAATATATTCCATATTCTACTTCTTCTTGATTGATTTATGACTTGACATTTTTTCTCTTTATTCAACAATGTTGTTCTTGTGTGTACAGGAGCAGGAGCTGATGAAAATTGTGGGCATCAAGTATGAGGTTGGCCTGCCCACACTGTGCTGTCTGAAACTTTCCTTCCTTGACCCGGACACTGGCAAACTCACCGGAGGATCTTTCTCCATGAAGTAGGCCTTTCACCACATCATAACCCGAACTCAAAGCATCATGCAAAATAATGTTGCCAGTGTTTATAATTAGAAAAATCTCTTTTTGTTTTTAGATGCAAAAGCTGTTTTATTACCAATATTTTTTTTTCACACAGTTGACTGACTGTTGTAAAGCGTGTCAAGGAAACAACTCAACACTTGGTTCTTCATGTATTGACTGGTGCAGCTGTAGGTGGGTTTGTTCTTTTCCGTCCTTCATGCGAGCGTGTCGGGTCTGATTGCAGATACCACGACATGCCCGACGTCATCGACTTCCTGGTCCTGCGGCAGCAGTTTGACAACGCCAGAAAGAGGCAGTGGAGTATAGGTCAGTGTCGCCCTCCGTAGGGCTGAGCGATTTTGGACAAAAATAAAATCCAGATTTTTTTTTTCTCTGAAAACTCGTTTTTCGACTTCAATTTTTTTTTTGGTAAAACTGCAGAAGACAATGGAATAACTTATTTCAAATATTTTATCCTATTTTAAAGAAAAATAGCAAACAAATTTCCCTATTGGGAATGAAATGCAACTGTAACTGTAACTTGCACTCTCTGATGAGACTTTGTGCGTGCGCAGGTGACCGGTTCAGGTCGGTCATCGACGACGCCTGGTGGTTTGGGACCATCGAGAGCCAGGAGCCCTTCCAGTCCCAGTATGCCGACAGCCTGTTTCTCTGCTACAACGTCTGGTGAGGTCCCACTGTGCAGTCAATCATGGTTGTGCACTTACAGCTGCAGTGAAATTGACTGTATAGATCGATGTTGTCATTTTGCATGTTCTATCATGTTGTGAATGTCGTGTCTCTAAAGATGGTCAGTGAAGAAAAAGAACGTGATGTCTCAGGGATTCTGAGTCAAAGCCGATGAGGAGAGAATTTGATTTTGTTTGTCTTCCACAAAAGACAAACAGGTGGATCTTCAGAACGGGGTCATTCCTCTGAAGTGCCACCTGTTTGGGGCGTGTTTTGCCTTTCATGAGCTCACTCTTCCTATGTTCCGTATAAGGGTTGAAACAATTAATCGATTATCGACTAAGAATTTAGTTGATTAAATTAAATTAAATTAGTCGCAATTAATTGAACATTTTTTATACAGGTAGTTAATATCATTCTAACAGTGTAGTGGCAGGAAGAGCAATTCAACTGTGATGGTCATAATATTCCTAGAATAAGTTGAAAAAAAGAAATGTGACCCATTAGAAGTCAACTTAGAGTCAGAGGATAAATGTTTAGGGTGTTTTTTACTGTTCTCCAATGGAAAAATGAGCCACACTGGACCCTCAACACAATTTGTGTTCCTTACACATTTTTCATTGTGAAATTTAGGTTCTCAGGAAAAATCGCCGCTTATCAGTTAATTGTTAATCGATTGATAAGGTCAGTCAACTAACGATTAATGAATTAATCGATAATTTGCATCCCTATTCTGTATCGAAGGGAAACAAAGATGTCGAATTGTTAAAATCACTGACTAAATGAACACTTTAGTACGATGACATTTTTTCGTATTGGGTTAAAATAGTTTTCTCGTTTTTTTCTAGAGGTGTTGCGCTTCAAAGCCAGTCCGTTCCATGACTAGTGTGTATTTGGTCTGTCGTTTGACTGGATGATTTGGCCTGAGCTCCGCATGTTGACTGATTGCTCCATTAAACAACTCACAGATCACAGGAGGGTTAGGGGGGGGGGCTCGTCCGCTTGGATGTACGACGGACAAACCCAAAGAAATGACTCCTTTGTGATAGCGACGCTGACGCCTGCTCTCACAATACTCGTTAGCCGCGCAAACAAGTCGCGCTCCAGTTGCTCTGGGAAACGGGACGAGACGTTTCACGTCTGCAGCCGCACTGACCAACGCTTGTTGTTTTTTTTTTTTTGTCGCCGCTGTGTCTCATTCAGCTGGGACAACGGAGACACGGAGAAGATGAGTCCTTGGGACATGGAGCCCATCCCTGACGACGGTAGGTCGCACGGCTGGAGGTCACAACACAAACATTTGAACTGCTGCTGCTGATGGTTATTAAATGTGTTTAATATTAGATTGGTGCAAAAAATGTTTTTTTGCACCAATCTAGCTCAGTGGTTCACAACTGGTGGAGTCCCAGGACACACATTTTTCATTTATTTTCAAATTTATTCCACAGCACTCAGATTTTTTTCCACATAAATGAAAACGCTTAACCACTTTCAATCATGTCTTGCCAATAAATTATTGAAATTATTGATTTGAATTGTGTCTCCTGCAAAGTAAATAAACGCCCAATATTTTCTTTATAAATTATATGTATTAAAATCCATCCATCCATCCGCTTTCAGTACATGCTTCTTCCTGAGCTCAGCTGTCATAGGGTGAAGTCAGGGTGACACCCTGGACGACTAACATATTAAAATTATTTTTTTAAAATAAAATAAAATAAAATAAAATAAAGGGAAGCTGCCCACGAAGCTGTGACGCAATCAAAACAGTTCCAGTTCCGCAAAACCGCTTTTTGTATTACATCCCACCAGTTGAGAAACGCCGCGAATGGCTGCATTTTGGCAATATTCCTCCAAATAAATACACTCAACGTGTTGAGTATTTGGGATGAAAGGTCACTTTTTCACTGTTTCACCGAGTTTCTCTCCTCCCTGTGCAGCCACATTCCCGGACGAACTTGGCATGAGCGTCCCGCTGGTGGAGGAGGAGCAGAAGGAGCTGCTCTACGTCCCGCTGGACGGAGAGTGGGGCTGCCGCATGCGTGCCGACGAGTGCGAACGCATCATCAAGGCCATGGATCAGCTCTGCACGCTAGGTGTGATGTCATCGAACGGCCCGCTCGCGACTAGCGGCTCCTGTAGCTAATCAGGAGGAGCCTGAGCAGAGCCGACGAGACGTGTGCTTTAAAGGAACAGCCTGCTGTACTTTGATTCCCACACTGAGCCGCTCTCTTGAATTTCTGCGACGTGATGTCATGGATAATCAGGCTGGCCGAGGTCCTAGCGGCGAAAAGCTGGTGTGAGGGCTCCATCTAGTGGCAGTTTATGGGAGGAAAAGAAGCCCCATGACTGACAAAATAGATATTTTATAGAAAATAATACACCTTCAGCCATAGAAAAATGGTTATTTTGATTGGAGGAGACAGAATGCACCTTTCTCTTTCTCTTGGTAAAACTACAAAAGGCAATGGAATAAATAATAAGTACTCCACTAGACTTGCACGCAGAGCCTTTTGACTTTATTCTCGACATTTTTGACATTTTGACTTACTTCACGTTGACATTAATTGCAAATTTTCGATTTTATGTTTTATTTAATCTCGAAATTTCAACTTTATTCTCAAATTGGAAATTTTTTTTGTCTTCTTGTGGCCCTAATCCTCTTCCGTATAACTGCCTTTTACCAAACATTACTTTAAAAAGGTTTTTCTATCATCTTGAACAACAATGAATGAATAGTCCAAAACTTTAACATTTTGTAAAATAAAAGAGTAGCATGCGAGAGGAAAATTGATTTTAAGATTTTCCTTTTTTTCACATTGTCTTGGCTAACTAATCCGATTTCGATTTCAAATCGATTAATCGCACAGCCCTAGTTTAAAGGGTTGCAGCAATAATCATCTCTTTCTTTCTTTCTTTCTTTCTTTCTTTCTTTCAATTGTGCCACCCCTCAGATGTTGCAGCGCCATTCGCCTTCCCAGTGGACCTGCAGGCCTACCCCACATACTGCACAGTCGTGGCCTACGTCACCGACCTCAGCACCATCCACGAGCGGCTGGTCAACCGCTTCTACAGGTTCGTCACGCCGGGCCGCCGGCGAGCCAAAGGAGAAAAGCCAAAGAACTTCGGCTCAAACGTTTTCTTTTTCCGTCTCCAGGCGACTGTCGTCTTTAATGTGGGAGGTTCGCTACATTGAACACAACGCCCAGACCTTCAACGAGCCCGGCTCGTTCATCGTCACCACCGCAAAGTTCGTCTCGGACCTCATGCTGCAGTTCATCAAGTGAGTCTGTTGTTTATCTAAACGCCGGCGGCGTCTTATATTACTGGCTTTCATCTGTCAGACGCAGGAATGGTGTCCTTGATTCTCTCTTTTCCTCTTGGTCCCCTCTGTCAGGGACCAAAGTCTCACGGACATCATGCCCCTCTATAAAACCATGAAGAAGGCGACTTTCCCCGACTCTTCAGACGAGGTGTGTTTACACATATTCACAGGCGTGTTTGGCCTCAAATCGCTGCAAACATTCCCCTTTGAATGGCAGCTGTAGCCGAAGTCTGTCGCATGATTTACACTGCCAGTCAAAAGTTTGGGCACATACTTTTGATTTAATGCTTTTTCATATATTTGATGTCTTCAGTGTGCATCTACAGTGTAGAAAGTAGTAAAGATAAAGAAGAAACAGGTGGGTCCACCAAACCTTTGACTGGTTGTGTATAACGCAACCAGATCATGGCCCTGCTCTCAAAATATAATGTACTTTCTTCATTAGTTCCACCGCGTGCTGTGACTCCAGGTTCAGGCTGCATCAGTCCTGGCAACAGTGGTTCAAATCATTAGCAGTAACTTTTCTTCATAAAGCTGAAAACGTACCAATGACTTGTTTCGTTTATTCAGGACGATGACGAGGAGGACGACGAAGACACAAACACTCCCGGAACGTCCACACGAAACCACAAGGTAACACATTTCAGCGCAACAGCCGTCGTCCTGCGCAGCTGCACAAACAAAAAACAAGCGACGCTAAACCACGTTAACCCTAGGTGGCGCTCTAGAAACTGCGCCGCCGCCCTCTAATCCAGCATTTTTCGCACTGGCTGTCGTGCAGAGTCGGCAGCCAATGAAGCGGCAACTGCGAAACCGACCCCACTCCTATGATCCCCACGCCTGGAGGGGGCGCTGTAAGGAGCTGCTGGACCTCATCTTCCAGTGTGAAGACTCCGAGCCTTTCCGAGAACCTGTGGACCTGCAGGAATACCCGGTAACTCAGTCCGGAAAAACCATCCCCGTCTTCGTTGCTGACTTGCGAGGGTCAAACTTGGGTCGTTCTCCTCCTCACCGTGGTGCAACTCTCTTCTTCCAGGACTATTTGCAAATCGTGGAGTCGCCGATGGACTTCAGTACTGTTCTCAGCAGGCTGGCAGACGGAAAGTACCCATCGCCGCTGGAGCTCTGCAAAGACGTCCGCCTCATTTTCAGCAATTCCAAAGCTTACACGCCCAGCAAGAAGTCGCGGGTGAGACGGCGACGAATCACATCGTCACGCGCTCGGCCTGCAGCCTACGCTGCTTTTCTCGGTTCATGACTCTTTGCAGAAGCGAGCACGTCCTGTTTTTATTCTTCGCAGATCTACAGCATGAGCCTGAGGCTCTCGGCGCTCTTCGAGGAGCACGTCAGCTCCATCCTGGCCGACTACAAGGCCATCCACGGCCTGACGGACAAACTCACCAGACAGGGCACGGACAGACAGACGCGGCTCGCCACAGACAGACAGACCCGGCACACCATGAAGAGGAGGAGGAGGGGGAGCGAATCTCCGGCCAGCAGCACGGCCTCCAGGTAGAGGAAGGGTTTCTCATTAGAATAGAATAGAATGGAATAGAATAGAAGCCTTTACTAATTCCACATTTGGGACATTTGCAAAATTACAGCAACAATATAGTGCAAAAGAAGGAAAATCATGTTCATTAAAATTTATCGAATAAAATATTTATGGAGACAGAAAGGACAAAAAACAAGATATGCACATAACTGTCCATATGATGTAAATAACATTGACATATAGATGTTTTATTGCACCTTTATGAACATGAAGATTATTATTGTTCACTTTAGTGTTGGCAATACACTCAGCTTATATCACTCTCTAGTATTCAATTCAACTTTATTTAAAGTGTAAAATCACCATAAACATGGTCTCAAAACACCATTTGCAGACAACAGACACAAAAAAATAATAATACAGAAATTAGACCAACGTGACAGAACGACAACAGCAGCAACAACAACAATCATGAAAGCTGGGGTTATATGGTCAACTATGTTTATAAGTGGATTATTTCAGAAAGAATGGAAAATTAAAGCCGTCATAACTGCAGACGTCGGACATCTGCATCACCTTTAGATGTAGAAATACGCAAACACACAGAAACAAGCAACACATTTGAAATGAGACCTAAAAATTTGGATTCTTGACATAAATCTTTTGTGGTTTTCTGCTCCGTTTCTTTTTTTTTTTTGCAGCCCTGAGAGGAAGAGGCGAGTGTCGTCCCGGGTGCAGGCGAAGAAGGATCCGTCCCCGCCTCCCGCACGGCCCCCCTCCCTCAGGCAGAGCGCCCCCAGCTCGCGGCCCCCTCCGCTGGTCAACGGGAAGGCGGACGCGTCGGCGCTGGGGACGCCGCGCGAGCTCGGCGGCGCCTCCTCCACGCACGCTCCGTCCACCTCGGCGGCGTCCCTCGGCGCCACCAGCAGCTCGCAGGGGGGCACGACGGCCGGTGAGGTCACCTCAAAAACGCCCGTCAACGCCAGCGTGTCGCCCGCTTATCAGTGGGTTTACTTTTCTTTTCTCCCTGTCAGCGACAGAGTCCACGCGTTCGCTCAGGGCTCACGGCTCAGTCCGAGCGGCAACGCCGCCGGCCCCGGAAAAGGCGACGCCCTCCCCGGCTGTGGAGAGCGGCGGTGGAGGGAGCGCGCTCAGGAAACTCAAGACTCCTGTGCGACACGCAGCAGGTAGGGGACTGTCTGGCGGTTGGTGATTAAAGGTAGTTTGGCAGTCATGGCCTGCAGAGACATTATCAAGACTAGAGAGTAACGAGATCGAGACCAGACCATATATATATATGTATACACACACACACACATATATAACTCTAAATGTGTTATTTAGATTTAGCTATTTGTTCCCAGCCTCTCACAAAGTAGCTTTCAGGCCTCAGGTTATGAATTTTTTTTGCCTTCAACATGTTTGGAGGGAGACAAAAACAAGCCTTTTCTTTTTTAAGACAGAATAAATGGACTTCTGCTTGGTTTCTAAGGAGACGAGGCAAATAGACGGCGAGGCAAATTCCTCTATTTTTGCCGTAGACTGAAAACATTTGGATTTTAAATCAAAACAAGAACATCAGACACGCAATCAACTTGTGTTTGCTGCACAGGTGTGTCCCATTACGCTGATTAATCAAACATTAAGTAGCACTGGATGTCTTGGCTCTCGTTCACGTCTGTGTTCTCCCTGTGCGGGACTGCATTTCTAGCTTGAGGTGGAACCAACAAGAAAACCAGAGAGCTGTCTATTGAGAGAGGAGGGAAAATCAATCAGAGCCGTTGCACAGTCCGTTGTATAACCATTTGGAACAGAGAAACACAAAGTTACAGGCTGGGAGACCAAGGGGAACGGTACAGAAACATTGTGGGAGCTGTCAAGAAAGACTTGAGAAGATTGGAAAACTTTATTGTCATAGTAAACTGCACAACGACATCTCGTTCAGGACTTCTCAGAATCACAACAATGAAGGTGACAAATAAAGACAATATAAAAAATGCCAGCCAAGTATTAAAACAACACAAAAGCACAATATAAAAATTGTGTGTTTATAAACAATCATTAGTGGCATTAGCAGCAACCTCTAGAGGGCAGGAGTGACTATATCATAATCACTATCAGAAGCATGGCTTCTTCTGGGACAGAGTCATGAATCTTCAATGACAATGTAACCATTGAAGGCAGCAGCAAAATGAACTCAGAAGTCTGCAGAAACATGTTACCTGCCAATTTAAAAAAAATGTAGCAGCAAAAGGAGCCAAAACACACTGCTGAAACAACGAAGAAGTTCATCAGGAGCAAAAAGTCTCCCTGTAGAGCATGTTTTTGACCAGCTGAGGAGAGGACTGAGGGGAGGAATCCCAAATCCATTCCATCAGGGGGAGGGTTTCCCTCTGCATTATGGCCATTTGATAAGGCAGGGGTTGCTTTCCTTTAATGGCTGTTACATTACAGTGCATAGATACAATATGATTGTATATATCTATTTGACTGTGATGTAGTTTGTCCCAATAGAGTTACCGTAAGACCCTGGACAGATCTGGTAGCCCAGACAGATTTTGTACCTACACCGGAATCGAACCTGCAACATTCTTGCCGTGAGGCGGCAGCACGAACCTCTGCGCCACCGCCAACATCTGTCTAACAAACGTCATTTCTCTCCTCCTCTCCTCCCAGTTTCTCCCTCCAGCTCCTCCTCTCAGAGCACCGCCCACCTGAACGGCCACAACAGCCACGCCCCCACGCCGGCGGGTCGCAAGGGCCGCAAACCCCGGGCGGGGCGCCGCCGCCCAGCCCACCGGGGCGCCGACCCGCCAGCCCCTCCAGGCCCCAAGCGCCGCCCCGGCAAGAAGCGGGCCGGAAGAGCAAGGAGCAGGAGCCGGAGGAGGCGGAGAGGAGCACCGAGGAGGAGCGCGACCAGTCGACGGAGGACGAGGGCGGCCCGTCCTCCTCCTCGGCGGCGGCGGCGGCGGCAGCGTCGGACTCGGCCACGCCGAGACGCCGCGCCGACCCCGACGGTGAAGACGGAGGACACGCCCCCTCCTCAAGCCACCCCTCCCCCCACCGAGTCGCCCGAGCCGTCGCCGCTGAGGAGGAGCAGCAGGAGGGCCAACGAGGAGGTCACGCCGCCCCAGCAGCAGCAGCACGCTCCTGCGCGGACTGGCCTCCGGAGGGAGTCGCCCAAGGAGGACGGCGGCGGCGGGGGTGGGGGAGACGAGGGGGATGGAGCCGGGGGGGACGGAGCCGGGGGGTCGATGCGCACGCGCAACCAGGGCCGGCGCTCGGCCTGGTACATGGAGGAGGACTCGGAGGAGGAGCAGAGGCAGCTGCTCTTCGAGGACTCGTCCATCACCTTCGGCACCTCCTCCAAGGGGAGGGTGCGCAAGCTGACTGAGAAGGCCAAGGCCAACCTGATTGGCTGGTAGCAGCGGCGGGGGAGGAGAGAGGGGAGATGAGGGAGGAGGGGGCGGAGACACACAAGACGTGAGGAGGATGAGGAGGAGGAGGAGGAGAGGAGGAGGGAGCGACAGAATCCGACCGAGGATTCTCAGAGGGAGTCGCGCCCGCTCCCCGTGCGCGGCGGACGCATCGAGTCTAAACTTTATTGGTCCATGTTGGACCCCCCCACAGACAGGAGGCGCTGTCCACCATCCCCACCCCCCCCCACCCCTCAAAGAGGAGCCGGTACGGCGTCTCAAACTGGGCTCCGCTCGGGCGTCAGTGCTTGAACGAAGCCGCGAGGGAAAAGCTGGATGTACGTCGCCCTCGCTCGTCGCTTGGAGAGACGCCCCGCCGAGCAGAAACAGCGGAGGAATCCGTGGAGGATGACAGAGCCAGCGGCCCCGCCCACGTCCTCCATCACTCTGTCTTTTTTTTTTTTTTTTACAAGATGATAAAACCACATTTCTGTTGTTTGTTTCAATGAGCTCTGTTTTGGAAAGTCTTACATAAGGCAGACCAGTGTGTGTGTGTGTGTGTGTGTGTGTGTGTGTGTGTGTGTGTGTGTGTGTGTGTGTGTCTGTGTCTGTGTGTCTGTGTGTCTGTGTGTGTTTGTGTCCACGCTCCAAAACCAAAAGGTGTAGTACCAGAACGAGTTGTGCGAATCTGTAGCCTTTGTTCACTGTCGACGTGTGTGCGAGTGTGGGTGTCCTTTTTTTTTTTTTTTGGTGATTATTATATTTGTTTATTGTTTGCATGTTAATTACAAACAAAAAGCCCCTCCCCGATCCCCCCTCCGCCCAGCTGATTTTTTTTTTTTTTTTTAGTGAAAGTAGGACAAAAAGAAGGAATGCGTTGGCGAAAGGCGTCACACACATTAAGTTTGAACACATGCTCAACATTAGCAATACCTTGTGCCTTGATGTCTTGTGTGTGTGAGTGTGTGTGTGTGTGTGTGTGTGTGTGTGTGTGTGTGTGTGTGTGTGCGTGCTTGGCCTCTGTCCTGCAAAGAACGTGTGCCTCTATGTGTGTGTGTGTGCGCGCGTGTGTGTGCGCTTCACTGGAAGAGCGGGCACGGTTTTTATGAGACGTGTCGTCCTCTCTCAGCGTGCAAACACAACGGTGGCAAACAGTTTTGATGGTCGTGAAAATAAAAAACCTCTCAAAGAAATGTATTTATAGCCGTTGGGAAAAATATTTTACCGTTGTAAAAACAAAAAAAAACAAAACATGAATCACGTCGGTATATTATCCAATCACAGCCCAATACCGGAGGGTACAGCCAGGGGGCGCTGTGGGCAAACTAAACCAGACCCTTTGTAAAGAGGACTTTTAAATGTTCTGTTTCTATGACGACTACACACACACACACACACGCAACTCTTGTCTCGCATGTTCTAGCACTTTCCCCTCCGCCTCCCCCGCCCCCCTCCCCAACGCCCCGGGTCGGGTCGTATTGGATCGGATCGGAGCGAACCCCCCCCCCACTTCTCCCCCATGGTGTGCCTTCGCCACCCCCGGCATGTTGTCACGTCCTCCTGTTCCCGCTTCGTGTCGCGGCCGCTGGGTTCAGAAAACTGGACTCTGGGTACTAAACTGGATCTGACGAGCCCGTGAAAAAGAGACAAACTTCTCACCCTCCTGTGTCACATGCTGAGTTTTTCTTGTTCTGTTTTTTAAAGACGGCGGCCTCCCAACACTGCTTTTCCAACACTGCTTTTTCGACTGAAATGCCAAAAACTGCTGGACTGGGGATGGAGGAGAAACGGGACTGTAGCACTCGATCGATTCACTTTTCTGGGGTCTTCTCTCGTCGCATATCCTGGAACATGTATCACGTCTGTTCATCACTGTCTTTGCTTTTCATTTTTACCGATTCATGTCGATGCCAAATTCTGTCTGAGGGAAGTGAAGTTATAGAAATTTGAATGTGTTTTTATTTTTGGTTTACTTTTTAATGTCTTTGCAACACTGTCTCCCCGGTGAGTGTGTTGATTTTATCTTCATGTCTCGTGTCAATACGTGTTTTCCCCCACCGACATACAGGACAATATTTCTGAAAAGTTTGATCAGTGTTTTTATTCACACCTTTTTTTCCCTTTTTTTTGTTGTTAAATTTGGGCCATGTGGCTTATATTCACTTCACAAACTGTTTTATATTGTGTTTTACGGAGAGTTTTATTTCAGATTAAGAGCATGACACCTTCCTCTATAAATGACTGTTGAAAGAAATTATGATTGTCGGGGATGTTTATTAAAAGCTAGGAAGCTAATTATCTTTGACAGCAAGTCTATACGTTTTGTGGATATGGATAAACTCTTCAAACACATAGATCTCGTGGGTTTTTTTTCCTTAATCATAGATAATATTTACACACACATATGTATGTACACAATATCAAAAGTAGAGTATTGAAATAAAAATGATATTTTAGAGCTAGAGGGCTGTACTAAGAAGGAAGATGATACTCTTCAGGTGTAACTTGGGGTTGTAACTTTACTGACTGGAGTTTTAACGGTACAATAATTGAATGTTAATTAACTGACTGAAATGATTTAGAATTGGTACACTTCTTCGCATCCAGTGGGTGTGTTTCTAAATTAATAATACATATATGGAGATGGATAATGTAAAGGAAAGGCAACAATTCATGCTGCCATTCATAGTACAGCCTTCAGACTTTTAACTCCAAAGCTATGAGCTGATGTGGAAGCATAATGTTTATTTAGATTGTGTCTTAGAAATTATTATTATTATTGTTTTTTTTTAAATCCTGAAATTTAACTTGAGATCAAAGGTCCCATATTATGCTGAATTTTCTTAACTTGTGTTTTCTAACAAGTGAATTCTTAAATGTGATCAACTCATTCTTTGGTTTGCTGATAAACTCTCCAGCCTGGTGTCAGCTCTGCCCCTCTGAGGCCGTTTGTTGTAACCGTCTCCCTTTCGGGCTAAATTTCCAGTTTCTTTTTTTTCCGTAGACGTTTTGAACAATGAAATGTGTGTTACTGCTAAGAAAAAAGATCTGAAAATGGGTGTAATATGGGACGTGTAAAAGTAAATCGACTTTTTCTGCTGCTATCTTCTTCATCAACCAACCAAACTACTTGAAGTTTGTCGAACCTGTCCGACGCTGATTTGTTATCTGATCAGAATTGTTGTATAAATTTTGACTATTAGCGCCTGGGTTTGGTTCATTCGTTCCCTACCATTGCAAATCAGCACTTATCAGGAGTTCATTGATAGTTTTAAGCTTCCAAATCCTTGGATCAGCACTGCATTTCGGGGCTTGCGTACACACATGCACACACATTTATGGTTTGTTCAGAGGTTAAAGGTGACTGTGTGTCGGTGTGACTGAATGTGTACAGTGGCTGCATGTGAGCCACTGTTGAACTTTCATTTAAAAACATCTTTAAGTTTTCAAGTGGGTGGGGTGGTGGTGGTGGCAAAGGACAGACTGGGAAGTGGGGGAGGGTGGAGGGTGCTTCTGCTTCACAGATGAAGGAGGAGGAGGAGGTCTTTGCTAGTTTGGATACTTTCTTTTTTTTATATAAATAAAAACAAATAATGCTGAAAAAAAGAAGCATATGCCTAGAATGTATGTGTAGGGGAGTACTGCTGTCCTGTAAGTTCATACCAATATTTTAAAATAAACAGTTGTGTTTCCTTACCATATTTTTATTTGTTTATTATTTTATAAAATATTATTATGCAAAAGTTCCCTTTACAAATGTTTTCAAACTTCAATATTTTTCACCGGCTTGCCATCCGGTTTTGGATGAAAAATAAAGAAGAAAATGGGTACGAAATGTAACCTGTATTCAACCATTTTTTTAAAAAAAAAAAAAAAAAAAAAAAGAAAAATGGCGCATACGAGTGCGAGAAGTGTACAGGAAAAGGATGGCGAAATAGTGTGCAGCGTGTTCAGCCAATAACAAACAGAAGAACTGATTTAAAAAACAAAACAAAAACACTGCCACCTGGCGTTACCACAGCGTAACTGCGTGACATAGCAAACCCACCGGCCTGGGAACCGAGCGCACCTGTTTCCCTCTGACGTGGCTGGCCGCTAAAGGGCCGTAGCCTCAACCGTGGGCTGCGCTGGTTGGTCCCGGCGTATGTGTGTGTGTGTGTGTGTGTGTGCGCGCACGACCTATGTAAATACACTGGTGGCGTCGGCGGCAGCGGCAACATGGGCAAGCGTTCCGTTTATGTAAATTACACAGAAGTGAAACCGGGTCACGCTGTTCTGCTCTCTGCCACACATTTGCCAGCAAAGTTGCACACATTCCGAAAGACACGGTAAGGGCCATGAACACCTTTTTAAAAAACAGATTTTTTTTTTTTTAGACGTGTTTTTCCTTGTACTTTCACTTGTGCCGTATGCTGCCAAAACATGCCAGCACTGCGCACTTAGTCGGTCGCTTTGCTGGCTTTTAAATATGTTTCCTCTATGTTCCTTTGGCGACAGATATGGAAGGATAAACAAGGGCCGGTCGTGAGCTCCCGTCACGGTTCACCGAGCACTCATGCCCCGGCTGACGGTCACCGCGGCGCTGCAACTGGTGCTGCTGCTGTCCACGGTGCCCGCGCAGTACTACATCTCCCGCTGGAGCGGCTCCACGGCGGCGCAGCGCCACCAAGCCACCGCACGGTAGGGCTGATTCCTGCGCGACTGGGGATCAGTTAGTTAGAGCCCCCCCCCGACCCCCATCCCAAAATTGCGCGTTTGGGTTTGAAGCAGGAGGATGTCGAGTACTTGAAGGACCAGCTGTGACCCTGAGCAACAACTTTGTTGTTTTAGGTTGCTCAGACATTGGAACGAATGGAGGGCGCTGTACCTCAGTGGCACCGTTTGGATGGACTGGGCGAACCAGCAGATGGAGAACGTCCAGTGAGTATGTAGTGCTTGTGGTTATTGTGATTGGATAGACAGGCAGTTAAGTGGTCTTTAAGGAAAATAACAAGAAAATGCCATATTTATCCAACAAGTGATACTTTCTGCTGTTAACTTCTTGTCAGTTAAGCGCACATTTGGATTGCATCATCTTTTGCTCTTCGAAGGTCCTGGCTCGGCATTAGTCAGGGGGATGAATTACAGCAGTCGCTCGCCCTGGAGACCATGATTTATGACAACGACCAAGGCTACTTTGGGGGTTTGTCACAGTATTTACAATGTAAAAATTTTGCCTGTAAATTTGCTTTAAATTACTGGCTACCAGTTGCATCACTTTTACAGTGATTTTACTGTAAATAATTCACAGTAAATTATGAAACTGTATCCTGTAATTTCACAGCTTTCATGAAATTGCCTTGACGTGTTGCTGTTGTTTACAGTACTTAACTGTAGAAATATACAGTCATTTCCTGTACGCTTGCACTTTTACCGTGAAAGCAATGCAACTCAGTAGCCAGCATTTTTTTTTTTTTTTTGGCAAGATGTTTTTAAACATCTTCTCCTCCAAAACCGCAAATGTTGGGGCCATGGAAATTTAGTACAACATAGCCAAGATCAAATATTGTGGAGATCCCCTTAATAATTTTTGTGTGTGTGAATATTTCCATATGGGGTACACGCACAAGTGACACCATTCTCATGCATCTTTCCACCTCATTTTGACCCCCTTGACAATCAATCTGCGAAAATTGTGGCTTTTTCATTTAATTTGATATAGATTTGTATATAAAGATTTTTTTTTTCAAATTCCTAAAGAAAAAGTACTTGCAAGCAGTTATCAAAACAATGTATTTTCAAACTTGGGCAGCAACCAACAAACTTACAAACAAAGCACAACGGGTTTACAGTATTGTCATGTTTCTCTCCCGCAGCCTCCAAAGCTGTGCGCAGCCCTCGTCCTCCTTATGTCTTCCTGCGGGTTGGGGAGGTGGTGATTGACAGGAAGGGTTACATGGTTGGCGTGGTGGTCAGTTGGGACCCTGAGATGCGAGCACCCACCGAGTGGGTTGATCGGGTGTACGCCAACTCCGAGGTCAGTGGCTCAATAACTGTACAAGAGACTTATGGAAAGTCGAGAGTGCCCCTGTATTCTGTAACACGGTTTCATAACAACAACGACCAAAAAATGACAATACTTTTTCTGTGGCTGTACATATTTGTACACGCAGGCGAAAGCAGAAAATACGCCTCATTATAAAGTGCTGTTCAGCGGGCCTGGACCTTCCTCTGTGGCCATTGGATACCTGCCTCAGACTCAACTGCAGCGCGTCACTGGACACCGAGTATGTTTAAAGAAAAAATTTCTCTCCGTTGTCTCTCCAAGAACTACATCAGCTTCAACACACCTTCCACTCGTTCTGTCCATTTCCAGCCAGATATTCCCACTTTGGAAAATTACTTCACACATTTCGACGGCGAGCGTTTCGTCATGCAGCCCTGGCTCCGGCAAATTTACCCCGAGGACGGCGTTGAGGACAACTCGTTTTGGGACCCTGATGAGTAGAGCGTTAAAGCAGCCGCTTTAAAATACCCAAATGTTATTTTTTTAAATGTGAAAATAGAGTTTTAGTTCAATATGCCAAAGGATCTATGTATTTTAAAAAGCAAAAATACACGTTTAACGTTGGAAAATGCAAACTATTAAAAGTTGCTTTTAAAGTATATAATATCTGTTCTTGGAGTTTTTAAACTTGCAGCACAACTGGATTCCTGTGAACGGTGCAACAATGCAGCTCACTCTGAGGCGTTAATGAGAGTCTGGTGAGGCCCCCTGCACCAACAGGCAACACAGACTGGTTTAGAAAACCATCAAACGAAAAAACTTTTAAACAATGAACTTCATAAAACACTTCTTCAGCCCGTGAGAGATGTAATCAGAGATTTCTCCTGCTGTCGTCTCTGAGGCCGAAGGACACAGACACGCGTGAGAAGGCGGTGACAGTTGGCATGGACGGAAGGTGAGGAAGACGTGCCACTGGATGGTTTCCGCCCACATCCTCCTCTTGGTCGCTCCGCCACTCCCTGGTCTCCTCCTCTATGACCAGCAGGGGTGGTCCTAGAGCTTGGCCGAGGAGCTGGCTGACCTCTGCGGCTTTTCGCTGAGCATTTTCAACAGCCAAAGCACAGGCACGCCGCCTAGAGACCATTGCAAGTTTTGCAGTCAAAGCATTTCAAGAAATGCAGAACTCATTCAACAATATTGATATATATATATTTATTTTAAAAACACATAAATACCTGACATCGCTGAGGCACTCAGCACTGTGGTAGTACTGTGGCATCCCCACACAAACACTCCTGTCCAGCTTCTCCAGCAGGACAATGCACACTTTGTCCATTGTTTCAAAATCTGAGAAAGTGACCAAAACCTGCAAAGTAACATCCATCGATCAGCTATCTGGCATTAGAAGGGGAAATGCTGTTGGCTCAATATTTTTCTCTTTCTTTCTTTCTTTTTTTTAAAATAATACAAAAAAATAAAATCCTCACTTCTGCATCCATGCGATATTGCTCTCCTTCTCGGAGCAGACACCTCCTCATTGTAGTGTCTCTGTCACTGACACCATGTTGTCTGGATAAAATTAATGAAAGGAAAACAGAAGTGACATAACATTAAGACACTTTAAACATTACAGACACCACTGAGGAGGCTTAAAAATGGAAGCTAGTTTTTAATCGTTGTTGAACCACCTAGTTAAGAATAACTGCCGCGTGCAAATGGTCATTATTTAAAGCGTTATTTGAACGCAATCGAAAAAGCACTAAAGACTTGCTATGTTGTGGTTCTAAACTACACTTTTAAGGTATAAAATTAATAGTTCCTAATTTTATACCTTATTTAGAATAATATTAATTCCTGTCACCGATTGATTCCACCGTCCGTAAACGCCTCATAATTAGTACCAGCCGGGGAAATTGAGCGTAGCATTGTTAGCTTAACCTGCCGGCTAAACAACATGCTTTGCCGTCGACTCAAAACGTCTGTTCAATTTGTAGCAGCGAACACAAGCATGAAGCATCACCTGACTGCCTGCAAGATGTACTCAAGCCTCCGTGAAGCGCTGTTGGTCGCCTCGTTAACCTTGTCTTTGCTGCCGCCGCCCACAGTGACCCGCACCGACGCCAGGTCCGCCGGGGAGCAAACCTGCGCCGTCCCAGTCACCTGCATCTCCCGGAGCCCGTGAGCAGCATTCACACTTGAAGAGTTGTCGCCACTTATTTCGGAGTGGTTTCTCTTTTCGGCATTTGGAGGTCGTACGCCGGCTAAAAGTCGTCCGTGAAAGTCCATGGCAGCCAATTCGAACAGTCCGCTGCTATGGCAATTGGCGCAATGTTTGTCGGGATTTGTAGGCCATATAAAGACGACGTCATTTACAACGTTTCAAAGCTAACTATTACTTTTATTTGTAATGTCTTGCAAAACACGTATGTATCTAGAAAAATACCCTCTTTACGCATGTGTTGTGGTTTACTACTCGCAACAACGATCGTTAACACAACATAATAATAATAAGGGAAGAGTTTTCTCTGTACCTTGGTAGAGCAGTACCGTCTATGACCACCAGATGGCAACCAAGTATAACATGACGCCCCTGTAAAAGTCATGACGTTGCAAAGTTTTTAACTAAAAGCACGACCAAAAGCAACATAAATAATAATAATAAACAAAAGTCTTACATTTTGTATTAATGAATTACTATATTTTTTGACATAACAATTTCAAGAGGCTATTTATGTCAAGTTCAATTTACTTTGATGAATATTACCTCTAGTAATTCATGTGAGTTTGTAATATTTTAAAAGAGAGTATCGTGGACCAAGAATTGGCGTTTCTGTGGAAGAATCGATACTATCCTCAAACAAAACATAAGCATGCTTGTACTTGACTTCCTGCCAATTTGATCAATGACAAGAAAATGTAACTTGTGTATTTGCTGCTCTATCCACTCCATATCTGACGATGACGTTCAATAGAGAATTGGACAATCATTCCCTTTTCTTTTATTTTTCAATAGCATGTGGGAGCGGCAGAGAGCCGATCCGGCCCAGTTTCTTCAAACACCGGAGTTTGTTCGCTTTCCCCGGAGTATTAAACTGTGAAATGGGATTTATAATGGCGACCTAAAAATGCGAGGCCGTATTTGTTGTTCATGTCTCTGGTTTCGCCGGTCCCCCGGTCCGTTCTGTGAAACTCGAGATCCCGGGCCAAGAGAGATGCAGATGAGATGAGATGTTGAGATGAGGGAGTTCACTGTTGAACTGAAACGAGTGTCTGCAGCATTTTGTCCCTTTCACCCCATCTTCTAAACATCTTCCAGGACTCTGCTGTCTCCCTCCCCTTGTCTCATGTGACCGCAGTCGGTCCCAATGACCCCCCCGCCCCCCACTGCTCCGACCAGCAGAGCGGCGACGCTGTGATGTGGTGGCAGATGATTTGTTCTGTCACTGATCATCCCGATAGGTTTTTACCCTCCGCATACATTAAAAGGCACGGCTCGACTCTAAGCATTTATTTTCCCCTTTGCAGCTAAAGTTTATATACCTACCATCGGTTCAAACGAGCTCGCTGCGAACCCTGCCATGAAATTATGTGTCGGGGATTTATGCAAACCGAAGATAAATGTTGGTTGCGTAAATAAAAAGCTCGTTAGCGGAGTCGAGGAGGCTCCGTGCCCTCCGCTGTGCCCCCTACGTGCTGGCTAAAATAAGGCTTTCGGGCTCCTTTGATGGAGACTGTGGCCATTTAGGCAAGAAAAGAGGAGATTTGACTGTAATGCTCTGAATCTGTTGACGTGTCTCCCGCTCTCTCAGATGGAGTAATAAAGTTAGCCCTGTTGGAGGCCCTCCATGTCTCCCCATAGACCGCAATAAAGGCCCGTGCAGTTTTATTGCCCTTTTATTTTCATATTGTCCAAGAAATGTCCAGGCTCACTCACCCCCCCCCTCCCGCGCCTGTTGCCGTAAATTGTGTATTTTGACTGTATTTCCTCCGCTCGGCGTTCTCTTTTATTAACGGGTCGAGGCGATAAAACATGCAGCGTGCACTCCGCGTCCACAGCTGTCATCCGCCGAGGGCTTTATTGAGAGGAGGGAGGGGTTGGAGGGTGGGAGGGGCGGGCGGGATTGTCCAAATTTCCCTCTTTTTGAACAATTTCTCTAGCGCAAATCTTCCGCCCTCGCCAGTTAAAAACAGATGCTCGTAAGAATGGCAAAACACAATAAACGGATATTTTCGCGGAGTACGTCTTCAGAATGTGCTGATGAACTCCTTTTTTATTGGCTATTAAAAACTGACCGTTTTCAGCTCGTTGTGCCCTAATGTCTGCGTCTCATCACCACGAGCTGTCCGCAGAGCTCGTAGCTCGCGAGCGAGGGGCGTAAATCCTCGGCCGCCTTTATCATTCACAAACAAAAAAAGCAGCCGCGGAGCAGCAGTTGTGTGCACTGTTGCAGCCACGTGGTTGAGCGTATCCTTGTTTTAAGGGATTTGCTGTTGTGATTGCGCTTTAAACTTTCTGGACTAAAAAAAAACAACAAAAAAACAAAACTTGCCAAGTGCACCCTTGACATTTTCAGATCATTTCGATCTAAAGACCAAAAAGCTGTTTTGGATTTCATTTTGTTTTCTGCTTAATAAACTTTAAATTATAGCCTTTATGTATTTTTTGCATGTAATTGCCTTAAAGGCCTAATGGCCTATAATTATACTGTCTAAAGCAGTCCAGTGCCCTCTACAATACTGTAAATAGCCTCAATACATCTTTCTTTTTAAAACAATGTTTTAAATATGAAAAATAGGGATGCTTCAAAAACTATGCAAATGTAAACAATTTTCTCCATAAATATACAAATAAATCAAGTGAAAAATAAGGATCTCTGTAAGTTAGCATTTGGTGAAATTGCCAGTGCTTGTTTTTCTTTACACCATGGTTGCCCTTCAGTATGATATGTATATATATGTATATATTACAATTCCAAATGTTAAATATAGCTTGGCTGGATATATTTTTTTTAAATATCTAGATATTTATTTTTTTCAATTCAATAAATATCTAAATAATAACAAAAGCTAATTTCTGAATTAGCGCTGGTGTTACCATCCTAGACCTCCCCCAATGGTTGAGTGCTGGGGGGATTTTACCATGGGCCGGGGGGGGATTTTCTCATGCTGTCGCTCGGCTCGGCAGTGTCCCGTCTTCGTAAACGGGTCGCAGTTAAACAAACAGTCCTGTCCTCGACCTCTTCTCATTCCCATCGCTGACTGGGAAGAGAACGGAACAGGAGCGGGTCGGCTGCAGACCAGAGCGGCGCTGAGCAGAGTCGCTGCTCGTGGTGACACCCTCAGGTTTTGCTTCCCTACTCTTCTTCAATAAAATCAGAAACTCTCGGATGGGATTCTGGTTGCACGAACCATACAGGTATTTTATATCTGTAAAGCTATCAGTGCCATTCACTTAAACAGCACAGCAGGCGGCACAAGCATACATGTTTAGGATTGGATTGGTACTTTATCCTCCCATGTGGAAATTATTTTCCAGATAAATGTATGTATAATCTTGCCAATGCAATATCAGGATAAAATACAAGACACTCGAGCAAATTGATGCCGCCACATAGCACTCAAAGGTTTTTTTTTTCACAAAGCAGAAGAGACAACAGCCGCGCCGATGCCCTCAGTCAACTCTCGGAAAGGTACAGACGTTTTTTTTTTTTTTTTATTCTAATCTATTAAATCTGGATTCCATACTGGATTAACGGCGCGGATCCAATCAAATGCAGAGCCCTCTAAACGATTGGCCCCCGTCTCTTTCTCCACATCCACCCAAAACAATTTAGAGGTTCGGGGCCCTCGGTCGTGTTTCATCCTTTTATCATAGAAGCGGCGTTATTGTCAATTGTAAATTTCTTTTCTCCGTAGCGTGGAATAAAAGGCAGAGCCTCTGCTATGAGTTTCTGCATGTGGTCTTATTATTATTTTTTTTTATTGTTCTCGGAGAAGTCAGGCCTGTGCATGCTTCAGAACACGCACACACACACACACACACACACACTCATATATATATATATATATATATATATATATACACACAGACATATTCATACAGTTTGGAGGGCACTGCTGAACCTGTTGTAAGGACCTCGTAAAGACTCAACATCTGTTTATCGCAATGCACACCAGAGGAGTGCGACGGTTCACCCCCATGCAGAGGCAGGATGCTCAGAGGCCGCGTGTTTCAATTAGCATCTCCATCGACACACATACACATGCACGGGCTAGTGGCTAGCGATCACGATGAAGATGCGGGGGAGAGCGTTTTTTTTTAGGAAATTCAATTCGCCGTTTACGGTTGTGTCGTGTACCCACCTGCTAGCTAGCTGCGTGGCCGTCGGCCGGGTCACGGACCCTGTTTATAAACGTGCCGCTTCATTAGCGTTAATTGGCTCTTTGTTCGTACACTCGGCAGATTGCAGTTGCAGCCCTGCAACTCCTAATCGGACAAATGGAGATAAAGTCATCAGAGTTTCCTCACCCTCCCATTCACTCAGTGTGTGTGTGTGTGTGTGTGTGTGTGCGTTGTTTACGACCACTTCCACTTCTTCTCTGCCCGTTTCTCCCTCTTTTTCTTTTGCTCTCATCGTGCAGATCTGATCTGTGTTTTTTAAAGGCTGGTTGAGTTTCAGGGCTCTATTAAAAGTTCAAAGGCAACGTTTACTACTGTAACTGGAGCTAGTCTGCACCCAGGCCTTCGCTAATGAGTGCACTGCACACACACACACACACACACACACACACACACACACACACACACACACACACACACACACACACTAAGGTTATGCCTCCACAGTGGCGGCACATGTTCCCCCTTTTTTTTTTATTTTTTTTTTTTTTGTTTGAGGTTCTCGCTTTACTTCCAGAAGTAGTTGCACTGCTGCTACAGAAATGTATTTTTTTTCCAAATTCGTGCCAAAAATTAATCAAAGTTTACAGCCCTTTTCAGCGCCCCGTCCCTCTTCATTCCCTCTTTCCTCCCCCCCCTCCTCCTCACCTCCTTTTCCATGGATAGATCAGCCCACCTTCCTCTCGGATAGGGCCCGTCTCAAAGATGGCTCGGTTTCCGCGTTCCCTTGAGAACCCGGTTTCACTTTTCTGCTGGTTAGCAGGTTGTGAAACGACGGACACAAGCAGGCGTCACGTGATGAATGTCTCAATGACAATGAACTTCTGTAAATACTAAATTTATCCCCATATATCTTTAAAACTCCCCTTTTGCCTTTAATTGCAAACGAACTGTATTCATTATTATTTATCTCTATTTTTCTCCCCTGCTCCTGTCACATTATCGCTTTCGACTGAAAAGGTTTCAATACCTTAAGTCCTCACTTCCTTCTTAGTTTCATGTTCAGCTTTGTGAAGCACTTCATCACTGGAAAAAAAAAAAAAAATAGGATTCCCTCTGTAAGATTCATTCCCCCTGCAGGTTCACTAGATGCTGCAGCCCAAGTATACATGTATACATTTCTTTTCCCATGTGTTATTATTTCCCCCTCCGCTTGTGGAAATTTGGGGAGGGAACTAACCATTAAACGACAACGCTTGTCTCTGCCCTTCGACGAGAAAATAAAAATCAAACATATAAGGACAAATCGCAATTTAATAATGTTTGTTGAGTCTGTGGAACTCTGTGGTTCTGACCCTCCCTGCATGTCTGACATTCCCAAGTAAACATGAAAACAAATGAGCCAGACAGCAAGGCATGGGATTAGACGAGCGGTATGGATGTAATTCCACCGTACCCAAGAGTGTGTGTGTGTGTGTGTGTGTGTGTGTGTGAGTTTTCTGTTCTTTCTTTTTTTTATTATTTGCCGTTACTGCTCTTGAAAGATATTTTCGACCATCCACTCCACATATTTTATCTATTGGGCGGCTGTTGTTTTATTACGTCAGCTGCTACGCATTTGTTCAGAGTACAATATGAAAAAATTCAATTAAATGTCCTAACCAGCGGTTGCAACGCAGAGGACAACGCTTGGCAGAATCTGTTTTCCATCGCCCCGCGCTAAAAACAGACTCTGGCAGGTGGTTTTCTGAAGTTTGGCCATACACACACCCTTTTCTTCTGATGCAAGTCAATGGGGCTCATCACGGGTCCATGCTGGCCTGTTGTGTGTATTTTGCTGTGGGAGCCAGCCAGCGTCCATGGACGCAGTGGGGCAGGGTAGCCGGGTTCAGAAACCCAAAACAGAAAACGTTTGTTATTACCCTGTTAGAAGCAGACTTTGCCTTCGGGGGGAGGATTTCCACAGGTAACCCTTGACCCGATGACTTTTTCCTTTTTTTGTGATGCGTGGCAGCTCATCTTCCTGCCTGCCGCCTCACATTTGCAGCTTTAGACAATGTTGGAAAGAGAATTAAAGATTATAAGTGAGTGATTTTCTGAAGCAATTTTAGCTTCTAACCTGGCACGCTACATACAATCTTTCCTAAATCTGCTTGATTTATGCCCCGCATTCATCTGCTAAATTGCCCTTCGACTCCAAGCAGTCGGTGGCGAACTATCTATCATAGCCAAGCTATGTTTTTTTTTCTTTTTTTTTGTTTTGCTTTTTTAACTGCCACTTCAGCGAGGGCGCTACGACTTGAGGCATCCCACTGGGAGGGGCGAAGTTAGCTGCACATTATCGCTTTGTGGCCAGTCGCAATTTGCCACAGTGTGAACTAAACTCTTGCCGAGGCCATTTGGAAGAAATGTTGAGCCTTCAGTGCTGTGTTTTGTCGTTTTTTTCAAGTTGTGATGAAACTGCCACCATCGTAGCATCTATGCTAACCTATTTAGCAGTGTCGGCGAGTAATCTGTTACTAAGTAATCCACTGCTGTCATTAAACTACTTTTTTTAGTAACAGAGTAATGTAATGGGATTTTGCTGGAAAAAATGGTAATTATATCATAATTACTTTATCAAGTAACGATTCCATTACTTTTCTGAAATATTTTGCAAGCTAAAAATGTCTTATTATCCACAAAATGTCTGAAATTTGGAAAAAACAACTCGAAAACATTGGTGTCGCAGATTGATGATGCAGCCGTGCACGCAACGTCAGTGATATGCGACGACGCACCAAAACAAGCACGGTGGCAGCAAAAGAAAAAAACAGCAATCGCGTTTGATAGCTAGAAATACAAACGTTGTACGTTATGTACAAGACGTTCTCAACTGTTACTTTATCTTTTTTTTAAGTAAAGTAATTAGTAATTGATTACTTATGAAACAAAGTAGTTAAAGAAGTAATTATATTACTTTTAAGGAGTAATCAGTAATCAGTAGTTGTATTACTTTAATGGAGTACTTTCAACAACTCTTTAGCAGCAGCAACTGTCTCCGACTCATCACAGCTTCTTCTTCTTCTTCTTGAGGTAGACTATTTTTCTGCGGAGTGACAAAAGTGTGAGCTGAAGTTTTTGCAGCGCACAATGCCGCTCTTTCTCCGCGCTGCCTTCCCCTCCACTCTTCCCTCCCTTCCAGCCGTCCCTCTTGGGGAGTGTCGGTTCGCCGCTGCCCGTTGGCACTGCGCGTAATAAACACCGCCACCCCATCGCTCCCCCGGTGCACCTCGGGGCAGGAAACCTGCGCACCTGCACAGGCTGCCCAGACAAGAAACGAGGACCATCTGTTTCTTGGAAAGCGGCGGCTGAAAGAACCTGCTCTGGAGGCAAACGCAGGAAGATAAACACGCGTACGGGGCTCACAGCGGCAGAGTGGACCAGGGTCAAAGGTTAAAGGACTCTGTTTCCTGTCCAGACAGACGAGTGTTCGGCAACCCCCCCCCACCTCACTTCCACTCAGTTTCCCAATTGCCTTTTCTTTATTTGTTAGACAAGACAAAAAAAAATGTTGGATGTTTTAAATGTTTTCAATGGATGCGTTTGCGACAGCAGGACCATCAGCAGGACCATCAAAAAGCTCCATGAAACTTGAAATTGAAAAAAGAACAAAGAAAAACTTCCTGTAATTTGAAAAAGGCCCATGTCACAAATTTACAATTGATTTTTTTGTTTTTGTTTTTAGCAAAATTACAAGTAAGACATGGAGACAAGGGGAATGAAGCATTTTTTTGTATGATAAGAGATCAAAAAGTAGCGCCACCTTATGGGAAGCAGAGACCCCGGCAAAAGCGACAGTTTGTGACGAATCGTTTCATAAATGAGTTTTTGAGCGAACGCGCAATCGAATCTCGGCCGTTGTTGCCTTTCGCTCGTCCTGGAGGTCGTTAACCCCGCGGTCCCTTTTTTTTCCCCTTCTTCTTCTCCGCTCACAGGAGCCCTTACAAGAAGCGCTGCGCCAAACTAATCTCCGCTCGTAACCACGTCCTCTCTCGAGAACTTCATCCTAACAAACGGGCAGGATCTTCATGTCCTGCGCCCCATTGCGAGGACGCTCTGGCGAAAGATCCTTGTTAGTCGCTATTGAAACCAGCTTCCTTTAATTGTTTTTTCTCGGGGTGGCATTAAATCAGCGGCTGCCTCTGCGGAACGGAGGAGAAAAAAAAAAGAAAGGAAAAAAAAGAAATTGCTTTCAAAGAAATCTTTTCTGAGGGATCACTCATGCACACGCACGGCTGAATATATATCCAGATACGGTTTCATGCATTTGAACTGCTCGGGGGCCTGCGTGTAATTCATCCTCCTCTGCCAAACCAGCCCCAAAACTAGTCACTTCCCCTGCAAGAAAAAAGAAAGCAAAAAAAAAAACCCCCGATACAAACCCGGCGAGCCGCGTGTGTTTATCAAGTATCCAGAAGGTATCTGACTACTATTCTGCCCTGCGTCTGCTTTGCGTTGCAGAGGGAACCTCTGCGGTGCAGCGCCCCGGCCTGGTAATAGCCTTTGCGCTATGCTTTTGCCGAGATTAATGTGAAGACTTATTGATGTAATGACGGAGCCTTGAAAGAGCGACTCGGTGGTTTTTCGGGGCCCAACACATGAGTCTAATGGACTGCGTGTTGATCGCCCATGTGTGTGCGTATGCGTTGTGCGATTGCGGTAAGAAACAGATGAGATTGATTGAGAGTTTTCCTTTTTTTCCCCTTCTTCCTCTTCTTCTTCTTCGGCTTCTTCTTGTGCTCGGCTCCAGAATTGACTCTGGGTATTGCTTGCAGAAGAAGAAGAAGAAGAAGAAGGAGGAGAAAAAAAATAACCTGCCTTTGAGGTGTGAGCGGATTTGCGAGACTGCGCGAATGTGCTCGACAAACTGCATGACCTCAGACTTCCCGTGTCCATGTTCTTATGCGCCGTTCTTTTTTTTTTTTTTTTCGCGCCCTTCTACGTCCCGGCCTCTCGGCTAAAGGGCGCGGCGTCTCACGCTGACACCGTGGGACGGCGTGGTCGGAGGCGGCGCGGAGGGGAGGCTGAGTAAACACGGCCAAAATTGAAGTGGTGCCCTTACATCCAGTGCCCCGCGGCGCTGGTGTGTGTGTCAGTGTGTGTCGCGGATTCTCCGTCGAGGCCCAGCAGGTGCTGACAGGACACTCTTCATCCCTCCATTCCCCCTCAAAGACCCCCTTTTTTTGCACGTTTCTGGTGTGTGTGTGTGTGTGTGTGTGTGTGTGTGTGTGCCAGCAGGCCTGCTCTGCTCAGTGTGGGTCTGATGTTAAAGTTGATTGACAGCCGGCCAGTCACAAGGGGCAACGGGGAAGGTTTGTGGGAAGTGAGGGACCTTACAGCCTCACAGCTTTCAGCCCTGAGGGGAAGGAGAAGGGGGATGGGGAAGGGGGCACAGTCAGCGAGAGACAGCAGTTTCCTAACTGGTTAATAGGATCCACAGGAATTACGCCCTAATGGGTAAATGAGCAATGGTTTGCCCCGTGTCCCACCTCTTCGGATGACGCCTAACTTGTATTTATTTGAGAGAGAGAGAGAGACAGAGGGAAAGCAAGACGTCTCTGACTCTTGACTAGTCCCTGATCTCATGGCTTGGAAAGCCTGGGGACCGTAGAGGTTTATGGGAAATGTCTCATTCTCCGTGAGTGATGTCATATTCACGAGGCAGACCGAGCTCTCCCGGGCTGATGCGGCGAAAGGGAGAGGGAGCACAAATATGAATTTCAGGTTCCGAATAACGTAGGAGTCCAATTTTATGCAGAATTTCATACCCTGTTATTTTATAGTACTTGCGCAGATACCCCTGCTACTCTAATGTGCAGAAGTACAGAAGATGTAC
This sequence comes from Thamnaconus septentrionalis, assembly GCA_009823395.1. Classification (NCBI taxonomy): domain Eukaryota; kingdom Metazoa; phylum Chordata; class Actinopteri; order Tetraodontiformes; family Monacanthidae; genus Thamnaconus; species Thamnaconus septentrionalis. Next base: position 9,373,261 of record CM020519.1, on the reverse strand, counting down.
CACTATTATAGTCGTGTGATTGTATGCATATGTATATATATATATGCATATGTATATATATATATGTATATATATATATATTTATATATATATATATATATATATATATATATATATATATATATATATATATATATATATATATATATATATATATATATATATATATATATATATATATATATATATATATATATATATATATACATACACACATATATAAAAAGGATAAATATGTCTCTATATATTTATAAATGTATTTATATTTATATATACAGTTGTTTCGGGCTGTAAACACTGAGCTAAATCAGTCGTTCTATAGTATTTTACTTGATGATTTATCTTGCGCGACTGCTCTACTTGAGTCTGCATGGAAAAACAAAGGGCAAGTGGGAACCTATAGGACCTTTAAGGCCTTCCCAATTAAGCCGCGCTTGCGACTCCTTGCAGGCTGTTCCTATTTCCTGGCGCTCTCGTACTCGTGCGATTGTCAAAGAGCTCAGGGAAGGAGGCACCGCCGTATTTCAACGTTGGCGTCAGAGGGGGTTTAACGGTCGGCTTTTATTCATGCGGACCGGCGAGTTGCATGCCATTAATTTTGTGTTTATAGACCTTCCCCGCATTCCAACCACCTTGCACTCGGCACCTTGTCCGTCCCCTTCAAGGCCCTTGTAAAACAAAAAAAGTCCATCGAATGATCATTTTCTTAAGGAAGTCCTTGATTTACTAGAATTTGTTTTGTATCGTCGCCACCCCGCCGCCACAGAGGGCAGAGTTTTTGAGGGGGCGGAAGCAAACCAGGCATGAGGTTGGGCTGCTATGCATCAGCGCAGTCCTTGGAAGGAGAGGTGTATTTATGTAGGTGAGTGATAAAATATCTGTTTTCCCAGGCATTTCTGGTGAGAGCCAGGCACGACCACAAGGGTTTTCTGCCAGCATTAGCGGCAGAGAATGCGGGTCTACGGACCGTTTGGGTTTTAGAGGCGTCTTTAAATGACAGAGGTGTAAATCTACCCTGCCCACCCCACCCCTCACACCCCTCAGAAACCCGGAGGTGGGATGCCGGCTTTCTTTCTGGCCCTTCAGGACCTGCTCGCAGATCAATAAAGTTAACTCAAAACATTCACACTCTGCCATCTGAAATCAACCATTTAATGAGTTGCTGTTCCTGTAAAAGTGGAAAAGGCCCCTTCAGATTTATTAGAATAGAGAGTAGAATTCCAGAGAGTGGGACGACTGAGGCAGAACTATAGCTTCCCTTAAACAAGTGCTGCGGCAATATGGAATGCACAGACATCAACAGTTAAATTCAATTATATGTTTGCAATTTTATTTTATTTAAAGTTCAGAAATTGATATAATGCAAAATTCACTTTACAGCATTTCTTTGCATCGATTTTCTTTTACTTCTTCACTTGGTCCACTTTTAAGAAAATATGCACTACAACATTTCTGGAAATTAGCATTTTGTGATGTCAGAAAGGGCACTGGCAGCAACAAACCGCGCCGAGACAAGTGTTGGCCAGATCACCTGACAGCTGCCTTGTTTATGTTGGGCTTCCATAAACGTGGAACATCCAACGAAGCATCAGCTTTATAAGGAAGATTGAAAAAACAGCCTTTTATCTGGAAGGCTGTAAACAAACCGCTAATTATTATGATGATTTTTGAGACTCAACTTAACCATGTTTGTGATACTTTAATTTTGGCAAAATGTGCAAAAATAGACAATCCTGCCTTCATGTGTTAATTTAAAAGCCCAGGGTTTCAGACGTGGGATCATTTCTGACCAAGTTTTAAGAAAGCATGTTACAAACAACTGACGCCGTATTTTGTCACGTTAGCTTAGTAAACAAACGCATTTCTCTCACAGTAAATCCCTCTAAGTGCTGCACTTTGGGCCTTTGGCACTGCAGAGGAAGTGTGGAAAATAGATCTGCGATCCCTCAGCGATGCCCCGTTATATCCAAGCGAATCATTTCGCGTCGGTGCGGCTAGCGCCAGACTGCATGGCTCAGCGACTCGTGCAGGTTCGTATGAAATGTGTCGAGGAAGCATCAGCTGCTTTCCTTAATGGTGCATAGACAGACTGTACTGTACTGGAATCCCTTCCTTTCAGACTAAATACACCCCAACTCTGCTCACGTCTGCTCTTTATTTTCCCTCTGCCCGACGACGTCTGCTCACCTCTGGCTCCTCCTGGGCTCCGCCTCCGTCCATTCCCAAGACACGGCCCGTAAATGGACCCAGTCATGTTCTTCCGCACACCTCCACCCACCTGACATCCGTCTGATGATTAGTTTACGCTGATGGAGTGCATAATAAGTGTTCCATTCACTCCCCGCTTCCTATATTCTCTCACCCAATGCTACCGGCTGGCCGATCCCCCCTCCTGAGGGCCACACGGGAAGAGGAAGGAAATAAATTGACCCTTTTACGGCAATCTCGGACTATTAGAGCTTACGCTGCTTCTCGAGGAAGGAAACCCCTCCAGCGGCTCCCAGCCAAAGAGAAGTTAAACAGGATTGTCTTACCTTGCGCTTGTAAAGCTGACAACGCCAAATAGAATCTTTTCCCAAATCTGTTGGATTTATTTCACTTGTACACCTGGTGAAGAGCCCATAGAGAACATTTTGAGAGGGTAGACCTCTGGACAAACACGGTTTCTGTCACAGTGGGTCAATCACTTTTTACAAATACTTCTGAAAGTCAGTAACTGTAAGATGCTTGACTCATCAGAAACCCATGACTGGGACTGCAATGTTCATCGGCCACAAAGAGAAGGCTTTTATGCCGTTACTTCCTGTTTTAAATAGTAAATGTTGTCCAGTTCTGATAAACCCGCTTCTAAGGTTGCATCTCTGCTTTCCCCATCATTGTTTTCAAGGTTGTAGTACCAACCAATCCCATTACAACTAAACCAAATGGACATAGGTTTTGTCACTGCCCAAAGTATGTCACTGGTTCCTTGGAGCCGTCAAAAGTAATTCAGATTGGAGCATTTCAAGATGGATCCGCAGGATTATACCCTTGAAATCTTAGCTATATATTTTTTTTATTTTTATTGCAAGGCTACATAAATTCAAAAATCATTGTTCAGTCCGACCTGCAGACCAGTTTGGCTGCAGGAAGTGTGGAAGAGCTCAGGAACCGCGGCAGTGTCGCTGAACGTGTGACCCAGATCCCCAACACTGGTAATGGATTGTTTTTGCAAACGTGTGTCTGTGTGTGTGAAAGTCTGTGTGTTTGTGCTTCTAATGGGGGTTTAATTTGATAAGCAGTTGGCGGATTTGTGAGCGCTCCAGTTGGGACGGAGGAGATGGAGGCTCTGTATATTTTTTCGGTAAACACGGATAAAATTTGCTCCAGGTTTTTTTCCTCTCTGCCCTCGTGTATGTTATTAATTTGACAAGAGCACCAAGCTTGCGAGTCTTTATACGTTATATGGTGTGAAACATTTTCTCTAATTATGCTTCCCAAGTTGTATTTTTTTAATGGGCAAAATTAAGATGGATGGTGATGTCTGTAGAATGGGATTTTATTGTCAGCACAGTTTCTCTCCTGTTGACAGCAATCAAGAGTTGCTGGCTTAATTCTTTGGGTTGAATTTGGTTCTCCATGCATGGAATCAAACACACATAAAGTTAAAGTATGAACTTGCGCCCAAGGTTAATGTCCAAGCTTGTTGAACCTGAACTTTGACATGATTTTGAAAAACTCTCAAATATCAAATATCGCTACAAAGGTTTTTATTCTCTCATGAAGTGGTTTTTCCGATGTATCGATATAGAGGTATAACGCAAAAGTGTAATACAAACACTTTTTTCGCATTTACACATCAGCGGACGTGACGTTCAGGGTCATGTGACCAGTTCACTTCAAGTAAAAATAGTGCTTTATGTTTGGATGGAGGAGGAGACAATTTTTTATTTTTTTTTACAAGTAATCAAAGAGAAAAATAACCATTCTAGGCAGCAAACAAAAATAAACAAACAAATGCAAACGAAATTCCCGTAAATCCCGCTGGAGAATTCCAGCTTATGCGCTTTACACCATTCAATGGAAACACCTGCAAATCACAATTGTACTTTGTCGAAATGTTAGAAATATCACTTTTATTTTTGCGAAAAGCTGTCATGGAAACGCAGCTATTTCCACTCTCCTGAACCAAAACAACCCTCTAAGTGTCAAGTTGAAAGAGTTTAATTAAGAGCCCGATAGGTGAGCGCTAGGGCTCCAGGCCCGCTCATGTGGACTCGAGCGCTGGGCCTGTGGAGAGGCCCGTCTATGGGAGACATATGGAGAGAGGTGGTGATGGGGCAGGGGGGGGGGGACTGTAATGTAGTCACAACAGAGGGGTTCAGAGCCAAAGGAAACAGGGATCTCTCGCTCTTTGCTAAACAGGATGTGTGGATGGGACCACACGCGCGGCTTTGCTTTATTTGCGCCGACCTACAGATCGCATAGATCTGTCCATTTTTATTTCTTCAAATCGTATTCTTCTTGTGCCCATTCCACAGGATTTTATTTGATCTTGCACTTCCTCCTTGCTGCCCTGCCATGACCGCCCCCCCCCCCCTCTTTTTTGTTAAATTTAACATGAAACACGCTGTTCCGCTCTGTGCAAAGCGCTGCAATGCCCTAAGGAAGTGCTCAATGAATGGCTCCACTGTTTTTTGTCTTATCTGTCTCTATTCCTGCAGCTCCTCTTCCTCCTCCTACTCCTCCTCCTCCTCCTACTCCACCTCCCCCAACCTCCTCCACAGCAGTAGGTTACCAGAGAATCTGCAGCATCACAGTGGTATTTTTCTCTTGCAGAGCAGACGCAGAGGAAAAGCGTTTAGATACTCTGTGTTTCCACGTCGTGCAGATTCATCTCATCTGCACCAACTAAAACAAACACTCTTTATTTCTCCCACTTGGGACTTTTTTTTTTATTTGCTTGTCTGGTTCGGGCCATTTGTTCCACTGTGTTGCTCTAATCAGCCCTGTCTTCCCGGGCCTCTGTCTTCCCTTTTGGCAGAGAGGCACAGTCACGATAAGGGAGTCAAGTTGGGGTCAAAATAATATTAAAGGGATCGTTCACTCAAAACTGAATTTTCACCTCTTTGGAAATCACGGCTTTTCTGATCACAGGCTCCGGTGACATTGTTCTAATACACACAAGTAACAGCATAAGACTTCTAGATTTGTAATAAATATATTAATGGCCACAAGTTTTAACTTTTTATTTAGTGGAAAGAAATTACAAACCAGAAAGTGCATTGATGTCGATATCGCGATATTGACCCCAAAAATATTGATTATCATATTGAATTTGAAAAATACAGCATGTCATTGCCCATCGCTACCACAAAGTGGTGAGTCATACTTGGTTGAATGGGTGACCAGACTTCTTTCCTTCTAACTTTAAGACGTTTCATATTTCATCCAAGAGCCTTCTCCCTTCAGTTCTTATTTCTTTGGAGAAATTAAATACCTATATTGGGTGTGTGATGGTCCAAACAATCCAGTTGAAAGATAAGAAAGTTTAACTTTCTATTTTGGATTAAGTCAGTTTAGAAAGCAGTGCAGGTGTCACTGGAAGACCATGTAGCAATCACTCCTTCCTGTCTGTATCTCATGCACATGCTACAGAGCTACGTCCACATGCTAACCTTTATAACATGAGATTGCGGGCTCTTCATGGCCCGCCGCGCACGCCAAATTCACACCAGCTGGTCAGTTCGTCTGGTGTTTGGCAAGACTGAGCAGAGAAAAATCCTGCAGTGTCCCATTATTTACAGCTTCTAGAGGTTTAAAGGCAGACCTTTACATTGGACGTGTTAGCAGAGGAGAGTTCAGTCTTCAGCCAGTGACGTCCTTGAGACGTTGGTTGAGCAGTGGGACCAGCAACCAGGGATTGATTGGTGACACGGCTTCCTGGAATTAGCCAGATCCGGCTTGGTAAACCAAGACGATGTCACCGCCTCTGCTGTAGGTTTGTCGACGTCGTCCGTCCCGACAGGCTGCGGCGTTTCCCCTTTTGACCTCCTGACCTCTCCCGTCAAGGAGAAGTGACGCCATTTGGCGCTCCACCGTTAGCTTCTGGTGACCCCCCAGGAGCCTTTCGGTCGCCACCGGGGGGCCTTCGATCCGAAATAAGTTGAGCCCTAAAAACTACAAGACGAGCGGCCGTGTTGCTGATTTTAATCTGGAGTCTGCGGCGCTTCCTTTAATAAAACTGGCCAGATGGGCCGGCGGGATAGCTCAGAGTGTGAGGTGCTACACACACACACACACACAGAGCAAACCTCGCGGGCACTCTGCTTTGAACCACGTGAAAACACACACATGCTGGCTTGTGTGCGCGGCGCTGCAGAGGGGATATGGAGACCGGCGACGCTCGCTGTGACTCCAGGAAACCCGTGAACTCACTTCCACCTTCGGGAGGATGAAAGCGGTTCAGGGAGCTTGAGTTCCACTCCCTACAGTGCGTGTGTGTGTGTGTGTGTGTGTGTGTGCGCGGCAGAGTGAAGCAGGCAGCGTTGCACAGCTATCAGTGCCTCTATCTCCTGTTTTTTGCGGTCCCAGAATAAGCACATTACAAATTCACACATCCCTCCCTCCCCCACCATACTCAGAACTTCTATCCTACACCTGATACAATCACAACACGGCTACAAAGAGGCAGCCGGGCAGGGGGCACCGGCTCCTGAGCGCTTGCGAGTCTCCACGTCCATTCACGGAGGCAGGATGCTTTTTTTTTTCTTTCTTTTTTTTCGCCACTTGGAAGCGAAAACGGTGAGAAACCCTGGCGCAGACATCGGCGGAGGCCCCCCGGCTTCTCCCTCACATGGCCGGTGGCTGTCTGTGGCTATTTTAAACCTCCAGGACAGGAAGGGGACGTTCGGCCGTTGCCATCATCAACTTTTTTTTTGTCTTATTTTTTCACCGTCTCCTGCTTTAATCTAATCAGGAATGTCAAGAGAGTCGCTCGCTGGACAGAAACCTGACATCCTGGATCCGGCTGTAGCAGCAGCCGTCGGTATCTGGAGATGAAAGTTTCGCCAAGTGGGTTTAATTGAGTTCAGCCCCTGTGGAATATGAACCCGCAGAATCGAAAGTCGGCGACCGTCTGCGATCGCGAGAGATTGACACACAGTTAAATTTTACAGGTGCGTTGAAGCGGGTAATTAGCCTGTTAGCTGTGACTAATGAAATCTCCACCGCTGTGCCCTCCACTGCTGCCGGGGCAGAGGCCACTTTCCTGTTTGGATAGGCGACGCTTTAAAGCGGAGCGGGAGGGGGGGGAGCCTCCGGCGTGTGTGTGTGTGTGTGTGTGTGTGTGTGTGTGTTGCGGGATGAAAGGTGGAGGAGTCAGCTGGACGGAGGGGCCTGAGAGAGAGCAGGTGGAGAATCTGGCCTAATGCTTCCTGTGTGCTGAAAGTGCACACTGAGAAACAGTTTTGAAACAGACCGCAGAGTGAAAGATTAATATTATTCACAACGTCAGCTGCTATTTGGAAATTGAGCGATGCGGCAACTTTAAAAGGTTGCATGTGGACAGATGGAACAACAGCAGTAACAACAACGAAAAAAAGACCTGCGTGGAATCAATCTCAGATCTTTTAATCTGAACCTTTTATTTATTTGCTTTGCGATTATTTCCGGACGTTTATGTGCATCACCGCCGCGTGTCTCCTTTTGTAGAGGGGCCTCACATAAAATCAATCAATCTAAAAAATAATTTAATTATAAGGGAGCTAATTTGGCAAGAGTGTCCTCAGTGTCCACCAACGGCAGGGGAACACGAGTCCCTCTAAGAATTAGAGCTCCCATTTCAGCGTAATTGTCACCGCAAACGCTTTAATGGGCGTCTCTGACAATGACACACAGCCGAGGCGGAGGAGGATGCGGCTTTTAGTGGTTAGTAAAATTCAAACATAAATCTAAGCTGGCGTGCGCGAGTCTGTTACAGCGCGAGGGAGTCGCCGCTGGAGCGCCGCAGTATACAGATGACTGATTGCAATTCGAGGCAAAGGCCTCGGAAAAATCCAAAAGCCGAGTGTTTCTAACGGAGATGAATTTTAACTTTATTTAAATGAACATTTAATCGTTAAAGTTTCACCTGAAAATTGAAAGTTTTTCAGCTTTGCCTGAATGTCATGAATAATAATAATAATAATAATAATAATAATAATAATAATGATAATGATAATGTTTACTTGTATGTTGAAAAATACATTTAATTTATTTTTAGTTATTACTGAATAAATTATTTTCTCCAGCATTGATATATATTGCTGTCTGTTGTCTTGTTTGTCCTTTTTTATTTGAACCTCTCTCTCTCTCTTTCTCTCTTTCTCTCTCACACACACATAACTCCACGACGGTGAGAGCTTGTTTCTCTGAGTTGCTGACGCGCAAAACAAAAAGAACTTGCCTGAACGTGTGTGTGTCCGCGCGCATGTGTGCACCGGGCCCCCCCAACGAGAGCTGCGGGGGGTCTGCAAGTGGCTCACCTCTGCCCCGCGTGCCCCCTTCTGGAGCTGGAATGCACAGACGCACACACGCAAGTAAAATAAGTGCAGCCTCGGTTTAATCCCCCCCCCCCCGCACTTGTGTCATTTCACCCATGTTTGAAATGCAGTGGCGACACAGCGAAAACAGACGCCGTCACGTTATTGTCCCCCTCCGCCGCCCCATGTTTGGTTTTTGTCGGACTTCGAGGCTTGAGGCAGCATTCCCCCCACCCCTCCGGCTCTGTAGGTGGCGCTGTGTGTCAAAGGCCGCCCCTGAGTCGACTCCAACGAGCTGGCAAGCTGTTGGCCTCCGAGGTGGCTTCGCCGCGCCGCCTCCGTGTGTGTTCCCACCTGAAGCCTCTTCTTCTTCGCCGCCACCTCCGTCACGCCCTCAACATGTGCCCAACTCCGGCGGGCGCTTTGAACGACCGCGCACGTGCGTCAGCACACATTGGAGTTACTTCCAACGAGGCCTATTTGCAGACAGAGGCCTGCAGAGACACACACACTCACACACAGTACACACACACGGATCCCGACGTCACAAACTCAGATTTACAGAGCGGATTTGGCTCCACGATTTTTGCCTTAAAAATAAGAGAAGAATAAACACTCTGTTTTATAAATATTGTAAGAGAATAGTGTGTGACCTGCAAAAGAAAGAATGTGGAGCGAAGGGAGAGGAACAAAGGAGAAAACCAAAGAGGCAGCGGCGGCGGCGGCGACTACGCTGATGATGATGATGATGATGATGATGGGGCTTTACGATGTAAAGTTCTGATGGGAATTTCAGACGCAGGGATGTAAGGAACAAAGCAGATGTGTGGTTTTGTGTGTGTGTGTGTGTGTGTGTGTGAAGGAGCTTTCAAACCCTTTTCTTCAGCTCTCTCTCTGAGGAACAGTAATTGTGATTCGCGCTCTGTTTAAATCTGCCGTCCGTCGGGGCTTGTATGAAGACATCACACACTCAGACACACACGCGCGCACACACACACACACACACAGGGCCTTGATATCCACTGCTACGGATCAGAGAAGAGCTCGCACACGCACAAGCGCGTTTGTGTCAGGAGTTACAAAGTTCTTCCACATCTGGACTTCCACTCCTCAGTTTCACGTTGCACATATTTTTTTTTGTTTTTGCTTTTTAAAGTCTATTTTTAACAAACAAAACAAAGCGAAAGCGCCGATTCGTCAAGACAGTTTTTAAGGCTTTTCCATCCCCAGGACAAGCTTTATTACTTTTTTTCAAAACTATGTTTTGTAAATTGAAAAACACGCAACAACATTAAAAAGAATACAAAACGACCCAAAAAAATTTGCAAATTAAAATTTTGTTGAGGTATTGTTGCAAATTAGAAAACTTGCAAACACTCTACAAATAAGTTTGATTTTTTTTTTTTTTTTTTTTTTGCTGTTGGTTGTTTTTATTTTAGTTTTAAATTAGGAGATTTTTCATAATTTCACTTTTAATGACAAGAGCTGTTTATTTGGCCTGCTTTTTTATGCTTCCCAAATTAAATTTATGTGTCTTTTTACTGCCTCCAGACTCTGGTGCAGCCGGGGGTCTCTGTCTGTCACCACTCTGCAGCGTAATAAAGGCAGAAACTCACAAAGACGCCATAAAAATCCGCCTTCATTGAGGTTTAAAGTGAAGGCAAAAAAATCCCCCCTCCCCCCCCTTTTTTTTTCAAAATTAGAAGCTGTACAATTTTAAGATGGATTTTGCTTTAAAATAAAACCACAGAGGTGATCCGTGGACTGTCATGGTTGCTACAGTTGGTATTTGTGAGCCCAGAAAGGCCCAGAAATGGTTGAACTTCGATCTCAGTGGTGTCTGATAATTAAATTCAACAGAAAGTTGATTTTCTTTGAAGCGAGGCCGTTAAAATGTTTGGGATAGTTCCCCTACATTCGCTTTTTAAAAATAACCGAAGCCAGTGACCGCAGTGGACATAAAGTTTCACCCCTCGAGAAACACACACACACACAAAAGAAAAATATTCTGGAGGGAGGACATGGAAGGAAACAATCAAAAATCTGAAAACCCAACAGACAGGGCACCGAGTCCAGGACCGCGAGTCCCATTTCACATTTTATATTCATGTATACGGGGTAACCAAGAGGAGAGAAAATAAACCAAACGCTATTTTGATTGTCAGCACATTTCAGCACGTCCCCTAAACTGGCTGAGCGAACCCTTAAAGGCACCCGACGCGTAATGAACTGGCTGCTGAATGACTTAACAGTTATTGTTTCATGTGGTCCGGCCAACGAGAGGATTTCCGCTTTTTGCGATCTTAAAACTGTTTATTTTGCGAAAACGTAGCTTATTCCAAGAGTCAAACAAAATCCCTGCATTCCTCGGCGTTTGTCAGCGCCTTGGACGCAGACGAAGAGGTGACTCTGTTGCGCGTTTTGGGCTGTTGCGTCATAGAGTGATGGCCAAATGTTGTGTTTGTTGTTCGTTTGCAGGCGAACTGGGCGAACGTGGCTTCGGGTCCGAGGTTGACTGAAGTGCCGCTGCCTCTGGTGTTTAAGGTAGGAGATGCGTCTGGTTATTCCTGCGGGACATTTAAAATGAATTCACTGAGGTAAAAATATGGAGAATATTTTAGAAGACCAAAAATCCTTTTGCTTCATATGCTGACGATTTGCTCTAATTCTGGGCAGATGTTTATGTCGGTGACATCTGTGTTCTGTCCCACTTGACTTGGTCCAGAGTGAAAACAACTCAATAAAGCCGACTCGCTTCTTAAACAAAGTATGCTATTCAACAGATGGGGTTTGCTGGGGTACAATTTGATCCTCAAAATTTCCCCATAAACCAGCTTAATTCAAAATATAGCATCCGCTTTGTTTGCATTTCTCAAAGGTAACGGTGCAAAAGGTGGGCTAGGAAACAGCGCGGCCTAGCAGAGCCTAGCGGCCTCGCCCTGTGAGGCTAACGGCATGACCTGCCTGCTCAGTGCTCAAGTGTAAGCAGCCTAGTCTGGCAGTCTGGTACCACCACACCCATGTATTTATTTAGTTTTTTTTTATTACCGTTGTTTGTCATAATCTGTCAGGAGCTAACGCAATTCGCCCATGATCTTATCGACCGCGGCTGAGAGACACAGACTTGTGGGCTCTCGGTCATGGCAGAGGAGCCGTGATGACGGCGAGTTCGCCTGTTATGGTGGTCGGCGCGAATCGCACACAGGCCCGTAGTCATGACATGGCTTTCAGAGGTATTTCACGATAACGCCCACTTATCTAGCTGTGTAAACAGCCGCGTTTCTGATGAAATATGACTCTGGCTACGTATCCGCCGATTGCCAAGCCCCGACATCGGCAACAATTACTCCCACAGGTGCAGTTAAACATGTTTTTAGCAGCGGTGGCGACAGCGTGCTCGTTTTTGTTACAACACTTTTTGCATTCCTTGCGCATGGTTCGGCTCAGACGTTTGTCGCGGCGACGCGGCCAAGTTTGTGTTTTCAAGGCGATAAAGGAAATTAGCTATGTTATGACGATTGCTGTTGGGAATCGGTTTAGTCCCTCTGAGAAACTGACTTTCTCAGATTTCACGTCTCTTTGTCTTGAGAATGTTTTGCATCCGTTTTGAGAAGCGCTAATTTCATGGTGATTTTCAGCGTTGGACATGAGATTAATCCATTGCCAAATTTTGGACATGCTCCATCTGTCATGCTTGGTTATAAAGTTTCCTATGCAAAGTTAGATAAAGCCACCAGTCAGTGGTTTTAACAAAAGTGTGCTTATATCGTGGAATATGGAGAGATGTTGTGTGTATTATAAAAACCGACATTCCGTACGTCTGATTTTTCAGTTTGTTAATACCAGCAAAAAGCGACAGACTGGCATAACGGGAGCTTTTATTCCGGAGTCCAATCCCTTTCCCACTTTTTCTGCAGCTACTCTTTACTGAAAAACTCACCAAATCTTCAAACACACCCACAACTTATTATATATATTTTTTTTGCCAAGGCAACTAGACTTTTCTAAAGGGTTTGACCCTCGTCGTCAAAAGTTCGTTTCTCTCTGAAACACTTGGACGCCGCCTCAGTATATGACTAATTTCCTGGCCTTCGCCCCACATTCTGTTTGCAACGGGGCAGTGAAAACGTTAAGCTACTAAAAGAAGCTGGAAACAGACCTACCGAGGACTGACAGTGACGGTGGTTACAGCACCCAGCGATAGGCCATAGGCCTTGACATGTCAGTTACAACAATTGCAGCCAGAGACTCATTTGGCTCCTGAATGAGGAAATAATAATAATGAAAAGCAAAATAAAAAAAAAACAGAATTGACAGCCTTTATATCATTTGAATATCTCTAGATCAATTCACTGGAAATATGCAAGCGGCATGTTTTTTTTTTACTATAGGCTTTGGCCAACAATGACACACCAAAGGTCCTTTTCCTTGTGGAGTTGCGAAAAAATATTTTTATGTTCATTATAATCCTGGACATACACATGGAAAATAAACCCAAACCAATATCCTGTTAGTGCTTAATGGCTCGGCTTTGCAACAGCTTACTTGCGGCCTCTAATGACATGCTATGGGGAAGAGTTTAAGCATTCCAAACAGCGCTTTTATATCCCTCCTAAGTTGTTACATGTGCTGATCAATACCAGAGATTCAGGGATTCCAACACCTGGCACCAGTATTTCTGCCGTTTTAACACTTTATAGCCCAGAAATGTTCAAAGTGGAGCCTCCTGAGGGGGTTCTCGGGGGGGGCTTTCAGAGGGTTTCTAGCAAAGCAGAGTAATTTATTTCCCACCTAATTCCATCCATAAGTAACCCAATGACAGAATGCATTAGGACTGCACTTATAATTTCATACAGTTTCTGTCATAAAATATCTGAAGGGGAGAGAGAAAAAAATTCTCACCAGATGATCAACCCTGGCAACGATTCTTATCAAGCAGGGGGAGGTTTGTGGGTCTAATTCGTGTCAGATCAGGAGCCACTGATGTCAGATGAGTTTGACAGCTGCGACGCTAATGTGTGGTAGACACGGGGCAAAGACGGGAAGATAAGAGTGGGAGAAATTAGAAGAAACCAATCAATTTGTGCAAGAATTTTCATATCTCAAATCATTTGCCACCATTATCGGTTTCTCTTATTCTGCCCTTTCTTTGTTTTTGGCCAAGCATCAGAAAAATGGTGACGTTATGGTCTTTTTTTCCACAGTGTGCAACACACACTCACGCACAGACAAATGCAATCTCACACTTGCAGCGCCACGCCATGTTGAAGGCATGTCTCCTCCCAGTGTTGCTGAGAATAACCAGATTATTTTATCTGGAGATACCAGCTCCTCTGGATGTGGTGGTGGCGATGGAGCGAGCTCCCCGCTTCTCTGTCTCCATCCGTCTGTCTCCGCTGAACTCCATCACACCCTATCCCATTGCCATGCCTCTTGCCCACAATAATAATAATCATAACACACAAAAAAGAAAACTATTTAGAAACATTTAAGCAAAACCTATGGCTCTGTTGCATTTGACGAGCATCGAGGGGAAAAAAAAACATGTTTTGGTATCAACACTGGGGGCCTCACACGTTATTTATACATATATATTATGCAATAGCTTGTCAGCAGCAGGTCTTTCCAGAAATCATGTCCAGTTACTTGACCACGGCCACATTTCCTAGCAAACCTCAGATCTTTGATTTTCATTCCTCACACAATGAATTATCCAAGCCATTCTCTGGATCTCCACTAAACAGCATATTTCACCCTCTGTTTACAACCTGCTGCTAAAACTCTGGGTTTTCGCTTCCTGCTAACCTCTGTTGTACCTTCGACATGTACGGTTGAAGATAAGAAAAAACAACAAAAACAGTCTTTTTCAGAAGGCAGGGCCATTGCCTGGTTGGGGGTGGCTGTCACTAACCTTGGAGAGGTACTGGTGCCCCTTGTGAGACCATTAGGACCAGATTTCCATTACTGCATATTTTAGCACACACCTTCAGGAAGCCAAGCGAGTACATCTTTAACACTTAGCAATGAAACCAGCGACCCTCATGTTCATTCATAAAACCATGCAAATCTTTTTAGCAGCAGCCAGGTTCGCTGCTATACGTCCTTATTTGCTGTCTTTCTCAATGGTTTTAAGGGCAGCTTTCAGGAGTCGCTTCTTAACGAAAGATCCCCGAACGGTTACACAATACCAAGACTGACTCAAAATGCTTTTGACGAGAGCTTGTCAAGGTGGACATGTGAGATTTCCGGCTTGAATGTCCAGCTGCATTACAAGAATGGACCCTCACGAGGTAGGAGGAAAACTTAATCATCATGGAACTTTTTGGTTCACTAGCTTGAAAATCCTTTTTTTGTGATGCAGTGTAAAGGAAACCAAATCTCGGGAAGACAGCCGTCGAAACAAGTAAACAACGAAGATGGGAATTCTCGCTTATTTACTTTGGTACTTGTTGCACAAACACCAACACCCACGAGTCCCGCCCCTCCTTAAATCACATGAAGTCTTCCCCTCACGTCCTCATCTTAATCTGGAGACGTGAATCATCATCTAACCATCATCGTTTCTGTTTATCACCTACTCTTGTGGTTTTTATCGTTTTCCCATTCATCTTCCCTTCCGCCGTCCAAGTCTCCTCTGCACAGATTAGCTGTGTCTCTCTCCCTCTCCGCCGAGGAGACGTTTGGTCTGAGATAAGGACGAGTTACAGGGGGGGAAAAGCTGCCGCGGCAAATTCACGGCGGCATGAGGGGAGGCGGAAGGAGGTTATTATCGCGTTAACGAAGCGACTCATTATCAAACTTTATGAGGGCTGGAGTCGCCGGGCCCCATCATTCTGCTGCTATGAGACAAGTAGTGAAAGAAAATCACGCAGGAGAGATGAGACCGGGAGACTTGTGCGATAAAGAAATTATTAATGCTTTATCTTCTCCCCTCCCGCTCTGTTTTTCTCCCCCGTTGAATACACACACTCACACGCCTGCACACATACAGAGTCAACTGCCCCTTCCTCAGTGTGTTTTCTTAAGACACTGATACTCCCCACTTCAAAGAGCAGATATGAACTTTTGCCATGTAAATATGGAGAGCCTCTCTCTTCCCCCTCACACACACAAACTCTGTCTCTTCCTCTGTGGGTTTTTTTTTTCACTCCTCTGCCTTTCATCCCGCCTCCCATTCTGACCGAGCCGCGCGGAGGAATGGGAACCGAGCGTAAAACGATCGTCCTCGTAGTTATCACAGTCGCACACATGAGTGCACAAATGAAAACACAAAAAAAAAAAAAAAGTCAGCCGCGGCTCGGAATAAAAACCCTCCTTTGTTGCGCCCGCGTAGCTCCGGCCCGGAAAAAAACAACTTTGAGAAATCACTCTGATCTCTTTTTGGCTCTTGGGGAAAAGGAGCACTGCGTCGTCAGGAGCGTCCTGCCCACAGCCGCCCAGAAGAAAGCGAGAGGCTCTTGCATATGGATGACGGTAGCCGTGTTGCGAAAGGTCATTACAGTTGGCTCATTCATATCACATCGCGGCTATATTTCATGAAGAAATTACCCAATTTGAGGTTGAAGAAGGGCTTTTTTTTTGCTGCCTGTTAGAACTGATGCCAGCGGTACTTCAGCGGCCGCCGCGGTGCAGCCTCTTGATATTTCATTGAACTCATTTTGCCAAGCGAGCAAAGGGGCATCGAGACACTTGGCAGCAGACAATGTCCTTAGAATCTTTGCTGGTTTAAAATGTATGGCCATGCATCGGTATTCGTGATTTAGTCACATGGACGAGGGCTTGGACCGTTCAATCTGGCCGCTGCATTTTCCATTCACCTTCTTAGTGAGACCCCCTGCAGTCCAGACATGATGATCTCTCCAGACCTTCTCTCTTCTCTGTTTCAGTTTGGACTTCGTGTCAGAAACTTCAGTCTGACTTTGAGATGGGTTCAATTTTCTGGTTGTTGCTGGCTGCAGCTGTCAGTCCCCGCTATCAAACTGCCGACACTAAAACAAAGCAGAGCTGCCATGATCACGCACAAGCCTTGTTGTCTTTCAGTGTGAAGTGTGTGAAGAGTGACACATACAAGTTCGAAGACCCACAGTGGTTATACTCTATATCAACCCTTATTATATCAACCCCACAAGACAAGGCCACTTGAAGAAATGCATACTTGGAACTATTTTATGCTAATCCATTTTCACTAGAAGTAGAACTGTGAATGTCTTTCAGAGATTTCCACTGACTCTTGTACAAGTGCATAATTGCTTTAGTGTTTCTACACCGATTGGCACTCAACCACTGGAGTAGGTGATAAATGATGCTTTTGGCTGTTATCAAGCCGGAGTCCTGACCCCCCTGAGACTGTTGGAGACACATGACAGAGACCCTGTTTGTCTTTTCTCACCCTCTCCAAGGCTTGAAGCCTTGATAAGAGCGCTCAGACCCTGGTGACTGGCCGCAGCAGATACAACAAGGACATTCAACATAAGGACCCACAGTGACTGAAGGCTGTTAAATGGGCTTCGTCAGGTAGGACAGTGGCAAGCGTTACTCACACCAGCACATTAGCGGAAGACTGTGAAGTGCTATTTGTGTTACTCGACCGGGTGATCTACTTAAAGGCTTGCAATGTGAGACCAGAAATGCCCAACGCAGAGAGCGATGCAACAGCACTTGCCAACTCTTGTAGATTTCTGAAGAGTTTAGCCAATTATAGGGCACATTTATGGTACAAGTTGCCAAAGTGAGAAAAAAGTGATCCTATACATACCCGACATGGTCAGTATTGACCTGTGATTTTCACTGCAAAACGAACTTCAAGGGTTTCAGGAAAGAAGTTAGATTTGAACACTCAAAGAGAACTTTCCATCAAGCTCACATTTCAAATGACAACACTTTTGAATGTTGAGCAGCAACCTTTTCAGTACTCGATGTCTTCTCTCTCGGATGGGGATATTGAACCAACAGACCTACTTAGAAAAATACATAGAACTTATCATCATAGTAAGAGATCAGATTTCCTGAATTGGGAAGCACCAGAAGAGGAAACAACCACAAGGGGCTTGCTTGCCGGGCCTGGCTGAGCTGTGAAGCAACAAGGGGTCAAGCGCTCACTAATGAGACCGAGGCAGTAAAGGCAGAAGGGAGCAGGGAGGTGAGCGGAGATTCGTTCCATCTGTCTGTTGAAGCCGCAGGAAGCTGCTGCTAAAACGATTGAATGAACCCACAACCCTGCGCTAGCAATTGCTACTGTTGCTAGCCTGGGCAGCAAATGCTTTGGTGTAGCAGGAGGGTGCAGGCTTTTTGATCTGGGTGTTCTTGGAGAAGGTCTGGGTTGGAAAAGGAGTTGACACAAAAAACTTCAGAAAGTAAAAGATCAACCAGAAGATCGCCTTTTCCAAGTGTGTGGCTCTAAGTAGGACAGGAATCCAGTGCATGTGTGAGAGTCACATCCTCTTCAAGGTTCAGTTCCGTCCCTGCTGACTTGTTATCAAAAGAAATTCCTGTTAACTGCAGTTCTAGGCATAGAGGCTGCTGGATTGCTGCTGGATTGCTGCTGGATTGGAGTGTAAGGACATTGTTTAAAGAATGAATCCCTCATCCAAGGCACCAATTGGGTTTGATGATGTGCCTGGCCAGGGTCAAATTACAACCCACTGATGGCTGCAGCCAGTGTATACTGTGAAATGTCAATAGGTGAGAGATTGAAGCACAACCCATTGTTTAAACTTGGCATGCAGCACGTTACATCTGATTCTTCGCTTTCCTCTGCTACTCAGCCCGTCAAGACGTCTTTCCTCAGAAAAAAAAAATACTTTGAACTTTCTCCTTGTTAATGATTTGATTATTGCCATAGAGAGATTTGCATCTGTGGTGGTGCACTACGAAACTTTATTGGCCGAATATATCAAATATCCGCAATTGCCAAACACCCCTACAGACAGTGAGGTCACACCAGTCCATGCTTCAAACCCAAGAGGAAATTGGCACGTTTCCGCTCTACCTTTTTTCGAGCATGTGTGTTTGAGGTCTCATGCACTGGTCCAGTCATGCGGGTGTTATCTGATGAACAGCTGATGGTGCTTATAGGAGTGTTTTCCCCTTAAGAGCCTTTCCTGCAGACTGTAAATCTCACTAATAAGGGCCTGGTTGCCCGGCAAGTCTCCTCCATGTTACCGGCGGGTGATAAATAACTGTGGCCTCACCGACTGGACAGGAAGCGCACAGAGCCAGCTGACTACAAAGAGCAATTCCAGAAGTTAGCGGTAATGAGTTTATGATGGCGAGGGTACAGTTTTTGATATAAAACAGCAGAGAGTCTTGATTGGGTTCAATGTGCATATTGTTAAAGGTTACATATCATATAAAACTCGCTTTACCGAGAAATTCTTGCACTGGTGTGTCTCTAGCAGTCAACAGATTCCCCAGAAAAAATGAAAAAAAGTTTATTCTTTGTCTTTTTTATGTGCTCTACCTCTCTGAAAAAAATGTTATAAAAGATGAGGTTTTAGAAATCAAACAATTGGGATGTCACAAAGGGCAGTAGTATCTCACTGAAGCATCTCTTCTATCAGTGACACTACCTCAGGGCTAGTATTAATTGCTTTTGGGGAGGCTGTAAACAGAGGGCTAAATATGAATGCAGTTCAGGATGTCAGCTCTTGTGATGCCAGCAATATGTATGTAAGAAACTTTTTTTTTAAGATACATATGTATATAAACTGTATATATGTTGAATGTTAGTTAAGCGACTGGAATAATGTTAAAATAATGCTGTCAAGTTGTCTTTCCAAATATCTGCTTCTGCTTCTTTTCTGTGTGTTCCTTGCGTATTGACTGATTGTGCATGGAGACAGCAGTCTGATGGCATGTCCTCACCCCCGCACGATCATTTATTACACACACACACTTATCTCCTCTCTGCCTATGAAGGTTGAAATGATACGGTAACTCTTGTCGGATGGGGAGGAGCCCGGATTGGTGTAGGGAGGTCGAGACGGGAGAGATAGATGGGTAAGCGGGGGAGTCGGGGTGAAGCAACTGTTGAGTTGCTGTTATGTATTACGTTCGGGGTGAAAGGAAGTGACACAGGGTCAGGAGTTAGGCTGCGAGATAATGAAAAAAAACGGACACTGAAATATTCCCGCCCCTCCCTTCAGCGAATTTGCAAAGTTTTGGTCATTTCATCCGATTCACTCTCCATCGAGACAAGAAAGACACATTTGACATGTCATAAAAAAAAAACAAAAAAAACTTGTCTTCAGAAAATTCAAATGTTTGGTTGGCACATCTTTGGTCAGCAAATCGTGCGTTAGCGAATGGTTATACCAGAGCTACTTCCACGGAACAGGAACGTGTGTGTACCACTTTAGCTACTTGTGCTTTTGATATCCAAATAATGACACGGGCACAGATGAGGTCAACTCCTGAAGCTGAAGGGTTATTCGAGGTGGATGCCGAACCCATGCCGCATCTGCAGTTCTCCGCTCTGGTTAGGAACCCATAAAGGAAGGATAAGCTCCTCCCTGGTGCCCCTTTATCTTTTAATGGGTAGGGGCTTTACTACTCTCTATTCTTCCCGTGTTTTTGTTGCCATGCGTCATAAAACAAAACTGTAAAGGGGAAAGCATTGTGGGATTTTGGATCGGATGGCCCCAGAGAAAACTAAGCTCCGCAGAGAGGCGTGTATAAGCAAGTCTGGCTTATTTAAAGCAACACTATGAAGCATTTCTATCCTAAAATTATAGTCTCAGAATGATGTTTTTTATGATTTATCGACTGGTAAATGGGTGGGAAAAAAACTGCAAAACCTGCCGTAGAAACAGCGCCACTGACTGGACTACTGCAGGACTGCAGGCCCCCAGCGTTAAAGTGCGGGCACATACATTTACAATTATAACGCGGGTGAGTAATAAGGTGTTAATTTCGAAGGTGTTGCCAACGCGCTGTCACCCACTCCTGCGGCCTCGCCGGCGGACACGCAGCTCTCGTTAGGCTCCTTGGGCTCATTTCCTCTTTTTCTTATGCTCCCTGCCCCCCCTTTCTTCTCCCAGCGCTATCTTTCACGTATGCAACTGATTTGGCCTTTTTCTGCCACGACCTTCGGCAGCTTCTCCCAATAAAAAAATATATAAATAAATAAAATAATTGCTGCAGCCCGTTTGGACCCGCATGTGCATGAGCCTACTCGACCCCTTTGATGCGCGGAGACCACGGTAGTTCAGCGCTGATGTGTCAAGATGTGCGACGCAGATAGCGCAGCGTCACCTCCACGCTTCAGCGACTGCCCAACTTGGATCTGCCTCAACTCGCGATGATACCCGAAGAAGTTTGACTTTTTTTTTTCTTTTGTTGTGTGTGTGTGTGAGTGTGTGTGTGTGTGAGTGTGTTTTTTCCGGTGTTTTCCACTCGGTTCCTATGTTACGTTTCCTGCCCCCTCCGATTTAGATGCTGCGCGATTTGGGGCTTTCTCCTTTCAACACCTTCTCCCCGTGTCGCCGATGGCCGCAGATAACACCTCCCACCCTCCCTCTGCCTCCTTCCACCCCTTTCCTTCCTTTCATCCCTCCCCCCTCCCTCCCTCCTTTTGCCCCTCTCTGTCTTGGCCGTGAAGCTATGTGGATGTTTACCTCCAGATAACTTTTATTTTGACTGCTCATGCGCCCCGTGCCGGGAGTCGCTGGTTTGTTTGAGTACGAGTGCGCGCCAGAGGCGAACTGCTGATGGACGTGGACAACAGGGCAACAAGGGGGTAAAGACAATGTGTGTGTATGTATCCTCTGGTTGTTTATGGCAGTAAACTGCCTACTGAAGTCCCCACATCACTTTCCACCTCTGTCTTTTATTTTTGGACGTCGGAAAGGATCGTCCCCCCTTGAAAAATCTGCCGTCTGAACTTGATAATGAGACACCTCCAGCCCTTTGGTCGGAGCTTTATTTATTTTGCCACGTCGTTAAAGGACGCAAATAGAGCCGTCCGCATTTTCCACACATGCCTGCGCTCCGGAGCTTGTTTACGATGCGCATCATCACAGGAGTTTATTTCCGTGACAAAAAATAGCCTTACAGAGCGACGCATATAGGCGTTAGAGTTTTATCGCTCACGCAAACACCTGCACCTTCTGGAGAAGAGATGCGTGCGTGTGCGCTTTTTCCACTGCGGCGCGTGTTTATGTGCCAGGTCGGAAAACAAGCCTTGGCATTTTTATGAGCCTCGGCCCTTTGCATCTGTCGGATGTTTCCTTCCGCTTTATTTGAGCGTTTACATTGCCCCGCATCTGAAATTAGCCCCGCCGCAGAGGATCTAATTCGGGGGAAAAAACCTGCGCCAAAATAAGGCGCACATAAAACGCACTTCCTGCTTTCTGCTTTTCTTGCCGCCTCCCTCTGATCGCTCCGCCGTAACCTGCTAATCACAAGCAGCATGGCAGAGCGCTGGTCACAGCCACACTATATTTAGGGTTTACAAGGCTAGAACATGGATCCCGTTCAGTCACGCTACGTTCACACATGTCGGCGAACGGCAACAGAAGATTCCAAAACTCACACATGCAACAGATTGACATTGACGCAACTTTTTTGTTGCATTCTCACGTCCATTCGGCGTAATTTTACTTTGAAGGTGATGCACTAAGTGTCGTGCTGCACAAGGCCGAAAAAACCCAAACGTCTGCAGCTGGGCGCTCACCATCGGAGATAGAGAGTAATTTTAGAGCCAACCTCATAATTGAGGGATCATCCTTCTCCATAATCTTGGGTAATTGGCGATGCAGCAGCACAAAATGCTTAATTGGATCCTGACGAGTTTGGCAAATTCTGCTTTTTTCTCTTCTTCCTAAACCCTTGGACAGAAGACCGCGTTATCCAATGCCAACTGGGTGTAAAAGTCCATAATCAAAACAACCGGGTGGACTTACAAAAAAAAAAGTAAGCCTGCACAGATGCCAGGCATATTTTTTGCTATGTCTTGCCTGCACTAAAAGATCTGCATGCCTCTTGGACAAATAAAACCAAGCGTTTTATTGTTTGTGGCTCAAAGGGACAGTTCTTCCAAAATTTATTGATAAGACTCTGCAACACCATACCATCTTCTCCATGTCGGGGCCAATCTGTGGGCCACCGGTGAACAAGACGTCTATGGCAGTCAAGGGATTCGTTGCCGTGCTGCCAAGATTATATACAGCTCTCTGAGGGGAGGAATGCTCATGGCCACACACATGCACTAGCAGCACGCTAACAACACTCATCCCTTAACAGCCGTGGAAATAATCAATATTCGAGGGTAAACACAGCCAGTCTGGTTGTGTTATGTTCATAGACATACAAGCTTTCTGTTTACATATATGTGTAACTCCCGTGTGAGTGCTGGACCCCCCCGGATTTATCTTTTAGCGCTCAGAGGCCACACTGGACTTATGGCAGATGATGTCAGAGGTCACGGTCGGAGGACCCAGCACGGTGCGTTTTGCGCGCCGCCCTATCTGAGCGCCGCGCACGCATCATTGGCCTTGTGATGGAAGGTGTTCACGAGGAATTTAGATTAGCACGGAGAGAAAACAAATGAGAGGTGAGAGCCTACGAGCGAGGAGGGACGAAGAGAGGGAAACGTGAGGCCAGCTGAGAATCAGTTCGGGGTCAATTCAGTTCCCCAAAACTACTGCCGGAGGGCCTTTCAGCCGCTAGCTCTGATTGCGCTTAACATAGGCCCAGCAATGACTGACATGGCATGCAGGGGCTTGACAACACTTATATACTATATAAAAATATAAATACCCAAAAAAGACTTTATTGCTAGAAGAAGAGGTGTAATGAATAAGGAACAGCCTTGCACTGACGCAAGAATACTGACTTTGTTTGGTTTTTTAACCTCGAGGAGTTGTAACATTTAAATTTTCAACTCCCGCTTCAAGTTAGCATAGCGCCAACGCTTCACTTAAAATTAGGCCGGTCTGTTTTTGTCCCAGCAGTCACATCCTCCAGCTATCTGTCGCAAAACACCAAGGCAGCTCGCACAATTTGAGGTTGCAAAATTGTGTTGTGTAAAGAGGACCGTCCCGTCTGTCGCGGCGACTGATTTGAGTTGAACTCAATCTGGAACGTCTGAAACGAAGAAGTGATGAGTGCCACATGGGCGCTAAACCCAAACAAACATGGAGGCAAAACACATCAAAACAAAGACGTCTGCACCTTGATTCCGTTTTATTCTCACTCGCACTAATTAAATTCAAATGCGCCGCGGGTTGTGATTCTGCTAGAGGTTTCGTTGTGCGGTCTGGGTGCAGCAAACATTGTGCTGTGTACCCAAGTTTATAACTTGATCATTGTTAAAACTGCCCGACAGACAATATGGAGCATTACAATTGGATGATTTCTTTACTCTCAACCAACTCTGCAATTATTTATCTTGAGGTTTGAATTTGAAGTGTGCTGTTTCCCATCGTCGACTGAAATAGCTGCAGCAAAACCTCGGGGAGAAGATTCTCATACTTCTCTCCATTGTTCTGAGCCGTGTGGCACCACCCTGCAGTTAAGCCCGAGCGCAAAGGGGTTAATTTTCTGGTTCACGAGAAGCTCCAGCAAATCGCGCACGAAAGTAGACTGTTTTCCTTGGACTCTACGTTGATGACACTGTGAACACCATGTGAATGGGTGGCGAAGAGGAACTATTCTACATGGCGCATCGCCTGAACTGCCGGGTCGTAACCTCTGCTCACGCTCTGTTTTATTTCAATTACAGACACAAGACTACACACATGTGTCAGTGCGGACTGGGGTCGGGGGGAGTTGCAGCTCGTGTTTATTTGGTCATGGGTCTAAACCGGATGGTGAGGTGTGGCTAATGGTAGCGCCGGGAGATATTGCACAAGCGCGCTGGATGATGAGAAGCGTGGTCCTGCTGGGGCGGGAGCTCATGCTACATTGGCTTCCGAATGCCGTGTCGCTCCCCCAGCAGCGACTCCTGCGGTGGGTCGGTCGTGGGAATGGAGCCCGAGCCGTGCACAATTGCTGACATGCAGGCAAGAAGCCTAAAACGGTAAGAGAGTTAGATAGACAGAAGAAGAGAGCGAGGTTGGCAGACATACTTTTGTTTTGACCCCTGCTTCTTTTTCGGTCATCAGCAGGAGTGGTGACCCGTCCAGTTCATCCTTCAATAAAATTTTGCTGCTAGAGGTTCAGTTAAGTTAACTTAAGTTTTCTCTCAATCCGTGGACAGAAGACGCAATCTTTTTTTTGTGTCGATGGCATGCACACTCATTTAAACTTTCATGATGGCTGGATCGCTCATATTTCAAGATCCTTACCTCTTGCTCATCCGTCTTGCCAACCTCCTAAATGAAGCGTATTCAGTCTGATGCCAAGATTAGTCAGCTTTCATCCCAGATAAGCTGGTGGGTGGAAGCTACTCCTGATGATACCACAGCAGCAGTTTTAGTTTTAGCTAGATGACTTGATGAATAGCGACGAGCGTTGGGGAGGCCTATGTAGTAACAAATCTGATTAGTCTATTTTAAATACAGAGCGTAGGGTAAATATTTTGCCTAATCATCTTCCAATTTTTGCTTTATATGGGTTATTTTCCAGATGTTTATCTGAGATAAAGGTTTTCAGGGCAACGCTTCAAGGAACTTTACCAGTTTCTTAAAGACCTAGTCATCTAAAACTGAGAGGTTTGATCTGACCTGGGAGTCACCTCTGCTACCACAGCAACAGCAACAACATGCACTCAAATCCACAAACGCGTGTCACCTACGTGTTCAAACGGAAGGCAACATGAAAGCGCCGCTGACCAGCCCACAAACAACTGGTTACAGATGAAGCTCCCCCCCCCCGGTTCGCTCGCGCCAAAGGCAGCCGCACCTCCGTGAAGATCTGGGCCCTTGATAGTGCCGCTTGGCCGCAGGTGTAAGTGTCAGCCTGGCTGTGGGTGGAGGGATCTTAGGGGAGCGGGGCAGACCAAAGCGCAAGGGAGATGAGGGAGCTGATTAGGATCCTTACCTGGCGCCTGTCTGCGGCTCCCGTGAACTGATGTGTCACCCGGATCCTGAGGGTGCTGACAGCATCGCGGGGTGAACGAGACTGTCGGCGCTGATATGAACTCTGGGCCCTGTGTGTCGGATTTACGTAGAGCCAGGCGTATCGATGGTAATATTGATAGAAAGGATCCCAAGGTGGGTATTGGTATTGGATCAATACTTGCGCGATGCGATCAATACTTTTGTTACAGTTTCCCTTCTGGACTTCCAGCAAATTGCTCCAACTTCCTCAGAGCTTCTGTCCAAGTCTGTCTAAGTAACTTGTAGGTCGTAACGGACTTACATCCTGACTTTATTTATATCTGTCTGTAATTGAAGGTAGTTTCCGTTGCCTTGTTAATGTTGTTTGGTTTATGTTTTATTATATTGTTGTTTTTTTTTGCAATTTTGCATTAGTGACTTTTTCCCTCCTCATAACTGCAGAGGGCCTAACGCATCCGTCAATCATGACACTTGTACATAAGCAACACCGTGTTTGTCATCCGCAACAAGGCAGGCTGACAGCCTCTTGACAAGCTCCAGGTTTTGTTTGAGGAACGGGATGCTGTTCAATGACAACAAGTTGGGCTGCTCGGGCAGCTGCTGCTGCTCCGTCTCCTCCCAGCATCTGTGAAACAGCCTCACTGTGTCCCACCGACGTCTTAAAATTGCATCTGGAACCAGACACGGCACCGTTGCAGCTCTTCAACCAGGAGCTCAGACTCAAAACCGTGCTGTCCTATCAGAAAAAGTGATTCGTTTTCCTGCACAACTTGGCGAGGCTGTCTACTTCTTATGCATCCGCTGCCTAATTTCAGATTTCCTTTGTAAACTATGCATTTCTACTAGTTCTCTTGTAGTCTAGGAGTTAGAAATAGTCTTTTCTGGCCACATAGATACATAGATATGGTAAATAAGGAAATTAATGTAAAGGTTTTATGTCTTCACAATCAGAAAATAATATTTTGTGAATTAGTTTTGCTCCCCTGATAAGAAATCCCTCTATAAAATGCTTAAGAAACCAGATTTTTTTCCTTGGATTATTTAAAAAACCAAAAAAAACCCCAAAAAAACAATCAATTAAAAACAATCAATAAAAACCCCTGAATGACCAGATATGGAAACTACAAGACACTATTTACTTTCCGTGGATGTGGATATTTCCAAAAAGCAAAATATCTTTAACTCCCAGAAAATAACAGGTACGCACAAAAGAACAACAATATTTAGATTTAAGTGCTGTTCAGACACTGTTTCCTCTTACAATCCCCTTCTTCGAACCTTCCTCTTATCACCTGTGGAGACACACACACACACACACACACACACACACACACACACACACACACACACACACACACACATGGTTTTCACATAGCTCCTTTACAACCTTTTGCTGTGTAACTCTGACCAGTGTCTAACCATCTGTCCCGCTCTCTGGATGCCTGTAATAACCAGTCAAGCAACCCCCCCCGGGCCCCCCCGGCCCCCACCCAGTCCTCTCGGAACCCCCCCTCCTCCCCCACCAACTAACGGTACCTTTTAGAAATGTTAAAAATGCAGGCACTTGAGTTTTCATCTCAAATGTTGCCCAGAAAATTTGAACCGCTGTAAGAAATTCAAACACTAGGCGGAAATTAGACGGAGCTCGTTGTGAGACGGCGATTAAAAACACATGTAACCTGATAGCGTGTGGTCAGAGGGTGGTTTGGGTGTCCAATTTCTCCCCCTTCTGCGCACATTTTCCCAGACACACACACACGTGCACACACACACATTGGCGGCTGGCGCAAGTGTTTGGAGGCGGTTCACTCCGTATCCTTCACACCTTCACACCTGCCTTGCAGACACTGGCCTTGGTCGATGGTTCACACACAAACACGCGCACGCACACACATATTCACACACATGCGCGCGCACACACACACCGAGGAAAGCATATGCTTTCTTTACAGAGGCAAAAGACAAAGACATGCATTCTCAGGCACCTGGGTTATCAGAGCGTCGCTGGGCAGGAAGAGCGCCGGCTGTAGGGAGGAAAAAGATAAATAACAGCCGGATGTAATTGGTTCTCACATTGAGCATAAGCAGCGTTTCATGGTCAACTGGTGTCAGTTATGTGACTGTGTTAATTTTGAGGGGAAAAAAAACTAAAAGGTCGCACAGTTGTTTTGGAGATATCCGAGCGGATCTCCTCCCAGAGAGTTTTGCGTTAAATTGCGACAATCTTCGGATCTGGAGACGCACTTTGGGAGAGAGGACCATGAAAAATAGAGACCGCAGCAAAATGTGAATGGCAAATGTCTTGTAAATCCAACGAGTGGGAATGCCCACCATCTAAATAAAAGGTCACGCCATCGGCGTGGCGTCCCGCTCCGGATGAGCTCTCGAGTAGGCGTTGCCGGGCAACCACTACAAACAGAGCGGCAACTGTTCCGTGCAGGAGTATAAAGTTGCTGTCGTCTCGCCCTTTGCTTCCCCCCCCGACCCTCTGCGCCCCCCCGGTCCCTCCGCATGGTTGAGATGCTGGACCTCGCGCCGGTGTGAAATGTGCAGAGTGTTTCTTCGAGGTGTGAGGCGCGACCGGGCGCGAGGGTCTTAGCGGCCCTCGGGGGCGGACGACACATGACCGCGTGTATCACTGATAGGCAAAGACATTAAACCCATGTTAATATCTAGCGGCCGCTGAAACCGGCCTTGGCAGAGGACCGACGGCGTTCGCGCTGAATTGTCTGTTCAGGCGTCACATTAGCGTGTTTTACGCCGTAAATATTTTTGTCTCTCATCAGGTGGAAGCTGAACGACCCTCCCCTTTCTCTTCTGTAACCCAATAAGGGTCCGTGTGTGTGTGTGTGTCTAGCGCTAACAGGCCTGTTCCTCCGGATTTCACCACGAGTGTTTTTCCTCTGGTTTTTTTAAGACTACCGTGGAAATCCGATCCACTTCCTCCCGGCGAAGCCCACGGTCAAAATACACTTGTTTGGGCTTGGCGCGGATTACGCAGGGGTTAGCCCGGGCCGGCCGAGTTTTAGTGGAACCGGTCAAGGTGGGACGTCTGGAAACTTTAGCATGAGGGGTTTAAGGAGGTAATTCTCTGTGTACCTTAAGGTTTTGGTATCTCCTCTCCCGCGAAGACTGATTTTGCAGGAATTTGGCTAAAAATAATAATAATAATAAAAAATCCCTCTCTTTTTAAAAGTTATGTTGTATATTTAAAGGCTGTGGAAGGCTTAAAAAAGAAAAAGCTTGCAGTGCAGGCGGGTAGCTGCTGTTCCGAGCCGAGCGCTGTGCTGAGGGGTTAATTAGGCGTTTCGGGGCCTAATCCCTCTCCTGGGTCATCTGCCAGGGGTCAGGCCTAAAAAGAGAAAGGTCACAGCAACATCCGGCTCAACGCATTAATGACGGCTTCATACTGTAGAGCGGCCGAGCTGTGCATGCTTTGGCTCACGCCAGTGTGCATTCTGATTCGTTTCACCAGCGGATGTGTCAGTTTAAAAGCGGAATCAGTCAACTTAACCAATCGGTTTTTGCAAATCGGTTGTTTTTTTTGGGTCTTGCGAGGTGCAAACCAGCAGCAGATGCCGCGGTATTGATGGACCGGCTCCTAATCGGCGCTATTGATTAGTGATTACAGTGAAAAGCCGCTACTGTATTCACAACACACTCCAGGGGGCAGATACTGTAGCTCACATGGGACAAAGCGCCTCGAATGGGTACAGCAGAGTGTGTGACTGCAGAGCAAGGACGAGGATTAACACAAGACACACACACACACCAGCAAACTCTTTCACAGTTATGCACCAGCACACACACAACAGGCAAGATTTACCTCATTCCGTGACCAAATACACAAATGAAAACCATTCATCAAACATTTATTTTTACTTCTATACCTTGTTTATATTTATCTCCTTAAATGTGTGTCGAAGGTCAATATTTATCTCTTATATTTATGTGGAAATTACCTCTTTACCTCTTCACTAGAATGAAAAAAAAACTAAATAAAATAAAACTAAATTAAATAAATATGGATAAAACATGAAATAAACACTTACAGTTTTTTCACAGCTCAGCCATGAGAAGCCACCTTTAACGTCTCACTCTCACCGTCCTCCGTAATTAAAACGGCGACAAAAAAGTTGTTGTGGTTGGCCCCGGAAGCCGGCGTGATTGACAGCCCAACCTGGGTGGTGGGAGGCAGTGACAGCTCCGTCGCTGCGGAAACAAACATCAGCCGGCGGCGGGCCAATGGCAGCGCGGCGAGAGCCTGGGGATTCATCTAACACATGCTAAAGATTTCCTCAAGACCGAAACACACATAAACACACGCAGGGACACAAATCCTCGACGTGCCGTAGTTCCCTCTCCCTCTCTCTCTGCGCTGGGTTGTGGGGTTTTTGCGTACGCGCCGGCGTTTATTTGTGCGGACGTTGGAGTGTACGTGTGTGTTGGGTTAGCGCGCTCGCGCGTGCGAGACCCAGGAGCCCCGCGTGTGTGTGCATGTGTGTGTGTGTGTGTGGTGCGGGGGTCTTCTGTCGACACCGTCTCCGGGTCGTTGACGTAGTTGTCATGGGAGAGCGCTCTCTGGAAACACACGCACGCGCACGCACACACACACACACACACAGACGCACAATGGAGACAGGGGTCAGCTTGTATTAACAGAGCAAATAAACTGAGCTTTCCACACCACCAACCCACCGCAGACATGATGAGCAGACAGAAATCAAATATGCGACAGGAGGAAATTGGCGAGCCGCTGCTGGAGGTGGAGGTGGTGGTGGTGGTGGTGGTGCCTTGGACGGCTGTTGGAGGGAGGATGTGTGTTTGTGTGTGTGTGTGTGTGTGTAGCGCAATGCTCTGCTACCTGTAGGTCAGTAACACCCAGACTGGTGAGGGCCCAGTTCTCCGTAGTTTGTCTGACTCTTGACCTGCCTCTAATCACAGTCGTTAGCAATCGTGCGTTAGCCGAGCCCTAAGATTGATGGTGTTTTAACAGAGCCTGTCATTTGTGTGTGTGTGTGTGTGTGGAGGCAGTGCAGTGCTTTTATTATGGAGCTTTATTATTCTGTTTTTTTTTTGTTTTTTTTTCCGCAAAAAACGTTTAGAGGTGTTTGTTTAACACTAGCTAATACGCAAAATCTTGGATGGACGCAGGTTTTCAGAATAAACTCGAAACAAAAATTCAGTTTTCGTGACCTTCTCGGATGTTTCCATAATCAGTGGTGAAACAACAATGACGACAACTTGAACTATCTTCTTTTCATTCTTCTGCTGGTTTTGTTGACCTCTGATTGTCCCCGTAGCCGCGAAGCGGCGCCTGCCTTCGCTTGATGCAGCTTCACTTATTTGCGCCAGGGCCTTTGAGTGAAACACGACACTCGAGTTTTTATTGTTGTATTTTTTTCGGTGAACATCCGAGGGTTCAACTAATGAGGTGACGTAACCCTTGCTTTCTTGGGTGTGAGTCTTTAAAACATTCTTCTTGATAAACACAACGAGGCTGTGTGGTTTTGCTAGGCTACGCTATTAGCTGTTTTTCTGCTAAGTATCTGGCGTGTAAAACCCTGCACATTTTTCCCCTAATGTGTCCCTTCCCATCAGCGGCCTTGTTCACCCTTCTATCACTCTGCCCCCCGCCTCCATCAGCTCTGTATATTTAACTTTCTTCCCCCTTTCGTCTTGCTTTCTTTTCCACATCTCATTTAAGCTGCCCTGTCTTCGCGCCTCTGTATATTTGTTTCATTCCCCGGTCCTTGACGCCTCCTCTCTCCTCCGTCTTTCTCCCGCCGCTTCCTGCTCCGGCTGTCGTAAATCGTCGTCTCATTTGGCTGTTGAAGTGTGAGGAATGGCGGATCTAACCGGCGCTAGCAGCGGCAGCCGCCACCGCCGCCGCCGCCGCCCGTCCAGGTTCACCTCGCCGGCCACGCTGCCCCCTCTGTGCTTTGGGCTCTCAGGAGCTGCAGGGAAAATATACAGAGCACGAGGAGGGTTTTAAACATCGGAGCCGCTTTGATGTCCGTTTGCTTTGTCAGACTGGATAAACCAACAAGTGAATGCAGCCAGTGTTGTTGGAGGACAAATCAGGTTCTCCTGTTAGAAGTTTTTTTTTCAAACCCAAACATACGGGGGAGTCTTGCCCCTTTTGTCTTTGCTGGATTAACGAACGTTGCATCATTTCAAATTGACATATTAACACAGGGCCCTCTAATAACAGATGAAAGCCTCACCTGCATTTTGTGTATTTAATTCAGATTTATTAGACTTATCTAACACGTGTGAATGTTCTCTGACCTTTAGTCACCAGTTTTTTAAAAGATCTTCATACAAGTGATCACAAGAAATCTTGTAAGAATGACGACCATTTAGGCAAAAGCAGCAGGTCACAGCAAAACAAACAACGAACCACAAAACAAAGATTTTCCAGCTGAACTCCTTGTGGCCAGTGTTGATCTTTCTCCTCCTCAGTTCACACAACAAACTAACCACACAGAATCTCAACA
Organism: Thamnaconus septentrionalis; assembly: GCA_009823395.1. Lineage (NCBI taxonomy): Eukaryota > Metazoa > Chordata > Actinopteri > Tetraodontiformes > Monacanthidae > Thamnaconus > Thamnaconus septentrionalis. The sequence goes on along the minus strand of CM020519.1, from coordinate 9,341,260 downwards.
GTGAATCTTTCCAGCTGGAGAAAACATTTTCTTTTCCAGGGTGCAAAATCACAATGTTAATCCCAAAATATATTAATTTAAAGGCCCAGCATCTACAATTTAGCAGCACCTAATGCTAACTAAGAATATTGCAAATAAAGTCAATAGATTAAATGGTAAATCTAAAATAGAAAAGCTTGTCGTTAGCCAACGAAAACACAAATTGATTGTCTTTAGTAATATTATCCATCTGCAATCACACGTGTCTATTTTCTATGCCAGTAGGTTCAACACTGGTCCTTTAAATAAATCAGTTCCTGCGAATCCCATTTAGCTGCCCGACTCAAAACCATTCTTCTATTTCTATGTTTGTGAGCCTGACATTAATCATTGAGCCCATAGCGCTATGATGCGAACAGGTAAACAAAGATACATAGGGTAAATTAAGACGCAGTGTCCTGTGTCAGCCAAAAAGCCTCTCGCCATTCCAGCGCTCTCTGCAGACAACGATGTCAATCCCTGCCGCCACGCACACTCACGCGCTTGCACGTCAGCCCATTCCAGAAGTCACTACATGATATGTAGGCACAGCACAGTGTCATCCGCCAACATGTGACCGGCCCTTGTGTGATACATCATGTGCTAATCAAAGGCATTTCTGCCAGCCGGATATTTAAAGGTCCCCTGTCATCCGCATGTTTACGACTTTATTTTTCATCCCCGGACACCTGTGGAGCAGCCTAGCATACCGAGTTAACTGAATTAAGAAAAAACAACAACAGCATATTAAGCCTTTTGTTTGCAACCTCCAGCCAAAAATGCTGTGTTTTCATGCTGAAGATAGATGCTTTGTTGGGCTTTCTTAATGTTTGGAATTGAACCCAGATCAAGGGGGAGGAGTCAACACCCAGCTGGGAGTGTTGTCACTAGTCTGAGAGAAGTATCCTTGAGGTGTCAATCCCATTTGTGACATCACAAAGGGCAGATATCCAGAGCTCCATGTTTTAGCACATACTTTTTTGAAAATTGAGTGAGCAAAAGATGTCAAAAATGGACTTTCCTAATATTTGTGCGGCCTCAAATGTTATATAATCCATACATACAGGACCTTCAAACTAATGAAAACACATCGGTGTGCAAGAGGGGTGCGTCCTCGAGCAGCCTTCACTTTGGCCTGCTCAGCCCTTTCCGTCTGTCACCTGGAGTGCAAGACCCAGGCAGAAAGGCGAGAGGATCAGATCATTATTATCGCGCCACGAGGATAAACAACCCGCGACCTCGCTCCTTCTCACCCCATCCTTCTTCCTCCCCTCCTCCGCCCCGCACTTTCACTCCCCTCGGCCCCTCCTCCCCTCGTCTGTCCCCGCGACTTGCTCCTCTCCAGCACCTCGCCACCCCCGCCGCGTGAATAGTGATCATGTCTGGCATTTCATCGGCTCTTTGCACTTCTCTCCTCTATGAAGATTGATGGGCTGCTCGGCTATAAATGAGTATGCTAAGACTCGGAAAGGGCCACGGCAAGCAAGGGCTACGTCCACACACACACATGGGCAACGGCCCTATTAGTAGCAGAATGTCCAAACCGGGGGGCCCCCCAAGTAAAGGGGCACTATTTTTGTTTCATGAAGGCAAACACACACACACACACACACACACACACACAGACACGTAAGATACACACATACAAACACCCCCACGCTGGTGTGACCCCGTCAATCATCTAGAGCAGCATCTGCTGTCCATCAGTAACACTGCTGACCAGTAGTTCTTGCTGCCATGTAGTGTTTGAAACATACAGACTTGCGTGTTTAAGTGGGCATTTTTTTTACACAATAAAGGCGGGACAAAAAAAATCTGTGTGGTCATGTGATGTTGAGTTTGACCTGCAGATTGTTGATTTGGCTCTTGGTGGACAAATGATGATAAAGGTAATGCAGCAGATGGGAGCGTTTCCGCAAATCCTTTGGATTAATCTTGTGCGACCATCTGGTAAAGAGCTCACAGAGAGCGTTTGTAAAGGTGGCACTCCTCTGAATTGGACTGGATGAACTTTCTGTCAATCAATTGCTAGTGGGCCAATCAGTTTTTCTTGTTGTTGTTGTTGTTGCCAGTTTTGCGGAGTAGCCACAGCTTTGTGATTGGGTTGACATTGGTCACAGGCTGCTGTTGTGATGACTTTTAGGGATGGAGCACAAATGAACTTTCAGGACATCAACATCCACAGTGACAGGCTGAACATTCCGTCAGTTCTATTTACCACAAACCGAACTCACCTTTTTTTACAACTGTACGGCATAACAACGGCTTATCGCCTCCCATTTGCGTTGGCGGAACATCATCCAAATTCTCACTACCCTGCACTACTGCTGTCAATCAGTCACCGATGGAATTTATTTCATGCCATGCCTCGGCCTCGGCGGGCTGCTGTCGTCACAGCTAAAAGAGCGCTCATCCAAGAGCTGATAAGATGAGATGGATTGAAAATAGTTTCAGCTGGAGGTTGGCAAGACGGATGAAGTGAAACTGCCAAGTTGTGGCAACGTGGTTGAAAGAAAAGACTCAAAAATGCAAGACTGCCAGTGACCTCTTGCTCTTGTATCTCCATGTTTATCGTTTAGCGCTGCTGCTCTGAGGCGCGGGCGTCAGATCGACCTCTTCCCCCTTCAAAAAAAAAAAACAAAAAAAAACCCTTACCCTTCAAAAGTGTCTGCCTGAGGCAGCTGTGAATATCTGATGCGCTGCATTTGGATGCGTTTGCCAGCGGGCCATACCCACATATCACATGGCTACAGAACTGACAGACGTTTACAAGACATTGCAGCGTCTGTCCTTTCATTTTGGCACGACACTCCGTCTTCCCAGCGTCTCGTATAAAGTAGCAGCCAAGCGCGCTGGTGCGTTTGCGCCAACGTGTCTTCCATTTGTCCACACCAACCGGAGAGACTTTTTCAGACCCCTTGCGCCGGTCATTCTGTGCTGAGGAAATTGCGGGAAAATATCCCGTTGCGATTGTTTCCCAACACGTCGGCGATAGAGCAGGGTTCACGGTGGCGTCTAATAAAGGGCGTACCGAGAAATATCCCCCACCGAGCGCGGCCATAAATCAGCTTAGCGGGGGGAGATTCGATGACAAAGATTTTAAAAGGCTGTAAGGGACACCCTGAGCCCTCGGATTCTTGCAACTGTCATCAAATACCCGCATGGCCATTAACAGGTCACGCAGGAGGGGCCGAGCTCAGCCTGCAGCAGCATCACCAGCAGCGCACCCGCCCCTCGTCATCTTGTCAGCAAGCTCGCGGCGTCTCGGAGGCACAGGTGCAATTCCTGGGACAACAGCAGGGGCAGAGGAGGCTTTTAGCCCCAGTGTGCACTCACTCCCGCCCTCTAACCAGCCAAAAATATGCAGCTTCTCCCACTGAGGAGGACTCTGGGACGCAAAGTGAGGGGAAAGAGGACGCCTTTGCCAGTATTTTGACACAGTGTCAGAATACCATGCTGGAAAAAAGAAACCCTTTCCTTTTTTATATGGCTTGATTTTCTTGATCTCTTTCAAATCTAATTTCACTGTGAGCGGATGTAATAAGCCAGCCGTGATGCGGAATGGACATCGTGTTCATCGACCGCGATAATGACATTAGCAATAATGCCGAAAAAGATCATTAAGTGCAAAGTAAACTGGACGATCTGTTCCGCCAAACATCTTAAGACATCCTGAACCGACTGCGGTCCAAACCTCTCTGCCCCCAGCCCGACTTTGGAGGACGCCGTGTACCCTTGTGTTTTTCCTGTCGGTGTGATGAGGACAAGGCCGCCAGACTTTGCGCCAGGCCTCCTTGTTCGTCGACGCCCAACATGACTTCACCTGCGGACGGCTCGGCTTCGTATGCCTGGTCACGCACGGCCCCTTAGCCCGCCTCGGCCGCGCGCTGTCGTCGTCTGTCAGCCCGTATGGTAATGCGCGTTTCGATCACAGAGGGCCCTGTGACCACATGATTGGCCTGTATGCAAATTCGGCCTCCTGTTCCGTGCGCTTTGGGAAACCAATATCCTCAGGGTGCAGAGAAAAAGATATGCAAAAGTATGTTTGTTCTACTCCTGCCAAGACCCACTGCACGGTGGTGCCAAAGACAATACCTTTGTACAGCGAGAGGGAAGGCGGCGCCAATACGCAACTTTTCCAGCTCTTAATGCGCTTAATATACCTCCATGTTGATTCAGACTAATTACAGATTTACTAAACCTGAGCTTTGCAACAGATCCGTTCAACCAGAAATGAAAAACGATGGGTTAGCTGTTCTTCATTTTAAGATGTTGAAAAAACTCTTATCCAACCAACTTTTGTGTGCTCTCTTTCGAGAGGGCTGTGTTTGGTATTGTTGGTCGAGTCAGAAACAACGTGCCAAACTGTTTATGCAAACACTGGCTGGAAAAACCATAAATGTCATAAATTCAGCAACAAATGGAAAGTGCAGGACCTCAAGCTTTAGCGGCGCAAGCGGGCAAAGGCCTCAAAGCCCTTTCATGCTTCACTCTGTATGCGTCGGTGTCAATGTAATACGCCTCAGCTGGCATTACAGTATTGACACACATGCAAACAGCTCATGTAATGATGGCTGATGTCAGCTTGGCTTCGGAGCTCTGGGAATATTTAGTGTCGTGATGGGATGCTTTGGAAGCGGGGGAGGGGGGCGTGTGGGCATATGTGTGGCTGCTTTAACAGCAAACCCCAGTGGTTTATTTTGGATAATTGGAGTTATTTAAAGTCTAGATGAGTACAACATCATTATTTGCGTGACAAGTGTGAACCACTCCTGTTGGCCTGGCCTTGCGTGGCAAGTATTCACAAATCCATTCCCTTTCATTTTTACCCCTTGGAATTATTACGTTCTGCCCTCACGGTGGTTACAATTATGGGCACGTCCTGATCGCGGATGTCACGCTTGTACTGCAGCTACCACGCCATTCAACGTCACAATGAAGCCCTGCATGGTTTTCTCTCACTTCCAAAGAGAGTTTTCCTGACTCACTAACACGAAATAGGGAGAACCGCATCCGAGCCATTGACACAGTGTTCCTGGCTGGCCTTGTCTGGGAGCATGTAGCTTTTTTTCAGGCTCAGATTCATATTCATAGTACTTTATTAATCTCGTAAGGGCTATTCATTTTATATGCCTTTCTGGCATTGCGTGTGTACTCTGTATGTTTACAATGGCAAAAATGTTGGATGTTGTTGTTGGAGGAGGCAAGAGGACGAGAAAGTAGTGGATTGAAATGGTTGCAGGGCCGTCATCCAAAGGTATATAGACCTAGACCAGGCCAGCTGGGGGCGATGTGTCAGTGACAGGGTTCCACTTCTCCCCATTCTATTTTATAGTCGACTGATTGTTTTTCATGCTGCGAAATTTGCGCTACTTAGCCTGTTCTTTTCTTTTCTATTAGTTGTTGCATGCTTCTGTTTTATTTGCACTATGTACAGAATCGTGTTGGTTGAATGGAGCACTGTTGCAAACAGAATTTCCTGCAGAATTAATAAAGTATTTCTGACTCTGATTATGAGTCAATAAAATGTTAAAATTACAATACTATTTTAAGGTACAAAACAAAAAAAAGCAAAATAAATAAATAAATAAATAATATAGGGTTGCTTTAATTTAGTGAAAGGAAAATTGTGTGATCATTATTGTCAGGTTCAAGATGTGCCCATAAATGCTCAACACTTTGTTCTTTGAAACTTTCCTGGCTTGCCACACACTTGTCCCAGACATTTGGTCACGCTGCTCTCACCATCTTGTCCGGACGTGTAGAGTTCCATGTTCCCGGATGATCGACCTTTTGCTGATTCTTTCCTTGCTCTTTATTGCCACCTGGCCTTGCTAGAGTTTTAAATGCCCACACACACACACAGACACTTGCGCCGTACACACACACACACACACACACACACACACCGCTGTTCCTGTCCTGCCCTCCCTGTCCTTTTCCCCTCTTCCGCTCGCCAGATAACGTGACAGATCTGTCACGTCGACACCTGCTCGTACACAAGTGTTAATGTCCCCACCTCCAACTGAGAAATGGCAAGCCACAGACACCCGTGCGGCAGTGTGTGTGTGTGTGTGTGCGTGTGCGCGGACGTGTGTGCAGCTTTCAAAACACAACGCTTCGACCTGACGTTTGCAAACTCCCACTAAAGTTTTCAGCAGGAAAAAAAACGTGAACAGAGATCTTCTCCCAATGTTGGGCAAAAAAATCTCAGTCCCATAAATCTGCCTGCGTGTGTGCGAGCGTGTGTGGTATGGATCCTTTAGACGGGGGTCCCGTCCCGTGTCACTCAGAAACAACAAGCCAATCATTCCGACGGTCTAAAATAAGCTCCCCTCCCCCGCCCCCGCGCATGTGCTGCTCTCGTCAGCACCTCTCACCTTCAGGATGACAGCAGACAACTGAGGAGGGCACAGGGGAGCTCAGGAGGAAGCTGGTGACAGCGAGGGAAAGAGTCAGCGACTTTGGCGCAATAATCACCCGGTGCGCTGCAGAAAATGAAGATGGCGGCGACCCGCTAAGCTAATGTAAAGGTCTCGCAGCGCCGTTAGCTTGAATGCTGTCATGTTGTACTATGACACTGTATTTCGTGGTTAACTGCTGCCGTACTGTATGTTTCCTTCTCTCTGTTGATTTTTAATCAATTGTCCAGGAAGTAAGGTCACGTCCTATTGGTCAGTTGTTTCTTGACGATCCTTGTCCAAAAAAATAAATAAATAAATAAAAAAGTGTTCAGATGTAATTATCGATGTGCAAATTGGACATGGTGACTCTCCAGATCACAGATCACATTGCAGCTGGAGAATTCTTTTGTAACGTTTCATCTCAAGAAATGAAAAAATGAAGTAGGCTCTGACAAGAAGTTAAAGAACACAAAGACCCTAACAAAGGTATATTTAAAACAATTCTTTACCGAAATGTCTTTCTTGGTTTCAAGAGCCACATGTGCTATTTTGTTTGGGACATATGAAGTTGAACAAGGTCCAGAAGGAGAGTGTCTGGGTTTTTCGGTTGGTTTTTACTTTGGTAAAACCCTCTGCTGTGCCTGTCATTTTATTGGAGGTTAATATTACAAAGTCAAAGACAGCCAACCGCTCTGTGAAAAAGTCTTGGCTAACACGTAGAGCAGAACCTGACTTAATATGAAGTGGTTGTGGTGTGTGTGTGTGTGTGTGTGCGCGTGTGTGTTCGAGCGCGTGCGTGGTGGGGTGGAGGGCAATTCTCAAGGATCTCCATGAACTTTGAGACTGTGAGGTCACGCACGCTGACAACCCAGCCAACTGTTTTCCCACACACGCACGCACGCGCACACGCACGAACTAGCACCTTCACACCCACATTCATCGCAGACCCTGATGTGTGTTGCAGATTTTCTTCCCTGGAAATTCGATTGTGGGGATTTCAAAGAAACACACGCAGACACACGTACCTTCACAATTGCTTTGATACATGGTACAAAATCAGTTAAATTAATAAGATCTTGATTACATATTAACAATGTGACATGAGTGGGTATATTAGTCCTCAAACACAGGGCGTAATGATATAGCGGGCGTGTATAAGCAAAGAGAAATTATTTTTTGTTCAAGTCCAGCGTCGCCGACACCGGCTAAAGATCGGAAGCAGGTGCGTCAGGGTGTTTTCTTTCCTTCCTTTAAGTGCGAAGAGTCGCACAGTCTTTTATGTACAACCCCCCCATTGACCCGCCCACCCCTGGCTATATACAGACATCTGCGTCACATGAGGGAAGAAGACGTACTTCAGCCAGACATCCAAACGGCTGCATCGTGCCGCATCTGTCGAACTGATACGTCTTATTTAAATCAGTCCGACTTTTATCGCGTTCCCACCAACCCGAACGCCGGCCGCTCCGATCGTGTCCCCGGGACCATCGCCAAGCTTCTCTCCATGGCTGTGACGTCACCTTAGAGTGTTTACTCAGGCCATCGTGCCTGTTTGAATTTGGCTAGGCGCGTGTCGCGTTGGCTTGATTGATGAGCAGTGAGCATACGAGAACAATTAAGTGACATTTTCAGCGAGTAGGTTCCTCAAAGGTGTACTTCAGTTTCTCTCATTTGATACTCAACCCCATTCCACATAACTGTTCTGGAGTTTCACAGAGGGATAGAAGTCCGCCCCAGTGGGAAGTCGACTGTGGCCAACGACTCCCAACGTCAAAAAAAAAACGTGAAAAATACACAGAAACAAGCAAAAACATAGCAGATGTACACATATCTTTCTCAGGACATGGAGAAATGTAGTTTCAAGCAAACTTTTGGCCGGCACCTTGCGAGCAGTGAGGAGGAGACACGTTGTGCCTTTCATCTGTTTCTTGACCACAACAGAGTTCCATCGGATGGAATTCTATCCCACCTTGAAACTCCTCAATGGTTGCGAGACATTTCGGTGGAGAACTATCCCTTCAAGGCAGACTCACAAGACAAGGATCACACTTTGATGACTCAGTCCAACGTAGGCCGGATGCAGAGTGCCGCAGTCGACTCGCCGGGCCGAACAGGGCAGTTAGAGCCTCCGGGCCTCGTGCCACGGTTGGAAGTGCTTGCTTTTTTAGTGCCTGGACCTGCCCAGTTCCTGCCCCGATGCGCACTCAGCTCCAGCTCTGTCACTGTGCTTGTTTCACAGTGTGGAGTCCAGTTCTCAGAACACCCCCCCCCCTCCCCCCGAGAGGTTTTCTCCCTTTTTTTAGCGACACCGCAGCTGCACTTGCATGTCCTTAAGAGCGTAGTTAAAAGACAAGAGCTTGGTAAGAATAGTGTAACTTCCCTCCTGTCAAAAGAAAAAAAATTCTTGGTGCTCATTTCAACAGTCGCTGAAATTTGTTTGTCCTGAAACCAACGGTGCACTCACACCCGTCCAGGAGTGTCATTTTTGTTTCTGTTTTTTCGCACGACGACCTTCGATATCCGGAGTCAAATTCATCCCATGTGAGCGGTGACTTGCGAGGCCCCGCCCGCCGACTGGCTACCCGCCAGCCCCAAAGTCCGAGAGTCGAACAGGAAGCCCTGCTGTCCTCCGGCCAGCACGCCCAGGCTGTCCGTCAGGGTCCCGCTGGGGGACGAGCCCAGGAAGGCGCTCTGGTGGTTGGCCGTGACGGCCGCCGCCATCTTGTCGGGGCTGGCGGCCAGGCGGGGCGACGAGGGGAAGGTGTAGCCGTACAGGCTGTAGGGCGGCGTGTGGAGGCGTAGCCCGGCGTAGCCCGACGGGGTGGGGTTGGACAGGTAGCCCAGCTGGGTGGCGGGGAGCGGCAGCGAGCAGAGTCCTTCGCCGTCGTACACCGACGGGCCCCTGGGGGGAGGGAACGGATCGGGCCCGTTGCTGTAGCGGTGGAGGGGCAGCGCCGGGCGGCCGCCGCCATAGTCGGGCGGGCTGAGGGCGCACACCTGGAAGGGCGAGGAGCACGGCGACGTGGAGAGCAGGTGGGACGGCGCTCCGACCGCCGCTCCGTGAGCTCCGTGCATTCCTTCAGCGAGGGGGAAAAGAGAAGAAAGGAAAAAAGCCGAGGCTGTATGAATGAATCGGGTTTAATTGGCGCAACCGTGGCTGGAGCGGGCAGCGGCGGTGGCGCTGATTCAGTTAGCTGAATTGGCACTAATCTGATTTTGCCAGTGGCCAGTTGGCACCTGATGTGAGTTACGACCATTTGGGCGCCCTTTCTTTTTCGGTGCCCTGTAAAAAATGAAATGTTTTTTTGGCTGTCAGGTGCTTCCACGCAGCTGTCAGCAGAGCTTTTTGTGCCACGGGAACCCTCACTCAAGGATGAAAGCGTGTGCTGCGTGAGTGTGTGCAAATGCAAAGCAGACGGAGGCATTTCTTGTATGTTGAAGTATCTTGACGGGGATTTAAAACGATGAATCGAAAACATTGACTATGCGGTCACTTGCTGCTTTTTCCTTTCCTTCCGTGTTGCCGCACAGATGATTGACTGACTGGTTCTCCTACGAAACCAAAATGGCTACGTAAGCTGAGCTAGCTATACCTGTTTGGGGCAGCCGAGAAAAGAATTGCGTTGTTTTTGGAATTTTTTTTTTTTTTTTTGTCTCTTACTGTAGAGGCAATTTGGCTACGGTGATGTTTGGTGCTGGCTTAGGGATTGTGTAATGTCGGTTTGGTTTTTACTAATACTTACTTACTTTGGTGTTGTGTCTGATGTCTTGCTGTTTGTGTGTGTTTTTATACGCTATGTATTTCATGCCTAAAACAAATTTCCCTTGTGGACATTAAAGTTAAACTCAACTCAATTAAGACACAACGCATTTTTTCCCTATGGAAATGTGCTCTGCTTTGACAACAGTGCAAAAAAAACAAACCCCAAACCCTCCACAACTGTTGCTTGTCTCTACCTTGTTTCGCCATCCCAGGGATGTCCTCAAAGGTGAGCGTGCGCAGGGACGGGCGCCAGAAGGCGTAGGACTCCACCAGGGCCTCCAGACCCATCCTGTAAATCCAGCACAAGCGCACATTAGCGCAGATAAATCAAGTCGCCGTGCATCGTCGGGAAAAAGTCGGCCTAATCCTGCTTTTTAGCCGGACCCTCTCGTACCGTGCGCGTTGCACAGGAACACCTGGCGGCCATCTCGCCTTCTCGCCCGACCCGCCCGCCCGCCCGCGGGGGCCCTCTCTCCTTCCCCCTCTCTCTCTCTCGACGTCTCCATGGACACGGCAGGTAACGAGGGGGCATAAACGCCACAACGCCATTGGCTGCTGCCAGCCGGGTGCTCGGAGGTAATTGCTTTCACACGGCTTTTACGTGCGAATCAGGACGAAGGAGCAGGAAGCCGCGGGACGGATTTACGAGGTGGGACTCCCTTCTCCCACCCGCTTCCCTCGTCTCCCCCCACTAGCCAGCCGGCCCCTCCTGATCCGAGTCTCTCCCTCCTCCTGTAGGTGGCGGCGGCGGCGGCGGTGGTGGGTAATGCGAGCGCTCTGTTACCCCTCGTTAGCGTGAGGATAAAAGTGCTCTCCCCCCGCAGGGTTGTAGCCACGGCGATAATTTAGACAAGCTGCCCCGGAGCGGCTTCTCCCGAGCGCAAGTTTATTTAGCAAACTGCTAAACTCTTCCCGTAATATTTAAGAGGAGGCTTTTTTTCCTTCTTCTTCTTCTTCTTCTCCCCCTATCCGCAGCCTCCCCGGGTTGAACTTTTATAGGGTCAGCTGCCGAGGTTATCCAGTTTGCCACTCTCAACCTTCCTCACAAATTTTCTGTCTCACACGTTCCTCCGACCCCTTTTTCCTCGTCGCTAATGATTTTTGCGAGGCCTCGGGGGACAGTTGGGGTGCAGAGGTAGAGGAGGAAGACTGTTCTAGAGAGCGAGGCGGAGTTTTACAACCGTGTTGTTTTAATGCCGTGTTTATGTACCTCTGGAAACGTGTTTATACAGTGTTTTTTTTCCCTTCAGGAAAGTCTCGCCTCTTTTTTTTTTGCTTATTATTATTTATCTGTTAATGTTTGTGTTCTGGAAGACTAGCTGGAGTCCACCCGCCCATCCGAGGTTGTGTTTTTCCCTCTCTCTCTCTCCTCTCTCTCTCTCTCTCTCTCTCTCTCTCTCTCTCTCTCTCTCCCTCTCTCTCTCTCTGTCTTTAGGCCTGCCCGTGCTTACAGCGCTGGCCAACGGCAGCGTTTAACGTGCCTTTTAAAGTTAGCAAATGACAATCACAGTTTAAACAGGGCTGAAATCATCATGTGGGCCACATTTGCCCAGTTCAGTAAATTATTTAATGCCATTTAGGGCGTATTTAATTGGAGGCGTCTTGAAATAATTTTTTCCCCCCATTGGAGCCAAATAAATAAATACATAAATAAATAAATAAATTAATAATGAAATGATTAAACAGAGACGCAGCTTTGCTCCCCATAAAATTGCGCACAAATTGCTGTGACAGAGACCGCAGCAGCCGAGCGAGGGCCGTGATGCGGCCCCCGCGTCCCCTGTGTCCCCTCCTCTAATGCACCTAGATAATGTGAAAATCCCTGCGGTCGGAGTGAACTTACCGGTTCCTCCCGGAGTCTCTGAAGCCCTTGGCGAACGGGTTCCTGTCAATTTTCAGCCTCGTGATCTGGAAGACAAAACCAGGCCATTTCCACGGCTTCCGTCAATGTCACAGTCACACGCTGTCTAATGGACGATTTTTCTTTTTTTCCTTTTTTTTTTCTTAAACGGCTGAAACAAATTTCTTCCACTGTAATCTTTCAATTAGATCTCTAAATAAATATAATGGTGGGCTTTGGAAAGCTGCTTGTGTAGCTTGAATGCTCTGAATATATGTGGGAATGTGTGTGTTGCGGTGTGTGTGTGTGCATGTGTGCATGACTGTTGATGTATGCGGGGCCGCCATGGGACTGGCCGGCCTGTGCGTGGCGTTTAGGGCCCTGGCTCCGTGACCCGCGTCCAAAGGGACTTTTATAGGCATCGCCACCACGTTCTTACTTCAGCATGTAACATCCGAGTGAAAGCCAGCGCTAACAAGGCCAGTCAGTGTGCAAATGTAGAAATAATCAGCTTTCTGTCTGACTGACGGACGCTGGCTTTAAATCCTGTGGTATGGGAGGGGAGGGGAGGAGACCGCAACAACGCCGGGTTAAAAAGGTGCAGCTCCCGAGGCGAAAAGTCTCTTTCTTTGGATCTGATTTAAAGACTCGTTCTTTGCTGAATTAAAGGGCCAGCGTGTCGGATTTACTCGCATCTACTGCAAACAACAGGGTTCTCCCACACACTGTCACATCTTTATATACCTAACGAGATCTCAAGCTAAAATCACCATGTTCTGGGTTAGCTGTAGAAACATGGCGAAACAAAATTGGCATTGTGCTCACAAGTGGACTCTGTCTTGACGTTAACAACAAAGCTTTATATAGTGATGTGAGGCGAGTCGGAATCAACTCGAGGTTTCTGACTGCTTAATGGTGGCGATAAACAAAAAAAGTCCAAACTGAATTGATTTGAGTAAATAAAAAAACAACAACAAGTAATTTATTTTTCGTATCTCTACTGAAAAGAAAATTTGCACATATCTCTTTTTTAAGTCTTTGATGCACTTAATGCACTTTTATTGTTTGGCCTTTACAGCTAAAACAACATGCTGTGTGTATAGAGGGTTGCCTCCTAAAAAAAACATACCTCTAAAAATTAAAAAATTTAATAAATTTTAGTTTTCAATTTTTTTGCACCTCAAAAAAATGACAAAAACATTCTAATTTACTGCTCCTTCGCAGCCCTGGTGCAAAACTGCAAGCTGCAGCCATTGCACCCTGTGGATTTGTCAGAGCTAATGCACGGCGTTAGGAGGAAATGTGGTCGTGTCGAGGTCAAGTGCGCTACCTGTTGATTCTGATAAGCTGTGACAGTGGTGAACACGGTCTCCGGGAAGGAGAAGGTGCGCGTGCCCTCCCCGGCCGGGACGGCCCTCACTGGGGACAGCTCCTCTCCGCACTCCTTGCGGATGACGTGGACGCGCGGCTGGTACTTGTGCATGGAGTGCAGAATGATCTGAGCAGACAGAGAGGGGCGGGAAAAAAAAAACTTCAGATGTAGTTGATCTACACAGATTTTTTATTATTAGTTTTTTTTAAAGATGGCCTGCATGCACCTGCACAACAAACACCCCACAAAGTGACTCATCAAAGATTCCCTTGAATGTAAGTGAGAGCATCAAAATTCCATTTAGTTCTGCATCAATAAAAAATAATGTTCATCTTTTTTTTCCCCCAATATTGTATGAAGCTGCATTCTCAACTTAGACAGCACCCTAGACTGTCAAAATGTTAGTTGTCACAACAACGTATGGATTGAAATACACACTACATTTTTAAAAGAAAATGCTAATTTAAAGGACAGATGCGTAAGATTTAGCAGCACCTAATGGTAAGAAAACAAACTGCAACAAACATTTTAACCCCCTATTCTTGTGAGCTGAGATGTCACGTTAACTATTACAAAACAGGAAGCAGATCCACGCCGGCCTCCATACAAATGTACGCACTCTTTATAGAAATATGAATGCTTATTATAAGCAAACGAAAGCGCAACAGAAATGTATTACCTCATCTTACTGGAAACACTCTACTCTCCCATTCCATTTCGTAATCTTTAAAATTTTTACAGAATTTTAACGTACTTGATTACTACGATGAAGATCATGCACTTGCACAATATCGGTATATATCGCACGTACATGTCCCTGGTCGTCGAGCTCGTTGTTGGTGAGTTTGAGCTTGTCGAAGCTCACCACCTGACGCATCCACGTCTCTCCCGAGGCCGGCGAGTCCGGGTGGATGTAGACTCTGGGCGGCACGGGAGAGTCCGCGTTACCCGCCACCATCCACTTGGAGCTGTGATACACATACCTGCAAGGTGGAAGAGGGAATTAAATGAACTCGTCGGTTATTTGGCGACGCGCACGATATGAATTGGCGGTCAATACGTGAAAGGATTGCAAGGAGGATTTCAATGTTGTTTTTTTTTTTTAAAGGAAATATCAGTTCGCCTTTAAAAAAAAAACAAACTTTTTATGATTATTATTATTATTATTATTATTTTTTTTTTTTTTTTAAACAGCAAACAAGTTTCACCTCACGTGCGCGCCTGCTTAGAAATGCCCCATTTAAAGAAGGCCTCGTTCTTTTTTTTCCCTCTTCTCTTCTGGCATTTATAGAAGCGATATCTGATTTATGGCCTCGCTGCTTTTTCAACCACAAACATCACTAATTAGTTCCTCGTTTTGGCAAAGTTGCGTCCATCACCTGCTGTTCAACGTTTGGTCCAAAATAGGGGGAAAAAACAATTAAAAATAAAAACAATTTCTCCGTGCTTGCAGCCTGAGCTCTCTCTCTCTCTCTCTCTCTCTCTCTCTCTCTCTCTCTCTCTCTCTCTCTCTCTCTCTATGTGTGTGCGCACGCGCCCATGATGCGAGCACATTTCGCCAGGACCGCGCGCAACATAATGTCAGGCTGCAATACATATCACTCATCGCCGCCGCGCGCCGCCAAAAATGTGTTTCACTCGAGCTGGCTCGGTGCGTCCGAAATGATAGAGGCCCCGCGCGGCGTGGATATACTGTGGCGTGCAAACGGCTTGGCACGCGCCGTGGGCCGTGGCAGCGCCGTGCACTTTTTCGTCCGCGCCTTAACGACGTTTGCTGGTTTGACCCCGCCGGCTGGAGAGGTTACGGGCGCCCCCAAAAGGCCCTCGCTCCAAAAGGGGACGTCAAAACCACCGTGACGTAAACAAAAAAAAAAAAAAGAAGAAGAAGGAAAAAACTTTGCCAAGCGCCATTTGTGGAGACAGAGCTGAGATTGCACAACTTGGAAAACAATCCACGTGAAGATGACGAGGAGGAGGAGGAGGAGGAAGAAGCTTTGTGTGCACACAACCTAAACTCATCCTGCTGAAGTCTCTCCAGTGGGATCAATCGACGAGCTCGAAATTTCGGAGATAATTTTTTTTTTCTCAAAAAGTTCAACCACCCTTACCTGTACCTCTTGTTGTCCACGGGAACTATATCCATGGCGATGTAATACTGCTGATGGGGGTCCAAACCCGAGATCTTGACGCGCATGGCCGGGAACATCCGCCTGGCAGGAAAAGCAAATAAAAACACCTGCATTAAAAAAAAAAAGGGGGCGTTTCACCTCGAGCTGCTTGTATCCCGCCATAAATCTCTGGAGAACATAGAAAACATCACAATTATTGTCAAAACATGACACCCCGCTTAAAATAGAGCCAGTCTTTGCTTCGCCAAATTCCCCATATTAAACTTTATTTTCTATATAATTTACATCTCTGTCCGTCCGAATTTTGCTCATTTTTTATAATCTCCAAACGGCCTGTCTTGCAGTTCGGAGCCGCACTCTCCGGCCTCACCGTCCGGCCTTGGTGATGATCATCTCGGTGCCGATCTCGTGGAAGCGCTTCCACAGGTCCGAGCCCTGCAGGTCCACGCGGGTGTCCGACGCCGTGCACACAGCTCCGGGCTGCGGGCTCTCCAGCAGCGCGTCGTCGCTCTCTGCTGCAGCAGGAGCAGAGATTGAGGGACGCAAAAAAACAGAACAAAAACGAAACAAACAAAAACAAATAAACAAGCAAACTCAAAGCAACGCACACAGACACACTGAGGTTTTTATTTTACTTTAAAACCAGTATTTATTTTTTACTTTATGCTCGCTGGAGTTGGAGTTTAAATGGAAAAAAAAAAGTGAGACGATTCTGTCATGTACAAATCGAATTAACACGGCTGCGGAACACGCCGTTTTTTTTTTTGCCTCTGCACAATAACAACGGTCCCATTGACTGCCTAATGCTGCGTTTAGAACACCCTCAAAATGTCCCAGGGGTTGTTTCATTTATCTGAAGCGAATACAATTGCATTTATTTCGTCTGCTTGGTAAAGTCAAGAAATAAAAATTAATTTTTTTTTTTAAAAAAAAAAAAAAGCTCAATCCACATAATTCAGTCACAAGAGCAAATGAATAAAGCGCATTTCTAAATATGTAAACATCTTCTTCATGTTCGTGAAGTCACCAACATTGAAGAAATATGATGCGTTTGTTTCTTGCTCTTATTAAAGCCAGGCCTTCTCCACTATTTTGCTTATGTGCTCACACGAGGAGTCAAATTAAACAAGGAAAGTAATTATTCTTTTATACGACTCTAGAAAAAAAGTTAGATTTATGTCATGATTTCTAAAGGAAGGAAGCACTGCAGCGGTTTGCTCCTCTGTTTAATTTTATTTTTGCAGCCCTTCTCCGCATCTCTCCCCTGTCGTAGTTTCCCCTGGCTTTACACGCTGCTAATTGGCGTGTTTATGATTACAGCGCAACCCCATAAAGTGTTTCACATTCGTCACGCTCGCACCAGGCATATTTACTAGACCAGGGCCATGATATGATATCACAATTTGCTGCTTTTACTGCCGTGGCTCTGGCACGAAGCTTTGCCATTCTTGCGTTTTATACTTCGGCACCTTTTGGTGTATTTGCAAGTGTTTTTATTATTATTGTTAAAAGCAGAATGGGGGGCAAACGCCATCTTCGCCCACAGACGAATATTTTCTAAATTAAATCTTCAATTACATTTTAATTTAGTGAAACCCTGCAATAGCAATTTTGACACATTGCTAAAATTAGCATCTTACGCTGTTATATTTTTCTTTTATTTTAACACTAGTGTCTATTAGAGGATACATAAATATAAATCGAATTTTATTTATTCATTTATTTATTTATTTTTACTTACGGGAGCCCACACTTGCGCACTCCGCCTCGCTGCCGCGGTCACTGACAGACGCCCTGTCGGCCCGCAGCTCCGGACTCCTGGGCGGATCGGAGCCGTCGCTGCCCTCCTCGAAGCCGGGCGAGGCTGCAACCTCGGCGGCCGTCCTGCGCCTCTTTTCCGCCCCGATCAGCGCCTCCACCGAGAAGGCGTGAGCCTTGACGCTGAGCGCGCACGGCGAGCGCCGCTTCTCGGCCATTCCTCCCGGTTTAGGAGACGGAATGGGAGTTTGGAGCGACGCGAGAAAAGTTGTGTGTAAAAAACAATAACAACCCCAAAACAAAACACGACGACGACAACAACAGCAACAACAACAACAGGCTGTCAAGTATCCGATATGAGCCAATCCACGGTGCCACTGGGTTTGTCCCGGTCCCGGATCCACGGACCTTGAGGAGGAAGCGGCGGGGACGAGCTGCGTTATTGTCTCCGCCGTCCGTGCGAGCAGTGCGGACCTTTTTTTTTGGTGGGAGGAGGGTGTCAACAAGCGGAGCTTAGAGGGGAGCCGGGAAGGGCCGAGCTGTCAATCACAGCCCAGAGTGGCCAATCACGGGCCGATCACGGCCCCCTCGGAGCTCTTCCGCCGGTCCCGCCTGCTGATGGGGGCTGCTCGCGCCGCCTTATGTGGTCAAAGCGGAGCCCGGTGATTTGAATTGGAGAGCGAGAGAGGAGAGAGAGAGAGAGAGAGAGAGAGAGAGAGAGAGAGAGAGAGAGAGAGAGAGAGAGAGAGAGCGCAGCGTCTTTCTTTCTTTCTTTCACACCGTGGGTCGAGATGTTCCGCATAGTTGCCCATTAGAAACCCTCGTGCACGCGCTGACATGCACCTTGGTTGTACGTCTAATGTAATGGGAACGAGTCTCCAAATGAATGTGCCAACGCGTGCACTGCAAGTTGATGAGAAAAATAGTGATGCTATTGACAGATGTCTAAATGGCAGTGCTTTTTTTTTTTTTTTCATAGATTGCATTATAATGTTATTTAGATGTGAATGGTGAACAGCAGGTCAGTGTAAAAGCAGCCGCACCCATCTGTCTTTTGCACATATCTGTAGGTATGTTCAAATAATTGCTATTTAAAAAAAAGAATTGCGTTTTAACAAGAGTGAGTCTAATTACAAAAAAAATCCCAATTTTTCTTTTGAGCAAATTAACCGACACGAATACATGGAACGTTTAATAAAGGCATTGCCGATTGAAACCTGTAGCTAATCGCACTATTGTGATGCGAAGTAACTTGAACGCCACGTCTGCAACAACGTTGCCTTCGATCGCGTCTTCTGCCAAACCGTGTTTGGATGTGAGCTGCGCGACACCTCGAGATTCGTTCGTTTGCCGCCACACTGCATGTCTTCTTCTCATATGTTTTTCGCCAACATGTACAATGACATGACAACTGTCCAAAAAACAAGAACATTGGGAGCAAAATGTCGCACCTCACATCAATCTTTTTTTTTTTTTTTCAATTGCACGTGGCCCTGGCATAAATAAATACATTAATAAATAAACCATCGGTACCAGCGATTATCTACAACAAGGGATTTAGCAGCAAAAAACATAAACTAGTCATAACCCTTCAATTTAAAGGCATCATATTAGTTGCAAATGTTTCTATGGTCTCTATTTAAAATTCCAATGGCAGCCATGCGGATTTAATCATCCCCCCCAGAAAAAACTCCCCCATTAGGACCATCAGCTCAAGGCCTCGCGGTTACTTGGTTAAATAAACAATTCGCCGCCATGGTTTATTGGCACAGATTCCGCGCCATGCAGGATGATGATGGGAGCGTCCCAGGAGTAGGAAGAGGAGGAGGCTTTTTACGGGCCCCGGATCCGAGCCGCCTTATCAGATGTGGAGCCTCGCGTCCTCCTCAGCTCCATCAGGCTGCTCACACTTTCAAGTGCCATTACAATCACTGATCGACCTCTTCTAGGGATCTAAATATGAGAAAAATATATATATTGTGTCGCGTTGCCAAATGATGATGATGACTTAAATTATATAAACAAAGGCCAGTCCCGCTTTACGATCTACCTACTTAATATTGAGGATTACATTTTCTCATATAGCTCTCATTTCCTTTAACGTAATCTGAAAAACAGTGGACTGAATAGCAGCAAAAAAGTGACGAGGAATGTGATAAAAATCTATTAATTAGACAATTAAACCGTATTAAAGCGCCGTTGGCATATTCGTAATAACGTCAAGATTTTTTTTCCCTAGAGAAGTGTGGGACATATCAATGTTTAAACCTCATGTTTTGTGCTTCAAATAGTAATAATAAAAATAATGGTTTAATGTTTCGTTCTGGGAAATTGTTTTTCATCAGGCGTGCGCAATTCAACACATGGCTTCCAATTAAATCCACTTATTTGTTTGAACAAATGTTACTAAAGTTCGTGATTTTTAAAACGGAAAATATTTTAATTGTATTTCATTAAAAAAAACCAACATGAAATTGCGTTGATTTATTGTCAAATTTCTTTTGGGCACTGGTTTTGAAGTTCATTTTTCTCTCTCAAGCTTTTTTTTTCTTTTAAATCTTTTTCTCGCAGCTGTTCTCCTTTTGCATCATCGCACTGAAGTTTCTTTCATTAGTCAATAATGATCTTTTGTGGGAGGTTATTATGCGGGGTTTGTTAAAACACGCGACAAAATCCAATGTTCTCGGAATATCGTTAAAAAAAAAAACCCAATAAAAAATCAGAGCGCGAGCATTAAAAACAGCAATTTAAAACGCAGCGAAGGTGAACGGAGAACATTTCAAGGCCCTGGGATTAAAGAAGACGGGATTATCCGGGGCCTGGCGATGATTTTGCGCTTTTCCCCCCTTCTCCAAAAAAAAAAAAAAAAAAAAAAAAAAATATAAAAAGAAGAAGAAAAAAAAGCCTTTAAAATATTATGGCACCGTGTCGCCGAGCCACTTCTATTATAGGATTTGCAACGTCTGGCGCGTCTGTCGCTGCATCCCCCTGTGTTTTAGTGCGTGTTCCACTCCACTTTAGGGGCCTGTATGTGGAAAACATCGTGCAGCTCTGAATGTGTTTCATTACTTTCTCAGGGGTCACTGTGTGTTTCTTTCCTCCAGTGTGAGTCAGGCCTCCTAACTGTGCCCCGTTCATAAATGATTAAAAATGGAAATTATACATTTTAGGGGATGAACTGTAGCTCATCATTATTTTTTTTGTGGTATTTTACTGTGGGGGTGAAATCATTTTTTTTTCCTCTTCATGGAAAAGTGGGTCAAGCCTTTAAAATTCTTTTTTTTAAAATCTCCATCTACTCCTAGTATCATTGAAAGTTTAACCTGCTGTAATATTTAAAAATCAAATTTTTTTTAATCAGACATTTTCAATAATATTCCACCTGTTAAATCATCTCTCTGACCAAATATTCCCATCATATTTAATTTGTTTGGGACATTTCCCCCAAATTATTCCGTTGCACATTTCACCCATTATTAATTCACAGCGCTTTTTCAGCCAGACCCAGCCAACCGGAGCCCCCTGGCGCACTCCCAGGTGTCACTTTGTCACCTCCAGTGTAGGCGTGACCCACCGCGCACTGAATAGGCTGTTTATTAAAAACCTTTGACATAATTACCTGCCAGCTTTGAACGGGCCCGGGGCCTGCAGAAGCGGCTCTGCCCGGAGAGTCTGGCTAAGACATTGTTAACAGTTATTTAGTGCGTGCTAATGGGCACGTGGGATCACTGACAGGATTTTTTCCCCCCACTTTTTTATTTTATTTTAAATGGTCGGAAGTGGCATAAGAGGCTGGGCGGCAAGGTGTGTCCCTCCTGAGTGGGACCCCTCGCAGTCGGACCTTCTGCTTGATCGTTCCTTGATTCCTCAGATGTGATTTAAAACTGCAAAACGGGAGGAAAAAAAAAAAAAAGTCAAACTATCCGACGATGGTGCGACTTCGTAGCCGGCCGCCTTGCTTCTGCACCCCGAGGCGATGGCGAGCCGGGTGTCAAATCCCAGACAATCGTGTGTAGGACTTGGCTGGGAAAGCCATAACTCTCAGCTCCGTGCCTATCTGCAGCCGCGCCAAACGGTGCAGAGCAAAGGGCCCCCCCGAGGGCCCCTGGCTGGCTGGCTGGCTGGCTGGCTGGCTGGCTGGCGTATCCCCCCCCCGCACACACACACACATAAGCCCCCGTCGTCATCCGAGTGAGGCGACCCCTGCTCCCTTTCATAAAGTTAACCTTCCATCGAAAGCTGGCCGTATTTACGGACGCGCTTGATAGGAACTGATGGATGTATGACATTTATTGAATTCTTTTATGAGCGTGTTCTGGTGGTGACGCCGTTTATTCGCGGCCTCCGCGGATGTTATTCCAGTTGAACTTCTGCTTCGGCTGCAAAAAAGAAAAAGAAAAAAAGAGTCCTGTCTCATGTGACCACACGGACGGACAGACAGACAGAGACAGACAGAGACAGACAGACAGAGCCTGGACTGGACGCTTGGCATTAGAGTCAGAAACCCCCCTCCAACACCTCCCTGTCCTCCATTATTTCACAGCTCTGAAGTGCTGCAGTGAGAGAGGCCTGGTCCAGGGCTGCACGGCCTGTCACATCATTACGATGAGCGATTGGGACGACTCCTTCTTTGTCCATAAATAAGTTTTATAAGATCCAAAAGTAGCAGATTTTTTTTTTTCTTCCCCTGAAATTACACATGGACAGGGAGCAATGAGTCATGAGCCGAACAGTAACGTTCAGGAAGTGAGGGAGGTGTGACAGAAGCCCGGGCGATTTCGCAAAATACGGATTTAGATAAGACGCGTTCGGGGGCGTTGACCCTTTAAAATGCGCCGGGATGCAGTGTTGAAGTGCAGCAGAGTCCACCAGTGTCTTTCCCTGTTGTCAGTCAAAGTTCCAATAGGAAAATTCATTCAATCCATTTGTCCTGACAATAATCTGAGTCAGTGAACTCCCCGTAAAACTCCAGTCCTTGCCTTCTCCCGTGTGTTGTTTGTGCTCTGCAAACCAGCCCTTTGTGATGTCACTGGACCTCCCTCAGGTTAGTGTCGACTCACACAAACAGGTGACAGCACTGCCCCCCTGAGGCTGCTTTGTTTTGTTATTTTTTTTGGTAATGCGTCTCCACAAACATGACGTGTCCAACAAAAGCTGAGATTTAGCAGGACGCCGTCAACAGAGGGCTAAATATTCCCTTTTTGATCGTTTTGGTGCGAAAGCTTAAAAAACCGACAGAAAGAAGCAACCATGAACGCAGCAAACTGGAGGCCTCGACTTTCTGTTGGAGCAGTTTTGATCAGTTTGGTTCAAAACAAATAAATCAAAAACAAATATAAATGAAAATCTGCACAAATTAGGTTTTAAAACTCAGCAGACAGACTAACAAACTATGGAACGGCAGATATGTAATAACGCACAACCGTTCCTTCCCCCTGTCTTTGCACACAACACCATTATTTACGAAATGTGTGGCGCTCACTGCTTTGCGGCGAAGCGCTCCCCCGCCGACTGCCGCCGCCAAACGCTTTTTTCGCTGTGCTGCACGTAATTGACTTTGAACTAAATCAGGCCGGCAGAGGTCAACAGCTCGGCAGGACTGGCTCCAGTCATATTTACCCGAGTCAGCGGGGGCGAGGGGGACTCGCTCGCAGCTCTCTCTCTCTCTCTCTCCCTAGCTAACGTAAAGCCCGACGGTTGTGGAGCCGCGGCGCGGTTCGCAGAAGTAAATCGTTTAGGAGCTGGCAAAAAAACCCACCCAATTTATTTGCGCGGCGGGACGGAGGAGCGCTGGCGCAGCCCGGTGACGTCTTGGGATCCGGATTGAGGGGAGCCGGGTGGTGGGAACGACGGAATCGGTTTTGGGCTAATCAGCTTCCAGGCCCTGGAGCTGAGGTGGCAAATTCATACCTGATGTTTTGGATGCGGGTGGAGCCATAAATAAAAAACAAAAGAAAAAAAAAACAAAAAACAAATGTGATTTTTGTGTTGTGCGTTGCTGGTGTACGCAGCAGCAGCAGCGCAGCGTCTCATCTCATGACCTCACTGCCTCCCTCCGCCTTTGATGGTAGAGAGAGAGCAGGTGCTGTTTTTATGGCCTCGCTTAATGCAACGACCAAGAGGTGAAAACATTTTCTCCTCCCCTAAACCTGTTAAACCGCACGGAGAGCCGATTGTTGTGTGTATGTATGTGTGTGTGTGTGTGTGTTGAGTGTGTGTGCATGAAGTCATTAGCAGGAGGGATTGTTTGGGCAATGTTTTTGATTACCTCTTATTTTTCTCTGCCAGGGGAATTATTGAATTCAAGGGTGCGTTTGTGTGTGTGTGTGCACATGCACACACGGGTAGTCTACCATTGCGCGTCGTCGTTTCCTGTCGCAAGCCTGGATAATGAGCCGCTAAGAAGCGCGCAGATTGGAACTATACACTTAACGAAGCTGGAAGGACTTTTAATTCCTGGAGGGGGTCTGTCTTATTTCCCGTGGCGTACGTGCAAAACACGGCCTGAGAAACACGCACATGCACGCGTGCGGAGTGCAAAGCCCCGTCGCAGGAACACCGCAGTTTGAAAATAACAACAATCATAAAAAGTCATGCAAACATCTGCAGCTCGTAACACACGTCTCGGGGCCGACCTCGGCACACGTGCCTCTTAAAAAGTAGAGAACAACGGTTATTTTCATCTCCTTAGAAGTTGGTCGTTTTATTTCTCTCCTCTTTCTCCAGCTTAACTGGAACCGTTTAGACCCCCCCCCCACTCCCCTTCAACACTCCTTTTTTAATCAAAGAACCAAGTCATTAAATTCCAGAATTTGGCAGGGAAGGCGTCCGGTTCGCCTCCCTCCCCTCCGCTGCCTGTGTCCGCCGCCCAGCTTGGTGCTAACCAGCGATTAAAGCAGTTTGTTGATGAAAATGTACAATTTCATGACCTCATCATATATGCCAACACACTGTCTCATCACCCAGATACTCATTTTCTATGTTCAGGCGCCAACTCGTTGATGCCTTGGCACAATTGTGGTAAAAACTGAAACGAAAACTGTCAGAAAACTTTTTTACAGGTTGAGTACTTACATTTCAATACTCACCAGTGCCGATAGAGAGTGCTTATTGTTGATAATAATAATGATAATGGATTGGATCTATATAGCACTTTTCTTGGCACCCAAAGCACTTTACATTGAACCCATTATTCATTCATAAGCTACATGTATGGGGGGGAAGATTGAGGGAAGATTGGCAGCCAATCTGCACCAAACGGCCCACCACCCAACATCCACTTACAATTGTATGAGGCAACGTGGGTTAAGTGACTTGCCCAAGGACACAACGACAGCCTGGGATGGAAGCGGTTTTGAACCGCCAAACCTTTCAGTCATTGGACAACCCGCTCTACCTCCTGAGCTGCAGTCATAGCTGTCGTATGGATGACTGTCTGAAGTTTCACTGCAGTACAGTGCATCGATATACAACCGTTATCGGTGTCGTGGTATCGGCACGCATTTTAAGAGTACATGTAGAGTAGAAGAAATGCTGGAATCGGTATCTGTGCATCCCTATAAAAAAGAATTGAACTCAACAGCGCCAACATCGGTCAAGATTGGTCAATGACAAACATAAAAAACAACAACATGACAATTATTAATTATTAATTCATGTCGGCTAAGAGGCAATAACCAACCGGAGGCAACAGTTGACATGGCTGACCACTCCCTGAGCCAGATGTTGGCTCCGCCCCCTGAGACCACCTTGTTTCTGTCCCAGTCCAAACATGTGGAAGATCAAACTCATTCCGCAGTTCTATCAGGATGCTAATATGTTGTTTTCTGGCGATCCGAAGAGCTTTTCTGGGATCATTCTCCCTGATACGTCACAACAATTACAATGCGGAGCCTTTAAGTTTCCATATCGTGATGTGACACGTTGATCTAATAATTCAGGAAGCCGCTGGATAACTTTGGTGGCTGCCTCGCCATCTGTCCATTCACTTTTCAATGCTTGATAAAGTCCATCAGCGGCGCTCCCCCCCCGCCCCACCGCTCCCGCTAATTGGATTCATGTTTGCCCGCGCGTGCACATCTGTACGTGCGCGCGCTGGCGTCTGCACTGCAACTTGTGTGCCCCCCCTCTCCCACCCCCACTTCTGTCTTTATTTGTAGCCGTGCAGCGGCGCAGTGATACGGCCTCGGGGTCGAAATGTGGTTTTGATATAGAGTCTCTTCCTCTCCCGGCATGCCTCTCATACTCTCCCTCTTCCCGGGATAACAGGGTCACAGCATGGAGACCTCAACGACTCCACACCTGGAATAACACCACCCAGAATATCCGCTCCGCCTGTGAGCCAGCTCCGCGTGCGCGTAAAAAGCGGCGAGAAGGAGAGAGAAAAACAGAGAGGCTGGGAGAGGCTTTGTGAATGACAGGCGGAGGGAGGGAGGTCGTGTGGTGCGGGCGAGTCATCTGTCTCGCTAATTTCTCCCCCCCCCACCTTCTCTCTCTTTCTCTCGCCGTCTCGCTCTTTGACACGTGCTCTGGGTGCAGCGCGAGAGAGGGGAGCTCCGCTGCGCAGCCGCGGGCCCGCGGGGAAATATGAAACACCCCGAGGCATTTGGCGGCGGTCGGGCAGCGCGCTCTCGCTCTCTTTTAACTCGGGCCGCGCAGCCACTTTTTAAAGGACCCATGCCACGATGAAAAAAAACAAAAAAACAAAAAAAATTCCAAAACGCTTTAGCAAAACCATTTGTGTCGCAAAATGAACTTTCCAGAGGTCTTCTTCTTCTTCTTCCTGTTGCTCTGTTTTCCAGAGAGCTGAAACTTGCGTGGGACTAAAAAAAAAAAAGGGCAGTTCTCGACATGAGCCCCTTATGATGTCACAAGGGGGCCGCTTGCAATGCAAGGTGTAAATACGGGCAAGATTTCTGCTGCAGGAGATGAATAATGGTTGGATTGTTTTTTTTTTTAGTTTGCTCTCAAAAATGTACTTTTGTGAGGTTTAAATCCACAGACTTTTGTTTTCACAGTCCTCCAAACTACCTCCAGCCCCCTAGGGGTTGGGATGAACAATTACACAAACAAATATACATATATATCTATAGATAGATACTGTAGATTTATTATTTAACAGACTCAAAGTCCAGATCTGTCTGCCTGTCTGTCGGCCTGTCTTAAGGCACAGCGAGGCAGCTGTATTGAGTACGGTGCCCTAAACAGAGGGCTAAGTACAGGACAAATAATAGAAGAAAAATTTCTCAGGGCGAGCGATCCAGATCTCTGACGGCGAGCCGGAAGGTTACGAGTACGACTCCGCCGGGGTGAAAGAAAAAAAAAAGACGGAAGGGATGAAAGGCGAGGAGGGGTGGGTTGAGAGGGGGAGAGGGGTGGAGGGAGGGGATGAAAGGCAGAGGGCAGCCCCAAGACCACACTGTGAACAGGCCGCACACCCCGAGAGGACAGGAGGGCCCGGAGACGGAGAGGTATGAAGTGACGCGGACGGGGAGAGGAAAATAAAAGCGAGGGAAAGAAAAAAAAAAGAGAGAGAGAGAGAATTCCCATCTCCGCCGCTGTTTGATGCCTGCGGTGCGTCTCTGTAACTATAGCCCTCTCTCTCTTTGGCTTTTTGCTTATACGCCCTCCTCCTCCTCCTCCTCCCCCTTCCTCCATCGCTCCCACTTTTTTATATCCGCTTTTTTCCTCTCCCCTTCCCCCGCCCTCTTCCTGCTGATCTGTGCCAACCACCATGAAACCACCGCCACATTAGAGCCTTTAACGGGCACTGGCTGGCACCGCGCTACGTCCCAGTGTATTATACACCGAGCGGCACTCTGGGAATTCACTATATATTTTTTTTGACATATATTTTGGTCAAGGGGGGCGTTTTGAGAAGGAGGTGGTGGGTGGTGGTGGGGGTTATCCTTGCAAAACTGCCACGTGTCATTGTGGCTCCTAATAAACTCCAAAGATGTTGACTGCTTTGAACAGTTTGTGAGCGGTGGGAGACGGGGGAGGGGAGGACGTCAGCAGGCGGAGGAAAAAAAAAAAAAAAAAAGATATTAAAGCTGAAGAATTTAAGAGGAGTACGGTTGGATTGATGTTTATGTGGTGGAATATAATTGTAAGGTTCCTGCCTTGGTTGCCCGTTTCGGGAGTCGACCTGAGAATAAGGCCCGGCTTTGTGTTGGATTTAAGGACGTTTAGGGCCTTGATTTATTTATACTCGCTCCGAGCTCCCGTTCTCGCGCTAATGCGTCGGCCCTCGCGCACTTCATTGGCGAGACCGTGGGCGCCTCGGTCGCCTTGTTTTGTGAAATTTAGCGACACCTGATGGTGAGAAAACGTTATTTGCAAACGTTGTTTTTCACTAATGACGTCAATAGTAATCATAATACCACATTTTATTTATAGAGCACTTAAAAATACATAGGAATATACAAACAAATAAATCAATTGCAGATTAGAGTAAAATAAGCAAAAGCAGTGAGTTTAGTGTCAATTTCAGTTAAAAACAAATCGAGTCACATTAAAACTGTCATGTTTCTTTGTATTTCCTGTTTTATTTTGATGTCAGTTTATTCTGGTATCAGCGTCTTTAGTTGTACTTCCTGTGTTCCTTTCTTGACGTCTGTCACCTGTGTCTGATTGATTGATTGTTCTCACCTGTGTTCACCTGCCCCAGTGTGTAGATAGTCCTTGTCTCCCTTTGTGTTTGGGATCAGTGTCTTCTGCTGAGGTTCATGTCATGCTGTTATTGGGGTTTTTGCCAAAGTGTTCTCAGGTCAGTTACTTACTTTCTATTAATATCATTTATTCAAGATCGGCGGGCCGGATTAAAAAGCATAACGGGCCGCATATGGCCCCCGGGTCGTAGTTTGCCCATGTCTGGTGTAGCAGGTCAGTGAGGTAGGGCCTGGTTGTGTAGGGCACTGTGTCAAGGTAAGTTTGTAAAAACTTGAGCTGGATTCAAATCCCAGGCTCGCTGAGACACGTGTTGTCGCAATGTGACCTCCATCGGCGTCGCATTGTGTAGCTAGAGATTTTTATTTTTAAGTAAAAACATTTTGACATTTCCAGGACATTTCCAAGTCTTTTCAAAAGTTCCAGACTGGGTCTTGAACTCGTCATATTGCCAGCTGAGGCTCCTCCAGCTCCTCCAGGAAGTGACACGTTTCGACGGCGGCTCGGCACGGCCGAGTCTGACCGCTTGCTCGCCAAACTCTCTCACCCTTTCATCTCCTGCGAGTCGACCGACCGTCCAAAACGACCTCGCACGCGAGATGCAACCTGCGCCCACGCACGCAGGCATACACGCACAGGCGCGTGGAGATTTTTACGAGTTGTTAACGATGCAGCGAGGATGTTGCTCACTCTTCCCTGCGGAGGAGGAGGAGGAGGATGGGGGGAGAGGAGGGTGAGGAGGATGCAGCTGGATGGCGCAGGCCGCACCTGCTGACATCACGCCAGCGCTCTCTCTCTCTCTCTCTCTCTCTCTCTCTCTCTCTCTCTCTCTCTCTCTCTCTCTCTCTCTCTCTCGCGCTCTCGTTCTCTCGCCTGTGACCTGTGTAAACAGAAAGCAAAGCGGACGTTCCAGATCTGGAGTTTTGCGCCTCTCGAACTGCGTTAAGACACAGCAAAAAGTACATTACACCGCAATAATAATAATAATAATAAAAAAAAGTAGAGTCCAACCTGACCTCTGAGCTCAGAAGGGAGTAAAGCAAGGGACGTTTCACACCACAGTCGCTTTAAAGTCCGAGTCGTCCAAGAATTTGGTCACATTTTCCAAAAATGTTCAGGAGCGAAAGAAGCCGCCTGAAGTCATTCGTTGCGCTAATCAGACTTGAGCTCCTGCAGGTGGCACTGTTTTTTTCTTCTTTTTTTTCTTGGCCGACGGCTGTTCGTCACACACTGTCCTGAATGAATTTACGGTTTCTGCAATTTATTCCTTTCATATCTGGTTGAGCCCTTATTGGCCCTCGTCCGTTTCTTCTCTTTCATCCGTGCGAACATTAAGTTTCCACGAAAATTGTGATAAAATTTTTTCTTGGTACTCATACCCTCAAAACTGTGCCTTTTTTGTACAATACGTGGATTCATTTGTGTGTGTACATGTATATATTTAAATAGCACTAAGTTAGCTTTTATTTTGTAATCAGCTGCTGCCTGTCCTGGCCAGTTATAGGCAAACTCGCCAAAGAAACACTAAGTAACCCTGCTCAGGCAAGTAAGGGAAAAACAAAAACAATTTTTCCTGTCACAAAATTGAGAAAAGGGTTTGAGTTGCTTTTGCAACTCCGAAAGAACAAGTGGAGAGACCTTCTTTGAGCAAATCCGCCTGGACTGTGCGGAGCTCCGGGACCGGGAAGCCCCAGTCTACGTTGCCGAGCCAAGAAAAAGTCCTCCGGCCAGACGTCGCGCAGATTTAGTAGCAGGCATTACTGTCACAGAGCATCAGCGCACTCGTCCCTCGACTCGCTGCCTATGTAAACATCATTTATAGGTTTATTAAAAACACACCGCCGCTTGACTCGGGGGTCGCAGGAACTGTCGACGGCCTGCGCGACCGTCGGGGCTCGGACCTCCGTAATGGGCCCTGAGAGCAGGTAATTACAACCAGCAGCACTGGACGGCACTGACTGTCGTAGCAGGCGGGGGAAGCTGTAGAATTGGTGACAAAACCCATTCACCTCTCGCCTCTTTTCACACTTTTGTGTACGGCGGCTCATAAGGAAAACAACACCGCCATCGATGCATAAATCAGAGGACGAGACCGCTAAATACGGCGGAGAATCAGGAAGTGAAGTCGCAGCCGTTTGGAAAGGATCAGCTTGCATACGTACAGGCAGCCGGCCTATCTTCGCTTGATTTACGAGATCGCATTAAAGTTTTCCTTTTGAAGCTGCAGTCACGCTCAGACGTCTGAGTTACAGCTCGGATTCTGTAATACAGTTAACAAGCTGCTTTTTTTTTTGTTGTTGCAGAGTTTGAATGTCGTCTTATCTGTCGAAGCTCAGCGGAATGAAACACATTTTTACAATATGGATCTTGGTTATGAGCCTAATACATATATATCTATATATATTATACTAATATCAGTGCTTTTCTAAGTTAACAGTAAATATAAAACCCCCTCACTAAATGAATTTGTTTGTTACCTTTTTACTATTTGATCAGGACTAGCGTAGCATTTGGAGGCATACTTCACTTTCATTTTGGTCTGTGTATTAGTTCATCTGAACCAATAGCGGGCTCTATTTCATTCATACTTGATGGAAGACATTGGCCCTGGGTCACATAGGGTTATATGGTCCATTAAATGATTTTAGTCAGGTGTTGCAAGTGAATGGAAGCAAACAGTTTTCAGCTGTGCTTGGTTATATTTTGTGTTTCTATTGTTCTGTTTGATCTTAATGTTGAAAATACAAACTTCTAAAGAGGAATACGTTTGTTTGTGCAATTGAATCTGAGATTCAATGGATTTCGTTTCTTCAGTTTCAAGACCGAAACAAGTCGTGTAGGAGCCATTTTGTATTTAGTTTATTGATTTATTTTTATAGTTTCCCTTTAAGTCAAGTCATCACGTTCATGACCCCTGCTGGCAGTTTTTGGTATCACATAAAAGGTTCTAACACACCTGAGCACACTGGACGGCAGACGAAGGCCAGGTTGGATTTTGTTGAAGCAGTGAATATTGGAAGTGGAGACGCCAGCAGGCAAATGGTTTTCAATTTGTTTTGTTTTTTGAAATCGGTTCAAATCATTCTGTCATCTGTTGTATTCTGTTTGCCATTTGTGCCCTTTTTGGAATCACTGGACATAGAAATAATAAGACCTTTTTTTTGTCTCAACGTCTTGATTCTTAAGTTTGTTTTTTTACCTTTTCGATAAATGGGCATATTGAAACCACCTTGGCGTCTGAAGTAAATGCCTCAAAAGAAGGTATTGCACGTAGATTTAGGCGTGTCATCTGTGTATTTATTCAGAGAGGGTTGGATGGATCGCTGAGCTGAACTCAGTGATCCGTGTTGCGTCCACTATCTGGGCCAACTTCGACGCTCCGCAATCGTGACAGGATGCTGCGGCGACCAGCTCTACTCGGCCGTCGCAACACACAGGAAAAAGAAAGAAAGGAGCGAGGCTGGTGGGAGGAATGGGAAAGAAAGAAACAACTCTGTGGACACAGCAGATTTACTCCTAATAGACTATGACAAGGAGCCATTTTTAGCCCTGCGGTTTCTGGTTTTGAGCGTGCAGAAAGGAGAATCTGCATGTGTGTGAGGTTTAAAAAATTTGATACGAGCGCTTTCATCAGCTCCTCTCTCTTCTTCTTCTTCTGCGGCGGGAGGGGATTTCTCAACGAGCCACATGGAGATTTCCGCGAGCAGAGTTTCCGTTGTTAAACAATCCGTTCGGGGGGTTCGGCCCTGCCTCCAAGCGGCCTCCTCCGTCCTCTCCCTCTCTCTCTTTGTCAACAGCCCGCTTAAAGAGCAGGACAATAAAACTGAAAGAATTTTAATCAGGCTTTTAAACAGTCATCTCTCATTTGCCGTCCACAGGTTTTTTTTTTCTTTTTTTCCTCCTCTCTGCTCCCTTCACACCCTTTCCTCCTCTCCGGCCGCCTGCGCTCCTGCCCTCGGCCGTAAACCTTCCCTTTTTCTTGTCGAGTGCACTCATGCGTGATGGTCCGAACTTGATAGTGGCCTGGGGTGGACGGCGGGTGTGGGCGGTGTCAGGACTGGGATTATTAGGATAGGCACTTATGCACAAGCCATGCATAAGGTATGTGCCTCATATATGTGTATGTACAGTATATATATATGTATATATCTATATGTATACTGTATGTATACATCTGTATGTATATATATGTATACATGTATGTATATATATAATTGATCTCACGTGTTTGCAGCTCTGAGATCTTGCGCCACTGCATCTCTGTTTACTGAGGATTGTGTGTGTGTGTTTTTAAGGTTTTTATTTTTTATATGTTAATGAAGTCATGCAACACATGTGCAAACAGGCCTGTGATGTGGATGCCAGAGTATGACAGCCCTCTTCGGGCAAGCTGTCGACATAAACGCTGACTGGATTTGTGTATGTGTGTGTGTGTGTGATTGTGTTAGGGTGTGTGGTGGTGGGGGGGTGTACTAGGCGAGAGGAGTGAGAGAAGAAGAGAGTGGACCAGACAGGCTGGCAGTATCGGAGACCTCATCCACCGTTTACTGTGTTGCATTTCAAACGCAATCTCAGTTCATGGTATCGTCGATGAAGATGGGCGATGAAGTGGCCCCCTGGTGGCGTGCCATAGTATTGATCGTAAACTCCTCCCACTTTGCTTTTGAGCTTCAAGTTTGAAACACAAAATGCACAACTCGACCAGTTTCAGAACGTAATTTTATGTGCACGCAGAGTTGTCTGCAGTTTTTATATTTGGAATAGGTTTTTTTTGAAATTTTCAATGCATTTGCATGGCTACTTGATACCACAGCAGCAGGACTTAGGAAGGAATTTTATATATAAAAAACAACAACAACTGGATTTTAGTAAAGACGGTGCAAAAAACACTGATAAAGATAATGGATAAATTGGAGAAATTTCCGACTTTCTTTTTATCCCCACCCACTTGTCCGCGCCAATTTTTCCTTTTTTTTTGGCATTTGGAAAGTACCACATGGCTTCCAAATGGTGAAGGGCACTTGAAAATAAGTCTATCACAAGTTTAATTTCAGTGCCAAAGGTTTCTCAAAAACACAAATTGATTTCACTGTGGAAAATCTGAAACTCTTTTCGGGCTTGCGTAATGCCAGAGTTGCACCAAATCTCGCATTAACTGCGATGAATGCTTATTAAACGTATCCGGACCTGTGGCTTTTTTTGGGCACGAAAGTGAGTGGCGCTGCAGAAGGTGGCACAGGTCAGGGAGGGGCAGGGAGGATTTTTTATTTTTTTTTAATGAGGGGAGATCTCTGCGGGTAACTTCCTCTCTTCCACCCCAGCGCCTCGTTCCCCTCCGAGCTCCCATCCGTCCTCCCCCAGTGTGACGGTTGGAGGGGGGAGGAGGCCCATCTGGTTGGACTAAACAGCAGATTAGCACATTAGCACTGGAAGGCGGGCAGGCCAGGCGCGGCGGGGAAAAAGGCCCAGGCTCACATACGACACTAGCACACATGGTGCACGACTCATTAAAGGCAGACATAAAAGTTGCACTAAATTAAAGGCAAACTGCATCCGCCTTCATTAACAGATGGTAAAAGGTTGACTCATGATTGCAGCTTTTTTTATGCCCTCGGTGGTAACGTGACTGCGGCGCACCTCTGGAAAGGCTGGATTATTGTAAGATGTGTGTTGTTTTGCCCGACAGTTGCTTCACTTTTATAACTATTAGAAAACACATTCTACCAAGGTACGATTACTCATCATGTGAATTGAAAGCCTTGGAATAAAACATCTTTGTCCTGTAAAGAAATAAGCAACATCTATAGATAAGAAGTAAAAACAATACCTTGCAATACATTGGCATTGAATTTTGAATTGCTCCAGTCCAAACTGTTCTCAGCTGTTTGGAGTACAACTTGACAATTTAAGTTACCTTCAGAAACAGGAGGCTGTAGCTTCTTTAGCTGTGACAGAATCAGGAAGCAAGCATGCAAGCCGCGACAAATGCAGCAGTGAGCAGTGGCATGTAACTGGACAATATTTCCTCATTCATAACAGAGCAAAAATGGAAGAGAGAATTTGTCCCTATAATATACTAAATGAATATTGCAGCTCATCGTGGCTCGCAGACCATTAGCCACAACAGTTTCAGAACAACTTTACTTTTTGGTTACATCGTTCACAAGTAGCCGACAATCAAGCTTTTCCAGGTTTTTGTGCAGGTTAGCTGCGCAACTCAAGTTTGGGAAACAGCGCCCTCTCTGGTGGAACTGTGCAGCTGCGATAAACTTTGCCCAAAGCGAAACTGAGCTGTGTTTGTTCCGACAACACCTCGGCGTTGTTAAGGGGTTACAGTCGTTACTAAGCTCACATCTGCGTGGAAGTTACAGGTTTTACTGAACTCCTGGTCTGTAATCGCTGATGTTAAATAAACCCGAGGTGACTCGAGGTATCGGGTTTGGCACCATCTTACTGCAGCACTTCTGCTCAAATAAAATAAATCGATAAATAAATAAATAAATGAATAAATACCTGCCCACGCTCACATGTGTACACAATCATGTCGTTGTTTATGGCGCACACAAGCGTTGTTGTGTGCCGCTTTAACGACCCCATTTTGGCTGGCGAATGAGGTGCGCTATTAACAACATAACACATGCTTATCTAATCCTCATTGTGCCAGGCCACTTTTTTTTTTTTTTTTCTAAACACAACTAATGAAAGGGAACCCACTTTATTACCTGTCTTTAACGGGCAACACCCCACATACCTAATCACCTTGACACAGACCCCTCCTCCCCGACACACACACACACACACACACACACACACACACACACACACACACCGCCCCATAACAAAGATATCATAAATGTGCAAGCTGAACTTTAAAGCTGCGAGCCGTGTGAATAATCGCCCATAATTCCATTTCCTGTTGGCCCGCGCCGAAGGAAGGCAGTGCCATCCAAGAGTTCCATCGGGTTTCAATTTAGAAATCGGCGGGACTCCTGGCTCCCCCAACAGCACCAGGAGCTCCAGAAACAGCGCCATTAAATCCCACTAATGTTTCACCATGGTGCTCGATCAACCTCTCTTTCCTGTTTCCCCCCCCCCCAAAAGCGTGGAAATCGCTGAAGAACTGAGCCACGCTCCTTTCCGCCGCCGGCTAACGTTAGCTCTCCATTTTTTTTTTGCTCGGTGGTAACCTTTTTTTTTCTCTTATGCAACTTTTTCCTTCTCGCGTTTTGTTCCATCCAATCACACTCGGACTTATCTCTTCAAAGTGGGGCTGGAGGTGCCTGTGGCCAGCTGTCAGCTGGGACAGCAGAGGGAGGGGTAGCGGGGGCGCTGGACCGGCCAATAGAAAGTCCCGGTCAAGTTCAAGCCCTCGTTCCTGCCACTCCTGTAATACTCGGGCGATTCAAATGCACTTTTATGCAGTCGATGCATGAAGGAAGCTGGAGGAAGAAAGATGAAAGTTACTGCAGCGAAAAACCAAGTGTTTTTTCTTTCGTAGCAGGCTGTAAACAAAGGGCTAAATATGGTGTTGTATGTTGTACGGTGCTCTCTGGTCTATAGTTTATCATGTAGGGCAGCTCCGTTGGGGTCCAGGATGACGTAGCAAGCTCTAAAAATTGGCACGGATCCTTTAACGTCTTGCGAATTTGGAGCAGCGCAGCCCCGTCCTCAGCAGAGAGGAAGGCAAAAGCACGCAACGTTTGTCTCACTCTTCCCAGAGTGACTTCCAGATAATGCAGCAATCGGCTATGAAATCATACTTATCGCTCTTTATTGCCCCGTTTTTATGCAGATTTATTTGTCCACACGTACCGGCGCTCGACTTCAGAATGAGCAACAAATCTTTCCGATACCAGATTAAAAACTAATGAGATTCTTTATGTCATCCCTTAAAACTGCGTTTTAAATCAGATCAACTTTTTCATCATCTTCGCGTTGTTCCAACGGCTTAAAGGTTTTTATTACGCTGTTAAGATTTCTTTTAAGTGGCTGCACATTTTTCAGATTCGGTTCGACGCCGGTTTTCCATTTTGTTGTTTCATGCTCCTCTGGTGTCGGTTTACTGAAGCCGCGCTGATGAAACGTGGACGGGCGAGGGCATCAGGTTTTGCTTTTGTGTGGCTTTAAAAGGCCGTTTTATTTAGCAATTTTCTGCACATTATTCACACCCTTTTAAACAGACTCCTCGCTCATGACACAATTGCGATTTTTGGAAAACAAATTGTGAGCCAAAGGCTTTTATGGAGGCGATATATATAAAACAGGGAGCGTGTGTGTGTGTGTGTGTGTGTGTGTGTGTGTGTGTGTGTGTGTGTGTGTGTGTGCATGCGCGTGTGCGTGTGTGCGGGCGCGTGTTTGTGGAGCCCGCAGGCTTTTGTGTGCCTGGGAATGGAATTAACATTGCTAAGTGGTCACGGCATCATGGCGGGTGTCATGGCGAGATCTGTTAGCCTGCGAGATTTTGAACGCAGCTCGTCCGAGCAAAAAGGCCGTAGCCACATAGCCTCGTAGCTATGTAGCCACTTAGCCCTGTAGCCCTGTAGCCCTGTAGTCATGTAGCCTTGTAGCCTTGTAGCCATGTAGCCTCGTAGCTATGTAGCCACGTAGCCGTGTAGCCTCATAGCCTTGTAGCCACGTGGCCTCGTAGCCGTGTAGAGCTTTGGCGACACAGGAACATCAGAGACGTCATTGAGTGACTAAACATCGAACGCAGTGTAACGTATTTGGTCATCAGTGTTTCATCAAACACTGAGCTGATGGTCATGATCTGAAAAATTACTTTTTTTTTGAATTTTTTGCTATTTTTCTGTTATCAACTATGCAAAGATGACTCTGATGTCTCAAATGTGATCTGTCGAAAAATGAACAATATGGTGTAATTTAACTGGATGTGTATTTGTTAGAATTAAACCATTAAGTAGGTCCGCATATCAAACTGTGCGTGTGTGCAATCAGGACACAAAATACCAGCCAGAAACAACTTTTCACTGTCAAGCGTCACAAAATAGCAATAAGGGCCGCATGCATGTCTGCACACCTTCTATCTAATGCACGCACACCTTTTTTCTACACCAGCTGAGTGACAGATGCACCAAACCACCTGACAGCCTAGTAACTGACAAAGAAACAACGTCTCTGTGTTGCCGAAGCTGTACGACACCGCGGCCGTGCGCGCTCCTGCGAGCTGTTGTGATATCGGCGGGGGCTCAGATCTCGGCGTGACACCGGCCTTTAAGTTTCCAAATTAAAACGGCCCCCCAAAAAATAATAAAATAAAAACAATCACCGCATCAATTGAGAACAGATTTTCACCAGGTGCCTTAACGGCTTTGTCAAGCCTCAAAACACACAAACACATTCTTGCGTGCACGCACTCACATAACACACACACACACACACCAGAGGGTTGCGCACACTGGCAAACACTAACGATCTACACGCCAGGCAGCTTTGGGCGCCGTCTATTTAGTGGACAGGTTGTAATTTATAACATAATCACTCTGAAGGTTTTTCGCGCCTGTGAATGTGAACGTGGTCCGTGTGTGTGTGTGTGTGTGTGTGTGTGTGTGCACACGTGTGTTTGCGTAGTAGGCATCAGAAAGCACCCACACATACGTGCATGCGGTGTGTTGCATTCTGTTCCAGTCTGTTTCCTCCCCATAAAAAGCAACACTTAGCACTTCATTCTCAAGCAGTTCTGACAACATTCTGCAGGTTAGTTCAAGAGGAGAGAGAGAGAGAGAGAGAGAGAGAGAGAGAGAGAGAGAGAGAGAGAGAGAGAGAGAGAGAGAGAGAGAGAGAGAGAGAGAGAGAGAGAGAGAGAGAGAGAGAGAGAGAGAACAAAGTCGGCGAGGAGGAACGAGGGGGAGAGGAAAACAAACGAGTTTCAATTTCACAACGAGTCGAATATTCAATTAATGTAACGAGCTGAACGTGTTCTCTGTGGAAATGAGGTGGGGAGGGGGAGGTGTAAAGCAAGGTGGGGAGGGGGAGGTGTAAAGCAAGGTGGGGAGGTGTGCACATGCAAGTGTGTGTGTGTGTGTGTGTGTGTGGTGCTGGGAATATTTTACAAGTGTCATGAATGGCCGTTCTTAAAACGCTGCCATTAAACACAACCATGAGGTTGTATATCACGAGCGATTATGTTCACACACACACACACACACACACACACACACAGGAGAGAGAGACACATACACACATGCCTCCACAGTTTAACACTCTCCTTTTAAGCATAAACACACACACACACACACACACACACACACACACACACACACACACACACACACAAGCCGGGCTCATTAAACGCGTGTTGCTCCAACACCTTTTGTGTAAATACCGCCGGCTTCCTGCTTTGCACAAACAAACTTGCATCTCTGCCTCGTCCTGCCTTCCACAGTAGCCGCCATTCACGGCCCTAATTGTGGAGCACGTTTATTCGGGCGAAAGCGGATTTGAGCTTTTTCAGGCTAATGACGCGAGCCGCCCAAAGTAGCGTCGACGCCGCTACGGCACGGCGCTGCAGCAGCTTCCTGTCTGGTGTCGGATGCTGGTTTGTTTCCCCGGGTGCGCGGCTTCTTTTTAGCGAGTCGCCAACGTCGACTTTCCGCTGTTTTGACTCACGAGTTATCGTAGACACGATTCAGCGCATCCTTTGTAGCACCGTATAGACATATTGTAATGTTGATAAATGGCAGCGGCCAGTTGTTTTCATGGCCTTCGCGGATGGCTGTAAGTCCTTGACAAATAAATATAGAATAAAGTTTTTGCTGAAGGTGTTTGACTCTCCGGCCGTCACCAGGTGGCGATGAAGCGGAGCTTCTTTAAAGCAGGGCCGGTGAAGTTTGGATGTGTGGTCACATCATGTGGGTCTGATTCTTTTTGAGGAGGAGCCCTGAGAGATCTAGCAGGATGTCAAGAGAGAGAACCCCAGAGAGACGTTCCAGCCGCTGATGTATCTGAACTGACACTCAGGCCCCTCTTTTGAAAACAAACTCCAAATTCTTCTTCTTTGTTGTTTTTTTGTTTTTTGTTGCAGTTGAGATGCATCGCTGCCCATCCCCTGTTCCGAGGGAAACCAATATTTCTATTTAATTAGCGGACGTTAAACCTGTAGCACTCCAGATTCACTTCATTATTTCTGTAATCTTGTCTGTACTTGCACCACTGCAGATTTACTTGCACGCATTATTTCGCGAACCAAACAAGCTTTTAAAGTCTTGAAGCTGTTAGTCTTGAAGGCTTCGATATGATTTACGGCCTCTGCTAAGTACATAGCCACATTTAGCCGGATTAGCTCCGTTTAGCAATACGTTTTTTCTTCTCCCTCCCTCTTTTTTTTCACCACAGCGGTTTTTTTTTCTTCCCCCTCTTGCTGTCATTCCGCTGCTTTATTAAAAAGCAGCCCCCCTCTAAACCCACCCAACCCGAAAACATCAGCTGGGAAAGGATCCGATTGTTCCTCCCTAAGTTATGGTCCATGGATCACGGCTAAATGGGACCAGAAGGCCTGGAAATATCAGGACATGAGACAGTTTGAAGCCCAATAGTTTTTCTTTGTTATTGTAGGCGCCAGGACTTTCCCTTTGAGGAAGCGGCGGGCATTGTGGTCGGTAGCCGAGTCAAGTATGGAACCGGCCCAGCGTTTGGGTTCACGTGTGCGTGTGTGCGTGCGCGCGTGCGCGCTTGAGAATGACAGAGCGTCTATGTGTGTAAGGAGTGATGATTGGAGGCGGGGCCTTCAGTCTGTCAGGCTTTCTTTCTCACTGTCGTCTCCCTCCTCCTCCTCCTCCTCCTCCTCCTCCTGCTCCTCCTCCTCCTCCGAAGCTCCCTGGAAGAAAAAAAAAGACTCTCAATCCAAGAAATGAATCACTTCCTGTCCCCCAAAGACACGCATGCGGCGCTTTTTTACGCAACGTGGGGGGAGCAAACATGCACACCTACGGCTCCCACGCGGCCCCCCCTCCCTCCCCGCGGAGGGGGCGGGGGGGTCTTGGTTAAATATCCTGGTTATTAAAGAGGAATGCGCGGTGGATTTCTGAGGCTCTGTGTGCGACACATCTGGCCTGGGCCTTCAGGATACGACTGGTTCGCTTCACTCTTGTCATCACCTTCCAACACGTTTCAATTTGGGAGCGGCGCAGCGGGCGGCTTCGGCAAACACACACACACACACACACCTGCACACACACGCACAGACGGTCCACATTAACGGTAGGAGTTCACTTTTTTAGTCCAGCCCCCCCTTCAGCTGAAAGGGGTTGGATTCTTTTTTTTTCTTTTTAAAGCCCCCCCCAGCCCCCAGTTCTCCCTGTTTTTCTCTTCCGTTCCTCTTCCTTCCCTCCCTCCGTCCGTCCGTACCTCCCTGTCGGCGCGCGTGCGTGTCTCTCGCTCTCGTCAGTGTTTTGTTGACAGAGGAAAACCTCTAAACCAGCCGTGACACAAACTCCCATGTCAGGCTTGGTCAGGATTGTGTGGGATTAGCGGAGTGCGATGACTGGGGAGAGACATTTTTCTGAATATGGCACGCGTGTATGTGTGTGTGTGTGTGTGTGTGTGTGAGAGAGAGAGAGCGAGAGATGGAGAGCGTTCCTGTGTGTTGAAACTTCAATATTTTCCTCCCGGGCCAACAGCATAAAGCTCTAAAAAAGGAATAATTGAAGTTAATGTTTTGTCCGAAATGACAAAAACCGACAGATTACAATGTGAACCATCACATTGTAATGAGTAATGAGTGGATCAAGTCATTATCCAAATATGCATGTGCCGTCTCGGAGGCAACACATTAAGATAAAGACCGACCCATAATTTAGAGTTTTTCAGCCTTGAACCAAATCACCATAACCCCAGTCGAGCGGTTGTTCAGCACATTTTTAGTTTGAGGCAACCCGACCTTCTCATGATGCTCCTGTGGGAACCGGCCTCAGCTCGGTCTGTCCACTGTTTCCATCACAGCACACCACGAGAAGGACCACGAGTGTGTGTTCCTCACAGGCAGGTGACGCGTTGCAGCAGATGCAGATACCCCCCCCTCAAGGCAACGAGGTCTTGCATCGGTCTCCTCTGTCCACTGGGGGGCAGGCAGGGACAGCCGCGCCGGCAGAAGACGGGCAGACTGACACTCGGGGCCCTCTAGCGCTGAACATTATCACATCATTAACATGTGATTAACTAGACCTTAATGCTCCTTCATTTTTTTCTTCTTTTTTTGTCAAACCTGCTTTGATCCCCGTGAAGGTCTGACAAGTGAAACAAGACTAAATAGGCTTTCGGTACCAACTGATAACAGAATATCAGAAATAAAAATGTCCCTGCTGGGATGAAATCATTTCAAACGACCGGAACGTGAAAATTATTTCAACAGGATTCAAGGAATGAAGCTTTTGTGTATCAACATTTGCTGCAGAACAATGGAAAAAACAACAACAATCCAAGTCTTCAAAAACAATTTAATTGATTCTGATTTTCAGCAGCTGGAAATTGCTCTACTTGTTGGCTTCAACATCTCCCGCACAGATCCAGCTGCGCTGCTGCTGTGTGAAAGCTTCACCTGACTCTTTCCCAGCATGGCTGTGGTAATGCCCCCCTTAAAAAAACCTGTTTAACGGCAAAAAAAAAAAAAAAAAAAAAAAAAAAGAAGACACTTTGAAGAGAGCCAGTGTTGTCGGGAGCCATAACTCTCATTAAACACTCCGATGGAGCACAGAGTGCAACTGTGAAGCACATCACGCTGCGGCACTGAAAGGATCGCATTCTGACTTCTCTCTTTTCTCTCTCCCTCTTTTCTTTCCTCCGTCCCTGAGACGGAGAAATGAAAGAACGTCGGACGGATGGGGGACGCGCGAGAGGGCGGGCGGGTGGGGGGACGGATGGGGAGCTGCCCGCGTCTGTTCTTGTGCGGTTTTCGGGAAGTTATTTGGTGTTAAAATATGCCTTAATGGTTGCTGGGGATCCATTTATTACAGGCAGGAAGCAGAAGGGGGGGTTCTCTTCTCATTTAATGTGACCGCCAGAGAGGTCGCCAAGTCCTGCGGGCGAGCCAACATTCCTGCTCGCCATCGCAACACACACACACACACACACACACACACACACACACACACACACACACACACACACACACTGTGATGTGGACAATTAAGGCCTCCGGGCCTCTAAATAAAGCTTATTTACATTCACACGTGTAGATGCAAATACAGGTTAGAGGCGTTGCGCGCGCTTTTTCGGAGGCTCTGGCCAGCACATGTGTAATGACACACGCACATGCGTAAATAGACTGTGGTCTCTGGCAGTGGGAATGACCTTTTCTGAACCATGGAAACACACTCACACACACACACACACACACACACACACACACTCACACTCACGAAGCTGAGCAAAGTTGCTGCAGAAAATTTGAACATCCCAGCACAGGAGGTATAAATAAAAGACTCACGAGGCTCGTTCAAATCACTGGTTCAAAAAATGATTATTTTTTTTTAAATCACTCCCTGTCCCTCGTCTCCTCTCATGGGCACACAGCCCTCTGTCCTCCATCAGTCACAGCTGCCCCCTTCAACCCTTCTTTCAGTCCTCCTCCTCCATCCACTGAAGGTCCCAATGCAACTTAAATCTCTTCTATCGCCACCAAACCGAGTTAATCTCACCCGCTAAATGAGAATTCACTGATTTCCTACTCGCTGCAAAGCAATCCTCTGCTCCGTACAGGTGTCGAAGTCGAAATCATTTCGCTCGGAACATTTTTAAACAAGGTAACTTTAGATGCTCCCGGTAGCAAAGACAGTCCCTCAGTTAAAGCTTGCGTGGGTCGGATTACACGGCGGCGGATATAAAGCTCCATCTCCCCCTTTCATCAGCTGACCGAGGAAGAATCGAGCGTTGGGACACTGCAATTTGACCCTAGCGTGCACACGTACCCGTGGACTTGAATGTGCACAACGGGGGTCATACTTAAACGGCGGCTGTCACTCACGGGAAGGAACAGCGCCCTGCGGGGTTTCATTGATCAGCAACTGTCACGGCTCGCAATTACATCAGCCTCCATTCTGGCTGTATAGCCTGGACGCCGCATGCATGCACAATGCACATTTAAAAGCCTCACGTTCAATTGTTAGTGCCACCTAATGGAGGAAAAGCATATTTCAAAGCATATGGCTTTGCAATATGCATATGGTTGTTATCAGGCAAGGCAAGTATTTGTGTGTAGCACATTTCGGCAACAAGGCAACTCAAAGTGCTTCACATACCAGCAAACGAGAACATAAAAAGCAAACATTTATAAACAAAAGAGAGAAAGAATTAAAACGTATGA
Organism: Thamnaconus septentrionalis; assembly: GCA_009823395.1. Lineage (NCBI taxonomy): Eukaryota > Metazoa > Chordata > Actinopteri > Tetraodontiformes > Monacanthidae > Thamnaconus > Thamnaconus septentrionalis. The sequence goes on along the minus strand of CM020519.1, from coordinate 9,297,992 downwards.
AAAAGAAGTAAAACAAGAGGTAGTGGATGGTTAGATGGATAGAATGATAGATGGATATATGTACTTTATTGATCCCAAATTACATATTTACAGAGAATGGAGAATGATATTCAAATGTCTGTGCTTTTTGACAGTCACACTAAGATATTTATTTAGATTCTGCTAACCTTTACCATCCTAAAAAAAAAAAGAAGAGAGAACTAATCGGAAAATGGTCCAAATGTCAAAACAGGAAAGGGACCAACAATTCGTGCAGCCTTCTACTGGTTACTGTGTAACTGTGTGTGTGTGCATGTGTGTACCTTAAGTGCATGCAGGGGTGTGTGTGTGTGTGTGTGTGTGTGTGTGTGTGTGCGGCGGCGGCGGCGGGGGGTAATCACGGTGTAGAATGTCCTTCTCATCACTGGAGCTGACCTAAGAACACAACAGTTAATCATCTACTAACCGCGCTGGGAGAGAAGGAAGGAGGGAGGGAGACAGAGAGAAGCCGCTGGGTTTTTTTTTTTTGTCGTTGCCGCACAGTTGCGTTAGAGCACGGACACTTTGATGCACCTGTCTGGGTTTGAAGCTGAAACAGAAGACGGAAAAGAGAAGAGGAGGATTCTTACCCCCCCTACACATGAGTCACCGGGATAATTTGCGCGAGCACCCGAGGAAACGCACCTGCCGCTCCGGAGGGAATCTTCTCCAAGTATGTGTGTCGTTACTTAACTACGCGCTAGTGAGCGGCGGCCTCATGGGGCCCGGGCGCCATCCAGCATGCCAGCTGTAGCGGCCAAGCCTGCCGCTCCGGACGACATGGTGGCGGAAGGAGCAGGGGAGCGCGAGGCCGGCGTGGCCCAGTGGGAGACGGCCGGGCCGGGCCGGGCTCGACCGTCCCTGCCCTCCCTCAAGGTCCCCCGGGAGATGCTGCGGAGCTTCCCCCACTCCAAGCGGGTCGGCTCCTACCTGGTGGGCAAGATGATCAACAAGGGCTCCTTCGCCAAAGTGATGGAGGGGCTGCACATCGGCACCGGGGAGAAGGTCGGTCCCCGAGAGAAACCATCTCACGACGTGCAAAAACAAAAGGAGAAAAAACAACCGTGATTGCACGTTTGCAGCTCGTGCCTTCGTAAGCCGAACATGATAATTACACCATGAAGGCAGGCAGGATAGTTATTACGCTTGTTATGAAAAAATAGTGAGTCAGACCCATCTGTCATGACTTCATAACCGTGACTCTCTGCGGGGTTTCGCAGAGTCGACTCCGTCTATTTCCGGCTCATTCATCGGAAATTCTGTCAAAACAACTTGTGGAAATGTCAAACGGCACAGATTTGTGGTCCTGTTTCGCAGCCCACTATTTACTTGGTTATTTAATTTTCTTGATTTATTCTTACTTTTTGGGTTTGTTTAAAAGACAACTATGAAATGCTAAAACCTTTGGCGACAGCAGTGGTCGCTTGCGTGTGTCTGTGTGAGTGTGTGTTTGCAGTGGCTGTCTGTCATCGGCCACTGAGCCGCTGACCCGAGCTCATGTGTACCTGACCCGGTTGCCTTGGCGTTGGCTAAACTCATCCCCACCGGCGCTATAGTCCCTGTTAACCCCCGTCACCCTGGACAGGCACAGACCTGTGGAGGTGAAGTCTGCAAATATTTAAACACTGCCGCGGTGGCGCGGAGGAGCCCTGTTATTAAAGTGACACTTGAATTTTTAATGAAATGACGCACAAAGATCGGTGTGTGTGGTGTGAACAAGGCATTATAAAGATTGAAATGAATGTTTTTTGAGTGAGCCTGCCAGTCCTCACTTTTCCCCAAAACTTTATTCTTACATTGTAAAGTCATCAGTTTAGAGGTAAGCCAAGACTTAAGTTAAGATTAGCCGTACTGTAGTTAAGGACAACAAGAAGGGAAGTCAATGCAAGTCTTCAAAAAAGCAGCAAAAAACAGTGTGTATGCGTGTGTGTGTTAAGGTGGCCATCAAGGTGATCGACAAGAAAAAAGCCCGGCAGGACTCGTACGTACTGAAAAACATGAAGAGAGAACCTCGAATCCACCAGATGGTCCGACATCCAAACATCGTAGTCCTGCTGGAGGTACTGCTCACGCAAACCACTGATCACTGAATCCTTAAAATTTGTTAAAAAAAAAAACCCAACTATGACATAAAATGTGTTTTTTATTGTGAGACTCTGGAGACGGAGAACAGCTACTACATGGCCATGGAGCTCTGCGCCGGCGGCGACCTGATGGACCGCATCTGCGACAGGAGGAGGCTGGAGGAGCGCGAGGTGCGGCGCTACACCCGTCAGATCCTCTCGGCGGTGGATCACCTGCACAAACATGGCGTGGTGCACAGGTGAGGTGGTGAGGGTCGCGGCTCAGAGAGCAAGGCCACGTATTGCGCAGTGCATTGTGGGAGCTGTGGAAGTCTTTTGCTGCGTTAAGACTGCCGGCCGAAATCCGATTTTTGGCCCATCCAGATTGAAACCGGATGGCTCTTTTGTAGTCTGAACAGTCACAAATCACATCAAATCAGATTTTTTTGCAAAACGGATTGAAACAACCTTCAGGAGGTAGTTTCAAATCGCATTTGGACAGATGCATCTCAGTGTGAACAGCTCCAAACACACCGATGTGTTTTGACCGTCATTGACGTCACTCTACGCGACGCAAGAGCTAATGCGCCACCAGAGAGCGCCATTCCAGGCGCGGAGCTGTAACGTAATGGAGCAGGCAGAAGAAGTAGAAAACAGCAGTCCCTGGACAGCGGAGGAAACTCATTGGCTCATCAGTCTGTGGGGCGATGGCTCCATTCAAGCCAAGCTCCAGGGCACGTTTCGCAACAAGTCCATTTGATATGACGTCACACACTACACGCTACGCTGGACGACGTCTCCGCTCCGACGTCTTTGCTACAGCAACCTTTCAGATGTGGCCTGGTCTGAACAGAGCCAGATCCCATTTGGACACTTGCTAAAAACAGTGTGGACAGTCAGGTCAAGTGTCGGATTTGGGAAGGAATCTGATTTGAATCAGATTCGCCAGCAGTCAGTCTGAACGCAGCCTTGGTGTGAGACGGTCAATGTACACTCGCTCACTGCATGCTCACTCACACACACACACACACACACACACACACACGCATGCAGGCTGCTCAGCCTCAGCGCTGGGCTTTGCTTTAAGACCTCTTGGCTCCTCCGGAGGTGGGAATGTGATTACCAGGCGATGACCTCATCATCCTGCGCCGGCGCCATGATTCACACATCATCACGACATCACGGACTTCCTCTCTAATGAAGTCCCTCAGCGAGAGCGCTCCCGGCCGCTCACTCGCACCTCCTTTTGGACACCCCCCCTACAAACACACACACACACACACACACACACACACACACACACACACACACACAGTCCCCCGCACAAAGATGATTAAACTGGATATAAATGGAAAATTCACACTTCGCTCCAACGTACGCCACCCACGTCCAGTAGGTTGGCCGCATGCTCCTCCAGTCTTTTTACGACAATGTCTGCTTTTTCTCTCTCTTGCATCTGTCCGCCCCTCCCTCCGTCCTCTCTTCCTCTCTCTTCCCTTCCGTCTTGTCTTTGAACTTCTCTTGTGGCGTTTCTGGATTTCTCGAGACCCGGGGTGTCCGCCGGCTCGAGGGAGGCAGATGAAAGGATCCCTCTTCCCTCCAACGAACCGCAGATTTTCATTTCGCCGCCGTAACGTTCGAGCTGGGGCTGTGCGGTCGGCGGCGAGGACAGCGCGGTGGGAAGTCAAGCGAATTCTTTTGGCGCCCCCCCCCCAAAGACAGCGGACGCCTTGATGGAGACGTGCGAAAAAGACGAGAGGGGCTTTGATTTTCTGTGAAGCTTCATTCTTAAATGAAAGAAAAACCCTCTTTCGAAATTATTATTACTATTAGTGCCCTTCAATCTTGCAAACTCAAATTAATTTTTTTTCCTTTTCTGCATAAACCAGTGTCTCCTCATCTGTTTGCCCTTAAACGGACACCTTCAAGGGACGTACACGCATATCAAAATTTGTGCCATTTCGCACCTTAAAAGCTCTCTCCTGTTTTTTCATCCTTCTGCAGGGACTTAAAGATCGAAAACTTCCTGCTGGACGAGCACAACAACATCAAGATCGTGGGTAGGTGGGCACGTCCGGCTCGTCTCGGGCGACAAACTTCACAGACGGCGACCCGGTCGCTGAATCAAAGCCGCTTCTCCAGAACATGTCGTTGAAAACCCCTCCCCCCCAAAAAAAAAACACCACTGATCTTTTGCGCAGACTTTGGCCTGAGCAACACTCTGAAGGCTGAGTCTCTGTCCCCGGAGCTCCTCAGCACCCAGTGCGGCAGTCCCGCCTACGCGGCCCCCGAGCTGCTGGCTCACAGGAAGTACGGACCCAAAGTGGACGTCTGGTCTGTGTAAGCGATCCGATCGTATCTTTTTTTTAAAAAAAAAAGAAGTTTTTTTCAATGTTTTTATCCTCATGGACTGCGTTTCCCTTTGTGTCTCTCGCAGAGGCGTGAGCACCTTTGCCATGCTGACGGGAACGCTGCCCTTCACCGTGGAGCCGTTCAACATCAAGCAGCTCCACCAGAAGATGGTGAACGGGGAGATCGGCAGCATCCCGAGCGACGTCAGCAAAGGTCACCGGAACATTTTTCTCACATCTTGTTTGCACCAAGGTTTTGAGCTCGCGGGAGCTGATGTCGAAATTTCCGACCAGTGAAAAGCCAAACATGAGCAACAAACAAGTGGAAAGTTCAAATCAAACAGAGCACGGTGCCATTTGAGAAGGCTGTCCTCATTATCGCAGTCCCATCCAATTAAGTGTGAAATGCAAAATATACGGCTCATTGTAATTATCCCTGCAGCTTCTCCGAAAGCCTGCTACGAAAACACGAGCGGGGATCCAAACCGCAGGACTGTCACGAGAAATGAGCGGGAGACGGGGTGGGGGCGGGAAAATACGCCTCACTCTCTTGTTCCGCTGTGACCCTCGTGAGCTCGGTCTTTATTTTTGGTCTCGGGTCACTTCATTACGACTCCGTCATGGCGCCATGTCATCGCAAATAAATACAGCTCCTGCGACTGCGGGCGAAAACCAGCAACGCTCTGACACTCCGAGAGTCTGACGAGATCAGATTAGTGGCTTAACGCCGACGCGGACGACATCCGATAGCCGCTACTTTTTTCAGGCTCATGTTACGTCTGCGCCCGAGGAGCGCCGACCCTGTTGAGGAAGCTTTTTCTTTTATTACTTTTTTTTTTGTAGAAATTGTTACAGAAGCTATGTTTAAGTTGAGATTCTGTTACCATGGTAACAACCGTCTTGTCAGTAGAGGGAGAGAGCGGAATTGAGACTATGCCTTTTCTGCATCAGTTTAAAGCACAAAAGCGAAAATCTTAATGAGTCATTGAAACATTCTGAACACTGACTAGATGATTCTTCCAGACCCAGGCCTCACGCTCCCGCCAAATTTCCATTTCCCAGAGATGAGATCTCAGAGACACACACAGGATCAAGCACTTACCATTGTTTGCCTCGCAAGAAGAGACAATCTGTTCCTCTTGCTTAAGGCTGTTCTGTGTAGAGTTTGCATGGTTTCCCTGTCTCTCTATGTGGCCCTGTGATAAACTGACAACTTGTCCAGGGTGTAACCCTGCCTTCGCTCCAAGACTGCTGGGATTGACTCCAGCACCTCGGTGACCCTGAGTGCGAGAGAAGTGATGATAGAAAGCGGATCAATGCACAGAAGGGTGGACGGTTACGTTATTTTTCTTTCGTAATTTCCCTTTAAGTTTTTTTTCCCTCCCTGTAACCAAAATGGTTGTGGCCTATCATGCCACTTTGAGCCCAGCTACTAATTTTCCCCCTTGGCTGTAGCTGCAGGCTGGCCAACCGATCGATAATCACAGTGTGTTCCTAGGCAGGTTAAATCAATTTGGAAACGCTCTCCTCTCCGCTGAGGTGCCTTCAGGTCCGGAAAACTGCTCTTTGGGGACATTGTAATTTAATTAGCAGCGAAGACAGTTTGTACTGAATCACACTTTCATATCATTTGTTTTAATCTAGAGCTGTCAGAAAAAAAACAAAACTTTCTTGTGGCTCGCCACATAATAGGCTGGATTTGGCCCACAGCCTTTGTTCTTCCTCGGCCTCATTACAGAGTTTGATCTGTGTTTCAGGCGCGACGGCATTCGTGTTGTCTCTCCTGGAGCCCGAGCCAGAGAAAAGGCCGAGTGTCAGAGCCGCGATGGAAGACAAGTGGATCAACGAGGGATACGCCAAGAAACCATTGCACACACTTTCCTACAAAAACAGGTGAAGATCTTCTTCCTCAACACACTACCGGCCAGCGCAACTAAACAGCAACTTCCAGAGACAATGAACCACAAATTTGTGCTCTTGTGTTTGTAAATGACCAGATTGCGAGCGGAGGACCTCAATGCTTCTGTGCTGACATACATGACCGAGACGCTGAACTACTCCCCGTCGGAAATCACGCACACTGTCACCGCCAACAGGCCCTCCGCCATCATGGCCTCCTATCACCTGCTGCTCCAAAAGCTCTGCAGGAGCCAGAGAGGAACGAAAGCTGCCAAGGTTCGCGCCTCATCATCGCACACACTTACAGATCCATACACAGCTTTTTTTGTTCTTTTTTTTTCCAAAGCCAAACTTAGGAACAGATTGAAACTTTGTCTGTCTGGTATCTTGTAGAAATCAGAGGGCAACAACTGTAGTCCTCCAAACAAGACTGCAGGGAGAGTGGGGAACAGGACAGAGAAAACTCTGCAGCAGGTAACCATGGCAACAACATCAGTATTACCCGAGTAAATCCGTGATCTAAGGATACAAAATCTCTTGTGATGTCATGGTAACAAGTCCACGGTATTTGTCCTGGTATATATATAAAAAAAATGCAAATGTGTGGTATGCATTGATTAAACAATAAATCAACTTTTAATGTGACAGTATGCGTTATAAAAAGAGTTTCCTGACTCCAGTATGAAAGGGTATCAGTTTCGGTGCGTCCAGTATTTTTTTCTTCTTCCTCATTCCTTGACACAGAGGAAATTCTAAATACTTCTGCGCTAACAAGCCCGCAGGAGGATCTGAAATCTCACAAACTCCGCCACATTCGCTCCCCTGCTAAATCTGCATACAACAAAGGCCTTCACATCCAACTTGCCTTCATTTTACTACATCTAAAAAAAACCCCCAAAAGCCCAAAACCATTGCAAGCCCATGACGACATCTAGACAACTTTCCCAACGTGATACCAATAAATTGCAACATGCCACGAGTGTAAAAACAGATGTGGTTAGGATTGTTTAGGATTGCAAGGCTCCCCACTTCATAACTTTTTTAGTCTCCCGACGACTAATCGCTGCGTCGCCTGCATGCTTTTAGGCTGAAGTGACGTCCGAGAAAAGCTCCAAGCAGGCCGGAAGACCCCTGAGAGCCCAGCAGACCGCCGATTATCAGAGCAGCAGCAGGAGGCGGCCAGAGGAAGTGCTCAGAAAGGCCCACCGGGTGGACGCGGAGAACCGCCCACCGTCGCCGTCTCTGCCTCAGCTTCCTCGCCCGGCCTCACCCCGGACGACCCCTTGCCTTCCCTCTGCGGAGAACGGCGGCGCCGGCGAGGATACCGCTATCACGTCGGCTGGCCGAGGAATGCTGTTTCCCGAAGGTACCGGTAGCCGTAGTCCAGAGGTGAAAGTGCAACATAGTCCTTTCGTGTTGGGTGTGTCTCTCCAATTCATCATTTTCTGGGTCGCAGTGTCCACGCTCGGGGAAAAGGAACTCGTCCACGCCCGCGCGCCTCCTTCCAAAAGCCCTCCGTCTCAACTCTGCGACTCTGCGCCCTGCCAAGTCCCCTTGCCCGACGAGCCAATCAGAGAGGGCGGCACACTGAGGCCCATCCGGCACACGCACCTGCTCCGGACGACCCAATCGGACGGGTCGGCGGATCCCAGAGTGGACTGCTTCCAGGAGCAGCAGCCCAACGGCCTCACGCCGTTTTACTCCTCGGAAAAGAACGGGGTATCTCCGAGGATGCTTCCGGAGGCCGACAACCAGCCTCTGTCGGAGAGGGATCACCTGGAGAGGACTCGCACGTCGGCCTCCGCCGCGTTGCCCCGCCTCTGCCACGTGGCGCCGAAAGACGTCCGAGCCGGCAAGGTGATGTGGACGGGCTTGAGTCGGCCCGCAGCCCCGGGTCTCCTGGTGAATGGGTCGAAGCCTCCAACGTTCCCCTCGCAGCGACAGCACACTTTGGTTATCAAGAGCCTCCGGCAGGAGAAGAGCAAGAGGAAAGAACTGTCGGCACCAGGAGGAGGAGGAGCGGGAGAAGGGGAGAAAGGAGGAGACGGGATGCATGGAACAAAGAGGAATTCTGTTCTGCTGCGTTCGTCACTCCAGCGGCGGACAGGGGACCTGAATCTACCGTTGCTGCCTGCCGCCATGCAGGAAAAGGCAGACAGGAAGAACAATCTGCATAGCACGGAATACTGATATTTGGATGTGACGGGAAAAGTGTGTCCAGCTCAGTTACGAGAAACATGCGATTTACAGGACTTTGTATCCATTCGATTCTCCAATTTCAACTGAGCAATTTCAAGTTGAGCGGAAATTGCCTGGTGATAGTGGCTAGGATTTAAAAAAATAATAATGCGAAGGTAAGAAAATATAGAATCAAAGTTTGTGAGAAAAGTGGGTAAAAATAGAATTTAACAAAGTAAAAATGGCCAGCGAGAAGAGTGTCAAGACAACGCTGTCACGTGGAGTTTGTCCTTGTGGTGTAGCTCTTAGCTAGGTGTCAAAGATGCCCAACTCTCCAACAGCGCACACACGGTGTGGAGAATCACAAAGCATCTTGACAAGTATGTGGACGTTGAGGACCAGGTGTAGACTTTTCAGACTTTCACTACTTTTCATAAGTTTTATTTTTTTTTTTTTTAACATTGTCAGTGTCGTTCTATTCATGCACACAAACTGGACTCTTTGAAAACAAACAAAAAATGTAAAGCATTGTTTGTATGTCACTGTGCCAAAAAACAAATTGTCAAACTAACCTATTAGGACCTTCACTGTTGAGCCCTGGCTCGGTTACCAATTGCCTATTAGCCTATTTCTGTACTCAAAATAAACAGATCTTTTTGTCAGCCCTGTCAACGCAACACTTCACTGTTCTTCCAAATATTTTTGTAAAAACAAAAAAAAAAATAAATGTTTAGCTATTATTGTTGCTTTGTATATTTTCAATTATAAACGTCAGGCTTTTTCAATAAACTGAAATATATTTCTGTATTGACAATCTTATACATCATCCTAATTTAACAATTTGTTTTTAAATCTAACATTTGCAACGTTCTGAATGATTAATATTCAGTTCTCCTGCAAAGAGGCAGTGGAATCTGGTTGCTGCTTTGTGGGCCTTTTCATAGTTGCTCAATAATTGAATGGCTGTTACCTGATACCATCTGTCTGCCTATAACTGCATGTGTGTGTGTTGCATTTGCCTCGTGTTATGCCTGTGCCCAATGAGGACAGATTTAATCTCGCGATGCGGCTACATCGCACACTCCACTTACCTTATTGGCTCCTTAACTGATCAAGTAAGTTCTGACACGGCAATTGGTCAAACACACAACATGCAAACTGCACAATGGGTCAACATATCAAACAAGGACGGCCAGTTGATCTCATCTTGTCTTAGGAGCCATGGAGCAACATGAAGGGGAGAGTTCTCAGTGTATTTTAAGCATTAATAAAACACTGTTTTTGGTTACTTCTTGAGGGTTTTAGTTAACCCAAAGCATACAATACTCCACCTTTGGTTTCAGTCAGAATACGGATAAATTTTCTGTAAGAACTGAAAAAAAAAAAAAATCCCCCTTACATTTACTTGGCAGCTTTTAATCATTAGCAGGAATAGACGCGCTATTATATCTTCGGTCATTCTGATGTGGTCTCAATTTCTCTGCTGCCACTGGTTGCAGCCAATGTCAAGTCCCGTTAGGTGCAACCTTACAGAGTCGCCCATTTGTGGTCACCGACGTGAGTCATGCGTTTGCGTGTTCAAGCGGCTTTGTTGGCAGCGTTAACGCACGCTTGGACGTGCCACCCGGTGCCTCGTGTGCTATTTAGCTATTAGAGAACATGCGGAGTTGTGTGCTATTGACATAAATAAAGTGTATCGGGCTGATCTCCTGACTGGGACGCCAGGCGCCACCTCGGCCCTCTTTCACTGAACTCGACCTCCCGCTTGGTCTCAGCATTTCCCTTCAGATTTATGTTGAAAAAATCTGTGAAATGTGATACTAAGACCATGTTTATTGTATTTGTTTTTATTTTACATACAATAAAACCAAATTATTTGATAACAATCAATCAATCAATCAACTTATTTGTACAGCGCTAACTCCCATCCAAAAATGTCTCAAAGTGCTTTGTACAATCAGAGAAAAAGAAGCAACTGGGCCCCCAGAGCAAGCAAAGTGTGACAGTGGCCAGGAAAAACTCCCCTGTGGGAAGAAACCTGGAGCAGATCCAGACTCCCGAGGGCCGTCATCTGCCTTTGACCAGTTGGGGTGCGAAGGAAATACAAAAAAACGCTTAAATGGATTCTTTAAGTGTTCCACCTGGTGCGTCAGTGTAACGGGGGCAGTGGCGCGGTTTGATTAGGACGATGGCACAAACATTTTCAGCCTGAAAGCTGAAACTCACACACTGCAGATGGCCTCTCTGTGCCATCATTCAGGACACTTCAGCTTAATCCCCCTCTTGATGGCTGCTGAGAGACGTGCCCTTTGTGTTTGCCCTCCGCAGAACAACGCGACGATTTAGAACCAGGACAAAAGAATAAAGGCACAACAGATATCAAACTCACAACATAATGTAAATCTTCTGTGCACCAATAACCAGAGCTATTTTTCATTGGCAAATTCAGTAGTGATGTGAAAACAGTACAACTATGGCCACCTAGTGGCAAGGGGCTGAAATTACAGGAGGCGCTGTGAGAGAATGAAATGGATGGTGTTACTCCATTAGCACTTCAGTAGTCTTGGGTGTCTCAGAATAATTGCAGCACCCATTACACATTGTGTGTGTGTGTGTGGGAGAGATAGAGAGATAGAGAAAGAAAGAGAGAGAGTCTGGGCAAACCTGTGTCTGGTTTCTAATGACGTTCATCCATAATTGAGTTTTACCTTGCAGGGGGAGCGATCCAGGGTGACGTGGTGGTTAAGTCGTCGTCTCAGTTGGTGTGTGTGTGTGTGTGTGTGTGTGTGTGTGCGTGCCAACAAACAGATTGACACTTCTTTCAGGGAGAGATTTGGGCTCTTCCTCCGCCGACGCAGGTCAGAGGTTACAGTTTAGATTAAGGAGGGAAGCATAATTGGGGTATATTAGCATCTATGTAGGTATAAGCAACACTATTTTTTGCATTTTTACAAGGACAATCATTTCTGCAAAAGAAAAAAAATCTGCAATCAGAAGCATTTTTAAAAATAGGTTGCGGAAAATGTCACAATTTTTTCATTTTTGAAAATGTTGCGATTTTGCATTGTCACACGTGCTCAGCTATGACGGGAATGTGGTTTTGGAATTGATTTCTCTTTAGAAGGTAGGGTTAGTGTTAGAATACTTTTTAAAAAAAACATTTCTAAACTTTTTTGATAGTACCAGAAAATGCGAGAACACCTACTGTCTTTTTGGTTTTTCGGTAGTTCCCTCGTTTTTTTTTTTTTTAATGAGGCCATCAGGACAGTGCGGTTACTGGCATGAAGCTCCGCCGTGCCACCCACGAGTGGTCGCTTCATCTGTTTGCTTCATCTGGCCTGCTTGCTCAAACTAATCAGGGTGTAATCTGAAAATCTGCTCCTTGACGCATCCAGACATATAGACAGAGGTTCAGCTTCTGAATCACCTTTAAATATTTCATGTCTGACTTGAGTTCATATTTAAACTGTCAACGTGTCATCTAATGTAAGCAGTCACTTAAAGGCATTAAAGGATTCAAGTCGGGAACGCTTCTCTAGCCGCCCATCTCTGTCATCACATAAAGCCTCTTTTCCTTTGTCCTTTTTCTCCGCTTTGAGCAGTTGAACGTTTCCCTCTCTGCTAGTCTCACAGCATCGCAAAGATTTATTCCCTCTGCAGGTATAGAACCATGCAACCTGTGAAGGTGGCCACAGTAATCCTTGCTGATTCCCTCACTGTAAACTGACTTCACACGGCTGCCTCCACAGGCTGAGTTTTATTAACCGCAGCCTGCCAATAGCACGGAGGCTCAGGGCGTCACGGGGAGTGGAGACTCACGGAAGGGGGAACTTTCAGCGTGTTCAGGCAGGACCGACTGCCTCACTATGGCTGCACTTTCTTCATGTTCAGGCGACGAGAGCTCACAGCACCTACAACTGTCTGACATTTAGGATCTATACTTGGTCGGAAAAAGTGAAGTGAGGTTGAAGGAGAATGCAGGAAAAGAGCAACTCAGGCTCAGGGGAAGCATCGGCGGAAAGGATGGCCGATCAGCGTGAGCAGCAGACGCAAGGTAGAGTGAGGAGAAATTCTGTTACTCAATCAGAAGCGGTTTTTGCACTCGTTCAAACATGATTTACACCTAAAATATGCGCGGCAGGAGTTGCTTCATAGAAGGATCCATGAAAACTAAAGACAATAAAATACATAACTGGGATTTAATTAAAAAGAAATGTAATGAGATGATTTTAAATGTGATTATAAGGACTAAAGATGCAGAGAAACTCTAATGAAGTGAAAACCTCCACTCCTACTCATTGAAAGCCTTCTTCTGTTCCACAGCTATGCGGATAAGAACGTTCACCCGTTGGATGAACCTGCTTCTGCAGAAAGTGAGGCATCATGGCCAAATCCTTATTCTTTTCTTTTTTTTTTTTTCATTTGATCATTTGCTGAATGCATTCTTTACTCACTCACAGTGTGATCCTCCACTCATGGTGCGTGACCTGGTGGCAGAAGTCCGGGACGGACAAGTGCTGATGGCTCTGCTGGAGCAGCTGTCAGGATGCAAACTAGTGAGAATCGTGTTTAAGTGTGGAATTAGTCTGATGCCAGTGTACAAAGTTAGTGGGACAGTTCACAGTATAATAATAATGTCCAAAAAGAAAATGTTCTTCTTTCCAGGTGAAAATACCAACCAGACCCGGTAAAAAAAAAAAAAAAAATTGTGATGGCAACATCCAAGCTAATCTCTTTAGCACCAGCCATTGTCTACAACTTTGTAAAGTTTTTTTTTTTTTTTTTTTTATAGAAGTCTCAGTTAAAAGTCTCTGTCCATTGAATAAGTTTAATTTTAAAGCAAAAGCTCCTGTGCAATGTTCTTGTAACTCCTCTACTTTATTATCCTACGTTAGCTTTACAGGTTCAGGTCCTCCCCTCAACGAATCTTTCGACTAAATAACATTTCCAAAGTCCTGTCTTTCCTGGATGACAGACATGTGAGTGTCACCTGCAAGATAATATTGTGTTTTGTCTGTCTAAGCCTGGAAAAAAAAAAGAAGAACTGGCTGCGCCCGATCTCTGTTTGTCCCTCAGGTGAAGCTGTCTGGCGTCGACCTCTCTGGCATCACTGACGGCGTCCCTTCTGTTGTTCTTAATCTTATTTGGAGCATCATCCTGCATTTTCAGGCAGGTCCCATGTGTCAGTAAGTAATATTCCACTCCTGGCGTCGTTGCTTACTTGTGTCGAACACAGGTGAAACTGGTGGTGCGGGGTGCCAGCGAGCCGCCACACCAGGTGGACAACAGCAGTGGTGGCGGCGGCAGCAGCTACTCCCGCCATGCCGCGCCAAGAAAAGGCAGAAGGGCTGATGTGGAGCCAAAGCCTCAGGGCAAAACAATCAAGACTCTGCTGCAGCTGGTCCAAACGTTTACGTCAAGGTCAGTCTGAAAAAATATGCTAAAATCGAATGAGTGCAGACAAACAAACTGCAACCAGCTTCGTCCAAATAGGTTTGGGGTGCAGGTGCAGGACTTTGGGAAGAGCTGGAGCAGTGGGATGGCCATCGTGGCTTTGATCAAGTCCATAAACCCAGCCCTGGTTGACCTGAGGGAGAGTTTGTCCAGTGATCCCAGGCAGAACATCCAGCTGGCCTTCGAGATCGCCCATCGCTGTCTGGATATTCCGCCACTGCTGGAGTCTGAAGGTACTTGGACAAGAGATATTTCTATTGACAGTGTAAGAATGAAAATGTGTGTTCTCCGAGCTTCCAACTGCCTCTGGAATACCGTGGAAAACTAACTTTTTTTCTTTTCTCCACAGATTTGTTGTGCGCTTCTCCGGACGAGCAGTGCATTATCACCTACGTGTCCATGTTCCTCAGACATTACTCGCCCACAGAGGTTCGTATGCCTTGAGTAACAGACGGAACACATCAGAATGGTGAATAAGCAGCTTAGCCACCAGATGCTGCTTTGTCTATGACAAGGCATGCTAAGCTAACGGCCCACAAGCTAGTGCTAAACACAGTGTAAAGAGAAAAGTGGTGTTTGTTTTGCTTTTAAATTTAGCCATGAATCGAAATTCCACTTGTGCCTACAGGATTGTGCGATGAACGGTGACGTTCCCGAAATCCCCAACAGGGAATCACTTGAGCCCGTCAGCTTAGGGGAAACTCATGCTCATGACCCCGAAGCGCAGGCGTTGCTCAAAGGCTTGGAGACCAGCAGCGAGCAGCTCCTGTGGAAAAAGTGGTCCAGAAGACCATCGGGCGTCTCAGAGCAACCTGCGAGCTGTGCTGCCACGTCGCCGGCGGGCGGGAAGAGGAGCACGGTGAACCCACCCAGTCCACTGGACGCAGGTGTCTTAAGCCAGGAGATCCGATCGTGGATGAAGGAAGCGGACCGGACCTACAGGAAGCGGAGGCCAGGTGGCAGCTGCTTGTCTTTGAGCTCCGAGGAGGGAATCTACAGCTTGTCAGCGTTGGATTCAGAAGATGAGGAGGAAGAGGAGGCCGCAAGCCACATCCTGGACCTGAGTCAGCAGGTTTTCCCACCACTTGCCTCACGCACACGTTTAGAAGTCGAAGAAACGGCGAAATCAGAAGCTCTTGAGAAGTATGAAAGGAAGGAGAATGAAAGCGGTTGCAGAGGGATGGTAAGAAGCACAGATGTGTTTGACTCGCAGTCAGAGGAGAAAAACAAGAGCCACCGAGAAGAATGTGGAGCGCAGAGAGTTGTCAAAGCGCAGAGGAATGATGGCGACAGCCGTTGCTGTGAGGAGGTGACAGAAAATGCCGGATTGGTGACGCACAGGTGTGATAAAACACTGTCTGAGGTGGATGAAACCCGGAAAATGGATGCGTTTGAAGTGCAAGGCCGGAGGAAAGAGCCGCGGGAACAAAGCGGGAGAGGTCCTAGTGAAAATTGTGAGGCGGCGAGTGAGACGGCAAAGGAGGACGACAGCTTGACAGCACTCAGCGGAGCGAGAGATGAAATGGGAAAAATAAAGAGAAAAGGGTGCTGGAGGGAGGGGAAGGACGACAGGGGCGCGTGTGAAGTGACAGGCGGCGGCAAAGTCGCTGTTCACACTGAACAACAGCGCGATGGGAATGTCAAGGAGGATGATTTAACTTCTGAAGGCCGAGAAGGGGAGGGTCACAGCGGAGGTGCAAAGAATCCCGTCGACTTGACCCCGATTACAGGAGCAAAGGAGAGAAACGGAGAATCCAAGACCGATGGATTTAAATTCCAAACGACAGGAAAAAATGTCCACTTTGGCGACATCTTGTGGCCACAGACATGCAGTGCAACTGATCAGCCACTGAGGTGGGTCATGTTTTTTTTGTAAAATACGTGGGTAAAATATGTGGGTAAAAAAAAGAGAGACAATATGTAAAGCTCACTGAGCAATTATTGTTTCCAATTATTCAGAATTATTTTTTTTATTTGTACAACTGGTTTCTAAACATTCAATATTTAGAAACCTTTCATCCTGGACTTCAGTTGATTAAACTTACAAGGTGGTTTACAAAAAACAAAACAAAACAAAACATAGATCTCCAGAAACTGACATCACTCCCAGCAAACATCACAAAGGGCTGATTTCTAGAACTGGTTTTAGAAAACGACCAAAACAATCAAAAACTAAATGCTATACTGCTTTTTTTAAAATCTGGGTTAGGGGCTAGGGCTAGGGTTAGGTTTTTGGAAAAGGTAAGAATTGACCATCAGACCAGGTTAGGGCTAGGGTTAGGCATTAGGAAGCAATGACCTATAATTCTCAAGTCATACCAGGATGTACTCAAACATCTTCTATCCCCTTTTTACACTTCTAGTGTTTTGGCTCTGTGGAGGATGAAAGAGCTTCAAAGACACAACTCTGTAATAAATAAGTGAAGAAGTGATGGATAATTCAAAGTTAACTCAACCCTGCAAGGACGGCACTGCGCTGTTTGCGCTCTGCTCCGTTTTTCAAAAATTGTGACTGCAAAGTGACGAGTTCAGCCTGAGTCTTTTTCGTGTCTTATCTTCCTCCTCACAGAGAGGGAGGATTCACTCTGGAGGCTGCGGTGGCCCGCTGTGACATCACACCGCTGGAGCTGGAGACGCTCCTGGCCCTGTGGATTGTGATCTACTGCTGCTTCATCCTGCATCAGATGAACTCCTGAGCCCTGCCTGCAGCACTGCTTTATCAAGACGTGCTTATTAGCTCAGTTATCAAGCAGCCAAAAAAAGCAGGGGGGACTCATAAGGCTGGCTGGACTCCTTATCTGTGTCACTGAATTTCCCTCATGGCAGCAGTTAATGATTAGCTCTGGTTTGTATTTTTTTCTCCCCCGCTGTTAGCAGGAATCGTTTATCATTCGGTGTTTCATCTTCAGATAAACAACCGTGATTCCCTGAAGCAAACATGTTCTCAGCTATTTGTTCTGACAATAAAGTTATTTAATTTTTTTTTCTTGATCAACTGTTTTGTTTTGTGTGTTTTTTTTTTTTTTTGTTGCAGAAGGCAACCTAAAAAAAACACTGCCGTCTCTTTAATCTACATACTTTTAGATAGAACCACCACTATTCCAAGATTGAACCGCTGCAGTGCAGTTGATGATATCGACCACATGGTGGCATTGCAGTATCACTGCAGGGACAGTCCGATATATCATGCCTTTCCACACAGTTTTTCACTTGATTACAGGGAATCCCACCTGACCGGCTGTTTAATTAAAAGCTGCATCAACAAAGGGAGATTAAGACGCTAACATTTAGCCACCGTTAGACGTTTCAAAGTGACTTAGACAGTTCAGACGGCATTCTGCCGTGTTCTTCTCTCGCGAATGCCCCCCCTTGCAAATGTTCAATCAAAGTACGCTCAAGTTACACAAGTGTTCAAGATCCATGTTTGTCAAAAACGTAGGTGTGCCTGAGCATGCACTGGCCTCGGCTCTGCACACACACACACACACACACACACACACACACACACACACACACACACACACACACACACACACACACACACACATGTTTACTTAGAGCTCAACCCTCGGGTCAAAATCTCAGAAGCAAAGATCAATATGCCCAGCGACACCCCCACACTTCCCCATAGCAGCTAGAGTTTGGCCTTTTTTTTTTTTATGAGCCCAACCTGCGGCATCTTTGGATCAGGCCGGGATGGTAAACGAAGGAGTGATGGTGCGCTTGATGGTCAGTTTCACGCGCCTGGCAGCGCTAGCGTTGCTGTTGGGCTGCACGGCGAACGGCTTGGCCCCAACCAAGGAGACCGAGGGGCAATTCTCTGGGCCGCCGCGAAGGGAAAAAGAAGACTTCTGGCAGCGGCAGACCAACACTTCAGCCCTGAACAGAGTCTTGGCCTTTGAGCTTTACCAGGACTTGGCCACCAGAACCGCTGGCCAGCAGCAGCAACAGCAGCAGCAGCAGCAGCTCAACATCTTGTTCTCACCCCTTGGCCTGGTGTCAGCTCTGGTCCTGCTGTCCCAGGCGTCCGGGCCTGAGAGTCAGAGCCAGGCCTTGGGGGCGCTGGGGCTGGCAGCCAACTCCACAGAGGAGAGCGTGGAGGCTACCATGTCGGCTCTGGTGGACCTGTTGCATAATCTCACTCTGCAGGAGGGAGGAGTTTCAAGGGGGGTCCAAAGGGCAGAGTTGGAGGATGGAGCTGGAAGAGAAGAAGGGACTGGGGCCACTAAAGAGGCCGGCGCTGGAGAACCCGAGGGTCAAAACGCAGATGATGTAGAGAATGTAGCAGAGGGCACGGCCGGGAGTGAGGACCGAGTTCGTGCCGGGGCCCGTCTGAGAGTGTGGAGCGGCCTCAATGGGAAGAGCTCTCCAGACTATGAAAGTTTTTTGTCCAGGAACGTCTCGCCCGCCGGCGGAGGTGCCGCCGTCTTCAATGTCAGCCTGGAGACGCTGGTGAAAGACTTGCAAGCCTCCGACAAACCCGAACTTAACAATTATGTGTATCTCAAAGGTAGCTCTTGGGTTGGCTGAGTGAAAGTGATGAGAGATGTTGATGAAAGTGTCCCCAGGTTCAGACGGCAGGTTTCTTGAGACAAGGTTGGAAGATATTCGTAGGATGCGTTGGAGTCGGAAAAAAATACATGACCGGGAAATATTCTACTGGGAGTTTTAAAGGCCCCAAGCGTGTTTAAGTGAACTTTTTATTTAATTAACTAATTTATTTTTCCCCACTGAAAACACGCATGAGTTTTCTGTTAAAATTTTGCTCACTGGGCCTTTTAATATAAGGTAATATTATTAATATTAATATTACTACTACTACTACTACTACTAATAATAATAATAATATGGGATCTTTCTGAATTTTTTAAAGTAAGTTTGATTTTGAGGCTAAGTTGGCTAAACTATTGTTCGGCTGAGTTGCTCATCATTGCCAAAAAACCCATCGACCGTCTGAAAGGTCTCCGGATGTCACAGGTTCATGGGAGACGGCACTTCGTTTAGATCAGAAGCCTGCACATGGCTGTACGAACCGTGCAAGGCAGAGTCCACTTAAGCTTTTGTGGCACGGCTCGAGACGTCCACAAGGACGAAGTTGTGCGGTTGAGCAAAACAGCTGAGGAGTCTCGATAGGAAAAAAAAATCGGAGCAATTCAAATTCAGCTCACGAGTGGCTGCGGGCTTACCGAGAAATTTTGGGGACATCTGCAACACCATGACGCATGATAAAACCGCATTTTCGAGTGGGTGCTTATGACGAGCAGCCCCAAAGCTGTGCAATAACCCTGCTGTTTAATGTCCACCTTGATGGCTCGCCACTTGTCAGGTGGGGGGGATTATGTTGGAATTTACTGCCTTCATTACCGCAGATGAAATGAAAAATGGGCCTCAAAATTAGAAACAAATCAGCATTTTTGTCCGCCAAGAACGTCTTCAGCTCCTTGAAAATGAGCAGATCTACAGCTCCAAGGTCCTGTTCGGCCTCAACTTGCTGGGCAACACTCGCAAATCCAGTTCAGACGTGTCAGCGTGGCAGGTTGTGGCAGTAAAATCAGACAGCGAGGCCCTTTTTGTGCAAGCGATTCATTTGGCCACAATTTATGCGTAACCTCTTCCATCTTCTTTTCTATTGCCGCTGCGTCAATCAGGTCGCCTGCCGTTCGAGCGACGCCCCGCTGTGCCGCAGCGCTTCCAGCTGAATGCCACCGACGGCGTGGACGTGGCCATGATGTTCGGTGACGACTCGTCCGAGGTGATGATGCTGTACGACACCAACTGTTCGGCTACGGTGGTGCAGCCGGCCCAGTCGGAGCGCCTGGCCACGCTGCTCCTGCTGCCCAAGGCCGAGCTGCAGCCCCTGGAGGAGTGTCTCTCCGACGCCCGCATGAGATTTTGGATCAACAACCTGAAGCCGGGGTACGTCGGGCAGCTCTGATCCAGAGACCCGCCCAATATTGACTTATAAGAAAGTGTTTGACAAAAGAAAAGAAAATTGTAAACCAAAATGCCCAATTCCGCAAGGTGAAAATTTAATTTTTTTTAAACACAAAAACCCCAGATATCAACCATCTTCCTCATATCTTCATCTGTGTTTTACCTAATGTTAGGTCTTTGATTATCTTATTTCACCTCTTCGAAAACGCCACACAGATCGACTCTTTTCCAAGAGGCAAGATGATCTACCGACGGTTTCATGAGGAGTGTGAGCTTTCTTCAAAAATACAAAAGCAATTATCTTAGTTAACTTACAAAGAGTGATGTCCTCTGTTAGTATTAGACCTTTTTCACTCCAGACTACTCCGTAAAATAATGAGTCACATCTCCTCGACTGGGAGAGACTCTGGCTCTTTCGTATAAGGCTACTATGCATGCAGAACTAGCGTTAAAAGTTAAAACTAGGAATACCAGGCACTAATGATCCCGTTTTCAGGACAATGTGATGTAAATGTCACTGCATTTCTGCAGATTACAAGTAAGTGTGTCCCAGACGGCACAATTCTATACTTTGCATTTATATGTTTTGCATCCTTAATTTTGTAAAGTGTGTTCTCACTGGGATTAAGTGCAAATGCACAACACCATTACCTCATTCAGAACAGTCTTAAAAATTGAGGTGCCAATTTTCGTGGTGACTGGAGCTACTTAATAAGCTTTAGCTTTCAATTTAAATCCAACTCTTAAATTTTTCAAAATGTGACATGGTAATAGTAACGACTTGTCAATGTGTTTTTGCAAAGTTTGTTGGGTTTGCGATGATTTGCGCTTGCTAGTTGCCTGCTCGCCAACGTGCTTCAAACTCCAAACTGCAGCAGTGAATTGCAATCAATCAGCATGAACAGTGTAATCATTACACTGTTCACAAATAAACCCAAATTCACATTACAATTGTGAATTTGGGTTTATTTGTGATGAGCTGTTGCCTTCACTGTAGAACATTCTTGGTTGGTTCCACTGCAGACAAGCTGTAAAATATTCCCAAAACCTGACAGCTAGCGTTGGTAGCAATCAATTCTAGTAAATGCAAAACAGCAGTGATTTATTTTGGGGAAAAAATGCTCCACTGAGATTAATGTTATGCACTGAGTATACTAATGAAAGTCACAGGCTTAACAACGCTACCAAAGGATGCTAATTGGTCTAATGCGTCAGCCGACTGTCTCCCCTAACAGTTTATATAATAATAGCTCCAAACCACTGCATGTGAGTGTATAAACCCAAGGGCTAGCATGCACGTACAGTAAGTTATTGTGCACATGTTCCAGGACCTGTCTTTTATGAAGTATGTTTGCTTATCCTTGAGCTTGTATTGATCTGTGACAGGCCACCAGTTCCCCCGCACTCACTTACCCTCTGCCATCTGCTAGTATGATGAATGGTGCTGAGTAGATTCAAACTCAGCAGTAATTGCTGCTCTCTGTTCCCAGTTAGTGAAAGTATGAGATACAAGCCATAACGAGACACACACACATTGATTATTTTTTCCACAGGCGGGCAGAAATCCTTTTCCCAAAGTTTCAATTGAGGAAATCGTACGGTTTGGAGAGCCTCTTGAGGAGCGCGGGGATAACAACCATTTTCTCAGAGTCTGCAGACGTCTCCAGAATATTGCGAGAGAGGGCGCTCAGACTGGTCAAGGTTAAGGATTCGTTTTGATTAACATTGTGCACTGAAAAGTGACAATGCAATGACTTTTAATTTTGCGTTGCAACACTCAGGGTTCTCAAGAGGTCATGCTGGAAGTGGAAGAGACAAAGTTGGACCAAGGGGGTAGACCCGACATCCCTCTGGACTTCTCCGTCCCACCGAGAATTACCTTCAACCGACCCTTCATGCTGATAATCTATGACAACCTCACAGGGCTTGTCCTGTTGATGGGAAGGATTGTGGATCCCACAGATGTCTAATGGAATAAACATACTCAATTTACCACTATATTGTTTTTTCCCTGTCATCAGAACCTTTAAAAAATAATTTCCGCAATGCCAATGGATGATTTGTTTGAATATCCTGCCATTAACATTTTTCCCTTTTTGATTTTGATATTTTCAATTTACATTGCCACCCACCCGCTGGTGAAAAGATAGCTCACCGACCGCCTTGTGGACATGTCACAGTGGCATTTAGCTCATTGATGAATGGCAGTGCGTTTGACAGAGTAGGACAGCAGATCTATCAAAAGTAACAAAAATGTCAACCCATTAATCAATACGTGTCCAACAACTCATCTACCAAGAGATGAGGTGTATTGTTAATTTTCACTTTAGGTTCCCCAACTAAACTTTTTAACCGATTGCGTAATGCAGCGTGTAGGACTTGAGGCATTTTCCATTAGCGGTGAGAGAGACAAAGAAACTTGTATATTTTAACATCAAGGTGTCGGGCTTGTCAGTTTTTGTGCAAGTGGGAAGACGTCTGATGCAATCAGGTGTAGAGCAACTCATTTTCTTACCAAAGATGAGCGGAGCGAGTCGGATTGCATCAGTAGAGATAGTATGCCTGCTATCTCATAGAGAAGCAGAGTTAATATTTAAACAAACTGTCAGCTGACTGTCAAGCCTGGATATAAGGGAGGACATTACTGTTGAACTGCCTGCAGCAGAGAGGACACCCAGGGTAAGTGAGGCACTTTGGCAAATGCATGCATACATTTGTATTTCCTACACTTGCAAAACCAAGGCAAAATGCAACTGCGCTAGCCATGGGCTGCACTGAGCAATAAGGGGTTTCACTTTTTGAAAATTAATTTTACTTAAAGTGGTCGAGACTGACTAATTTTCTCTGTCCTGGACAGGCTGTAAACATGCGGGGATTCATTGCTAGTTGCACAGTTGCAGCCTTTCTGCTGGCTGTGGCTTTAGCAAACCACCATCATGGCCAGCACAACGGCCACCACCACGGCCACCACGACCACCATCATGACACCATGGCTTGCCACAAGATCGCTCCCCATAATGCCGACTTTGGCTTTGCTGTCTACAAAAGTCTGACTGCCAAGACCGATGCTGGGAAAAACATTTTCTTCTCACCCCTGGGCATCTCCTCAGCCTTGGCCATGTTGGCCAAAGGAGCCAGAGAAGAAACCTACAATCAGCTGGTCTCCGCACTGGGCTACAGCAGGCTTACCCAGGACCAGATCGACGAAGCCTATTCTCATCTGTTCTCCATGATCCAGTCCAGCGACGGCAACCAAGCGTTGTCCGTTGGCAACGCAGTGGCTGTTAGACAAGGCTTCAGTCCTCTGCAGATGTACCAAACCGATGTTGAGAGGCATTACTCTGGAAAGCTCTTTGACGTCAACTTCAGCGAACCTGCCTCTGCTGCTGAGGAGATCAACAGGTACATTGCAGCCAAAACGCATAACATGATCCAAGACCAAGTGAAGGACCTTGACCCTGAAACAGCCATGGTTCTGATCAACTACATTTATTTCAAAGGTAGGTTTCAGATCGGGAACCGATCATCCGATGATAGGCTACTTAACATACCACCATCAATTGGTCTTTGTCTTTTTATGTCTTTCAATCAAGCGAACAGGGTTTGGTTTGCGCTATCTTACAAGTTGCCCGAGCTTTGCTAATAACTTTCCTCCAATCTGTGTGTGTCAATAGGAGAGTGGGAGAAGCCATTTGATGCCGATCTGACAGAGAGGCAGGATTTCCAGGTGGACGAGAACACCACGGTCCAGGTGGACATGATGAAAAGAACCGGCCGATTTGATTTCTACTATGACTTTGACAACAACACCAAAGTTATCATGGTGCCCTACAAGGGCAACACCTCCATGATGATTGTTCTGCCTGATGAGGGCAAGATGAGCGAGCTGGAGGGCAAAATCAACAAGGACCTCCTCAGGAATTGGCATGACCAATTGGGACGAGGGTAAGAGATGATGTTTCAGTTCCTGATTGACGTTTTCTAATGATGCCCGCCTGTTCACCTGATTCTGTTCAGATTTAATGAAATCTTTACCGTTAACCTTATGAACAAGCTGTAACTGCATATGCAAAATATTTTGACCCAAGCAATGTTTTGCTTGTCAGCTCTGTGGATCTGTTCCTGCCAAAGTTTTCCATCAATGCCGACGCCTCACTGGACAGCACACTGAGGGAAATGGGAGTAACTAATGCTTATGGTGACAGTGCTGATTTCTCTGGGATATCCACAGAGGCAAGACTCAAGATCTCAAAGGTATGGCATGCTAAACAGTGCCACACAATGGTTGAGTATGGACATGTACAACAACGCACGTAAGATTTTGCGTAGCACACTGATTTGCAACCTCTTCTTTCCTACCACCAGGTTTCGCATCGCGCTGCCCTGAGCGTCGATGAGACAGGAACAACGGCGGCTGCCAGCACCGTTGCTGAGATCATGCCCATGAGCATGCCAGAAATCATGAAACTTAACAGGCCGTTCATGATCTTCCTCCTGGAGGACTCCACCAGGAGCATCCTGTTCATGGGCAAGATCAACAACCCCACAGCCATGTAAAGACATTAGCGGAAATCAGTGGCTTTTGTTTTTTTTTTGTTCTTTCATTTTAATTCAACTTAGCTCTTCTAAGGTTTACTGTGGAAAGAAGCTTAAATCCACTCAAATGGACCAATGAAGTGCGAGCATGTGTGAGTTTGTAAAAGCCAGAATATTTTTTGGTATAGGACTCAACCATTAGTGGACAAACCCATTAAAAAAATCTGCCACATCTTTAGGTTATTGTGCTATTGCTGTCTTGAATAGGTAGCAAAATAAAGACTTGCCATGAACTTTTGTTTTTTTCATTTCAGTTATTTATGTCAACCAGGCATAGACCAGGAGTGAATAACTCATAGGTTGATGGGAGTATTTTCTTCAAAATAAAATTAAAAATATATTGTGTCTTGCACGCCGTGCTAAACCTTTGCTACTGCACTGGAGGTCATTCCCAACAAGAGCAGAAGGAGAAGCCACGCATTAAGAGCGTTCAAGATGACCATTAACCTGCTGATATCAATGGCAAAGTTTCAACGGATTGCAGGAAAAAAAAAGAACAATCAATTTGCACGGCTCCTCAACTGAAGTCACTGCAGCCATTAGACACCAACTTGACTCTCAGGCCTCACAGATCGCGGTAAGTTGAATGCAGTGGTCTAAGTGCTTGTCCAATGTGTAACACAACCAGCGAAAAATGAAAAATATTTATTTTTTAATAGAATATTTTCAAGCGGAAATAGAGAATTATTAAAACCACTGCTGGATATCGAAA
Organism: Thamnaconus septentrionalis; assembly: GCA_009823395.1. Classification (NCBI taxonomy): domain Eukaryota; kingdom Metazoa; phylum Chordata; class Actinopteri; order Tetraodontiformes; family Monacanthidae; genus Thamnaconus; species Thamnaconus septentrionalis. The sequence goes on along the minus strand of CM020519.1, from coordinate 9,272,787 downwards.
GGAGCATAAAGATTTTCATAGAATTTCATAGTATTTATACGTGTATATACGTGTATATGTATATACGTGTATTATTATACGTGTGTATACGTGACAGGAACACATATGGGACACTACGATATTGCACATACAAGGTTGTGGTATATAATAGTGTCATTATGTACACATATCTTGAAATATTTGTTGACATACGTATGAATGTAAGTATGAAAGAATCATAACATGCATCCCAGCAACCTGGGTAGAGTTAACTCAACATCGTTTTCAGGTCATTTTTAGATTGTTTTTTTCTCTCTCCATCCTTTGGCTCGCTCCATATGCTCCTCAGCATGTACTTCAATTCCAGCCACCAGCATCTCCATGGGGGGCAGTAATCCAGAGCAGTAAGGCTCCATTGTTGACGGTTGAATGAATGTAACTTGTTGCAGCTCAAAGTGTCTGCCACACAAGCGGGTATACCACGACTACAGATGCCGTCTTCCTCCTTTCTTTTGGGTGATCGCTTCAGGTGCAGCCACAGCCAACCATCTGCCTCCATCTAACCTAATCCTCTGCAAAACCAACTCACTTCCTGTCCTCATTCACAACATCCATAAATCTCCTCTTTGCTCTTAGCCCAGACCTCCAGTCTGCCGGTTCCAGCCGTAGCATCCTTGCACTGAAATATTCACTGTCCCTCCTCGGGACAAGTCCAAACCATCTCAGTCTGGCCTCTCTGGCTCTCCAAAACATCATAACAGAGTCCCTGATCCTGTCCACCCTGGTGACTTCCGAACAGAAGCTGAACATTTTAATCTATGCTACCTCTTCTTCAGTGTCAAGAGACAAGAAGACAATTCATTTTTATTATTTTTTTGACTTTCTATGTACTTCTGCTTGGCAGAATCTTGGCAGACAGTAGCAAATTGTTATTAGATTTAATTACTAATAAAACACAGAACCATTAGTTTAATTTCATTTCAACCATCCAAAACTTTTGGTGCCTAAAAAAAAAAGAAAAAAATACATGACCTCACATGGACGTGTCACAGTGTTTGGCTGACTGAAGGAGATAATGAATAGTAGACAGTTTGCTTTGCAAGTCAACACAATCAATAAGGACAGGAATGTTTTTGTCTATCAATCTGGTTGTACGCCAATAAAGACAATTGGTCACTTGACCCCTCGCTCCCTCACGGTCAGGCTTTTATTTTATGCCTACACGCAAACAAATAACACAAACTCAACCATTAAAATATCATGATATTTGAATGTATTTTCTTCAGCCAGATACAGACACATGTTCTGGTCTGTTTTCTGACTTATTACCTGATGCAATGACAAGATTAAGGGCATTATTTTTTTCTTTTATCATTTAAAAGTTGTCTATTTGCTATTTAGAATATTTATCAATAACTAGACATTGCTAATGCAAATTAATAAATACGTACTTCACTCATTTTGGTCAATCCATTTTTTTTGCCACCATTTTTATACTTGTCTTAGAAGAGAATAAATCTTTTTTAAGTCTTAGACACAAAATTGTGTCTCAAAATATCAAATTATTTTCTTTTTTTTATAGCAAATTTGATTAAAAAAAATAAATAAAAACCATTTGATTCTTTTTTGCCACACATTGTCTCCAGTCTCACTTGTAGTGTGCTGCACATCTCATTTATTTGTTTACCTCCATCATCCGTGTGGCTCAGCTGGTGTAAAACTCTTTGCGGGAAGTGGCGGCTCGAGCTCATCCACGTCTATTATTTTCTATCGCTCGCTGGCAGCAGAGCCGAGGCCGCACAACCTGATGGCCATCAGCCTCACGCCGGTCTTCGCCCTTTGACCTGTCAACAGCTGCGCTGCAGCAGCGCTTACGCAAGCGGTACACATACACTTTGTCACTCGTTCCCTGCGGCCTCCACCCGAGTCAGCGCCCACGCGCTCCTGAGTACAAATCCAAGAGAGAGTTGAGAGGAGAAGCTCTCTTGAACGTCCTCCTCCATCTCCTCCTCCAACAGGAGCGCAGAAACATCTGCTGCAGGATTTGTTGTTGCTTTTCCCCCACGTAACTGCTATCACGCACCCACCGTTAAAAAAAAACAAACAAAAAAAAACTGACCTGAAAACATCAGGTCCCGCTTTTCTCAAATATTTGTTTTCCCAATTTTCTTCTTACTCGCTCTATGTTGCGTAAAACAACACGCAGACACCCCATTTATTCCAGGAGGGAGGTTTTCAAGTCTCACTTTAAGATTGTTTTTTTATGATTTCATCAAGAATTGGAAGTTTTACATCAGGGGTTGCGGTAGCGGTGCCATACGCCAAGCACCAATAACTTTTACAGAAAAAAAAAATAATAACCACCTTGCAGACCTACTGTACCATCAGCCTGTTCACAGGTGGCGCCCTCACCTCTACATGCGAAAGCCAAGTTAGAAAGCTCCTAGCTACATGAACAAAAAAATGACAAATTCCGCACAGTTGACAGTGAAATCAGGACATTTCGTAGAGAATAAACAGGGAAGAATTCTGTTTCCAGGGGACAATAATCTTTTCTTTAGTTTTGACCAAATATCATTTATCAAAACAACGGCAACACATCGGCTGTCACTTTGGGTGATATTACACTCTATGAAACGGTGATACTTTGATTTATTTGTCCATGTATTTATGTAAAACCACCTTCCTTACTTATGCAGCTGAAATGCATAATTTCCCCCTTCTGCTATTACCGTTAGTGGCTAATGCTTTGATGCTGTGAGAGAAAAGGTGTGTGTGTGTGTGACCTCCTGCCTCTCATCCTTTGCCTTACCTCAGCCAGGCACACACACACACACACACACACACACACACACACACACACACACACGTTCAAATCAAATGCACGTCATCTCGCCATTAGGGGGCATTGCAGCGCCACAGAAGCAGAGCCAGAACCAGAGCCAGGGCTGGCTGTCCGTGCACCTCGCCATTGTTCGGCGTGCTCCGGCGCTCACCTCGTAATTTAGAGCCAAATTAAAGCGCGCCGCTCGTCCATTCATTGCTCTACTTTACACATCAAAGTCGGACGAGCCGAATTCGCGGAAGGTCATGCAGAGGCCTCTTCCTCTTCTCATCTCTTATCATCCGTGCCAGCCACATTAAAGGGCCGCGTGGGGGGCTACGACCGAAATGATGCCGCCGTTTTGTTCTCCGCATCAACCGAACGCGGCGTAAACAGGGAGAAAATGGCGCCAAAGCTTTGATCTCGGCAGAGGACAATAAACAGGAAAAATAAACAAACAACAACAACAACAAAAAAAAAACCGATGTTCCGATCACAGATGAGTAATTTATTTGGCAATAACAACACGGGTGGGTTGTTTAGGGAGACGAGATTGGGAGATCACAGCAGAGATCATTTAAAATGCAGTTTTTAAAGCCCCCGCGAATCGAATCCCCGCCGCCAGCGAGCTCTGGCATCGTTATTGTCCGCCGGGGGGGCCGTGCACAGAACTGAGCACGGCGGGAAGTGGGGGGGGTTCTGGACCGGCCCCCGGCGCGGCCGATAAAAACCTCGTAAAAGTACACAGGGACGATACGGAGCCGAGTATCGCAGTACAACCCTGTTTAAATGTTCATGAGAGCGCAGAGGTTGACAGAAGGAGGCAGCTCCGGCATCAAAGGCAAACAATGAGGGGAGGAAACTGATAATGTGTATTATTTATGGCCGCCTTTGCTGCAGACGGCAGAGACGTATGTCGGCGGGGAAGGGAAAAAAAAAAAAAAAAAAAAACAACAAACTCCGGCACCTTTTCATGTGGAGGCCTCGGTGGCGGTGAGATAAACTTGCCAGAAAGTCAAGCGGGGACGTTTGCACGTGCGACGCCGCTCGCCTGTGATGTTTTATTACAGTAACTTGTGGCGACGTTACCAAAGTGCATCACTCAACTGACTGAGCTGACCCATGCACACACACACCCATGGTAGACTGTGCATGTTTTTTTTTTGTTTTTTTTTAAAAACGTCTTTGCGATGCCATGTGATGGCTCTCGCTCTGTTGACAAATGGGATTAGACGACGCGAGATTCCACGCAGGACCCGCTGTGTTGGAGGATCGGCTTCCTCCGAGGCTCCGTTTCTACTGTATCAGCGTAGGTCAACCCCTCCCGCCCCCGCGTGTCCCGCACTGTCGCGTCGCATCGCATCGCCAAACGGAGTAGTGTGTTGCGGCTCGGGGTGTCGTGGCATCACGCAGCTGTTCGGCACCCTTGGAGGTGTCTTGTGAAACTGCTGACGGTCTGTTAAGCGACACACTTGGACATTTGTCTCTAACTTTCTGAGGACTTGTAGTGACTCGGATTAATTTTTTGGGGGCCTAAACCTGAATGTTCAAAAGTCTGCACTCTTCTCCCAATAATCCATCCATCCAACACCCTGCTTTCTCCTGCACTCAGGCTCGCTGAGAGTCCAGACTTTGTTGGATGTCAGCGTCATCTACTGTTAATTACGCCTGGAATGTTAATTTAATGGATATGCATAATAAAGCACAAGAAAATGCCACCTGACGCCTCTGGTTCTTTGGCAGGAGTGCAGATGTACAGTTAGCCAGGCACACGCAAGAAGCTCTGCTGAGAAAGGTTCAAACTGTCGCTATTTCGGTTCTGTCTGACATTTATCCGCCTTTGCCTCGGGAGATCAAGTCACACGCTCCAAAAAAAAAAAAAAAAAAAAAAGAGTCTCACTAAAGATGTCGACAAACAAAGGGGACAAGCCAGAAACAATTCACAAGTTTTCTATGCGTGCAAAAACGAAAGTAGCAGTTTCTGAAAATTAAAGGACCAGAAACTACAAAAAAGTGCTTTCAAAAAAGTTTCAAATGAAGCTCTTTGATAGAAGAACAATTGCATAAAAACAATAGAAATATAACACAGCAAAACTGTGAAAGCTAAAATCAGCCTAAAGCAACACCCGATACACGAAGAAGAGAAACAACGAGTTTAGTTTTGCACTGGAAAGTTTACCCTTTTTGGCCAAAATTTTTATGTATTTTGTTTGATTGCTTGTGTGAAACAAATCAATATTTAAGTCTTAGTTGAGCTGCTACAACCAACAGAGCTGCGTAATGACATTTTAGAGAGGAAAATGTCACTTCAGATTAATATCTGTTTGTGTTGCCAAGTTCAGGTGAACTCGTTCAGACAGGATTGCTCCTGTCTGGCCCCACCATGGTTACGGGGAAAGGCCAAATACAGGCAACTGGCAACCAGCTTCTTTATCTCACAGCGGAAACAACATTTCTGTTTATTCCTGTGTATACTGCGTCATGTTACATATGAATAGCAAGTGCGTTAGCTTACATGGTAACTGGGATACACTATGGGCAGATGGGAGCAAGGCATTGGTCCGACCTCCCATTAGTCCGACAAATTGCCCATTGGACCAACCTGCCCTAACCCTAAACCTCACCCTAACTGTAACCCTAATCCTAATAGGAAGTCGGACCAATGGGCAATTTGTCGGACTAATGGGAGGTCGGACTAATGGGCACTTAGATTGCTTCATGACGTGCACTCATCAACATGCAAAAAATCCCAATACAGTAGATGGACATGACTACCCTTCAATAAAGTTAATTCTAACCCTTAGTTTGAGCCCTTCTGGGGACATTGACGTTGGTCAAAAGAAGTTGATGGGACAACGCCCAGATTTTCTGACCACCATGAAGAAATGCAGGCTCCCTATCTTTGTCATCCCATCGCTCTCCATGGGCAACTTGGCTGCCCTGTGAATAAGGTCCACAATGTGGATTTATGTCCTATCATCAGCCTCCGTCGGCATAGTGGGAAATGTAGCAAATGGGCAAAGTTCACGTTGGGCGAACTATCACTTTAATTCTACCGCTTTTAGTTCAGATATATAAACAGGACACAAGTGTCCATTCAAGAGGCTGCCATTCTGTTACTGGACAAGGACTAATCAAAGTACAGCAGTGCAGTGGTCAAGCCAAGAAGACGAGAGGACTATTAGTTGATTAGAAGAGCAGAGATGTTTGGCCATTATTTATTTGTGAGCAAAAAAAAAAACCCTTTCCCAACCAAGGCCGTGCTGAAGTGGCACCGGGCCCCGGCGGCTGTAGAGTTTTCAAGGCCCAATCTGAACTGGCTCTGACACGGCCCTGACTCTCAACACGTGTTCTCGGCCTGTGGTTGTTCCGCACAATGAAGAGGTCAAGAAATTTTTCTGAAGCAGCCACAGCACATTCTTCAAGTTCTTTAAAAGTGTCTTTTCTTTGTGAAACTACGGTGGAGTTGAGGTATTTATTTTTCCAGTGCGTTTGAGCTTCAAGATTACAAAGGCTTTCCGTAGAGAATTCACAAGAGAATCTTACTCGTCTGCTCTTGGTCCCAAGAAATGCATTTAATTTTTTATTTTTCCAATTCCACCAGGGTACAGAGCAGTCAAGCACACAGTCGGGCTCTGTACATTGTCAGTCCTTATGGGAACCATATAATACAAATAAATTGAACCATATCATTAATAGAGTCAATATTTTGTACATTCAGATTATGCTATTTCTACTGCACCATTCCAAGATTAAAGAATGTATGGACATATCGCAGCTAGATAAAAGTGTCCATCGAACAGCACATTTTCAGACATTTTTACTATGTGCTATTCTTGCTAATGTCAGTGTAGTCCTCCAATCAGAAACCAGCAAGTTGCTTCTCAGGAAAAGGACACCGCCAGTCATGAAAGCAGTCACACAGATAAAACAAGTTAACTAACTAGCTAGCGGTGAAAGTTTGCAGTTAGGCTTGAGAAGTTTGTCGTGCTCAAGTCCCTCTCCTTGATTTTGTTTTAAAGGATATTAGATCTCCATGTGAGGAAGTCTGTAATATGGCCCCGGGGCTTTAACGATGTCACATCAATGTCAAAGTGTTGTTGTCGAGCTAATAGGCCGACAGCCTTGATGCTGTGCTGAGGCGCTGGAGGGTTTTATTTTGGGGTGTCTACACCTCAGGGCTTTTCAAAAAAAAAAGAAAAGAAAAGAAAACATTAAAATAAATTGCTTAAATTTTGACTTTTGGGATTTTCTGTTAATAATTTAAACTTTATTGCAGTGTCCAGGCGTTTCCTTTTGTTCTTTGAATCTCCAAGAAACAACCACACACACAAACCTGCCTTTGTCAAATGTCAGGGGCCCCCGGGCTTGAACGCAGCCTGCATTAACACAGCAGTGTTGCTAAATGTTCAAACCCTCCATGGTGATAAATAACTTTAATCAAAAACAGTTTTAAACTATCAAATACCCTGGAGGTCATAAAGAAGAGGATGTAACTCTTTTTAAAAAATTACTTTTAGTGCCCAGTGTGTGATCTGCTGAACAAAGGTTATGAATAATTATGTTGTGTTTCAAAGGCCCGGTCTGTCAGATTCAAAAGGATCTATTCGTATTAAAAGGCAATAGAAGATCATAAAATTATGTTTTAATTTGGATAAAGTAAAAACATAAGCCTAACTGAAAAGGCAAAATGCAACAAATGATAAATACACATGTATTGATTTGTTTTTATTATGCCTTCTTATACACTAGATGCTAGTAAATCTTACGGACTGGGCCATCACATGTACTATGACCTGTACAAATTCCCATTAGAGTCACAATAGCTGGGTCACATGACACAGAGACCAATGGAAGACATCAAGAAATTAAAGATCCCCTTTTGGACTATTTTTCATCCAAGACACAAGTAAATCCAAAAACCTCTTTAGAAAAACCACATACTTAGCCTTTTGTTTGCAGCCTCTTTCTAAAACTGGTTCTATCTTGGAACCTGCCATGTTTGGCAGGAGAGAAACAGGCTTTTTATCATGTCCTGGGAGCTGCAAAAGCTTTATCTGAATAACCAGATATCGCATGTGCCCATGCAATCACACCTGTCTTCTTACACCTGGCTGTCACACCTTGAGCGTGTGATGAGGTGCCGAAAGACGTCTGCTTGTTAATGAACGCATGCCATCAGCAAACACATGCCATCAGTCAACGGTGTTTTCACTTATTGTAAGTGAAAACGCTGTGAGTGGTTGAAACGAGCTCTGAGTTTGGACTGTTATTCTCTGAACCTTGGCAAGCTAGCTGTCATCCGAGTTTAGCATCAAAACAGGAAGCAGGAGAAACGCTGTATCCCTGTTCACCTCCGGGGGCAGTGAGACAGATTTACATGCTTTCACAACATTATTGATTCAGTGTAAAAGCCAAGATGTTCCTTCCCTGTCAGCTTTTTCTGACGTCTGCATTCTGGGTATATGCTGAATTAAAGTTTTGGACAGTTTTGAAAGAATGATACTTTAACATAACATAAAAACGACTTTATGCAGTTTATCCTCCACGTTTCAGGATCCACACAAGATTACTTTAATAATTTCTTGTCTCTGTTTTTTTTCTCAAGCACATTACTGTTTAGTGGGAATGGATTTAGGATCACCGAGCTCACTGATGTCTGACCAGCGGCGAGTAGAAAGTACAGCTTGCTGAGTGTTGAGAAGAGCAACCTCGGTATCCCACATCCAGCTAAACCCCCGAATCCAGAGACAAAGTCAGAGGTGAACTCATATCCACTCATGCTGTTATTTCTCACTATCATCCTGACCCCTGATGGTGATTTTTCACTCCGTTACAGGTGAAACAACAGGACTTTGCTGCACTCTGCACCTGAACTCCTGAAAGTGGCACACCGAGGAACGATAACACAGAGACTCGGGGCTGTAAAATACTGCAGCTGCCATCTTAGCCCCCGGCACTGGGATTGCAAGCCAACGCTGCTTTCAGCCCGGCAGTGTATCCACAACAAAAACGAGCTGCAATGTAGCTTGAGACGTGACTGAAGCGAGGAAATAAAAACAAATGTAAAAAATAAAGACCCCCCGCTTGCCACCAAAAACTGTAAAGACTGTAGCGCCAAAATCGACTCCCTGGATTCCACATCAACGCGAAGATGGGTCTTTCTTAAATGTGAAGAGCTGAAGTGACTGGTGATGCCATGGATTAGTTGGGAAACGGTCATCAGCTCGAGTGGATGATAATCGAGGGGAACGTCTGCCTCTGATTGCTCGCCACTGTCAGAAGCCCTAAGATTCTTTCCACTGGCGACTCGGAGACAAGAGGAATCAATGAATCATTTATTATGTCCAGTGCTTAATGAAAAGGCCGCGCAGTGGGCGGGTAAAGTGCTGCCAAGAAGAAGTCTTTCGCGAGGCTCTACTTTTTTTTTTTTTTAACCTCCGGCGCGATGTCACAATCAGTTTAATACTCTGCCTTCTTGTCCTCCGCTATTGATCCTCGGCTTAATGGCTTTTCTTACACAAACCTCGTTCAAAGTGCACTTTATTGCTGTTGTTTCAACCCGTCAATACTTCCTTAGTCCATCCGTCCGTCAGCGTGTCTGCACGCCTATGCATCTTCTTGACAAATCCCATATTCTACGTCTTTTTTGGATCTTTATGTCTCATCCTGGCCTCCGGTGGAGCAGTCTCGCATGATTAATTATCCAGATCTCCGGGAACCTTTGCAGCTATATTCATATTTCAATACTTTTAAAAGGTCCCATGCGATGCAAAATTCACTTTCGCTGTTCTCTGCATCTGTCCTGTCAGCGAACTCGGGAACGGCTTTACTTCCAATAGTTTCAGTTCTTTCACATTTCACAACTTCTTCTTCTTCTTCCGCATTATCAGGAGTCGGGTCGCGAGGGCAACAGTCTCAGCAGAGATGACCAGACTTCCTTGGCCTCAGTCACCACCTCATTCCCAGGCCAGCCGAGGGACGCAGTCCCTCCAGCGGGTCCTGGGTCTTCCTCGAGGCCTCCTCTCGGTGGGACATGCCGAGAACTCCTCTCCAGGAGGCATCTGAAACAGATGCCCGAGCCACCTCAGCTGGCGCCTCTCGATGTGGAGGAGCATGTCGCCAGTGCAAGGTTACAGCAAGGTGACCACACTTTGCTATCACGTGGACAATGAGAGGATGTTGAGATACGCTGATGATAATGAAATCAGCCTCATCCATTCCTCTCCTCTGGCCTGTTCATTTCAGGTAGTGACCACAGCCAATCACGTGCCTCTATCTCACCCTATCCTCTCCGTCTCCTTGACTCACATCAACTAGCTTCATGTCCTCTTTCACATTTCTTCTTTGCCAGTTCTTCTACCGATGTAGTCACTGTCACTCTTCTAAATCTCGTCAGTCTCTCTCTCTCTGACTTTAGCTTGAAAACATCTGACACGCTCTGATGTCTTCATTCCTGATGAGAAGATGCTACTACTAGGTCTACTACCACTACAACTTTTAAACTTGAAGTGATAAGAAAGAGCAAAAAAAAAAAAGAAAAAAAAGTGAAGTGCTCCACAAGAGGAAACAGGATGGCGTGCTCTCCCCAGGCCTCCCGTTCATCAAGTGTCTGCTCTCTTTGGTGGATGTCAGATGTTTCCTCGGCTGGACGGCACGGGTGCAGCATGGGGCCTTGTTAACGTTCTCCCGGCGGTTTATGTGTCCGCCCGGCTGCGTGAACTGCGGCCCTGGGATTTACAGCGCCTCGTTCCCGCGCCGCCATAAAGCCCTCGTGTTTATAAATGTTAATGCCCCTGATTTATATTTGAGCGTCAAACTTTACGTCGCGGTTGAACGGTGCGTTAATGAGGAGGGACGGGACGGCATGGACAGACAGATGGATGGAGACGTGGGAGACGGTGGCGCTTGAGAGGGGGGGAAAAAGATTTCCCATGATGCCGTCTTCTTCCTCTCCCCCATTTTCGTTCCTGGCCACATTTGTCACGAGAGATTGTCGCTTCTGCCGTCGATCAATTATGGATGTGACTTGTCGGAGCTGCCACACGACTCCAGGCAATGTCGCCGCTGATGATTCTGAGGATGATGATTACTCTAATGATGATGACGACGATGATGGTGGTGATGACGACGACGCCTCTTTGTTATGGTGATTAATAACTTGATCTTCAGAGCAGCTTTTGAGCTCCTCGCTACAGATGACATCTCTCACGCTGATAATATCTGCCGCGCGTGGAGGAGATCCAGAGAGGAAGCGAGTGCCCCCCCACCCCTCCTCCCTCTGCTCCTCTCCTCAGGAGGTGACATACTTCCACATCAAAGCCAGAGTTGCAGCTTATTAGCGCGCCAGCGAGAGGCCGGTGGCGCGGTTCAAGCGACTGCCGCTCAATTTCTTTCAATTACAATTTAAAAAAAAAATAAAAATCACTCTGAGAGATTCACTTCGATATCAAAGCAAACAAAAGCACAGTGCGCTACGCCCTCCCCCACCCCCTGCCAGCAAGAGGTAGAGCGATTGAATTCTGTCGGCGCGGGACTTCAATAAAGAGCGATTGTTATCCTTCATTGTTATCCACCTGGTGGTGTGGAAACGGTGGCGAATTAGTGGAATTCGGTTCTGACAAGGAGGGAGGGTCCGCCAAAGTTTCGGATGAGAGGTTTTGAAACTTATCACCGAGATTGATTTCTAGACGCCAAGAACGGCCACATGCTAAAATTGTATTAAATTGATTTCAATCAATTTGGCTACCTTCTTGCTATAACTTATGTTTTTTTGGATGATGCGGCGATGAGCTCTCAACACCACTGACGCTTCAGTTGCGACGTGATCACCTGACTTCTGCTCGCGGCGAACGCCGAACAATTTGTCAAATCGAGATAACGGAACAATGAGACGTTATCGCCAGGTTCCAGCTGATGGGAATCGACGCCATTCGCTTTGCTTCCTCTGGCTCTACCAATAAGACGCAGCGTTTTTAAAGCCCCACACACCGCCGCTACAGATCCCCCTTTTGTGCACTTCCTGTCAAATTCCTCCCATCAGGGTTGAAGCAGTGAGGCAGTGTCGGCACGCTGTTATTTTTTACACCTGTAACAAATGGTATTTTCGGGGCTGACAGGTGATCAGATGTGCAACGGAACCGACGTGCAGGTGTAATGAAGCCCGGAGAGTGCACTCAAGCTGAATGTGTTATTTTTCTTTCTTCCTTTTTTATCATCCACAACTTTATTGCGTTAAAAGGAAAATGACTGGTTGTACAATTTTAGTGTTGCTTCGTGCCACCACATTTTAAGGTGTCTTATTAGCGCCTTTAGCAGTCGCAACCCAGTGGGTATAATAACTCCGTCCAAACCAATGTTTTCCCCCCTTAAATCACCAAAAGGTGAAGCCAATGCGTTTAATTGTCTAGAATTTTCTGTGACACCTCATGTGACACCTTTCAACCAGTTAGATCCGTTGGTTTACAATGATAACACAGCTTTTATCCGAACACGAGAATTATCAGCACATGGTGCGAGTCCTTCCCGGCGCTTTATTTTATGCAAATGAAATTGCTGCTCGCCTTGCAGGTGTCAGACAGATCGAATGATGAGCCGTGACCGGAGGTTGGCAGGACCTTGATAGAGTTGCCGCTTCAGACTTCATTGTGCTTTAATGCAGCCTTGGATGCTGAGTTCAAAGTCCACACCAGCCCGCCCTGAAGTTGCAACTACCACAGCCGCTGCACTCACACTGTACTCTGGTCAGGTTTATGACCCAGAGTCATTCATCACGCCTGGCATGTTTCCCAAATTTGAATCGAGTGAGATGATTGTAATTCTTTGCCTTTGTATGATTTTGGGGGGGAAACTTACTCTTGGCCAAAATGATGCACTGACTCCACACCATCATTCAAAAGTGAAGCTAAAAATCTCTGTTGCCCCCTGCTGGTGAGCTGTAGCATATACTGTATACTTTATTTTTGTCATCCAGTTGGACCTGGTCTAAACTGAAAATGAAAAGGCCAATGTGACTATCTATATTGTAACTATTTAACATGCTGAAATAGGATTGAAGGGCCACTGGTTACTTTAATTACTTTGTTATTTAGTGCAACAAAATGTTAAACAGAATTAATCACTGTGCTTTGGTATGCTGCTGCTGATCTCAATATATTTATGTGCAAATTATTGGACTTTCCAGTTTTGCTCGTGCTAAATGATTCAAAAATTGATTACGTCCTTGGTGCCAAAGCATATCGTTAGTAATGCTTAACACATTGCTCCCTGCAGTGATTGATGCTGCATTCTAAGACTTTAAACGTGATGTCACCCAAAATAAAGTGCGCTGCCAGTTTTGACTCTTTTTTTTTTGAGTTAGATCAATTTTACTCACTGTGTGAAAGCAAAGTTCTGAGTTTTACAATGCCCACATGTTCAAATTTACTAAAAGGAATGATCAGAGCAATGAGTACACATTTTCACGGCGCTCCAACGCCTCAATAAAACTCGACAGGGTTAGCAGCCGCGGTACGCTTGATGCTGGTTCTCCCCCCAAAGAGTCTTTGTTTACCCTCTTAGCATGCAGCGCTTGTTCTGGCCCTTTTGTGGTGTCCGCACCGGTGCGGTGCCTCTCCCCGGTGGTCCTGTTGTGCAGCGGCGTTGTTGCGTCGGAACAACAATGGGGATGAGTCGGCCGTGATACCCACTTGTGTTGAGCAGACAACCACCTCGCCTTTCCAGAGTGCCTCCTTAATGTGATTGCCACTGGTGTGTGTTTTTTCTTTTTGTGTGTGTGTGTATTTCCGTTGGCGCAAAAACCTCTCCGGCACCTCACAACAGTTCTTAAACAGAGGGAACAGATTGAACTGGAACAAACACGCACGTGGGACTTTTGAAGAAACTGATTATTTTGGAGAAAAAAGCTGCATTTTTTCCCTCTCTCTCTTACGGTGAAGTGGCCGACCATGAATTAAAGATGAGATGTTTTTTTTTTGTATCGCCGGAGCCGAATAACAAAAGCCTCGGATGGCTTTCGGGTTTTCTGCAGACGCCGTTTGCGTCTCGTCGTCCCCATGCATTTTACAAAAGCGCCGCTCGTCCCTGAACGGTGTTGATGCTGCTGAGTGCCCGGCAACCTCCAAGAGCCATCAGCTCAAGAACAATGGAGCCAATCTATAGCCACCGAGGAGCAAACTTTCCACCAGTCGCTGGTGTCCCTGCCGTCGTCATGGCAACTGTGACCGAACGGTGCATGCAACATTGACACCACATCTTTTACCGCCGTTCCCTTTGAAAAGCTGCAGATGGTTTCCAGCACAGATAAAATCTCTGGTGCTGCGCGTGGGAATCGATACCCGCTCCCTGATTTGCTTACATGGTTTTGTTTTCCACTGGATGCCTCCTGAACACACACAGGCACCGTTCTTTCTTTTTTTTCTTTGGACTTTTCAAATTCGACAGATTGCACAAGTGCACCCCTTTAATTCTTTCATGCGATGCTTTTTGGGCCATTGGGCTCCCGCTGCCAACTGGTCGATACGCGGACACTGAAAAACAAACAATGTCGGATTTTTCACGCTTTTATTTTTCTCTCAGCTGTCTGATAATTCTTGTGCCACCGCACCCGTGTTTTCCCCTGACATTTACTTATTGGCGCTAGTTTTTTTTTTCTTTTGACAGGCTGAAGCCAAATAGACAACTAAAAAGACAAACACAAAATGAATGAGGAGTTCACCGATTGATCCGCCAATATGTTCTTCCGCCTCCAGGGACGGATCAGCCTGGAAGAGGATTTGAGAACAAGCTTACAGCCACAATTCTGGGAAAATTCAGCTCGAGTGTCTATTTTCCAGGGCCAGTGTGCAATACCTCTGAGGGCCTGAGCACACAAGGCCACCGTCACTTCCCCCCCAGAGTTCTAGCCGACAAGTTTTAGTAGTCTGGCTACCTGAGATCCTCCCCGTCAAAGAAAGCCAATTTTCACTTTAAAAGGCAGACTGATCAGCCAGCCTCTCGCTCTTCACTCCCTCACTCCGTTTTTTTTCTCCCCTGCGCTCCTCATGCGTCCGCTGACTTGCTACCCCGAGCCGGGAGGAAGGACGATCTCACAAATCTGTCACCCAGGAAATGCCGACACTCTATTTCCTCTCAGACAAAGAGCCTGTGATGGGTGATGAGTTTGTCGATGCCGGGGGATTTGACAGACTCTCGGGGAATAATAAAGCAATTTCAGTCTGCCAGAGAAGTC
The DNA here is from genome assembly GCA_009823395.1 of Thamnaconus septentrionalis. Lineage (NCBI taxonomy): Eukaryota > Metazoa > Chordata > Actinopteri > Tetraodontiformes > Monacanthidae > Thamnaconus > Thamnaconus septentrionalis. The sequence goes on along the minus strand of CM020519.1, from coordinate 9,257,755 downwards.
TGAAGATGGGGAGGGAGAAGAAGAAACAACACACGGACACACACACACACACACAACCAGGAACAAATAAATCACGACTTTTGTTGTTTTTTTTTTTTCCAGAAGGTGGTGTAATGAGACGGTTCAATTGAGAGAGATGAGTGGCTTGACCAGAGTATTACAGAGGTGAAATTACACAGTGATCAAACACATGTACCGTAAAAGGTATTTTTTGCCTGGACCTTTTCTTTGTCTGCCAACAGAGGAGCAGAAAAGATTTGGTCATGCTTTAGCACCTACTGCTAGCTTCATCTGACAAAGCTAACGATAAAATCACCCTAGAAGACCATTGAACACATTCTAGGGCTGAGGATTTAGTACAAGTGTCTCCTAAGACTCGCAAGTCTTCAGAGTTTATTTTTGGAAAGCAAGGTGAGGAGAACTTCTTCCCAACGTTGCTAATGTGACGTAAACTCAAAACAGGCAGATTTCAGACAAATCCTAAAGCTACAAATGGTTTATGTCTGTGCTAAATGCAAAGCATTTTGCGGAATGAGTTGCTGGGGTAGCCACTATGGTTAGCATTCGCTAGCTAGCTTCACTCCCAAGCATCACAATGAGCCATAAACAATGTGGTTGTATATGTTGCCTTTACTGTCTGTCTGCTATTAGCCGTTAAAGGAGTAGAGAAGGAAGATAAAGAAGAAGGGAGTAACTTCACAGTCTTCTTCAAAGTGCAAAAATTGACATTTTTTCCCCAAAATATACAAACTGATATTACACGCGAACGGCTGTTTGGAGAATAAAATGAGTATCATTTTAGAGGAAATTTACAGCCGCTAATGTGTCATTCCAAGCTTCCCCGAGGAGACTTCACATAGGGTTCGACTTGCAGCGCGACAAAAACATGTCGTTATCCTATTTCACTGGAAATACCACCCAAGGAAACTTCATTTTGCAATATATGATGCTGCTCCGACAGCAATCTGGCATCCGGGCTTGTGAAGCATCAAGGCATTTTTCCATTTAAAAAAAAAATAAATAAATCTGTCACAACTTTTCCTCTTCTGGAGTTCCAAATCCACAGATCCACCGAGGTTTTTTATTTGGCTCTCAGTCTCTCAGCGACATCTCACAATGACAGCAGCAACTGCTAACACCCCCCAAATCCTGGCTTTTCATGCCATTCCCCCTCCGCGACGTGCCATCCATCATAAGCTGTCACGTTTTGTGAAGTTTTTCCCCCGTGCGAGGAAAGGAATGTTTTTCTTCGCCGCTCATCAATCGACTTTAGAGGACGCTCAACTTCGGCTCAAACTGTGTAAATTACCCGCTGCGTGGTATCTGGGGCTGCAGAGGTGACAGCAGGCTTGTTTGATTGCGTAAATTATGTGCTCTTTTATGATGGTAATGGCCGTGGTTTTTCTTTTTATTATTATTTAACAGCACCTTGTAACCTTTTTACTTGCAAAGTGCATCCAATTGCTTTGTGATGCCACGTTAATGGCAAAATGGAAAAAAGAAGGGTTTACGGTAATGATATTAAAATTGCTAAAATTGCAAATTGGAGCCGCAGCGTGTCAGCGTCCGCCAAGTAAAGCGTGGAGTGATAGCATCAGCGAGAATCAGAAGAAAAATGATAATAAACTCGGTCCTGGTGGCACAGCCTATTAAGTGGCTGCTTCTTATTTCAGAGAGAAAAAAAAGAGTCGCCTGGGTCTCATTTATAAAGGCGGTTAAGACTTTTCACTGGATTTACAGTTCACGGGGCTCATTTTCTCTCGCGGCACGAGTCCCCAACACGAGCGCCGAGTGTCCACATTGCACACTTACCGTTATTATGATTATTTATTTTCAAAGAATGCTCTACGTGCGTGCGAACGGACTGCCGTCCTCAGCGGGCCCGAGCTCGGCACGCATGGAAAAACAATGATCGATGGTAGCGAGTTAGTGAACACGGATCGTTGCACGGTGGAAACCAACAACAGCGAGAAGAGACACGAGGGATGAAGCGAGAAAAAAACAAACTTCTGTTTCTTTGCTGTGGAGGATGTGGAAATGTGTGTGCGTGCGCGGCTGCGAGGTCGGAGTACAGGAGATGTGGGAATGTGATGTGAGCGAAGGGCATTTTGGTTATTTTTTGAAAGCACTTGGCTACAAGGCTAATGCGTTCTGATATAACTGAGCTAATTTATTTTTTATCCTCTGCTAATTAATAGCTCGATTCCAAAAGTTCACAAATTTTCTTTATTCTATCATTCGAGACTTCAGAGGAGGAGCCTCACATGATTAATCATGTCCTCTCCATTTGCTTTGTTTTTTTTTGCAAAAAGGTGGTAAAAAAGAAAAGCAAGAGCTTAGCTTCCTGCTAATGCTGATGCTCTGTTGGCCCTTCCACTTGTTCGCGTCCACAAAACCTGAGCCCCGTTGCTAACGTCAGTGCACATTTTGCGACCTTGCAAAAGGACAGATTCCCAGAATGTTAGCTTTTGACTGGCTTTTCCCACTCTTCTTGTTGAAATTGACATCTGTCCCATTTGCTGAGCAACAGCGAAAAAGGGGGCAGGAAAGTGTCGAGAGTGGCAACACTCGGCCTCCTCGCCGTGATTGTGAAAAATTGCGATGCAGCCCCGCGGATTGAGCGTGGGTCGCTTGCTGATTACTATGCAACGCGGGTTTGTACTTACAAATTGGAGGACGTGTGGGGATAGAGTCGGTTTGATTAGGACTGGTGCGGCGAGCGCCACGTGCGCTCTCTCTCTCACACACACACACAAACAGACCCTCAACCTACAATCCTCCTTCACACTCCTGGCCGCACTCCCCTCCTTGCGATTCCACTCCGACGCACCTCGCTCCGCCATGCAGCGGCGCGGTGCGGCGCTCCCGTTCAACAACTCCCACTGTTGGGAGCGAGGGAGGCTGCCCGAGTCCAGCCAAGCATCGGAAACTCATTATTACGGCGCTAAGTGATGGATCATTTCCAAATGATCTCCGCGTACACCTCAACAATTAAACCACCAGCCAGGCAATTACACATCAGCAATATAGCGGCGGGACACTGATGTATTGCCTGGCTTTAACCTTTGGGCCTGTGGACAGATTACACTTATTAAGCCCCGGCGTTTATTGGACCAATAAAAAAATATCCTTGGCCCAGCCATATTGGCCCACGCAGCGGCGGAGTGGGCATGCCGGCTGGAGGAGTGCAAGGATGGCGGAGAAGGTGAAGGTAAAAGTGGGGAGGAGAGGGCAGGGGAAGCGGCAAACTGCAGAGGACACTCCGCAAGTATGCTCTTATCTACTGATTCATTCTTACAGAAGAACCAAAGCTTGCTGTGTTTTAACCAGTGAACCTTGCCTTCATTTACAATATAACGCTATCTCTTGAAGCTAATATGGCATTTTAATTTGATTTTTTTTTTTTTTATCATAACAGTATATTTACGCCTCATTCAATAAGAAACATCACATGAATGAGTCAAAGGCCATTTGACTTGAAGGCCAAGTCAATGAAGTTCTGCTCTGCATGATATTTTACCCATTTTCAGATATTTTCTGTCATTCCAGACTCCAGTTGGAAAGCAGCGCATATCGACTTACCCCAAAGAGGCTATTGTTGGTGTTTCATAAGTACATAGTGCTCCAGAAGAGGACCTGACTTCCCTAATGTGTGCAGTCTTAAATCCTCCTGGTTCGTGAGAATTCCTATTTGCTCCTATCAGTTATTGTTTGTTCTCCAGGAGCTAAAAATAAGTCCAGGTTACTGAGAGTGAAGAACACTACATCCTCGCTGATGCCTCGGGGAGTGTATGCACCGTGCACTGCAGCGTGCCGTACAGTTTTACCTCCTACTTGTATTTACTGCATGGAGTATATGTAATTTGTCTTTTTTGTTTTTGTTTTAATGCTTTCTTGGCTGCTGAGACTTTGTGTCCCCGTGTCAAACATAAAAACAAAGCAAAACATTGAAAGTCAGACATTCAACGACCAAGCGTTGAGCACTGACTACTGCTGTGTGTTACGGCATAAATAAATAAGTAAACTCATTCTAAATCTAACATTCCGTGGGGGCAGACTTGCAATGGTGTAGGAGACGATAAACTCTTGGTTGTTGTGAAACGAGTAAGACAACACGAGCTCGCTGAGAAAAAAGATTGTATAAAAAAAAACCAAAAACCTCTACTTTATTTCTTCCCCATTTCTGCAGAAAAATCTTCTGAAAGAATCAAAAGTCAGATTGATTTTACATCCCGGCAATACAAAATAAAGTGTCCCTGCAAAGCTCAGGTCCCACTTTTATCAACTCTGACACTAAAGTGAGGGAGAACTCACGTGGAGGTATGAGCCGAAAACCAAGGTGACAGGAGGACGGCATTGAAATCAGTTTAAATTGGGTGAGAGAGCAACGAGTCCGTGTCGGTGGAGGCAGCAGCGGCGGGGATGAAACGGAAAAACTGGGAGAAAGGTTAACGCGCCGATGAATAAACGGCGAGAGATCGAGAGCAGCGAGGAGATGGAAACAAACCAACAAGTTTTTTTCTTTTTCTTTCTCCCCTCCCCAACGCCGTAATGAGGGCAGATTAATTCAAAGACGTGCTGTCGCCATGGCCCTTAATTAACTGCCTCTGCGCGAAAGGCGAAAAATTACGAGTGTGACAGCAGCTTCTTCCTCTTTCTTCCTCCGCGGCCCTCCTTCTCCCCATTGATATTTCATTAAAAAAACACCCACCCGCGCTCTTTTGTGTCAAAACATCCTCCGACTGTATAAAGGATGTAAAGTTTCTATCGTCCTGGGAGCAGGTGGGAATGTCAATCCGCTCGCAAGGAAAAAAAAAAAAAAAAAAAAAAAAAACTGGGAAATATAAAAGGCAGCCCCTTGTTCTCTGTTGCATCATCATGTGTTCGATTCAGATAAAAAAGAAAATGGAAAGAAAAAATATTTCCCAGGTCTTTTGTCGACCGCAATGTCTTTGTTCGCAGCCATAATTAGAATTTTTAATGCCGCTCACTTTGAGAGACAGTTTCATCTTACTCGCAGGAGTCTTCACGCATCGGCGCTTCGTCAACATTACAATACATTTCTACCGACGGATCGCTCATCTGTTCCCCGCCACTGAAAACCTGTAATTTAAATGCAAAGCATGAAAGCCGCTCGCAAAGTCAAGAATAGAGTGAAACTTAGCAGACATGTCACTCCAGCGGGGAAATAACAGTAATAAGAAAAACCTAAATGGAATCGCGGGGACTCTCAAAACCTATTTACAGAATGTCATAGCGCATTTGTTACACTGCTGCTCGAATCCCTACTTCAACAACTGTGTGGTGGTGGTGGTGGGGTACGTCGCCTCCTTTTGATGAGATAATTGAGACTTGCGATGTTTGACGCGGGCAAATGGAACATCAGAGACGAGGCATCGGCATCATTTTGTGGAGACAATGGTTGAAATGTCACTGGTGAAGCGTCGCAAAGTTAAAAAGTTTGGCCGCCAGTTTACACTTGTCAGTCCGGCGAGTTAAATCACTCATCTCACCGCTCAATTGTTCACAGCTGTTTTCGCTCAGAACTGAATCCGTTCCAGCCTGATCAGCGATGTTCCATATTGTTACAGAGAAAACTAAAGCAGGAGCTAATGCTATGGCTAGCTCATGCGAACAACACTAGCATTAACCTACTTGCTGGGAGATGTCCTTCAATGTACCAGTCGTCTGTCGGAAAAGGCTTCTAATATTTCCCTTTTTCGGCTGTGACGATAAAAGTCATTGGTACCAAATTTGCAATAATAAAAATAAAAATCTCTCCCTCCTTGAGAGCAGCAGTAGGAAATATTAAATCTTACAGCATGAACACGAGGAGGGAGAAAACTGAGACACAACAAAATGGACTCTGACCTTCCGCGTTAAATGATAACAAAAACAGATCATATTGAAAAAAAAAAGTTCACGCATACAATAGTCTCGTACACACCACCTATGACAATAGCGTCTTTTCACGATTGGCTTGGCTTCGTTCGCCGCCTGTGGAATGCGGAGGGCTCGGCACACAAGGTCACTTCGAAAGACATTCGTTACGACCGGCGGGGTAGAACAGCACGTAACTTCGGCAGCTACACCGTGTGAACGGAATGTTCGACGGTGAATATCTGGCCTTGACACGTGAGCGTTTGTCCGTGAAGTCAGAGCGATGGAGCTGCGAGGAAAACTGAAGTCTTGCCATGAACTCGTAACCCTGCAAAGTTCAGTCAGACGGCTCTCCACTGAAGTGCTTATTGCCGCAGCAAATACATGGTACACGTTGGCTCCGACCTCATCACACCAGTAGCTGGTCCGCAGCAAAAACAGCTGCTGTTAACCTATCAGGGTATTAATGCACATCCACATTTGCCAAACTCCAGTAATCAGCCTTTATGTTGTTGGTTAAAACTACAGTAGGTTACACAAACCAGATTCCTTCTTGCATGGCAACATTAACAGTGAGAAAAAGATCAATAAGAAGCAACCATGGGTTGTACAGAAAGATATTAGTGTGGAAGGCGATGCAGGGGAAGTTTAATCAGAACTGGATGGCTATTCAGTAATAATAATAATATAAAAGCTTTAGTTTGTGGACATCAAAGGTTTGCTTTCCTCCAGACTGGCTTTATGAGTATATTGCACGGTAATACATCTGATTGGTCTGCTCAAACGTGATGGACAGTTCTACCAAATCCCCTTCATAAATTTGACTTCCCTTGCTAAATCTCGTCTTTGGGCTTTTTACCAGATGGATACACGAGATAAGTCCAAAAGAAGTGAGGAAACAATCCATCCGTCACGCCAGGTTAGATGAGAATGTGTTTTCAATGAAAACGACTCAACTGGTATAGTAAATTTCCAGACACCCTGACTTCCATTTTGCGTGTGACTGTCGCTTTAAGCCACATATTTCCTGCCATTTAGTTGTTAATTTCCGTCATCGTTTCTGGGCAAATGGCTTTAAGTCAGGGATCTTTTCATTCCGAAGCTCCGAAGCTCCGAAGCTCCCTTGTTTCTGTGGCACCCCAGTGGAGTTGGAAATTACAATCAACACTTCTAGTTAATCAAGGCACTCCGCTAGCACAGCAGCTTAGCGCTGTCGCTCATGCAGATAAAAGAAAGAGAGAGAAAGAGTTGAGAAGAGGCTGCTTCCTGCAGCTTCCTGCTGACGGAAGTCCGGCCATTGATTGGTGTGAGTGAGAGGACTGGACCCACTCACAAGATAAGCAGACGGTTTGAGTTGAGGGATTGACATGTTTCACCTCATTACTACACTGTGGCAATGACCTGAGGATGGAAGTCTGCAGAGATAAAGATAGATTTGACAAAACGGATGAGGAAGATTCCACAGATGGAAGCTGCAGGGTTGGTAAAGTGGGTAACATCACGGGTGTCTTTTGAGGGACGATCGTGAATGTCATGTAAATGTCACCGCATTGGTTTTATAGACACTTCAGCCGTAAAATACATAAATAGAGCTGGCTTTAGGTTTCAACGTGACTCCACACAAAATGTTAAAGACTTTTTTTTTTTTTTTAATGGAAGACCTTTCAAGGTCTTTCAGTGTAAAGGTTCCCTTTGGCCCCTAATCTCCTTTTGTCTCGGCCACCTGGACCAACGCTACTTTTTTTTTTTTGGCTGCAGTACCCTTTGACAAAACAAACACAAACACTTTCAGAATTCAAAGTTCTTTTCAGATAGTTGGCTGGGCTTGGAGCAGTTTTTACAGAAAAAAACTCCCATCAATGTCACACTGCAAAAAACAAACTCTTTTGATGTCTAGGTATTTCTTTCCAGAAATTCTGAACTTTTTGCACAAACAACTGTGTCAACCAATCACAATGGCTGTTCAGATTAGCATCTACCCCGAGTCACATCAAAAACCACAACAACAGCAACAACGGCTGACGAGCTCATCATCCGTTTCCGTGCACTGACTGTTGTTAGACAAACAAACTGTCACTGACGCATCCGAAAATACTTCCTGAAACGGCCTCGGTACAGTTTTTACTTTATGCGTCTTCTTTTCTAGAGGGGTGGGGATGTATTCGAAAGTTCTCTTTTTTCCTCTCGGCAAACACAATGAGAACCAGGTCTCCATCACAAGGGGATGTCAGTTTTTCCCTTCCTGTTTTGTAGATGTATTTTTGCGGGGTTTTCCGATGCAAATTAGTGTCAATTTTGGTGCGAAGAGCGTTGATCATTGAACATTCTGCTTCTGAACATTTTATTTTGCACTTTCCTCTTGATTATCCGCGCTGCTCAACTTTTTGGCAGGGCAACCTCAGTGTAAGGCTTCCTTGCATCAGATATTGGACTTCTAGTAACTGATTTGCAACACAGTCATATATGTGTGTGTGTGTGTGCCTGTGACAGATTTGTGCCTTGACAGATCGCCTCGTTTTTTATGTATCTCAGCAAAGAAAGTGATGAGTTTGTGCGGTTGGATAAGCACAACTGTCAGGCGACTCCGGGATCATCATTTTCCTAGCTCCAGGAGCAGAGAGTGCGTGCAGCAGCCAGCAGCTAACTGGATTAGCATGTGTAATAACGCCAGTAAAGGTTAATGTTTACAGATGCGGAGAGGCTAATGGGTGGGCTGCACTCTGTAATAGGTCAATTGTGATGGTTAATCATGGGAACTAAATGGCGAGGGAGCCGGCGACAGATGTGGCCTTGTTAAAAATAGCGGCAGCCGCATGATGACTGTTCAAATATTCACAGTTCACTCTGAAGCCCCGTTTTGCTCTTTGCAAGGCGTCTTGGCTATAAAGTGAAAGTCTCCGGCTGTTGGTGGTCCGAGTGTTTTAGTGTGTCATCTGTCCTCCGTCGTTTGACTAATTTGGCATTTTGAGAACAAAACTGTGAAATCCGTCATTTGAAGTCGCGTCTGGCTTCTTCATCAGTTGAGACTTGAAGGTGCTTTCAGCACACTCAGGCTTTGGTGTAATGAGTTGTCATGGTATCAGTGGCCGTACTCATCAACTTGTCGGCACATCCTGCAAAGGAGGAGAACCAGCGGAATGCCGAGAGGACTTCAAAAACACATCCTGACAATGCTTGCTTGCTGCAGCTCGTGCAGAGACTGTGCTGCAGGCAACGGGACGGAACAAGGGCTCACAAAACTTGTGACGCTTGGCAGGCAGCTGGAGTCAGACTGAGGACAGATTCAGTCTGTATCGTGAACAAATTATCCAGACAGTGACCGAGACAAACAAGACTGAATCCTCACGCGGGTTTGCTCCAGGAACCCCGGCTCGAAAAAACATGCAGGTTTTGCTAAATTATCAGTAGAAGTGAATGTGAGTGTGGTTTGATTTTCTTTGTTGGAACTGTGAGCAATTGTCAAGGTGTGCCGCACTACCTGGAAAAGCACGAATAGTCCCCTGTGATCTTGATAACCATCAGTAATATGCAGAAGTGTCAGCAGCGATTGAAAATGGAAGGATGGCAAAAGTTCTTCAATTCAGATCAGTTTCAACTTCTTCTTCTTTTTTTTTCGTCCAGGAACTGTCCAGCCTCTCTGAGGCCATGTAGTTTATTAGCTTCGTCCCGAGCCAAAAAACAGTGTACAAGGATTACAGTTTCAGAGTAATCAGCCGGGTCTCGGTTTTATTACGAGCTCACTGACACAGATAATATTTTCCATTATTGCCAAATTGATTATTGACCGTAAAGATTGATTAATTAATTCAGCGACACAATGTCGTTGCTCATAATCATCTGCGAGGCGCCCCCTCCATTTATTCTTTCATAGGCTTTTGTTGAACTTAACACGGCTCATGGTTCTCGGTGAGATAATTAGGTGGTGGGGGCAGCGAGGGGAAAAAAAAAGAAAAATGAAACAATGGGCCTGACACATTTAATTTCCAAATTCATAAGTTAAGCGTACGGAGAATAATTTCAGCAGTGTCTTTTTAAATCCATTTTGCCCATTAAGCGTTTCCAAATCATTTGCTATAATTATCAAATTAGGTTTGAGTTCACAAGGCACATTTCATCTTTCATTTACTTACATTTGCATCTCATTTCAGTCTTTTGTGATAAACAGTAATCAGCCAGACGCCCAGATGTGGGTATTCATGGTCCTTCCACCCAACAGCAAATGGGTCCCTGATTATTGCGCCCGAGTACCGCGCAAAGCATGTAGTTCTGGGTTCTGATTGCTGAGCTCTTCTGACTTCCTGTCGAGACAAACTTCGCACTAAAGTTCACCCTCCAAAACAATCCACCACTTTTTCCCTTTCAGTAGCTGGAGTTATGACTAGTGACGGAGCAACACGATGCTGTCAGATGTTTTGAAAAGTTATTTTTTACAAGTTAGGAGGATGAAAAGACTAATTCGGAAATGAGATGAAATGTCTCTTTGAACAAATTAACTGATTACAGCAGCTCTGAAGGTCACTCTCGGTACTTTACTAATTTACGAAATGGCATTTTGTAAGACAGCATTCAATACGGAACTGAGTTTAAATTAGTTGATTGTGGCGTGCCAAGTTAAGAGACGTGAGAATGGAGAGATGGAGAGTGTTGTTTACACATAATCAGATCATCATTTTTCGTCTGGGACTCCAGTGGAGCAGACTGAGACTGCATGATTAATTCACCATCCCCGAAAAATTCTCTACTATAGAGAAAACGGCTTCATCAGAGCAAACTTTCTCTTTGGAGCCTTTGCGAGTCAGAACAGCAAAGTCCAAACTGGTCACGGACGGAAACCAAACGGTTAACGTGCCACGTTTGAGGCAAACATTCAATGAGAAAGTCAGTTAGATAAAAAATAGTTGATTGTTACGAGCTGAGTCCAGACGTATGAAACTAGCATGTGTAGGACACTAATTAAAAGTGAACTCAGAAGGCGGCACCTGGCTTTGCTGGGGTTGACTTACCTGGGAGGCCTCGGTGCCCTTTGTGAATAGTAGAAGAAGCAAGACAGGCAAAAAAAATAAATAAATAAAATCTTTTCCCTTTTCTGGTGAGTTTGCCAAAACAAATGGCAAGAAAACAGTAGCAAAATGAATTTTTCAGCACAGGGAACCTTTAATCTAATGTGCACCATCTTCATAAAAAATGATGTTTCTCAAAGAGACAGAGCGCTTATTATTAGTTAGAGTGCAGCCTTTCCCTATTAATTCATTGACAGCAAATTTGCAAATGGTACGTGCACGAGCATCAGAGATCTGCCTGTGTGTTTGTGTGCGTTGGCATATACCATCTCATATTGTGTGTGCTGTGCCAACACTGAGATGAGTAGCGGCAGGGACTGGCAGGAACATCCCTGCCTAATCCTATTAGCCAGGAAGACAAATATGTGATTGTGAATTTCATCAGCTCGTTGTCTTGCCTCTTACTTTCATTAAAATAATAATAATAAAAAAAAAAATCCCCCTCCACAAACAAACCTGATTTCTGTATTTAATCTAAAAGGCGCAGGTAATGAGGCCCGATGTTTTAAATACGCCGAGCGTGGCGTTGTTCTGCCGATCTCTCCTTAATATTCAAAAAAAAAAAAATCCCAACTACGCTTGGACCCAGAACAATGGTAATTTGTGCACGCCGAGTGTGACGGCACGGCGAGGATGAAATTGCTTTTTGAAAGCCTGGCTCGGTGCCTCAAAAATAGAAGAAAAGAAAGAAAGCAGAGACAAAAGGTAGGCTAGGAACGCATGAGGAGGGAAGAAAAAACACACCTCCCACCAACTACAAACACCCGCGACAGCGAATCGGTGAGCGGGTGGGGGAGGGTCGGGGTGGGTGGCGTTAGAGACCCGCTTGACGGATGGAACTTTTAATTGACTCCGGCGACGTGGGACCGACGTCAGCCAATCATCGGGAGGGAAGCCGGCGCAAAAAAAAAAAACAACAACAAACAATGCAGGGCTTTTGTTTCCGGCGAACAGAAGGGCCTCCATTAGACCAGATAATGGGCCAAGCTGCCGGTGGCACTCTGCCCTCCGCCGAGTCTGCCGGTAGGTGGACGCGCTATCTTGCACACCCGTCCAGATGTTTTTTGTTGGGTTTTGTTCGCCCCCCCCACCCCGCCTTCTCCCGTCTGCCTCGCACATCAATCCTCTTGACGTGCGTGCCGTCGGAGCGCCCACTTCGCCTCGCTCGCTAGCTGCTGCGACGTGAATCCGTGCGAGGCGATCGGTAAATAAAAAAATAAAAAAATAAAAATAAGGAGGAGGAGAGGAAAACGACTTTAATCAAGCATAAAATCCACTGGAGTTCAAACAGTTCCTGTTGACAAGGCAAGACACCCCCCCCCCACCCCAAAGGGAAACAAAGCTTTTGTTGACCTTCCTCCGACTCAAAGAATGCGCAGAAATATGAAAAAAAAGCAGTGCGGCGGCGACGCGGCCAAGAATTTGAATTAATTGGAGTTTTTTTTTTTTTTTTTCTTGCAACGACAAAAGAGGCTTTGCCTTTTATTCACGGGAGGCTTCCGTGCGAGACGCCCCTCCATTCGGGCGCCTGCTGCGGCTCAGTCTGTGTGATCGCGATGCATTTTGAAGCTAATCCCATTTACTGTTTTATTCAAAGGCAGATTTTTCTGTTGTGGCACCAACAGGACGTATTGAGGTTAGCCACGTTAGCGCCGCAGCCTCCTTCTCCTCCTCCTCCTCCTCCTCCTCTTTGTTTGAGGCTCGGGCATCAAAGCGTTGATTTGAATAAGATTGTGTCAGCTTTCAGCCGAGGAACCCCAAGGAGCACACTCAGGACTTTAGCGTGGGCAGAAAACAGGGTGGCTCGCGGGCAGGAAGGGCCTGAGCGCCAAGACGGAAAACCCGACAAACCGGGAGGGCGGGGACCAGGAGGGGGTCTGTCACTCGGCGCTATTAGCCCTAGCAGTAAATCATCCCGACCGTCATCTTTAGGATACAGCAGCCGTCTTCTTCTTTTTTTAAAAAAAAACGCACTGATGATGCAACACGTCGGCAACACGTTTTATGTACTCGCGATGCTGCCGACAACGCAGCCGTCTCGCAGGAGGACTTTAAAGAGTCACCGCTCGTGCTGGAACTGAAACTTTGATGGGTTTGATAGGAAAAAAATGAGATTAAGGTTTTTCATAAAGCTCCTTTCTGAAAACCTTGGTAGCGCATCAAAACCCAAAACATTTTCAGCTGTTCCCTCTTGTGACTAAATCAAAATTGAAATTTACTGCGCTTGCACTGTAAATTGGCTTTGTGTTTTGGAATGTGCAATACAAATAAAGCTTCTTTGCTCCACTTCGGTTTGTCTAAAACATCGGAAACAAGCCCTGGAGTTGGAACTTCAAACGGGGTCTTTTTTTACTGATCCCTTTCAGGAAATGTCGGTTTGTTACAGTTGTACCTGACAGTGCAGAGTGCAGGGTATTTATAGGCACGGGAGCCAAAGGGGAAGTTAAACGTATGAGGTGAATAATGAATTCTGACCTGAAAGGTGCCATTACTGTCAGTGAATCCAGTGCTGATGACCTACGAGCCCAGCGCAACAGGTGGTGAGTCAATAATGTGCCGCGCTGTCCGACCACGCAGGCCTCCCTCCAAAAGTTAAAAAGCAGAAATTTAAAATGGGCGCAAAGTTCAGCAGGGAAGATAAAAATTGGTGGGAGACCTTAGTGCCCCTGGTAAAAAGGCTGATGGTAATTCTGATGATGATTCTAGGACAGACTGGAGAGACGAGTCGATTGTTGTATATGCCACCAATCATGAGCAACAAGAAGAAAAAAAAAAATCACAACAACAAGGATCTCCATCTCAGGTCCTGTCTTAATTTCTCAATATTCCTCATTACCAATATGATCATCTGCAGGAAGACACTCGCCCCAAGATTACATCTAAATTGCAAATCCCCACACCAACACGGCAAAAAGCCAACCGATTGCTCGAGGAACCGAGTGATCATTAGTCGTTAGAGGAGCTTCTGCCTTTATTTTCCCCCACTTTTAACCGGGGCCAGTTGTGCAAAAACAGTTGATTGTCGTCAGCGAAGAGATGTTAAGGAGCCAAACCAGCGGAGGGTAACAGTTTCTAAACACCGTTCGTGCTGATGCCATCCGTGTTTGCACCTCGGGATGACGGAGAGAGTAAGCGTCGAGTATTTTTGTGGAAATGACAAAATAAACAATTTCCCCCCGAAGCCTCAGACCCCCAATCACTTCACAAAAAAAAGTGCATAAATTGCTACAAAACTGAGCACAGGAGGAGGGAGACGTAAGCGATATCAACCGGTTACCGACAAATCGTGGGTCGCTGCTCATGTTTATCCCCGCGGGCGCCGCGTTAATATATTCACAGTGTCGAGTTTTAGCTTGATTCAAATCACAAAAGGTTCCTTCCCGGGGAGTTTCAATACTAATTCCCGCTGCCCTCTGATTAGAGCAAATTTCAAAGCCCTCTTTTGTCTGACGAGCGACTCCGCCAGCGCCGCCCGTCGAGATGAATCTCGGCAAGGATGGGAAATATTGGGAATGACGTTTAAATCAATGCTACAGAAGACCTTGAGGGGATTTTGAGGATGAATTACCAGGCGAACAAAGAGAATTATTCTGTTAATAATGTGTAGCGCGAATTGCCAGATACAGGAGGGAAGGGGGAGTTGGGGGGGGATTTTCGGCATTAATTAAGAACGTGCGAGCGGAAAGTGACAGCGCGTTGAAGCGAGCCGGAGCAAAATTTGTAATGTCGATAAACCTCTGGAGCCCGACTCCCTCGTCTCTGGGAGGAACTTCGCAAGGCACCGCATTTCAAAGGAAAAAAAAAATATATATATATATATATATATATATATATATATATATATGTTGGCTGATAAATAAGTAAAGAAAACTTGTGTGGATGAAAAACGGCAGAAAAAGGAAAACCCAAACATCAAGCCTGTCGTCAGGGGACAACATTACTTTTTTTTTTCCTTCATTAACAATAATTGTCAAAGGCTTTTGTGAAAATTTGAAATGTAGCGCATTAGGACAAAACCTTGCAGGCAACACATAGAAAGCCGAAAGGCTAAAATCTTTCTTAGTCGCTAGCTAAATTCCTCGCATTGAAAGCTATCATGACCAATCTTATGAGATTCAACCAGCTTTTGACAAACACAAACTTTGCAACAACAAAACGAGTCCAACTCTTCTATGCCGAGCGTATACATTAACTTTTTGGAGGACAACTTCCTGAAGGCGCTGCGGGTTCTCTTTATGTTCGCTGTCCGCAGCTGCTCTCTGGATGTTTCAGGATAGTTCCTTCATTGTGTTTCATCAAGGGTTCAGGAATTTTTTTTTTTTATTTTTTTTTTAAAATCATTACTGATCGAGCTCCCTTCAAATAGCCCAATGCTGGAAAAAGTAAAGCCTCTTCAATCTCACTTGGTAAAGCACTCAAAAACATGCTGATGTGCTGCGACCAAATGGCAGGAATGGAAGTTTTGCACATATGTATAGAAATTCACTGATGAGGCATGTGACAGGAAGTGATGTCAACAGGGAAAAATGAAAGGGGAACAAGGAGGGTTTAGCCACTGGCTAGTTCTACGCTCTTGATGTAAACAGTAATATAGTATTAGCATACTTCTAAACGACTTGCCTTGCAGATACATAAGAAAACCAGGCTGGCGTGAGACGCATTGAACTGGTTCAAAGCAAACTAATAATGTGGCACAGAATGCTGCATAATATAAAAGTGAGCAGCTCACTGCTGCCACCCACAGGTAAACAGAAAGAAGGCAAACACACATTCATGATATTCGTGTTTTGCACCCTTCTCTGCTATATTTCCTCAGCAACAAGTGAGCGTGATGACAAAACTGACTGAATCAATCTGGCCACAGGATGGCGCTTGATGGGATCAATGTGGCACACTTCAACCTAATTAGGTGCTTAATATGTTTGTAAAACTTTCTGACAGAACAGAGCTCATTGTCTCTTCCTTGAAGTTAAATCCATGAATGTGAAATATTGTTGCACTCTGGCATTCACAACTGCAACAACCGAGTGATGTTTTACTTAAGCAAGCAGGACAATAACAGTCAATCGCCTCTTTATTGGAGGACAAACGAGCTCACAGACGTTGCTGTAATGAGTGGAGGGCTCAAATCAAATCCTTCATGAATTAAAACATCTTTTTTTTTTTTTAGTTTAGTGTTGACTGCATAAATATTGCATGTCCTAATACACTTAGCATTCTGACATTGCCGGGGGTCATGAGAAATGTAATTTTTACAGACTCAACAAACCAATGTAACAACGGCGGTTGGGGTCCGCGGGGGAGGGAGGGGGCATTTAAGCCGTCGTTACGCTACGGCACTCCAGAGATGTGGCACAGTCGAGGAATTAGTCCCTCAGATTTATTTATTCATTTCCTTCAAAGAGGCAATTTAACGCATGACTTAATCCATCTTTGTGATGTCTGTGGAAATGCCGGCTGCCCCTGTGTGACACGTGCTGCATATTTCAGGCCCGCGGATAAATACCCGCAGCCAGAACTCTGTGATTGCTGCCGAGCAGACGAGAGGAGAAGCGACGAGGAAGAGGAGGAGGAGGAGGAGGGTGGCAGATACTAAGCCTGGCAATCTCTCTTTCAATCTGCGGCTTGAATATTGGCCACTTTTTGAGAAACGAAAGACACATTTTGTTGGCACATGACCCACGTGTGAGCGGGAAGGAAGAAAAAAAAAAAAAATCAGAGCGGCTGTGAAACTCGAGATTTCTCTCATGGGTGCCCAACCCGCACTGATCCACTGGGAGGGAGGAGGGTGGTGCGGGGGTGCGGTAGGCCAATGAGAAGGCCAGGAATCAGAGGGAACGATCGCCAACTCGTCACCGGGGGGCCCCGGACTGTAAATGGGCTGCGAGGGCGACTTAGCTGGAAGCAGATTGACTTCGGCGAGAACGGGAAAGAAACCGCCTCGGCGCAGACGGTAAATGGTCGCTTGTGAACGGAGCTGCTGCGAGGTATTACATGAAGGTTGAATAAAAAAAACAAGACAAAACATCCTTCTCAGTGATCCGCGTCACCGCCGGGGCGCGAATGATGGGATCAATTCCAACCGCTGATGGGGCACTGGCAATTTGGAAGAGGCGGAGAAGCACTGAGTCATCGTCGGCTGTGGCAGTGACGGCGCTAACTTGATGACGACGATGAGAGAATCTTTCAAACTCCTACCTCACACATACACACACAGACACACAGAAACTCCATCTCTGATTTGGGCCAAGCGGCAAGCAGGAAGTGGCAGCTTTGTGCCGACGGGCAGCGCTCAAGTTAAACGGTGACGGATTCCCGTCGCAACCGTGAGCCTTCCCTCTCAGCGCGTGAGAACCGCCGCAGGTAGGAACGTCGGGTTCTGTTCCCTTTCCTGAACGTCTTCTCAGTCGACAAGGTGAAGCGCGAGCGCCAGTCCGCGTCACGGACACGCGGCTTGGGTGACCCAATTATCTGCGTGGCGGAGCAGCCCGGGGATTAACTCTGGTGCCGTTTTTCAAAGGAGACAGTTTGGTCGGCGCTTTTGCTGGCAAGTCCCGCTCGCCGTCGTCGATTAAAACCATGTGATGCAAACAAAATGGTACAAAGTTTAGTGTCACTAAAGAACGCTCCCTTATTTTGCTATGCCACCAGGCTAAGAGGGGTCGTTTCTAGGCACATACGACCAACGCACTTGCTTATGGTGCCCCTGGTGGAGGGTTTTTTTTTTTTTTTCAATTCTCATATATGTTGTTGATGTTATTCTGGCAGGGAATAGGCACAATTCAGTTTACACAACTTTTAAATACATTATTAATTAATTAGAATAAATAATTATAAAAGTAAAACAACACATGTATTGATATTATATGTATGGAGTGAGTGAGTCAATGCATCAGTCAAATGGTGATGAGAAGAGAAGTAAGTGCAGTGAGGCGCACAATACTGCATGCTGTTTACCTGCTCCATGCACCTGCAATATAATGTGTGGAAATGCTGTCATGGTATAAAGACTTTTAAACATTATGTTTACCCATGCACGTTCTGCTCAATATTTGCGGGTAGGGGTGTGTTTCTGGGAGCGCGGCCTATGACTTCCTGCGTGTGATTTACAGCTGCACTAACGCTTTTTAACATTTCAACGCTTTTAATTAGCATACCGATCAAGGCTACGATTAGACCGGCTTCCGCAAATGTGGCTCATGGGCAACTTTTTGCCTGGGAACAGGCGTCTAATTCCTCTAAAATCAAGTGAAATAACAGGCTAGTGGCTCCAAAATACGCATTCCAAGGTAGGAAATGCAATAAGAGCAAAAAAAAGCTGCACGCGTGTCTCGCCGTCCAAAAAATATAAAATTACACGGCTGACAGCTGTGATGAAAGCAAGCGCATTCCAAAATGACTCTCATGCGAAAACGTGATTAGTCATGCCTTTGCCCTAGAAAGCGCTAAATCCTTCGGGATTTGGCATATTTTGCAAATTATATAATGACCTAATAATAATGACGCTAATGCCCTCATTATGTGCTATTATCGACCGCCGTGTGATGTGTTATAATCCCTTATCACCTCAAGCCAAGTGTAACTGATGTGTTCATTAGTTTGTCGTCTCGTTCGACCTCCAAGGCCGGACAGAGGGAGGATGCTCAACCGTGTAACCCCCGACCCCACCCCCAAGCGTCTTCCGTGACGTTCGTCGTTAGCAGCCAGAACCGTGCACGCGTTTCCCCGTCTGTCCAGTTAAATATTCGATGCTTCCGAACGTGATTCCATTTTCCGAATCGCAAATTGCCATCGCCTGCCGGCGTCTTGTGCCTGCTCATCCGTGGAGACGGTACGGTGGGGTGGTGGTGGTGGTGGTGGTGGGGACGCGCTTTCATCCGGTGTGCGATGACACACACAAACAACGGGTAACCTGGTTTTCCTCGCTGCTCGTGGCACCTGCTTCCCTCTAATGAAGAGCGCGCCGACTCAAAAAGACAGGAAAGGAAAAAACGCGCAATAATAGCGAGAGGAGGCGAGAAAAAAACGCAAAAAGAATTTTGTCTTTTGACGGAAAAGTTTTTTTTTTTCTTCCAGGCGAGCTGTTAGTGTCTCCGCTCTACCAGGAAAGGATTTTGGATCACGTGGCCAGAACCATTTGTCTGTGTGTCTGGACTCTAATAGCTGGTGTCCTGCTGGATTGATGTCCGCCCCGCTACCGCCGTAACGGCCATGACTCTCGGCAGATGGCTAGAAGTTTGCCTTGTGCATGTACATATAAATTTGTATTAACTCGCACTAACGTCTCCCTTGACTGACTGAATGATGGCGGCGGCTCCGCCTCCTCCTTCAAATCCCCTGTGCGGCCGTATTAACGGCGGCACAGTTCGCCGGCGCTGATGGACTAAGTAAGCATTTCTTAGAGTCGGCTGATAGCTCGTTGATCCGGGGCCGCCTATACCCTCTTTCCCCGAGAGAGGGATGGCGTTTATGAAAATGTACCTTTTTTTGTCACGGCGGCACATTTACTTGTCACCCGCTCAGAAAGGAGAACCAAAAAAAAACAAACAAAAAAAAAACTATTAAAATGCAAAACGCAGACGAGAGCCGGCGCTGCCGGAGTGGGTCAAGGGGAAAGCGTTAGCGTCGGATGTGAAGTGTTTTTCGGCGGCGCTCATCCATCACGATCCCTGAGAGAAAAAGGTGAGGGGAGGTTGGGGAGGATTCTCTCACTGTATTTGTTGAAAAAAACAAAAAAAAAGCAAAAAAACAAAACAAGTGTCAGGCAAAAGGGCGAGCCGCATCCGGCAGGGCGGAGCGAAGGTTGGCGTGGGCTAATGCGAAAATAGAGAAATACGAGTGGCGTAAAAAAAAACAATGCAAGTGATTCATTCTGACCTGAGTGTTCCCATCAACTCTCAGATTCAATGTCACACCTCGAGGCTAGGCTACGCTTCGGCGTCACGTCCGGCGCCGTTCAAACAAAAGGTGGATCTTCTCTCATTCTAACATTGCCTTGCGCTGCGAGTTGGCCAAAACAAACCGGGTCCCTGCGCGTCCTCAATGGCCACAGTGCGGGAATTTCTTTCCCAAATCAGGACCTACAATTATCAGGCGAAGGAAGGCCTGCCAAGGTTGCCGGTTGCCAAGGAAGTTGAGCTGTCGAGCGACGCTGCGGTATTATTATTAGCTAACCAAGTGGGTCCAACCCTCTTGACGTTGTTCCTGGTTGGCTAATTGCCTGTCACCGCGGGGGAGGGAGAAAGAGCGAGTGGCGTCGCGTGGTGACGAGCAAAATTTTTTTCACCGCGGTGCTGGTGACGAACCGGGTGACGAGCGGAGCGCGTCTGGGGGCAATTTAGGCTCGTCTGAGTGGGAGTATCGAGCCCTCGCTTTTCCACTCTTGCCAAACACGTCCCTCAAAATACATGAAAACCTTCTCTCTCGCTGACATTTCCGTCAGTCACAGTCACTCAGCGCGGCGGAACGGGAGCGACTGTGATGATTTGATTTCCCCGCCGATTCCCCTCCCCCGCTGCGGTGATGGACCGTTGAGTTGGAGACCTGGGAAAAAAAATAAAAAAGGTGCCAGATTATTTTCGGGCTTTATATAAGAGGATTCAGACTCTTGAGTTTACTGAGGAGCCAAAAAGAAAAAAACAAAAAAAAAAAAAAAACAAACAACAAAAAACGGTGCCATGTGATGCGCGACCGCTGTGATGCGCGACCGAGACTTCCCGGACGAGCGCCGCCCGCTTTCTGATGTTCTACCTCGATTCGCGGGGAAAGAGCTTTTTGTCTTTGCATCTGTCGCAGACTGGCGGCGGCGGCTCCCCTCTCAACTTCCGCTCCAGGCTCCAGCTCAGAGGCCCCCAAAGGCCTAATGGGATTTACACTCTCAACATAATCACACCCGGAGCCTCGCCCCCCTCCCCCCGCCAACTCACCCCCACCCCTGCTCAAACTCCGATATTTTCCGCCCTTCCTCTTCCGCCGCGTAACCGCACATAATCCCGAAAATATGTTCCGTCATGGATGAAGGACGTAAATAGATGATTCCGGGGGCCCCTCGTGCGTTGACGATATCATTCCACGCAAGCACACAAAAACGCACAAAAATGCACACAAAAACAAAACACGCCCCGTGTGGCTCCAACGGCGCGTCCGTCCTCGGCTCTTCGTCGGGCCGCCACAGCTGTGCGATGTGATAAAATACTTGGCGGGAGCCCGCGGCTGACCTTTCCATCCAGGCTTTAGCGCCGCCGGCCAACCTCCAGCGCGTATCCAGGCAACGGCGCCTGTGATGAGATCGGCGCGCCGACCATCGAGTTTCTCACCAGTGGCTCCGAGATGTGATCAGAGTGCGATTGCGCGATTGTGTGCGCTCGGACCAGTGGTGCTTCAGTTTTTGGTGAATTATAGAAGGTGCCTGCTGGGGATAGACTCCCTTTGAGCCTCCCCACACACAAAAAAAATAATCATCATCCAGTGAAAGATTTTTATCTGTTCTATAACTTTTTCCCCCCTCAAATTTAAATAACTTCCGTTGACCCAAAGGGATTTTTCAATGGATTTGGTACAATGGAGGTTTCGTTATTTCAGTTGTTTGATTTGATTCCTTGATTAAAAAAATAAAGTTCTCATCTCTGCAAAGTTTCCCCTTCGCCACAGGATAACAACTTCTGCCTTCTCATCTTTCCAGTGTTTTTTTTTTAAAAGAGCTTCAACCCCTCCCCCCTCCCACCCCGCCTCCCCACTCCGACTTGGTGATGAAGTAGAGGATTACAGAAAAGAGCGGGGAATAAAAAACAACCCACACAAGAAAGATGGAGGTTTAGACAGTTGGACAGATAGGCCGAGTTTTGCCCGTCGTCCCTTCTGCTTTTTAATGTCTCTAAACTAATGTGTCCTTTCTGAGCGGTGGATGCCTCGTTTTTCTACCCTCCCTCTTTTCACTTTCTGAAGTCGCAGCTAAAACGGCGGCGCCGTGCCAGCTGGAGACATTCATCTTCATTTGCGCCACGATATGTCCTCCCCTTATATGAGACACTCTTTTCTCCGCCTCCCAACGACGACGACAAGAACAACAACACCCAGCAAAACACGTCCAACTTCTCAAACTCTGTCATCCATTCCTGCATCACGACGCCATGAGTCACCCGCCGTCGGCCCTCGGGGGTCGGCTCGGCGTTGCGCCGCGAGGTGATTTGCAGCGTGTGGGACGCGCTTGTCGCCACAGCGAGGGCATTCGTTCAGACGAGGGGGCGCAAAGTGTGAGTGACAAAGTCCAATGACGGCGACGGCGGCTGCCTGTTCACATGGGTGACATTACCAAACAGAAAAAAAAACAAAAAAAAAACTGCCAAATAACTCTCTCCGCTACGTTCACGCATCCAGCTGGGTGCCATTTCATCGAGATTAGCCAGGCGGACGGTTTGCATTTTGTGGAAATTGAGATGCAATTAAACTGCAGGTGGCGGAAAACTTTTTTTTTTTTTTCTCTCTCAACTGAAAGCGTAAAAAAGAAAAACTGCTAAAAAAAAAAAAGTGGTGGAAAGCGTCCAACGACAACAAAACATCTGCTGCAACTGTTTCCCTTTTGTCTTTCACGTCGCAACACAATGACATGTTTACTGTTTTATTCCAATGCACAGGCTGTGATTAGGCTATGGATTGTGTCGGCTATTAGCATCTGCACTTATGCCTGCAAAATCCAGCTCAACTGAATATCGACCGCACACAAATGAAAACAAAAATTGGAACATTTGTTTGTTTTTTCAGAAATGTTGCAGTTGCTACACTTTTAAAGACATTTAAGGAGGCTTCTACTATTAGAATATAGGGGGTTGTTATGGGTGTTTTTTTTTTAATAATTCATACGGCGTCCAAGGACGCTTCCTTTGGAGACTCTGGCCACCTGATGAATGGAAATCCAATATTTAATATCCTATTGTTGTGCTCCTCCTGCATCTGATGCAAAAACAATAAAATAAAATAAAATAAAATCTGACCTTCACAACAACAACTGGCAGGCTCATTATGTCTCTCAGCATTTTTCAGACATTAGCACTTGGGGCTGATGTTTGAAAAATCGAACGTGATGTTAAATTGTTTTTGCTGGAGATTTCGTTGGAGAAAACTTTGCAAATTTGTAAATTGGAGGTTCGGATCCAACAACTGACCCTTTTTGTCATTTATTGGTTTCACATCCAGTGTGACAATGGTCTCATTTATGGCCCCCCTTTTTTTTTTTTTTTTTTTTTTCCAGATGAGGATGTAACACAAGCGACTTTGAGGATTTTACGTCCAGTGTGCAGTATTTGTTCTGGCTATTTCTGTTCAGGTGATAACAGAAGGGAAGTCCAGGATTTTTCTGACTTAGCGGAGCGCGGCAGTATAAAATTGGAAGTCGTGATCCTTGCTCAGGGGTCTATATGGCCGCGAGGGAGAACAAATAGAGTCGGAGAAAGTTGCTTAGTTGATGCCAAACTCTTTCAGGACCGTGCCAATGAGCATGAGGCTAAGCTAAAGGGAGAAAATGCAGCCGTCCTGGATGCTCCCTGCTCAATCCTCTTTTTGGCCGCATGTGTGAACACAAATGAAAGGTTGACCCCCCCGACCACCTGCTAAATTTGCAAGTCTGGATGAAACACCTGTCTCATAGATTCCGCCTAGCACAGTTCAGGCACGTCTAAAATGCTAATGGAGTATTTGGAAATTCACCGAAAAAGACAGATTAACACAAACTTGAATGATTCGTCTTTGGAAAGTTTCCGCTCTGGATATCATGTTGAATTTTCTCCCTTTCCAAACGGCAACGACGCAACTTGATCAAACTATGATCGCACAACTGGAAGAGACACGGCTGTAAGCAATTAAAAGTCAGATGGAAATACAGAACAACACCAACGACAACAACACGCACCTCGAATCACAAGTAATTAAATCATGTTGATTTGGTTACAAAACCGGAGGCTGGCGTCTCATCCGATAACAATGTGTCTCCGCTTGCAGCTTCAAATCAACAATAAATGTGGTAGTAAAGTAAACACAACATGTAATATAGAAAAGCCATGTTGTGTTATAAAAAAAAAAGTTTTCATCGCCAAGTTTCTAATTTGGCAACAAAAAAAAAAACAGCTTTGATGTGTCTTTTTGTACTACTCTGTAGCAGTAAGTGGCTGGCCAATCACAAGAGAGTGAGCTGTTCCAAGCCAATTTCTAAATGGCCATATGAGTCCAGTCACGCTTGTGCCGCTGCGTCTCGGGCTCGTCCTGCGAACACGTCACGTCATGTAGACAATGTCCAGACGGCGAACAAGCTCATTTGGAATTTTCAAACGCTGAATTAAATTTCCCGATCTTGTTCATGTGTGTGAACATTTTTCTCTGTCCCCCAGTGAGCTTGTACAGGCTGTTGCTTAGCGGGGGAAAAAAGGAAGACACTAAACAGACACTGCATGCAGGGGCCGAATAAAGGTCGAAGTGGCCGAGGGGGTTCGATGTGTGTTATTCACTGACTGATCGCTGTCATGTCAGCACCTTGTGCTCAAGTGTGTGAGCAGGAACATGTTTGTATGTTGACCTCGGAAGGACAAAGGAGCTTTTGAACGGCGCGGCGCTGAAGTCTTTGTACCGTTTGCCGAATGTTGGATGTCATGGTGCTTCATGTGGATACAGTTCACAGTCACGCACCAAAGAAAAAGAAGTATCGATGTTGTCCTGTTGCAAATCTATGCATGTCATGAATTAGGTTAGCTTCTCCGCGGCTAAGCCTCTAGCAAGACGGCTAGCACAGAGCCTTGTACTTTGACTTTGACGTGGGAACCGACGCGACTTCTGTGCATCCCTCAGAGGACCGGGTCTGGAAAGAACTGCCGACGTTTCACCTTTGGCTTTCACCCTTTTTTTTTTGACAAGTTTTTTTGAGGCAGAACAGAAGGGGAGCTGGAAAATGTGAAATGTGCCGCTGCTCTTAAGAGGGCAACATTGAACTCACTTGTGTAAAGCCTCCCAGAACTCTGAGAACTTCGTCTGAAAAAAAAAATCGAAGAGAAAGACAAAGAAAAAGCCGGGCTGCCGCGTATCTCGGGAGAAGCGAAGCGGCCATCTGGCGCAGCCTTCAGATTGGGGGAACGAAAGCTGCATTCTTTAAAGAAATCCTTGAGTTGTGACGGACAAATGTCGCAATCAACCTGCAAATGCAGAGTCTTAATTGGACGTTTTCAAATCTTCAACCCCCGCCCCCCAAATTTTCTAATATGATTTGCGAGATCACCTGTCACTAAAAAAAGACAGTTTCGGTCAAGTTTGAGGACTCCTTCTTTCCATCTGGCTGCGACTGCCTGACTGAGAGGAAGCTAAACAGTCCCAGCAGCGCAGAGGGATGACTCTGAATACTGACTGTATGCCTGGAATAAATATTTCATCCCAAGTCCAGACCCCATCCCTTCATTTCGCCCACTTTCTGTGTCCGATCTGCCTCAGGTGTCAGTCTCATCAGCTCGGCTCTTGTGTGTTCATGGCGCTCCACTGCTCCCGGGTGAGGTGAGAGGGGGAGGGCCACTTATCCACAGTCTCTGCTCTCGATTGCAGCATCCCGACTTGCAAAGCCGACTGACTGGGGAACCGGGAAGGGACCAAAGTATTTGGGAATGCGACGACTTCTCCCCTCTTCTCTTTGATGCCGCGGCCGACTTATCTCGGCGTACAAGGATTTCCTGACCTACATCCAACGGAAAGAAGTCACCCTCAGAAGTGCGATCTGTGCGGTTGACGCCTCTTTTAAAAAATGCACGAGTTTCGCGAGAAACCTTCGGCCCCCAGCCACTGCTTTCGCTTTTTTTTTTCAATTTTTTTTTTTCATCCCTTTCCATCTGGGGGAGTCTCTGCAGGCCACTGCTTTTGGAGTGACACCGTCGTTTCGTGGGGAAACCGACACAATCAGCGGCAAAGTAAATCATATCAGCTCAGCCAGGGCCCCCAGGCGCCCGCTGAGGTAACACTTTCGTGGCTCACCTCCAGAATACCAGCTGTCAATCAGCGCAGAGTGACAGATAGCGGGTGCTCGGCGCCGTCACACAGATTGAGTTGGGGTTGCGGGGGGATTATTGCCAAAATGAAAACTGTAATGGTTTACAGATTACCCACTTTGAGGCCATTTACGGGTGTACACGATGGGAATGATAAACGGATCGTCCGCGATGGCTCTCTCTGAGCGCTTTTGATCAAATTCATTGCCCTTCACGATCAGAATTCTGAATGATTGCGACAGTGACGTCCACTGTGCAGCGTTGTTCTGGTTGACCCCTGTTTCAGACATGCATTAACGACCGACGGGAAGTTACGATTTATTTTCACCTCCAGAGATGAATCAGAATCATGTGCAAGCCTTGGCCAGTGCTGGAGTCACACTGTGCCCACTTTAAAGTCTGCTGGTGCTGTTGGGGACTTCCACCAGGACTTTCAAATGTGACTTACCAAACTTCTTGGGGTACGTTTTCTTGCTTACATCCAAATGTTTGGTAATGGCCAAAAGGCTAACAGCTAAAGTGGAAATATGGAAGCACAACCATTGTGCCTCTTATATACTATGAGCGTATAACTTAGGCTTAATAAAAGCTTTTTATCAATCTTGGCTAAATTCAAAAACCTTCAGGCCTATGAGGCGAATGACAGTGCGCCCTTGGCAACTAGATGCAGTGAAGCTAGCCAGCCTCTCAGGACGCTATCAACATAAATGATAGTTTCAGTACATAAAAGGCTTTGACTCATTGTGAAAAAAGAAATCCCTCTGAATAAAGCCCGGTCACTTTTTAAAAGTAAATTTACGGCCGTATTCTACATATTGCACCTTTTTAATTAAACCATACCTTTCATCGCAATTTACTTTTACGGCATCGAATTACGCTCCTGCGGCACGCCGTAAAATAAAAAGGAATAAAACATCTTTTAATTATTCAGATTGTTCTGGACACTTTGTGGCTCACCCTCTTAAACTCTTTGCCTTCAGTCATTTGCCAGCTCATAAATTTCAACAGGTCTCCGAGGGTGGCGGAGGCGGACTTTTTTTTCTTTTTACACGAGCGGCCGTGTCCGACTCTCCCTGCTGTCGCCGGTGACTAATGTGGACGAGCCTCGGCACCCGCTGGATGACACTCGAGCGGCTCAGTCTCGGGCCGACTGCCTGCTGTGCCGACGCTTCCGAGGGACGTTTCAGGAGTTAAGAGAGACTGGATTTCTTTCTGTCTTTTTGAAGGCCTGGCCTGACGCAGCAATTACGTGTGAGTCAGAGGGCGGATTAGTGTCACCAAGGGCAACTTAGAATTCAATAGAATATGAGCGATGTTAATGATTTTATTCCTGCCCGTGTTCTCTTTGCAAACCCTTGCTCACAATTGACCACTCGGACGTCGATCTATCACGGAACGACAGGCTGCTATCAAGAGAGCAGCCGTAACTGAATTTAAAATAAAAATATTGACCTTTATAGAATGCCGCCCTAATAAGACAAGGGCAGCAAACAAGATGACAATGCAAAAAGCGCTCAGGACATTAATACTAAGTAACAAGTTATTTAGTTTCAAACTAAAAAACATCATGGTCGCTTGAATTTTGTGTTGTGTGCAATTAGTGTTTTAAAGTGCGCTTTTTGTTTTCATGTGATTGTGTTTGCACTGTTGCCGTTATTGATTCTGCTGTTGGGGAAACAGGGAAACACGCAGTGCTTGGATTACAATTTTCCATTTGGGGACAATAAACGGTTGTTGTGTGATCTTTTAAAGTTGTGGGGTCATGAGAGGCGAAACTAGACAAAAATAACAAAAGGCAACAAAAGAATTTTGAAAGGGCTCTGTTGGTCGAGCTAATTGGATGCTGTGCTTCTTTCGTTCTACCCCAAAATTCCAGAGCAGCGACAAGAGAATGGTGAGAATCTAACTCTGAAGATTTTCTGAAGATCTCAGTAAAAACCTCAGTGTAACACATCATCTGATGGTCAGTCTATGGTCCAAACACTGTTTTGCCATAGAAGAGAATCAGTTGGATTCTAAGTCCAAAAATATATATATATATATATATATATATATATATATAATGAAATGAATGAAAAACAAAACAAGACGATGAAAGCAGACTTTACACCTGGAATCAGAAAAATAATAATAATTCCAATGTGATGAGCAGGCCCTCACAATGCACACCCAATAAAGTCAACAGAAAGCAAGATGCAGCAAGTCACTCTTTCCTGAGGCAGTCCTCAGAGACACCATCCTTCCAGTAAACCTGCCCCCAGGTGCAGTATCTGCACTCGCTACACACACACACACACACACACACATGCACACACATACATACATACATTCCCGCCTGCCAATTCGCTGTGACTGACAGCTTTGAAAAACAACTTCCTGCCACCGCCAAGGCAGTGGCAGTAGCGGCGGTGGGCAGATAGCGACGATGGGGCCGAAGCAATTTGGAGCCCCGTCCCCGTCCTCCGCGTCCTCCTGCCATGATTACTCTGTCTTTATGCCAGAGCGTCGGGAAAACACGAGCACCGAGCCACCGCCTCGGTGTCGGGCTGCGGCAGGGTGTTGTCACCGCTAGGACCTCGCACTCTCTCTCTCACACACACACACACACACACACACACACACACACACACCAGGCATAGAGCGCTGTCAGCAAAAACACAATGCATTATTTATGTAGGCGCAGCCTCCCAGAGCTGCACTCATCACTGCAGACATCAACTGGCGTTGGAGATTGAGTGGAATATTTCAGCACAGCTCAAAATTCGGTTTGAGGTTGATCCGTGCTTGCATTGTTCCGAGTCAAATAATCCCTCTGCCCCGGCACAATCATCATCATCATTGCAGCATTAAACATGTGTCCATGCGATAATTATGCAACGTCTTTAAAGAATGCAAACATCCGAATTGACTTTACAAATGAACCGATGAGTCTGACTGGATGGGTGCTGAACATTCTGCCCCGAAGCAAATCATTCATTTGACAGAGTCCGGGCCATTTATAAAAACCCGCTGTTAAACAGTAATCTTCTTATTTCATCTGCCCAGGGCTGTGGCTGACCAATCTCTTCAAACACGAGTATAATGCTAAAGGCATTCCAATATCAACATCTTTAAGAGGCGTTAAAATAAATGTCTTGTCGTTTGTTACCCTGTGAAGAAAATGAGCTTTAAAAGAATTTGACAATGAGGCTCTTGAAGAAGCTATATCAGAGAAATGAGGACCTAATTTGAATTTTACTGGCTGATTAGTAAAATTACTCAAACTATAATTGAGATAAATAAAAATTAAGAGCGCTTCGAAGGTTTGTATTGGTGTTTGAAAAAATTCAAACAAGGGTTGGAGTTATTTTTCATTTTTTTTCCACCTGTTTTTTGCTCAGTGACATAAAAATTTGGCTTCGCTCCAGTTTAAAGGCAAGTTTCTATTGCAGGAAGCCACCAGGGGGCGATTGAGTGTGGAGACAAACGTGCCAAGTTAACAAAGCTAACAAGCTAAATTATGCTTTACCTCTGTTGATGTGCACCACATTTGACTGATTCAGAGGTCACAATAACATTAGCCGGGTTAATAACCACACCACCATTCAAGTGTTGGCACAGCCTTCTGGCACCTTCTCATTTTTGTGTCCACGCAAACATATGGAAGTCCAGCGGAGGGCTAAACATGCCGCCTGCTGCAGAGCGATAGAGCTTTTTGGGGAAAAACAATCATGCCAGGAGACTCCGCTGGAGTCCAAGAGGCAAAATGAAAAAAAAAAATGTGGAAATGGGAAGGAAGGAAGGAAGGAAGGAAGGAAGGAAGGGACCTTTAAATTGCTGTGGTGAACTTGAGGCAGGCAATGACGCTGCTGCGGCATCGCGTCAAGGATGAGCAATACCAACGCGCTAATTACACGCGCCATGTGTAGCGTTTAGTGGGGCCACTCGTTGCTGACCTTGTTACTGGACGACGGGCTTCTCGGCCACCTCTCATTACCGCAACTTCCTCCTGCCTCCATCTCTATCAGCCCAGGCTGAGATGCAGCAAGCCAGAGGTTAATACATACATACATACTGCTCCGCAGATACACTCTTGGGCCACATCGCTATGTAATTAAAACTTGTCCTGCTCCCGATGAAGATACGAAAATACAATTACTGCTTTCATAGATGAGGCGATGTTGGGGGGAGCAAAAAACAAAAAAAACAAAAAAACTGCGGCTTATTGCCTCTCCCTGGGGTCGAAGCTCATTTGTAGGCAAGAGGAAGGAATTATCCTCGGCATAAATATGTTTTTAGATATTTTGCTTGGCTTGTTGTGTGCAGGGGTGAAAAAAATTATTATAAAAAAACAACATGAGCCCGGGTAGAAATGCAGTAGCATCTCTTTCTAGGAAAAAAAAGAGAGAGCCTCGCTAATGCTAATGCTGAGAAAAGATGGAAAAGTCTCCCTCTAGCTAGCACTGAACCGCTCATGACACTGAGTGCTCACATTACGTATGAAATGATGTTAATTAATATCCTGAAGGGTAAACTGTACACATTTTAATGAGGCGTCCCAAAGTCTATCAGCCAGAGCAACTTAATTAATATCTAAATTATACGATCTCCAAAAAAGGGGCCATACGCACCCAATTTCTGTTTCTAAATTAAGAGAATCACCAGTTTATTGGATATGCAGTTAGCTCAGGAGCTAAAAGTGCTTAAATACAGCGGGCAAGAGAGTACAGCTTAATTGGAAATGTTTGATATTTGTTAAAATAATTAAGAAACGGCAATAAGTTCAGACTAGGGTTCGTTAATATGACAGCGAGAATAAACCGTGGAAAAAGCAAACCAACATTCTGCCTTTTTTCCAGTCTTTTTTTTTTTCATCTTGAACTCCAGCAGAGCGGCCGTGCATGGTTAATGAACTAGAAATCAAAGAGACAGCATACTTAGCCATGCTTAGGAAATCAAAGAACATTGATTTCCTAATCAAAGGTGTGAAAGCCAAAAATCTGGCCACAGTTGGAAACCAAAAAAAGCTAAAATGCCATCTTTTAAGTCACCCTTTGACAAGAAATTACATTTTAATTTAGTTGAACATTGTGAGCTAAGTGGAGAACGTTCTGCCATACATGGAACTGTTGCAGCGTATTTATATTAAAGGTCCCATATTTTCACTCATAATTTTTGCAAAGTATTGGACTTTGAAAGTCGCTGATCGATAAATTCCCTGTTTTGTCCATCTATTAGCATTCCTTCCCCACTGAGGAGTGACCTTGGTGCGAGATAACAGCACATTCACCTGGGTGCTGAACGTCCTGCTGATGGAAAAGTACAAAGTTTTGATCAATCTCGACAGTTTGACTCCACCTGAGCCCAGACGCGAGACGCGCCGCGCGAGGCCCACGCCGAGCATTTATCTTCGACTACGCCAGTGAGGAAGCAAGTCAATAAGTTAATACTGTTACATCTGATTTCACCCCGTCCGCCCATTCATCATTCACAGACTTGAATTTCCTTAATGGATAATAAAGTGCTTGGATCCCACGCCGGCGCTCGCGTTAGGATTCGATTTTCAAATTATAGCCGTTTATTCAGCTGTAACCTGACAGAGACGGATCGCAGCCGACGTTCAGGAAGTGAAATGCTCGTATTTGTGAACTCCAGAAGCTGTTTAACCTCCATCGTCTCCGGGTTTCGCTTACATGATCTCTGCAGAGAGACCTCAGGTGTCACCCAGAGGTGTCATCAATGGCCTGCCAATCAAACGACCTGATTTTGCACGGTGCAAGAAAGCGTTGCAACACTTCCATCATGAATTCAATGAATCATTCCAAAAAATTCTCTAGATCTCTAATATGTTGCATACTTAGCATTGTGTTTACAGCCTCCTGCTTTGTTGGACTCATATAACTGGAAACAAACTTGGGAAAAAGTACCAGTTCCCTTTGTGACGTCACAAAGAGCTAGCCTTTTTTTTTTCTGAAAAGTGAAGCAAGCGGAAGAAGTCAAGGACACAGTGTTTCCTGACAGGATGTAGAAAGTGGACTTCCTGTAACGCCGAAGCTTTAAATGCTTCTGCCTCTGATGTACGAGTGAAGGCGGCCGGGCCACGAGGAAAGAGCTGATTCACGTCCTTGGAACATGTTTTTCCTGACCCGCAGAGTGTTTTTGCCTTTTCCAACGTCGCGCCAGACATGACAGAGGACAAACGACGGGCCGAATCCAAACACATCAGTCAGGGGACGCAAACAACTGTTGACGGCGACCATACATCTTGCTTGAAAATGTGAGTACGTCTGACTCATGGCCCCCCTCTTACCCCCCTGCAGTCCAGGGGATTAATATGATTACAGTTATTAAATTTGCAGGATAATGAGTTATGGAAATTCCGGCTTGCGAAAGCCTCAGCAGACTGCCTATTAAACATCATTTATAATCAAGCCTTTAAGGATAGATGTGTGCCCCGCCCTCTCCTCCAGATGGCTATATTAGGCAGCCAACAGAAATGGAGCGACAGGGGGTAAATTAGAGCCACGACAGTGTGACTTTAATACGGATGTGTGATTCATCGCGGGAAAACCTATGGTTTCGAAGGATAATCGCGGCTGCTCTGATCTTATTTCATTTTTTTTTTCAGCCTCTGATATTATGAGACATTTCCTTTCGCAGTGCAGGGAAACCGATTCTCATTTGCGCCGCAACCTCACCCTTAGTGTCTAGGCAATTCATGGCAACACCTGTGCATTTTGTGGAATGTTCGAAATCCCATCCTGATGACATTAGCAACGTCCTCATCAACGAGTCCAAAAGGGAAATGCGTTTTAAAGTTCGGAAAGATCCGAAGAAGGTCAGAAGGAGACATTCATGGGATCCAGGAAATGGGACACATCAGGGTTTGCTAATTGCCTTCATCAGATAGTTGCTGCTCTTGTTTATAAGCCTGATGAAAACCATCAAGAATATAAAAAAAAAGCACAAGTATAAAAAATATTATAGATTTGAGGTGCCACGGGGGGAAATTATTGGTCGACGAATTATGTTTTCAGGAAACCATTTGATTTGATTGTTACCGCTGACACAATGGACTGCTGTCATTTGAATAAAAGCCATTTTCCCACTTGGAAAAACGTGTTGTTCTATTGTTATTCAACAACGAAACAGATTCATTGCTGAAGGCACGACAATCATTTTCAAATAATTTTCAAACGTTCGCTTGTAATGGGATGGGAGGCAGATGACAGTCCCATTTCCACCCCCCCCCCCCGACACACACACACACACACACACACACTCCCCCACTTGTCCTCATCCAAAAGCAAATTAATTATCAAACAGGAGGACGGCAACAGGGTTGGCCATCTTGTTTTAAGGCGGGCAAGGCCCGGCCAAAAAAAACAAACAAAACGTGTGATAACAGCCGCGGGGGCTGATGAAACCCCCCAGTAATTGA
The DNA here is from genome assembly GCA_009823395.1 of Thamnaconus septentrionalis. Taxonomy (NCBI): domain Eukaryota; kingdom Metazoa; phylum Chordata; class Actinopteri; order Tetraodontiformes; family Monacanthidae; genus Thamnaconus; species Thamnaconus septentrionalis. Next base: position 9,224,384 of record CM020519.1, on the reverse strand, counting down.
GACATGCAACATTATGATTGCGTGCTGATTGAGCATAATTAGCCGCGGCCTCGCACTTTGTTTGCCCGCGCGCGCATTAATTAAAAAGATTTTCCTTCCCACTCCGTCCCCGAGTAGAGCCACGTTACGTCTGATGAGCGATTAGCCCGCCGCTGCCCCGCTAATATAATTAACCGTCCAATCGTCCGGCGCCAGGCCGCGGCACCGCCTCTCGGCAGCCGACAGCCCCTCGCTTTAATCCGTAGCCGGTCGTGGGTAATGCTCCTGTTAACCTGCTGAAAATTAGGTCCGCCCCCCCGCCGTCCCCCCCTCACTTCTGTTCCGCCGCCATCATCGTTCCGGGCCCAATAAGAGTGGCCGATAAGCAGGCGTGACATGAGCTCATCAAGGTTAATGTTTCTCCACCGCGTCCTGCGATGAGCTGCGGTGCTAATAAAAACCCTGTTTTTTTCCTCCACCTCACGAGCCCGATTGCAGCAGATGCTCGGCTCCACGCGCGTCCGCGCCTCTAGCTCGCCGAGCAAGCGCCACCCAGCGAATATTAAGTCGGCTCTCCTCTCCAGTGGTGGGTGCGAGGGGCCTTGTCCTTGCAGAGCAGGTGGGGATGGAGAGGGGACGGGGGGGTGTTCCAATTCCTGACAAGGGCTGCACTTTTATCGCAGCTAAACGAGGGCCGGGCCTCATGTTCAGCCATTTATCAAGCTCCATCGACGAGCAGCCGCAGGGGGCGACGAAGGACCTTGGACGCTCGCTCTTCCTCCCGCCGCCATTTGCCGCGGAGAGGCGGCCGGGTTTAGCGCCACCGTAGCCTCGACGGGAAGGGAAAAAAAAAAAAAAAAAAAGATCTCCGAGTCTTTGTTTGCACGCAGCTTGGGGGGGGCAGGCTGCACGGCAAATGCAACGAATAAAAACAACAAAAAAAAAAATGTATCTCCGCTTCAAGGTAGAGCGGACGATGATGACGGTGATGAATGCGGCGAATGCGCTTTAGAGGTGCATTAAAAGCGTTGCGTTGCGGGGCGCCCAGCCGGCGACTTGTCTGCGAACGCGAGTACTTGAGTTGATGAATTTGTGTGCACGGGCGAGAAGGAAGTTATTAGCGAGGCGTCATTTGGCAAACAGCGGTGGCGCTTCCACGAGACGCTCAAACTGGCTTTCGATTCGACTAATTCAATGCACAAAGAAAAAAAACAAAACAACAAAAAAATCCTGCAGGGGTTCCGCTGACATTCTTTTTTTTTTTTATTTGGGGTTTGATAAATGTGCGCGGGGAAGCACCTCGGGAAGGCGCCGGATCATTTGTGGGGACTGAACAACAGCTTTCTCTCCTCTGAACTTCCTTATTGCTCCCAACTGCACGTCGGGTTTTTTTTTTTCTCTGTTCGTTCCAACACGTTTCACGCCGTAGCCGAACTGCCTCGGCAAGAGCTTTGTCTGGACTCGCCCCCCGACTCTCTCTCTCTCTCTCTCTCTCTCTCTCTCTCTCGTATATGTATTTTCTTCGTATCGGGGGTTGGCCGACCGGCCAGCAGCAGGTGGGAGTCGATTTGGTGTTCACTCAGAAAGCTGCACTTTGGCACTTCAGACCAACTCTCGCTGCTTCCTGCGTGTGTGAGGAGAATGAGGAGACACCGCGTTGTAGCATAAGGCGCTGCAGAAATATTGAAATGAGACTGGAGCGATTCTCCACTAGCTTGCTGGCCCTTGCTTTGCTTCTCAGGCTAATCAAAACATTGACAATTTCAATTTGGTGCCATATCTCCTTTTTTTTTATCCTGTAGCAGTGAACGATTAAAAGAGTTTGACTAATTTAAGGAAAGAATGTTTATATAGAATTTCTAAATATAGGCCACATTTAGTGTTTTGCCAATGCAAAAATCCAAACAGTTTTGTGTCTTGAATTTAGCAGGACCAATTAGGAGCCTCTGTGGGGAGGGTTGCCGGTCAGGGTGACACAACAAGCTTGTAAACAATGCCAAGGCGGATCCTGCGCTAAGCTACCAGGAGGTCTTGGACACTGCAGAACTGTGTACGTGTCATTTCCCAGGGCTGTTACCCATCGCATTGCGCGGTGCAAATGAAAACAATTGGCTTCGAGTTTGCGAGCGGAAATAAATCCAGCGCGCCAGCACTTCGAGTTCACATTACTGTTTGATGCATTGGTACAATAAAAAAGAAAGAAAAAAAAAAGGTTTGCGGCGTAGTTTGCAATCGTGTTTTCTCGCAGAGATGCTCAGCTTTCAGAGCGACGGGCGCAGTTTCAGGTTTTTCTTGTGTCTTTTTTTTAATTCTGTTTGTACAGAGTGAATTAAAAAAGAAGAAGAAAAAACAACATGTAAAAAAAAAAATCCACCTCTTCTTTGAGTCTCTGCCTCTATTAATATAATTGGTGTTTGGATGAGCGAACTCCCGCCGCTTTCCAACCCTCCCTGTTTATTCGCGGCTCGCAAAACTTTCCCCCGCGCAACTTTTATGCCGTCTGCAATCACTGTCATCTAGTATGCGCTCCATATATTTTTACCTCCCCGCAGCCCCGACGCTACGGCACCTGTCTGAATTTCAATAACAAAAGCCAAGATGAGATATTTCTGCTGCTTTTGTACTTCCCTCTTTTCTCATACACGTCTCCGGGAGGACGAGGTGATGCAACCGCCTGATAGACACATCTGCCAAAGACTCCGCTGCCCAGATAAGTTGCTCACGCGTGGGGGAAAGAGGGAGGCTGCACTGCCAGAGGGGGAGAAATGGGGATCCAACAGAGAAACTCATGGAACAAAAGCGAATGAAAAAGGAAAAAAAAAATAAAATAAAATATGTGTATATATATATATATGTACGTGAGAGTATATATGTTGAAGGAAGAACAAGAACATATGTCTGGGCAACATCAACCACTTCTACTGAGGCTGTGAATGGCTGCACTCATTCAATACACAGTCCTTGAAAACACTCTTTGTCAGACATTTCAGATCTTTGTAGTTTGAGCGATAGCATTGGTTGTTGGTGGTGGACACTGCAGTGCAGCCATCCGTCCCCCCGCCTCAACCTCCCAACACAAAACCTTCTTTATCTCTCACACTATACAGCATGTCCAGAAATGTAAAAGAAAAGCTAAAAAACAAAAAAAACAAATAGCGGTTCAGTTTTCTTTCTGTATCTGTTTTTACCTGAGAGTGTAAAAAAATTTCAATCCTGTTTATTCAAGCAAGCAAAAGGGGCAAAAAGTCAAAATAAAAAGTGATAAATATGCAGTTTAGTTGAAGATAAAAAGATAATGTAGTCAAACTATGTTAGAGGTTCCATGAATTGACTTATGGAACCTTTTTGAAGTGTGCTTAAAAAAAGCTCCATATTTCCACTAAGCGACCAGATTTGAATAAATGAGGTCATTCATTAAAATGTGCATTAAACTCACTAAATTTTTTATCCTTACCCCGGCACCTCCGTTGTATGGTGGTGAAATCCACCCTGACGAATTGTTCCTCCAGGAACAAGTTACTGGAACAACTGCCTCCAGGGGGCGAGCGCAGTGTTTTGCCTCCAGATTGTTTGCGATTTTCAGTGCTATCACCTGACTTCAATCATACTTTGTGGAGATAAAAAAAAAAAATGCGGAAACACGAGGGATATAAATGAAATGCTTGTCCAAAAATATAGACATGTTGTTACAAATTAGGGAAAGCTATAGAGAGAAAACACTTCTGCTTTTATGATGTTGCGATTGAAGGTCTTCTTCAGAAAGCGCTCCGGGAGCACTGAAAAACATTTCCTCCTCCTCCTCCTCCTCCTCCTCCTCCTCCTCCCTCCTGTCGAGTCCATTTTAGTGCCTCAACTACATACATATCTTTTTTTCTTATTCTCCACAGGTGCCCGTTTGTTCCAGAACGGCCCTGAAGTTCAATTCGTGCATCCACAATTGGATATAATAAAAAAAGAAAACCCTCCCCAAACACCTAAATCATTAATGCCACACCGGCTGCCAACCTCACGCGGTTTCCTCCTCCAGAACCGGGAGACAATTTACAGTGTAAAACAAGGGGAGTCGTGTCTCTCGTCAGACTCCTCGAGATCTGCTCTCAGCGGGGGAAAAGTGACGGTAAATATTGTTACCGACGAGTTCTGAGTCAAAAAAAAAACAATCCTGGTGGCCGGCTGAGCTCCGAGGGGAGTTTCAGCAAGAATCGGGGTGGCGTGGAAATTTTCAGAAGAGGTGGCAGCGTTTGAAGCGAACACGCGGGCTGCTGCTGCCCTACCGTTTTTTTTTCTCCTTTTGGAAAACAGATGCGACAGATGCATTTTAAATGAAATAACCGCCGCGCTACATTGCGCTCTGCCGATCTAAGAAGAGTTTTTTTCGACGTCTGTAAACGCAGCGTTGTCTAATTTGGCTGCTTTCAAGGGGGCCGCAACAGTTTGCGGCGACAGGTGGCGCCGGGAGGGGTGGGGGCGTGCGGGGTTTCACGCCGTGCCCATCATCCCCTGCAGGAGGCGTGCTGCGCCGTTCTGCGAGAGCCCCTAGCGCCGCGTCAAACAAGGTCGCGGCAGCAACAGATGCCGGCTGAGGTCTCTCTCGTCCTGGAGAGAGCAGCTAATCACGGTCTCCGCGGGGGTCCGGGTAGGGGGCGGGTTGCGTCTGTCTCCCGACGCTCCGTCTGCATACTCGCACACAAAGCAGCGAGTGAGACTCGTGCACAGTCATGCAAGAACTTCTTCTCTGGCGCTTTCAAATCAAATGACGAGCGTCGGGACCGGTGGAAAACACTTTTTTTGTGGATTGAGGCTTTATCAATACACACGAGCGAGATTTTTTTCTACTTCAAAATTTCACGACGGGGCTGCTGACACCCAAGGTCAATAAATACAGATTCTAGTGGAAGAAAAAAGTATTCACCTCTGCAGAAACAGGCAGCGCACCGACACGATGGACCTCCGGAATCCTAAAAAATCCAGCCGAAAAAAATGCTTTGTGCAAAGTCCGATGCGCTAGCTTGTCGGAGGATGTGAAGGGGACACAAAAACGCCACAGCGTAATCCAGTCGGCAGTAAAACAAGGCCGACCGTGACGCCGTCGTTAGGAGTCCACTCGGAAAATACAGTCTATATAAAAAACCGGAATAGATGGTTCGCTAAACCTCACATGAATTTTTTTTTTCCAATCCTCTCTGCCTCTCGCTGTCTCTTCGCTGTCGTCGCTCGTCAAAAGGCAATATTGCTCAACGGCGTGAAAGAAAGAAAAAAAAAAACGAGGTTATGATTCATAAAATAAAAAACAAAAACCGCTGAAGCATAAAAAAAGCCTCTCTTCCAACATCTGACCAGATAGCCGCACTTAATTATTGAACACTTTACCTGGCTGCCGATGATCAATACTTAATTAGAGCTGCTTTGCCTTGTTTCAGTGGATTATCGGTCCGAGCCGCTGGAGGGGTAAAGAGAGGAAGAAAAAAGAAGAAAGGAGTCGTTTGAGACTTGAGAGCCACCCTGGCAGGATTATAAAGACAAAAACTATCGGAGTTGATCGGTAAGCATGAGTCATTACCTGGCGGTCAATGGTAAAGTGTCACCTAACGACGTTAGAGTGGACAGAACAGGGAGCGGAGACAGCGGATACTTAGTTTGGCAGCCAAAAAATAAAACAAAAATAAATAAATAAATAAACAAACACCCCAGCGGGACATTAATAACGCTGGCTCCCAAACATATGGATGTGTTTACAGCCCTGGGAGCTGCTTCCACGAATTAACAGCAGATTCAATATATCACCTTATTGACACAAGTGGGTCGAGAACTATGTTCCATTAGAGTTTGTAAGTTACCCGCCCCCGCCCCCCCGCCGAACCATATTGGGGCAATTCATCTCAGGCTTGACATTGAAATGCGGAATTAAAATGCAGATTTGTCCTTTAATGGGCGGCCCTCCTGCAGCTGTGCTCATATAGCGGCAATGGCGGATTATTTGTGGGCCCATAAATTAGAACTTGGGGCTGACAACGTTTCCGCAGCTGCCGGTTGCTGGAAGCGGGACTCGGCTCTTTAAATCCCGCCGAAGAAGAAGGAGACGAAGGAGAAGAAGAGGCGCAGTGACAGCGACCCGGCACGGGTTTGATGTTATCCGTTCCCTATGAGGAACTTCTCCTGGCACATGTTGGATTTATTGCTAGTAAAATGTATTCCCGCAACCTTATTTTTGCATAAAGGATTAAAGCCCGGTGATTTCTAGTGACGTTAAGATGGCAAATGACTCTTTTTTTGTTGTGACACAGTGAGAGAAATAGAAATCGGGGCCCGCATCCGCAGTTTTATGTGATGCTTCTTTCAAGTCTTGACAACCAAAACCAATGTAAAAAAAAAGCAAAAATATTCAAGTAAAAAGAAAAAAAAAATCATCAAACAGAATTTGGATATGATGCAAGGCATTTTGGTTTTCCACCAATAATGATGAGCGGTGCCAAACTCATTTTCACGGTGTTCCATCATCATGTGTAACCGTAAAACTCCCTGAATGTAATTGCTCTCTCATATTATTAAATAACTGTCTCTGTCTGTGTTTACGGTTCTTCATTCAAGCTACCAGTATGGTATTCGGCCTTAGGTCGATGCCTCGAGTTCTGTGTTGTTAAGACGTAAATCCTTTAAATTGATTAGGTTGTGAAAACCTGCATTGCTGCACTGACCAAACACCAAACCTAGTCAATAATAGAGAAACATACCATCAAAAACAAGTTATTCCATCGAATGTGTTCAAACATGTTGATCAATAAGACTGTTTTGAATGGAAACTCGTGTGCAGTTTGGTTTACATGCGCTCCCTACTGGTGGAAAAAAAAAAAAAATGTATGCAAGTGTGTGGCGTCTATTCTGCCCTTGCTAGGACGTAGCTGAGCTGATTTCTAGCTTGGCAGATAGCTAACAGGTTCCTTAGTAAACACACTGGAGGAGTCAGCAGGTGAGTTTGAGATGTTTACATTCAGAAGTAAAAATTTTTACTGTAAAAATTGAAATAAAATGTTGCAATAGTAACGTTTAACTATTTATTTCACATAAACAAACGCTGAGTCATTAATTGTCAGACACAAACATGAACATGAGCCGAAATTATATTGTAATTATCCACTCGCGCTCTCGCGGTTAGCTGAATGCTAACGTAACCTTGAAAATGCCATAGACGGGCTGACAAGTTAGCATCGCTCCCTTTTTTTTTATTTCGCCATCGCCACACAAACTACACACAGTGTCAAAGACCATCACATGTAAGTTATTCATAAATGGGTATTACTGACAGACGTGTCCTTTTTTTTTTTTTTTTTAGGATTCAACATAGAAAAAGGTGATTGAGGTACAGAAGGCACAGCCTTCCGTCACATTTTCCTTCACTCGCTATGAGAAACTGCGGCAAGTCGACATGGACAAAAGGCACAGCGCTGTCAAAGTTCCTGAACACCTACGGGAGCGGTCAATTCATGAAGAGAAACCCACAAAATCACCACTTTAGAAGCTGGCCGTCGCAAACTCCTCCGGTGCCGCTTGCGGCGCTCTCAATAAATGAAAGGAATGCCTTGACACGGACGTGGCCTGCCCATAAAAAATTATGAGCTATGAGAATTCAATTAACCGCACAACAAGTTTTCAACCTTGGAGAGTCTGTCACATCCTGATTATGTACGCTGACCTCTGCGGGCGAAACCCACCTGCCACGACCGCAGCGCGCCGGCCCTCCCCCCACCACAACCCCCTCAACTGCACGCCTGCGGAGAACACGGCGGCTAAATTTGAACAAATCACCACTTAAAGACGAGGCAGAATGGAAATTATCCCCTGTCCTTCCCTTTTCTTGCCTCCCTCAAGGGCAGAGCCAGGTGTTAACAAGACTCATTTAGCACAATGGAGGCGCGGCGAGGGCTCGACGGAATGCAACCGCAACCGGATAATGAGATCACAAGATTGCTTTGTAGTTTTATTTTTAAAAAAAAGGTGTATAGGGTGTATGTATATATAAAAAGAAAAAAAAATGTGCATGGGTCATCAATATTCACAACATGATGGTTTATCCTCAAGAGCTTCATTTGAACAAGGTTATGTTGAACGACAGGTGTTTTAAAAAAAAATAAAAAAAAAAAAAAATTATAATAAAAAAAATATATATATATATATATATATATATATATATATGTATATATATATGCACTTCCGCCCCCCACCTCCCCTACACAGACAAACGTTATAGCTGCTGTTACTCAGTGCGATAAACTTAAGCAACCTTGATGTCGCGGAGGATTTATAAGTGCATTTGCAAGAGCTGCGTGATATAAAGATGCACAAGTGGAGCCAGTCTGGGCACCCGGTGTTAGTTCATGCATAGTGGGAAAGAAATGATGTTAAGAATACATTTAAAAAAACAAAACAAAAAAACAACAGCTGACAACTTTTTTGTGGCCCCCAAATCAAGTCTTATGTTATTTAAGAATATTGCAGGCAATATTTTTTAAACAACTGTACTCTGAATGTCACTGTTTATGTTCAAAAGTGCTGAAAGTACTTAGTTCATGTCACGTCGTGTCTGGTTACTGTTTTTTTTTTTTTTGTCTCCCGTCTTTTCTCCTGTCTCGTTTCTTCACACGAACAAAAATGCTTCCACATGTTCAATAAACTGATGAAAATTGCACTTCCCCATTAAATTATGGCATAATCAGCAATCCCGCTAAACCGCCAGTTAGTTTTGGCATTGCATCGTCACGATGCCGGACTTTCTTTTTCCAGGCTTAATTCAGAATGTCATAACAAGGATTAAAACTGTTTTACAGATGCTTTGACACTGTTGATCATTTTGTTACGCCTGCAGTGCCACAAGTGACCACATAGTGAAATCACGAGCCGAGCATGTGGCTTTCTCAGCTTTTCCCGCTTCGATTTTCAACGTCATTGGGTGAAACTTGACAGCTCACAATTTTGCTCATGCTAGAAATGTTCCCTCTAACACTCCTCTCTCTCCTACACTGAGCCACTGGTGCTTGCATACATTTAAATAAACATGTCTGCATCACACTCAGGTTCGACTCTGCCTGCACTTCAGTGAGCGTCCACACAAGGGGGCTAGTTTTTCTCAGATGTGTTTACTATTTGTTCCTCAGATTGAGAAAATGAAGATGAAAAAAAAAAAAAAAAAAGCATCTGCTGTTGTATGTGCTTCAAAGGGAATAAATAAAACTCCTTTCGGTGTTGGCAACTGTATTGGCCGTTGTCAGGAGTGGTGCTGGTTGTTATTAGCCGAGGGGCCGAAACATCTACGCTTGTATCAGATCAATTATAGATTAAAGGCTTCGGTTTGTTGGCTGGGTCTCTCTTTTCTTTTTATATTTCTTTTTTTTTTTGTAAGTTTGTTTGTTTTTTCTTTTTCTCTTGAAAAGGTTAATAATTATAGGAACAAACATGCTGGAAAAATATGAAATTGTGAGTTGCATTGCCCCCAAGGTGTAAATATGAATGGGCATTTGGAGCAATTAGAGTGGAGATGTGAAGCCTGGACAGGTGGGCGTTGGTATGTTTTGTACATTAAAAACTCTCGGGGATGATTTACTGAAGGTTTGTGCCTGCAAAAACCAACGCACACACAAACTAAGGACAAGGATAATCTACTGAGGAGGCTCAATGAGGTTCATCTCTGCCAAATGGAGAGACAAGAGCAGCGTGTTTCACCAGTTTGGCTTCACGAATATGCAGGGACGGGCGTTTCTGGCACAAGGTGGAAAATACAGGCTGGAGAAGTTGCAAATGGACAATTTAGTAGCACGCAATGTGATACATACATACATTATGCATGCGTTACATGTATTACATGTTACGTATTGGTGAAAAAAGCAACGCAATCTCGAGCAATCTGATCCTCCAGATGGCTCATCCACGGCCCGCTGAAGATATGCGCTCGCGTGACACACGATTGGAACGTTACATGTAAATGGCAATTATGAGCCATTGGAACATGACAGTTATTTTATCATCACAGTGAAAACCTTTTTCCTTCTCGCGCCGGACTGACCCGCTTTTACCCCATTGCTCACCTTAGTGACGGCAGGAATAGAAAAAAAAGAAGAAAAAAGAAAGAAAATCCCATGCTGTCAGGTCAATAGATTTTTTTTTCGAAAAACCGTGGCTACGCCTGTCAGCTCCAGCTGATTGCCTGACATATTTCCTCAGTGTCTCTTGGCTAATCTAAAGTTGTCAGTTCACCAGACGTTGCTGGTGAAGCCGTGCCCCCGGTCGTTCAGTTAATTCCCAGTACAGCCTGTCTTTTTCTTTTTTTATATCCTTGTTCTTTTTTTTTTTTTTCCTCTCTCTCTTTCCCTGCCATACGTGCACTGCAGCCGGTTGTCAGTCCTGATGTCTCTGTTGCCCACAGTGGCCGTGTGTGTCTATCTCTCTGCAGCCTTGGCACATTAGCTTCTCTCTCCTCTCTGTCCCTCTATGCCCCCCGGAGTCCTGACCTCCCTTTATTTCACCCTCACCCGCTTCTCCTGCTTCCATTCAATCTCTTCTGCTTTCATCCCGATCTATTTTGCCCTTTTCTCTCCCTCTCTGAACTTTCGCGGCGCTCCCGGAGGCGACGGGCAGCCGGCGCCGTATCTGACGCTTGCAGACATACGGCAGAGTCGAATTTGAAAAAAAAAAAAGGAAAAAAAAAGAAAAAAAGGAGGACACTCCAACCTCAGCGCCAACGATGCAGAACTGATGGGAAACAGTAGGTGGAGGGCACAATAGCCCTTTGTTTACCTCCAGCCTGCTAAAACATATGCTTTGCTGGACTTTTGGAAGGGGACAAAGAGGGCGAGAGGCCAACACCTGGCAGAGGAGGTGCTGTCACAGCACCAATGCCCTTTATGACTTCACAACAGGCAGATTTCCAGGACTGCTTCTCCGCACTCTGTTGCTCTCTTTCGTATGTGTTTGTTTGTTTCATCTCTTTTGAACTGTGATACCAAATACTGACAAATATGACATACACAAAAATGGTCGCATTTGTCACTTGCAGTATTTTATTTTGAAAATGAACCAGTCGTGTTTTGTTGAATGATTTCCTGTCCAGCTTGACCCAGATCGAACAAAATGAGAGCGGAGCCACCCCAGGGGACGGCAGGGGGCGTTGTCACAGCACCAATCCCCTTTGTGACATCACAACGGGCTGATTTCCAGAACTGTGTCTGGAAGCAGTAAAAGTAAGTAACAACTAAACTTTTTTCCTTTATGGGTAGTTCATTAACCTGCTACAGGCACATTGTCACAATACACTAGCTGAGGGAATTTCACATCATAGGGACCCTTTAAAAAAAGACACTTGCAGACATATGGGAGAACCCTCGGAAAAAAAACCAAATGGGGCCAAAAGCCGGGGCGACAGCAAACTGCGCGGCAACGATGCATTACTGATGGGAAACAGTTCGGAGGGGGGCCGAGCGCTCGTTAAAGACGCCTCGGGCAGAGTAGTTTGGTTGTTTCACGCCAAGATCATGCTCAGCCAAAACAGCCTTCACACACCCCCCCCCCACCACCACCACCACCACCACCACCACCACCACCACCCCACCCGCTGCCACCACCCACCTCCCACCTTGGAGAAGTGGGCCTGATGCAAATCGATAAAGTAATTTTCTCCCAGACTTGTTGTAATTAACAAGCTGCCATGTGTGCTCAGGGGCACGGCGGGCCTGGGATGGAAGCGACTCCCAGCCTCTCCTGTGATTTTAGGAGTTTAAGACGGCGAGGCGAGACGCTGCCGGCTGCTGCTGCTGCTGCTGCTGGTGGGTCTGCGTGGAGGCCTACACACTCTTTGTCTATTTAACATATTCGTCCTTTAAATCAATTTTAGAGAAAAAAAAAAAAAAAAAGCAAAAACAAACCAAAAGTCTCACCACGCTCTATTTAAATGTAGAATTTTCCCAGCTTGAATGATAATTGAATTAGCCTGCAATCATAGAAGCATTATTGGAAATCCATCCAAACACATTAGGAACAACGAGTTTTACACTTTCTCACAATTTTTAAGGGATCTGGGGAGATTTTATGTAACTGGGTGACTCATAACCTGACCTAATAACAACACTATTAAAACATAAATAAACAAAAAAGCTGTTATTCAAGGAGAAGCGACTATTTAGATTCTCCTCTGTGGTATTGAATTAGCACCAGCAGACTTACTCATCCCGGAAATTATGTAACACCGCAATGAAACTGTAACTTGAGTAACTATCAGAAGTGTTTTTTTTTAATAAGGTTCCTCAGGAACCTGTTTTGATTATGAAATGTATTTACATAGCAAATTATCTTTAATGAAACTCACAGTGCTGCTGAGTCTTTTCTTCCTCTGATCTCTTTTCGATTGGTCTTTTTTGGAGCCAATGAGCATCTTTTTGTCTGTAGATTACATCTTCATTCTTTAGTCAGGAACTCTTGCACAATTACAATCTTACAATCCCCACTAACCCCCCAAAAAACAACAAAAAAAAAGAACCTGTTAGTCAGCCCTCTGTTTACAGCCTCCTGTTAAAACTGATGCTTTGCTGGACCTTCTACATATTTGGAAAGGGACGAAAACAAGTTGGCTTCAAGTTGGGGGAGAAGCCAACACTTGGCTGAGGGTTCAAGTCTCTAACCTCAGGAGGTATCAGATCCCTCTGTGACATCATTGAGGGCTGACCCCCAGATCTGAGTATTTTGGCACTGAAGTATGGAGAAAATGAAAGAAGTAAAGCACAGATGGACGGAGGATAACCTCCAAGAGACTTGAGACAATCATGACTGAACACTTTTCCAGGTTATTTTGCATTAATTGCGACCTTTACAAAAACTAATAAAGAGCACTGGGGCCTTTCCTCAGGCGAGAAGGACTTTTTGGCTGTACTCTCGGCCGCCACTGGCAAGAGTTTAATTAAACACTGATGCACCTCCTGGCTCACCGCAGGTCTGCGACCGAGTCTAGTGTCACCCTCCACCTCCTCCCCCAAGCCAATAGGAAGCCTTGAGCTTCTGCCAGTTGGCCGGTAGAAAGTAGGAAAAAAGAAATCCCAGAATGAGAGAGACGGAGGGCCTGCTTCCGGATGTGCTGCCCCACTATATAAGCCTATCGAAAAAATAGAAGGCAAATGAAGGAAACATGTGAGGCGCACCACCAAGCTACGGGTAGCCGTTTGAGTGGCAGCTTCTATAGGTTGGCTTAGAGTGCCTTCTTCACTGTTCCGCCATCGTGCTCCAAGTGTCAGGGTTGGCCCTCCGGAGCGCAGCCCTCTTCCGGCCGCAAGCCGACACGTTCGCGAGCCATCCATCACGCTGAGCTTTATTTTATTTTCATTAATCCCAGCCCCCTACTCATACATACATATTGACTTAGAGGTGGGCTTCTGAGCTCCTCTTTGCCCTTGGAAGCAGCAGCGGCAAAAAAAAAAAAAGAAAGGAAGAATTCCCAGCGGAGGTTGGGACTCATCACGGATGACGGCGGCTCCAGAACGAGAGAACAATGAGCCTCGAGTAGAAACTCAGGGGCTGCGGCGGCAAGGTCAAGAATGACCCGTTGAAGCTGCCGGATTATTTAATGAACAGAGGAAATGTATTCATATTGATATAGAGGGTAATCATTTTTTTTGCACACACCATATGATATCACATTAAAAGCCGCGGCCATTAACTCCCTGATAATGAGCTAGCTGCCAAATGGAATTGTACCCCGGTGTTACCAAACGTGGGTGATGAATTAATTCCACCAGATCTCCGTTGCAGGGCGGGACGGCGCCGGCTCCTGCGCTGCTGCCGCTCCGTCGGCTCTCGCCGAGCGCCATCAATAACGTTCCTGAGAAACACTGGCGAGCATAATAGGCCGAGCAGCCCGAGGCAGGCGGAGGCGTACGAGCAGCGGAATTAATGACGGGAACGTTTATTGACATGTAATCAGCATAATTATACCAAAGAAGGCGAAAAATGTGAAAAATGAGAGTTGCTTTTTACTTCTTTTTCCAGACGATCTCGTTCATTTCGCCCCAGAAAGGCTCCGCTTAGGGAAGAGCGAGCGGCCGCAGACACGTTGGCCGCGTTGAGCCAAAACAGCCCCGCGGCACTAAATATGCTTTCTCGCTTCATGTGCGCCGAAGAGGCAGATTCAGGTAAGAGCCATTATCCCCTCACCGATTCGCCTTATTAAATCCCCGCTAATCACTGAGGAGGAGACGTAAACGAGGAGCAGCCAGGGGATTCACTGCTTCCAGACGATGTTCTACGGCTGTATTATAGAACAATGGCCCCGCATTGCGTCTGATTGGGCCATTTGGAGAAGTTGAGGTAAAAAGGCCTCTAACTTTTTATAAAGCAGGAGTTTGTTGCATTTGTCGATGAAGGAAGAGAAGAAATTAAGCAAAAAAAAAAGAGACAAAAATGTATTTCCTTTTTCTTTTATTTATACCTTTTTTACTCTATTTTGAAAGGGTACTATTCGTATGGAGCCATGCTACTTACATCTGTTTTCATTTTCTATGTATGACCTCGGTTGCCTGTCGTGCCTTTTTTAAATTGCTTTGGATCTTTTCATAAATACCTTCGATCAGCCCTGGGAGGCTCTCAAGGCCCACGTCAAGTAAAGTGGAGCGTTTTTCCGACAAATTACTGTATTCATTAGGATTAGGGCGAAACAACGTGAGATGCATAGAAATAGCAGTGCGACATTCTCCCCTGTCGATGAAAGGCCCAGTGTGTGGCGTTCAAAGGGCCGTATTGGTGCGACATGGATGAAATAAAGAAAAATATGGATGTAAAAATAAACCACCGCTGTGTTTTCATTTGTCGTGAACAGGCATTATCTGCATTTTACATGAAGGACAGGCCTTCATTCAGCCTTGTTATGTCTCACACATCTATAGTATAGTGTAGAACACAATGTGGATCTGCTCCACGAGTGTCAAACTCAAATACACAGCGGGGACAAACTTGGACAAAGTCGGGGGTCAACATTGATATTTACTGAAAAAAATCATCCTCCAGATACAACAGTAAACCTTTTTATATGGGCCCAAGAAAGTTTTTCCTTTAACACTGAATATGGAGCAAGCAATGTTTCTTTCTATACAATAAATAACTTCATTTTGCACACACGTTAAATCGAATTTGCAGCAGCTCCAGTAGTGATTTTGTACTGCGTCGCGGGCCAAATATAATTAAACTGCGGGCCAAATTTGGCCCACAGGCCAGAGTTTGACACCTTCGAGCGACTCAAATAAATCTGGTGATTTCACAGCTGAAATGGGATTGAGTCATGAAAACGGGGATTAGCATCGACGCCGCTAAATCTCAATGACTGGTCCTTTAACACTGCGCCTTTATTTGACGCAGGGTCGTTAGAAGACGCAGTAAAAGTGAGTTGCCGGCCCCAAACGCCGTTGCAATGGTAAAAGCGCTGAGAGAGACGGGTTCAGGGAGGCCAGCAGGTTCTCGACCGCCGCACCTTAATACGTCTTTTAAGTCGAGACCAGCAGCGAGGCTATATGGCCATTGATTTTTCTCATTGTGGATTATCCCCGTGCTCCTCCCGCTGTAGAATTTTTTTTTTTTTTTTGGGGTGTGTGGGATGCATTAGGGAAGGGGGGAGTGTTTGTGGATTCAGCTCAGGCTCTCAAAAAAAAAAAACGAAAAAAAAAAACTGGTGAAGGTGTTCAGCCGGGTGTTTATTGTGCGGCAAGCGGACTTGAAATAGAGAGCTCTCACCGCAGCCATAAAAACCCCAGAGTCCCAGCGATCAGTCAGATTTACGCTCAGTGGAGGCTCGCATACGTCTCTCGCCTGCCGTGAAATGAAGTGACCACGGGAAGGCGAGGAAGTGGGAGCGAACGACTGTTTGCGTTGCCCGCTTTTAATCTATTTATGGGTAATAACGAATTGCGACATGCGGACGATCCCGCAAGGTTTTCCGTCAACGGCGGCGTTGAGTGAATGGTCGATGAGCCGGACTCGGCTTCAATCTGTTGAAGCCGAGTCCGGCTCATCATCAATTTCATTTTACCGCCGCCGTGAAGGATGATGTCATCATCAGGTGACACCGCCGATTGAAAAAAACCCAGAGCCGGGCCTGATGGAGTTTCGAGAGTCGGGAAAAGTCGGATTGACTTTGTGACAGTCTGGATCTCACCTGTTTCGCTGGCCCCGCCCCTCCTCTCTGTATAACAGCACGGCGGCTGATTGGCAGTTTTGCCGAAGCCGAGTGCAGACGACGAGGAAAAAGAAACGAGACCCGACCGTGAACCCGACGCCTCGCCGTCCGCCAGATCCGCCAGGGGGGGAGGCAAACAAACCGCTAACCGCTTCGCCACGAAGCGGGGGCCGAGGCGGCCAAAAACATAAACAAGATAAACCGCGTCTCGGGGGCCCAGCGAGGGGGAGCCGAGCAAGGAGGCAGCCGGAGAGCCGTGTTTTTCTGCTCTGATTGATGCCATACATAGTGCATGAGTCCTCCATAGGAACTAAAAGTTGTGTTTGTTTGTTTTTTTTTAATCTGGGCACATCCAAAAAAATCAACTAACAAACGAAAGTCCAGACGAAAAAAAAAGAAAAAAAAAAGAGCGATCTGCTCGACACGAGGCCGAATAAAGAAATGAAATCTATGTGGAGCGGCGTCATGAAATATTTTGTTTGCTTGGCCGATCGATCCGCCAAACTCAAGAACGAAGCTCCACAACAAAAGCCTTCAGCGAACCTTCACATCCTTTGCGCCGACATTGGTTTGATTGCCTCCAATCAAGCCACGAAAAACACACACAAACACACACAAAAACAGACACAAAACATCGTCTTACAAAAAAATAAGAAGACAACCCAGCCATCGCAGAGTTCCCGACAGAAAATTAACACACCCAAAAAAAAAATAATGCCCTCATAAATATTAATGCGCGGCAGGCAGGGGTTGCGCCCTTCCCAATTATTCATGCTCTCTGGAGCGCATTTGTCAAGAGTAAACAGTGAGAGTCCTGTTTGCGTAATGCGGAACACCGGGAAGGTGAGTGGGCATAATTGATGCCGTTGCATTTCATTCCTAACGATGTAATTAAACTCAGTTTGCTGTAGAAAATGTCTGTCTCCTTCATACACACGCACGCGCGCTCGAGCACTCGC
This sequence comes from Thamnaconus septentrionalis, assembly GCA_009823395.1. NCBI lineage: Eukaryota > Metazoa > Chordata > Actinopteri > Tetraodontiformes > Monacanthidae > Thamnaconus > Thamnaconus septentrionalis. Next base: position 9,207,251 of record CM020519.1, on the reverse strand, counting down.
ACTTAAGACGGTGCAACTTTACGCGCGATTGGAGCCTCATCCCTTTTTCCCTGGCGGCGGCGCTCCGCTCGGACTTAAAGGCAGAATGGGAGTTAATTTCACAGCATTTGCCCGTCGCGTTTGCGCCGCGGGGCCAGCAGGAGGCAGATGGTCTGCGCCTTGGTGACCATGTTTTGTTTTTTTTGGTTGTCACCCCCCCCGCCCGTCCTCCACTTTCGATGGTCAGCGGTGAGGTTTGTATCAGCCGCCACATTAAGTGTGACGGAGTGATTACCGAGCAGAAAATAAAACTGACGGTGTCTTTCTCCGTCTCTCTCTGCAGCAGGATTCCACTCAATTATTCCACACCGATATGCACGCCGGCACTGATAGGTGTGATGAGATATTCGGTATTTGCTTTTTATTTACCCCAGTGGGAATTCGTTTGACGGGCAGCCACGGTCACGTCGTCTCCAAAAGTCAATGATTTTTGGAGACAAACCAAACCAGCATTTCTGCCACAGAAGATTTGAAGGGACAGATCGCTAGGAATTAAAATTAGACTAAGTTGATCCTCATTAAAATCTTGTTGGTTTCGAATCCACAAGAAGGAAAGAATTCCACAAATACTAAGACTACTGAAAATCTATGGGAATTATGCTCCCAAACATACACGAAAAATCCAGAACAAAGCACCAAACAGAAGTGTCAAGAAGACGCAGGTGTTGAAATTGACTTGAAACTGTAACATCTGAATGATATTTTTTGCCTCCTAGACGGGAGCCTTGTTGGTTACATCTCCCACAAGCAAAAATCAGGTACAATCATAAAATAAATAGATACTTCCACTTGAAATCTGTTGCTAACTTCACTGTTTTGAGGCCATACTGTTTAAATTTAAAGACCAACATGTGCAGTACAGAGACACATTATCATTGCCTTAATTTTGTGTTTTAATTATGTCAGAATTTATTGGCACCTTCGCCTTTCATAAGAAGGAATTCTTTCCTGACTGATTACGAATCTCATCTTTGTTCATCTAAGCAGCTCTTCCATTTATGCAGTTTCACCCATGTCCGGTCCAGATCCTCCCACACGGACTCCTCTCCTCCCTCCTCTTTGTGACCATCCGGCAGTCAGAACAGGGAGGCTGAGCTTTGCTCTTGTGGCAGAGCCCTGGGGAGCTGCTGCTCTACCTGTAGACAGCCACATCAAATCTTATTCCCTGCGCAGGAACACAATCATACAGGCAAGAGAAAAGGGAGCCGTGAGCCACGCTCGCGGAATACTGATAAAGGCTGAGGGGCCTTTTATGAGACGAGCTCAGAGGTGCTTGAGGAAACGCAGGGCGAACGCTTAAAGACACAGTCCGCCGGACTCAGGGATGTTTCATGGAGGAATGAAAAGGACAGCGAGGGAGGCGGAGCTATGGCGGTAAGTCTATGTGGGACAAGTCCATCCGGCCGGCCGCCCATTCGCGCCGACTCGGGTTCGTTCTTGGCAGTGACGGGCAAAGCCAAAGTGCAGGTTCGACATGTTGAGTGCAAGCAAATCCAGATGTAAAGACTTGCCTCATTGTCTTCAGTTGCTTTGCTCCGAGTGTTTGTTTGCCCAGGATGTCGAAATGCAGATGAGGTTTCGCGACGCGCCTCCATCAAATATTGGAACAAGAGTCGACGAGTGTTGACGAACAAACAAGTCGTCCAGTGATCAAGAGCGGCTCCACGTCTACGAGGCTGTCAGTTACGTGAAATGTTTGTGTTTGTGACAAGATACATTAGACACAGAGAGTTTGAACTTGTAGCCGCAGCAGGTTGGCAGATAAATGTAGCGCCGTTCACCCGTTCATGTCCTTGACTCATTCTGGCTTTTTTGGCCTTTCACATTGGCAAGTGGGAAGTTCCATAACATGACCCTTACCACATAATGGCAATGGAACAATTGGGCTGTGGTGATTTGGTGAAAATCTCTTGACATTTTTTTTTTTTTTTTCTTTATAGTGCATAGATGATTAGAGATGCCGTTTAGGGGCAATGTAACATTTGAAAGTTGTGCTGTTGACTCTTATATACGTTATACCCAAGTTGCTGAATCTCAACATGGGCTTAATGTGACCTCGTGCCAAAGAGAAAAACAAAAAAGTTTGCATTTCCATTTACGAACTCCACACCTATCATTTTTATTTGAAATTAGCATAACTTGATTACAAAAACTGTCAGAGTTGATGAGATCTTGGAAACGCACTGCACGACATTGTATCCCTTGGAACGAAAAAATGTACATATTAAGTTTGGTATCGGTGGGATTTACGGCGTTGCTGCCAAATCATTTTCACAAATGTAGCAATGTTATTGCCTACAGGACAGAACACGGGAAGTCAAGATGGAGCCAAAGCATCTGGAGTCCCGAGAAGAAGAAACACTGAACGAGAAATTTTCCTGACTTTGCAGCTGACATTAATAAGAGCCGTCCCCTCTGAAGGAATACTGTTCGGGAGCCAGAGGGGGGAGGCTGCGTGTGTCGAGCAGCTCCCAAAAAATTATCAAGTAGAACCGCACCGTGCGAGAATCGGGTTACTGCCGAACAAAATTGCACGACACGCTGGAAAATCTTCCCTGGGTATATAAACATGCTTCAAACAGCGAAGGGTAATCCTTGCCTCTGAGTCTGCACCGGGATTTTTTTCCCCTCCCTCCAAGAGTCTGTTTACGTCTCAGGTTGTTGGAATAGTTTAGCGCTAGACGGCGGCGCAGTCAAAACACCGCCAGCCATTCTAGGTGAATTACAGTATTATTGTCATCTAATAGCTGGTTTAAAACGCTAATCATGCATGCTAATTCTTGGCTTAGCGCTCCTATGGATTAAAAGACCATGTAATGTACGGTTAATCCCATATACACCGCGCCGAAAAGCCGGCTAGAAGCGTTTTTCTCATCATCAAAAATTCTCCCCTCTAATTACGTCTCCGGAGAGGAGCCCGACTCCCACTCAAGATAAGTTCCCGCGTGCAGGAGTTCCCAGGTCAGCGTGCCCGCGGAACGCAGAGGACGAGCTCAGCGTGAAGCGCTCGATACCGTTGCCTTTTTACTCCGATCTGCAGATACGCGATGATTGACGCCACGCAGCACATTATGCAGGAACTAATTGGAGTTAATCCGTCAAAAAAGTGTGGACTTCTTCTTATCTTCTTTAATAATCTGTCACCCCTGCCCCCAATACAGTCACTCATTTAATAACTGCTTGATTGCTGGGAGTTCAGCCATGGTTCACGGGCAACATCCCTAAAACTATTGCAAATAGCGGCTTGAGAACCGAATCTGTTCCCGCTGCCTCTTGTCTTTATTCTGCTCGCGCTCTTCTGCTCCCTGCTGAAATATTTAGAACATATTAATTAATCGGAAAACAGGGAGCGGGGGGGAGCAGGGGATAGAGGGACAAAAAGGGATTGAGGCTCTCCAGATCTGAGCGAGAACAAAGGGGCGCAAAACAAAAACAAGGCTGAGCGCCTTCGGATCCCTCCGAGAGACTGGCGACTGTTCTGCCCCTCTTTCAAAGCCCGACAGGAGGTCTCACTTTTCTGTGCTTTTCTTTTATTTGATTAAGGAATAAACCCGCCCTCCCCGCTGTCGTCAGCAGACCCCGTGATCTCACACGCCCGCATGGTAATTGTTCCTAATCAGCCAGGACTGGTAGAGGGCTTGTTTTGGTAGCAGACCAAATGATAGGATAGCAGGCGGACGCATTTCTGCTCAGCGAAGAGGGATAGTGACAGTGGTGATGATGATGATGATGATGATGATGGGCTCCGGAGGACAAGTCTGAATGCGTTAGTCAGCTGAAAGAAGTCCCACGGCCCTCCGGCAATAAGCAGGGAACAGATCCGAAGGGAGTTTGGTTGTTGGAGTAGAAGAAGACGCTAATTACCAGATGAGAGAACAGCAATCGTCCTAGTGCGTGCCGGCTAAAAGAGATCGTCAAGATGCTTGGAAGTCCAACCGACAGGGAGAATTCCAAGTCCGAACTGATTCACGTTGACAAGCTCCAGTCTGAGTGTTTGTCCGCCGGTGGAGACATGAACTGACCAGTTGCCACCAGAAGTCGGGCATGGAAACAAAACACAGCGTCTGGTTTATTTTGAAAATAATCACAATAAAAGAGTCTGGTTTTACAGCTCATCATACTCAATGTACTCTACAAATGTCCGTCTGAGTTATGCACTCTTTAAATGCGTGCGTTGTGGACTGAACAACACTATCTTGATGTAAGTTTGCAGGAAGTTTTGCAGTCATTGGCAAACTAGTGCAGGCTGAGGGTTTTATGGGTGATTTTAACTTGACGTTCGTTTCACTGGACGTTTATGGAAAGCAACAGCAACTGAATAGAATTAAGGCGTTTGCAAATCTGTCCTTGGTTTTTGTCTCGGCCGTGTTTATGCAGATTTGGAGTGACAGGCGCAGGGTTTGGCCCGAAATTGTCGATTTGGCCTTTAAATTAGGCACAACCCAGATTGTGGTTCTGCTTTCCACATGGACGACATGAAAATAATGAAAGTGCCCACAGTGTCTGTCCAAGATGAATTCCCGCAGCCTCGATTAACTTTGCTAGCTGGTGAAGGCTGAAGCCAAATATTCAAATACTGTACATCCCCTGCAAAATATACAGATATGAAACTTGGTGGCACTCTGTCTTCTGTTGGACTTTGTTCTTAAATCTAACTGTGTAATTCATCTCAGCGTACTGCCCGAGAAGTATATTGCCTCTCGGACCTGGTTGACTTATATCCCTGCAGGATCTCATTCCCCGAGTTCAACATTTGGCCCGACGGGAACGCAGTGACTTCATCACTACTGCATATGCATATGCTGGCATTTCACAGTGCACTTACCGTAATTTGGACACCCATTTCTGCCGAGACACCATCGCAAATCAAACACATCTAACTTTTGCGCCCTGCGCTTATTCATCGAACAAAGCCCTTTTATTATATATACGACTCTCCTTTCCGCCCCTCAAGAGATGATAAGCACGGGGGCCAGTTCCGACCTCTGATCATTCGTGTCACCGTGACTTATTCCACTCGATATCTCTGACATCCACTGTAGCTTCAGAAACGGCCAGTGCTTGAAACGGCTCCTCATCAGAGATTCCCTGAGAGCCGTGTGGCCGCTCGCTCTTAATCTCCCGCTTTGCTTCTAGTCTGCTGAGCCGCAAAATGGGTGGAACAAAACACTCAGCCTTCTCCTCGGGATATTGTAGAGCCAATGGGCTTGGAAATGATGGTTGTGCTGAGGGGGGGAAAACAACCACAACCACAACAACAACAGCAACAACAACAAAAACATGCTCGTTGGAGCCGCCTCTTATCGTCCCGTCCACGTTGCGCGCCATCCGCGCACATTAACCTCGTCCGCGTTCTCTCAGCTTGTACAACACGTATGTAATGAGCATTTTATAATGTATCAGAAATGAATTATGCGCACGCAGCTTATCTGGAAGCAGACCCCTGCCTCATTTACACAAAGATAAGCATGGTTCCGTGCGTGGACAGGGTTTTTTCCGCCGTTCCACGAGTTTGTTGTTTTTTTTTTTTTTTTCCTTTCAGGCTAACAAGCATCCTGAGCTAAGGCCCTGATGACCAGACTGAAGCGCTTGGCGGGGATTGCACGTGGGGCGAGAGTCAATGCAGAGGGTTGTGGAGCGCTGCAGACACAGCGTGGGTCCACATCAAAAACCCCAGCACAGGCAGAACACAGTCCAACAACTGCTTCTTGGTGGAATTATATTATTTTTGAAAAATGAACGAGATTGCCTTTTTTCTTGTTTTTTCAATATGTAGATTCAATCATTTAGCTTATTCGAGATGCGCTAATTGCTTTTCACCCCGGCGTTGACACTCACGGTGGGTGTACTGGCCCGCAACAGCGTCCTCTGACATGCCTAGAGGGTGTTTCTTCTTCATAATGAGAGAGGTTACACTGGACTCACAAGCGAGTCCCTGGATGCTTTGATTCATTAAAGGCTGATTAAATGTTTTTCGAAAATGCATAAAGAAAATCGCAGCTTTTACAAACTAGTGACAAAACACGTACAAGGTGGGCTGGCTTGGTCGTGGCTTTGCTGTGGTGTTGGAGGAATACATTTTAAACACAATCTTTTGACCAAGACACAATTTATCCATCTGCTACACACTGAGCCTCGGCTCATTCATTATTTATTTGTTTCTTTGCTTTTATGAGAGGTCAAACTTAGCAGATGTGGAAAGATTGACGGGTTTGGGGAAGGAGAAAGCAAAACGACGGGGGTTTGATAGCTCAGACTGAGAAAGCAAGATGAACTTCTTGCACTGGATTCAAAAAGTTTCGAGAAGAATTGCGTGATCGCAGGAACAGTGTTGCTGGAGCACACATACGATATAATGGACTCCAATGGATGGTTGTGCGCGGCCACGTCCAACTACTATGATCTGCAGTTTGAAATGTGTCATGTTTGGTGTTTGTGTGCAGTGGTTTTATTATAACGGTACTGAAAACTAACTAAACTGCTAAATCTGGTTTGTTGTATGGAAAAAAATGCATGCTGTCCTTTAGGAAATAGATCAATTTTTGTAGTATGATGTAGGTTTTTTTGCTCACTAGGTGACAATATGGCTCCAGTCTCTTTCCCTGAAATTATGAGCAGGCCTTTGGATAAATACTTCAGGCCACACCCCTCCAGTCACTGTGGGCGGAGAGACTGGGATCAGAAAGGGGGCTTGATATTCTCGAGCGAGCGGCCGACTGGAGGCTGCTGATTAATGTGCAGCGTTTCATCACATTTTTTCACATTATTAAAGTCTCGGCCCTGCCGAGGTTTGCTGACGCAACTTTTATCGCCTGGCGCGAGTTGATTGTGTCCTGCAGCTGGGATAAAAAAAAAAAAAGAGGCTCCAAAGTGGTTTCAAGTTTCAGGGCTGACTTTGGTAGGCAAGGGTCAGCTCGGACATTCAGCTGATCCACACCAGCTAAAATAAGGACGGGGAAGTTTTTAAGAGGTTGTTTTTTCCCCACTAGAGGAGGTTTGTTCCCTTGGAACTGACAAGTGAACAAACACTGAAACTCAACGGGAGCGTTGGGTTTTTCGCCTCTGTAGGTGAGCAGCAAGACGCTAGACTCAACAATTGGTCGGGCGCCAGGAAAAAAAGAAAAAAAAAAGAAAAGGTGTTCTATAAAAAACAAGAGCCAAAACAAGAAACAAGCAGGTTTCGCAGCCTCACAGCAGGCGGCTGCAGACAACAGCTCTCCCGCTGGCTGAGGCCCAGCTGCCTTTAAATTGGAAACCAATCCCGCCCCGCCCTAATTGGGCCAAACCGCCACAGTGGGACGGACCCAAAGATGATCTAAACTGAGAGCCAAACACATTGGCCGGCTAATGCAAAGCAAGCGACGCACTGGTGCCATTAGCTTAGTCACAGGAAGTCAGAGTTGGCAGCAGAGCAACATTTTCCTTATGAAGTTAATCAAGCGGAGCGGATTTTTTTTACTTTAAACGTACACATCAGAGCACGAGCACACCTCTCGGTTTGTTTGAAGAAAAGTTTGATCAAAAAAAACAAAAAAGGCTTCAAAATCTTGAGGAACTGCCGCGGGTGATGGGGGTTATCTGGCTTTTAACCGTTAATTAAAACCTTAAATTAAAACCATGGAGAGGAAGAAAAAAAAAAAAAACGCAGCTCACCAGACGTAGAGTTGGCCTCAACCCCCTGCTGCAGTTCCTCCACGTCGCAGCTCGGGGGCCTGTCTCTTTTTTCTTTTTCTTCCTCCAGACGAGTCCAGGGTTCCTCGCGCTGCCTCGCGGGTCCATCCAGTCGCTGAGGATGTGCAGGAGAAGATGCGGAGTTAAAAATAGACCGGCGGCGCGTCTCAAGCTCGGCTGCCAGTCGCCGGGGAATAAACATGTCTTTGAAGCTGATGCACAGTTATAGACACCCCCCCCAACAACCATCCCCACCACCACCCCCAACCCCGCTGGGGGTGGGGGGCCGTCTGTGACTGACCGGGGACATTTCCCACAGCGGCGTCACTCGTCACATGTGGCGCGCGCTCGGCTGGGAGCGAGGCGGCGAGCCGACGAGGGCCATTTGTCAGACTGTGAGTCAGCGACACGTCCCACAAAGTTTGGCGCCTTCAACACTTTCAGCCTCCGCTGGTGCCGAGGCAGAGCCGCAATCCAGGGGCCGCTCTCATGTTGGCGCGTCGGCAGATCGTTTGAGGGTCGAAAGGACGCCGTGGATCAGTGGCGAGTTTCAATCTCAGAGTGCTGGCCGGTGAAAACGGTACCACGCGATGAAGAATTCACATTGCAAACGACGACGTGCGTCTCGTGTTCTGGCACTGAGCTTCCCGCAGGAGGGGAAAAGGCCGTCTTTCACTTCCTTTGCAAGATTGTTGCCGCTAAAGACGGCGACCTTTGTGGTATTTTTTTGCAAATGTTCAAAGGGAGAAATGTGGCTTCTCTGTTCAACAAGATTTAAGACCTTTGTTTATCTCTAACTTAAAGAAAATCTCCCCTTCTGCATGTTAAAAGACTCCCGCTAAAGCTAAAGGTGTTGCCTTTAGCAAAAGGCAAAGGCAAAGGTAAAACTGGCTCCACCCTCTGACACCGCCTTGCTTTGTCCTCCTCCCAAACGCATGGAATGTACAACAGAGCATCAAACTTAGCAGGTCCATAAAAATTTTAAAGCAGGAGGGTGCAAACAGCAGGCTAAATGTGTTATATTCTGGATATTTTATTTTTCAGATCACCAATGATGAATAAAAATTTAAAGTGGGTCAAATATCTTAGGTGATGACTTGCAAATCAAAACAGTTGTTCCAGTCATCCTGGATCATCAGGTGAAAATAAACAGTTGTGTAGGTGCAGAGCAGCGTCACGCTCAAAAGACTGACAGGTGCCACTAGTAAACAGCGGCAGCCGCCACCTTGGAAAACGAAAAAATATGTATTTTTTTTTCCGACAGATGGAGATGCAATCTTCACTGTGATTTCCAGGGTGCTACTACTTGCTGGGTGAGTCACACTCGACGCCCACTGTTTTACATCCCATTGTAAATCTGACACAAAGAAGGCGGCGGCCCGGAGAAAACCTCTGAATAATTAGCCTGTAAATAAATCCCAGCGCACATAAAAAAGGTGTTCTGAGGATTTCTTTTTTTCTTTCCAGGTTTTCTCGCCTTGCACGACGTACAGTAGTTCCACGTTTTTTATGCGTCGCCGCGTTAAAAAAAAAAAACAGCGGCTCTGAGGAGGTAGCCGCTTCTCTCCGCCCACCTCCTCAAAGGGTCTCGGTGCGTCCCCGGGGCGGCGGGCCGAAAGGTGCAATTTGGCGCCGACACATCTGCTTTTATCAGCGGCGGGACGATGAAACGCAATAAAGCTTAATCAAAGGGAGGGAGATAAAAAAGAAAAAGGAAAAAAAAGCCGCCTCCCCGCGACGGACCTTGATGTTGCGGCACTTTGTCATCCCTCATCAGCTGACGGTGCATCAGGACCCTTCAAATCCACCCCCCCCCCCCCGGCCCTGCCCCCGGGGCTCAACTTCGATCTCACGATCATTCGTCACAGAATCGAGCTGTCCCTCCGTCCGTCTGTCCGTCCGTCCGTCCGTCCCTTTCATCTCCCTTCACTTTGGATTTAAAGCACGACCTCAACGTGCTAGCGCCCCTCCCCCCACTTCCTCCCCACTACCACCTCGAAATTCAATCCCACCCGGACAGAAGGTGTACGGCCGAAGCTACCTTAACTCATCCCGCCTCATAGATACAAAGCGTCCGGTGTTTTTTTCTTCTTTCTGTCTTTTTTCACACTTCTTCTTCCCTCCTCCTCCTTCCAACCAAATCAGGTTTCAGTATGCATTAGGTGACCGAGAGAGTGAGAGAGTGAGAGAGCGAGCGAGCACGGAATGAATCAGAGGGGGATGATTATTCCCGCTCACCTTCCGGGGCTGTTTTTAGTCTCGTTCGGCGGTGAGGGCCATTCGACGAAGAGCCGGGGTGGAATTCAGAGAGGTTGACGTGGCGACAGTGCAGCCGAGGTCGAGTCTGGGATCGTTTTAACCCAGATTTAAAAAAATACAAATAAATAAACTGCTAGCCGACATTTCGATTCAAGTTTCCCGATGTCCACCGTAGCCTCCTGTACCACAGGGTCCGTGCAGGTCATGACAGGGTGAGCCCTCCAGCCGACTTTTTTTTTTATTATTTCAATTCCTCTGTACAGCAGGCGGCTCACAGCGTGGAGGCCTTTCTGCTAGCGCTCCCCCTCCTCCCCTGCGTGTCCTCGCGCTCCGGGCTTTCAAACAACGTGCGTGCCAGGTAGGCTGATTGACGACTCTTAATCGTCCGCAGGTGTGAGAGCATGTGGCGTCTGTAATGAACCAGAGACCCGCCTCTGCCCTGTGACAGCCGGGAGAGACTCCACAACCACTGAAAGTGGAGGGGAGGGCTGGTGGAAGCTCCAACTAGGACAGCGCAGATGTGTGTATATATATATATATATATATATATATATATATATATATATATATATATATATATATATATATATATATATATATATATATATATATATACATATGGTTATTTCAGATTGTTTTTGTAGCTCTTGTCGTTTCTTTCTGTCCTGTGTGTTGTTTTTGACTCTATTCGACATCACCACTTTTGTCATCATGTGACAAAAGTGTCAAATAAAGTTCTTGAATCTTGAATCTTAAATCTAAGGTGATGTTCTTGCACCAACGTGCTTCCTCAACAGGACGCTACAAGTTGGGCAAACTATTCCTTTAATGTGGCAACGCCAACAGGGGGAAGTGTCTGCACACGTGCTCTGGGACTCGGCGGGACTGTAATTAGCCTAAACGGGGCAGAGCTCCAGCGAGCGGAGGGAGACGGGAGCGACACTCGAGGATGTTGGAACAGCTCGGCGACGGAGTGACAAATGTACACGAGTCTGCGCGGCTGCTTTGCCACTCAAAGGCCGGGAGATGGCCACCTATCATCCCCCCTGAGCACCCCCCTCCCTCCTCACCCCACATTAACCCCGACCGCCTCCGCCGGCGCTTCAGCAGGAATCGACGCTTCGCCTCTTTTTCCAACTCATTTCACATTCAGCCGTGGAAATTAAATTGGGACAGTTGAGCAGTTTTTTTTTTTCTTTCTTTGAGGGGACGCGAGGGTGGGGGCGGGGGGGTGGCATCGCTGTAAGCGCGGTAAAGAACGCGGCAATTAGGTGCAAGAGATTCATCTGGAGAGGAAGGTGAAAATCACGGTTTTCGGCCTCTTGAGCGAGATTGCATTTTGATGACGGCACGGGCGGGTGCCGTTCGGTGAGCGGCCACCAGGGGCTGCTCTTTCACACGCGTGGAGTGAGCCCCTGATTGACGTGCAGGGGCCTGGCGCTCTCTCTCTCTCTCTCTCTCTCTCTCTCTCTCTCTCTCTCTCTCTCTCTCTCTCTCTCTCTCTCTCTCTCTCTCTCTCTCTCTCTGCTGCTGCTGCTGCTGCTGCTGCTGCTGGTGCTGGTAATTGCCTCCATCTTCCTCCTGCAATGAAGGCGCTCGGCGAGAGAAAGAGAACACGTTCCCTTTTCTTTCTTCCGTCCCTCCAGCAGGGCAGTACTGCACTGCACCGGAGCGCCGGGCCCTTCCTAGAGAGACGTGAAGCAGCAGCAGCAGCAGCAGGAAGAGCAGCAGCAGCGGTGGCGGTGGTGGGCTTCCTGCTGGAGTTTGACGTTTAGCTCCCGAATCCGACAGCCTGTTTGCTGTCAGGTGCTGCAGCTGGGATTTTATTTATTTATTTATTTATTTTATGTTTGCCTCGCCTCTGCTGCTTTTTGATGCAGGATCAGGTTTGGTCCCAGAGTGTATGTTTTTTTTGGGGTTTTTTTTGTAGCCAAAGTGGAAAAAATAAATAATGCGCTTTAATGTGTCCAGAATGAGGCACTAAATCAGAAAATGTGCTTTTTTTAAGTGCAATATGGGAATTAGAAGGTCCCGGGACAGAAAAAACCCCAGACAACAACTCATTTCCGAGTCACTTGGTCCAACTGCGGAGGAACAGCCAAATCCTTTTATGGCGTTCCGCAACTAAGTGAAGGATGTTGCCAAGGTGTGAAACGGTGGAGCTGTGCATGAAATGATGAGACACCTGGTTAATAATGGAGCCTTTGTCCCAGAGTCCTTGGTTTGGTCATGTTTGTTTTTTTTTTTAGCTGACAGATGGAGGACTTGATGCAGCTCCTCTGAGAGCCGGTTGCTGTGGAGGTGGAGATAAAAACCACGCTGGAAAAAAAAATAAAAGTGGCCGAAGTCTAATCAGCAGGCCATAAAATAAACCACTGGCAACTTTAAACATCTGTGTCATTAAGATTACAGCCTCACATGTTGAGGGTTTGACCTCTCACTTACTAATCTTAAAAAAAGTTCCACATAATTAAAAAAAAAATGTCTAAAACATTGAAATAATAGAAACAATTTTTTAAAAAAAACAAAAAAAACAAAGAAAGACTTGTACAAAAAATCATCTAATGAAAGTCACAAAACACAAAAAACAAAAAATTTCAAAGTCCCCTGATGCTTCATAAAATAGGCGTGCTGTTTTTTGAAAATTGAAAAAAATCAGGATGCTACATGTGAATCCCCATAACCGACCTGCTGGATGGCAGCTCGGTGGCGGCCCTAAATCACCGTGGCACCGGCCGGCGGGTCACCTGGCACCGTGGCTTGATTTACGCGCGACTGTTTTACTGCCGTTGCCTGGCGCTCGTTACACAGGCAGCCACGCTGGAGCTGCCCAGTGAACCAGCAACAGACCTCTGGGAGCCCGTGGAGCCCGCAGCGTGGAGACCAACAAAGGAGGAGTACAGCATGTCAGGAAGAGGAAGGAAAGCCAGAGAGAGGAGGAGGAGGAGGAGGAGGAGGAAGTTGCACCACACAAGCTCCTATTCTCTGCCTCACAGGGCTGATCGGACACCAGAACATCTTCAGAGGGATGTAGGCAGCTGACGCTCCTTTTTACTCCCCAAGGTTCCCTATATAGTGTATACACACACACACACACACACACACACACACACACACACACACACACAGACCTGTGCGTGAACGCCCCCAGAATATTTTTTTTTGGCCGTGATTCCACCTTTCACACTCAGCCTCGCTCCAGACTGCCCCCCACTGGCAACCTCCGACCTCCGGAGGCAGCATTTTTTGATTGCAATCACGCAACACATTGTCTCGTGTATGCAGCTCGTCACTCCGTCACGTCCAACTTCAAAGATTCCAATTTGGACAAGTTCTGAGAAACGTCCATCTTTTATGTTTTTGCTCTTGTTTATTAGCTTTAGTGGCTTCTGGGTTATTGAATATTAAAAATACAATGAAATAAAGTAGATGTTGGCTTTTATAAAAGTAAAAGATCGCCATTTGATTGATAGCACATGCGAGCTCGAGCTAGCCTTAGCCAGAGGAGCAACAACAATTTACATCAACTGTTCCAAGACCAATTGAAAGGAAGGCTCACGTTAATGGTTAACTCCTGACTGACAAAAACACCCCCAAAACAAAAAATAAAACAAACAAAAAACTTGAACGACAACTTTCAGTCTATCAAATCCAAGCTGAATAATGTTTTTTTTTTTTTTTTAATTATCTTTCAAACTGAGCCACTTCGCCACTGATTGAGACTTTGTGTTTTCGACTCTTGCCAAAGCCATTCTGGAGAGAAGCAATAACATCTTTCCCAGTGACAAAAGCCATCAGTGCTGTCCTTTTCATGTGAAAATACCAGATGCCAGGTAGGCAACCTGGTTGTAGTGCTAATTAGCATCAGCTGGCTGGATGAATTGGTTGGAACAACAAAACATGGCTGGACTTTCACTCGCTGTAGCCGCTTGTGAACAGCCAAACAGTCTCTGGCTTGCCTCACTCACTTCCTGTATTTCTTCTTCTTCTGTGGCTTTAAAGCGCAGCTTGCTGCAAGTGCTTCCTGCTTCTGACGCAACGGAAAAAGAGGACTGCGGGTTATCAAATCCGAAGGGCCGAAGATGGCGCAACGGATTAGCCATTATTTAGTGCTGAAATGTTAGCGAGCTACCTGCTCTAGCGGGAGACTGACATGACCTTTTTCGAAGCCTGATCGTGATCAAATGTGCAGTTTGCAGTCTCCGCAACCTTAATGTCTGATCGCGTCAATACCTGAAGTGATGGTATCTTCAGACGCGGCGGCTCCGCTTATAGCAGCAGCTCGTTACGCAGCGGGATGTTTAAGATGCGTTTGAGCGCGCGGAATGCCATTGAAATGCTAATGCTCCCATTAAATCCGGTTGACTCTCTAGCCGCCGCATTCCTCGGGACGAGGCAGGCTTTTATCCCAGAAGAAAGGCGAGGAAAGATTCATGAAAATCAATATTTGACTCTGTGATAATGTCACTTTGTTCGGCACTGTGGATTCCAGCTTTGTGAACATTCCTGGTAATTAGAGTACAGCGCGTTTGTTTTTTTTCCCTTCTTCTTCTCGTACTCCTTCGTCTCTGTTTTTCCATTATCTGCACCGGGTGAAAAGATCACACCGCAAAAAAACAAGCTGAATAAATTCACCTGATTTCTTTGTGTCTTCAGGAAGAAAAACACAAAAGCGTGTTAGCGGCCGTCCTGCGTTAGCGGTGCTAAAGGTGACCATTACAATCAGCCCTGCTGCATATTTGTTCCCCCTAAGATGACCTCCGAGCAGTAACGGCGGAGAATATTTGGCAGGACAGGCTCTTCATTTGCATCGCTTTGCTTCTTTGAACCTTTTTTTTTTTTTTTTACCTGCAAAACCACAAGGACATTCATGGATAGTTTGTGATCTCAGTTGGTGCTACTGGTGTTTTCCAGCGACAACAGGCGACAAACTAAGCAGAACTGAAAATCAGAGGCCCAGACAAGTCTGAAATACCAGCAGCTAAATTTGGCGCCCTGCTCCTCTCAAAGTCTTTTTAGAAAACCGTCCTTTTCATGAAATGTCAAGAATTTCAGGGCAAATTCTGTCAGTTTGCTGAATGAAAATCTAGAAGAGAATCGCAGCGTGTATCGGAAATCATTTCGCGTAAACGACGTTCCACCAGTTTGGAAGGGAACGAGGGGGTCTGAGAGGGCGGGGCCTTTTGTGACATCACAGAGAGACGGGATCCAGAACTGCGTGTTTAATGCATACTTTCTGATGGGGAAATTCTTAAATCAACAACACAGACGACTGAACCCACAGGTATGCCCTCTTCCTGCTCCTGCACCGTGCTATATTTCCTCAGGACACCCCCCCCTGCCGGTTTCCCACTTTGAAACCACCACCACCACCACCATCATCACGAGGCGTTCGCTTTAATTACAATTTATGACGCATTTCGGCCAGTAAGCATGACATCACCGCCCTTCAAAGCGCTCTGAAGGCTTCGCAGAGGAAGCCGCCCTAAATTAGCAAAAACAGTAACCTTAAAGGAGGGGATTAGATGACAACCAGGGGGCAATCTGGCGCTGATCAAGCCAGTTCCCATCAAAGATTGACGGCTCTCGCCCCACACGCTGGCAGCAAAAGAAAAAACAAAAAAAAGTTGTCCAGCGAGCTAGCCTGGCTGTCGGTAGTCAGTTTTTTTCAAGCGACAGGAAACGGTGGATGGCGACGACGGCGGCGGCGGAGCAACCCGCCTTTCATCCCTCCGCTTCCCCTTCTTCTCCTTCCACCCAAACAAACAATGGCGGCAGGGTAATGAGGCTCCTGGGCGCCTCCGAAGACACGAGATGAGAAGGAGACCTGGCCGCACAGAACGGGCCCAGCGCCGTCGTACACGAGGGCGACGGCCCCGCTGCCTCATTAAGGAGGCTGCGAGCGAGGGCGGCCGCCATTCATTTTCCCCGCTAATGACTGCTGTCTCACCCCCCCAAACCTTCCCCGCCACCCTGAAAGCGTTCACACACATGCGCACACAAGCGCGCAAACACACGTGAGCAGACGCACGGGAAACAAGTCAAAACTCCGAGGGCTCATAGAGGCACAGCGGGACGCCGTCGGAGACGATAATTCTCCCGCTAATGGTCGGTGGAGATGAGAAAAAGAGACAGTCAGAGGGGTCAATTAAGAAAGTAAGGGCCGCCCCGGGGCCCCGCACTGCCACTAGCTGCAGCCTGGCGCTTAATTTAGTCACATGCACTGATAATAAGGCCTATTTTAGCTGCAGCGGTAGGAAGTAACTGAGCACCTCAACCTGATTTATTGTTCAGGGTGTTCTTGTGTGTGTGTGTTTTTTTTTTCTTCAATTTTACACTTTTTCATCTTCCTCTTTTCAATTTTTTGCTCACTGACAAATAGAATTTTGAGGTGAGGTTGAAGATAATTTTAGAAGGATGTTTATTTATCTATTTTATAACTGGAATGATGTTTAAAAGAAGCACACACATATTTGATATTCATCCAATGACAAAAACTGATATGAAATACTAGCTAATACGTCTCATTTTGTTTTTTCATTAACTGAAGAAATAGTAACTGACATATGATAAAATTATGTAAAAATAGAATAAAACCAAGTTAATAACACTAAAATCCCTGTTTGAAGCTTGTGAAACCTTCAAATTCTGTCAGCCTCACTCCCTAATAAAATAAAGAAATGCGCAGTAAATAAGCAATAACAAGTTCGATTCAAAATTGTAACTAGACACACCGCCAATTTCCTCATGTGCTTTTTTTCTCATCAGATTTGTCTTCGCTCTACCAACAGTGACCTCCTGTTGACCTCATCCCACCTTCACCTCTTGGCCATCCAGCAGCGGGACAGCAGACGTAAACACCAGTGAGATTGATTGGAAACTAACGTCACAGAGGCTCAGCCCCCGGCATTTTTTTTCTTTTCCATGTAACGTGCACCTACACAGACACGCATGGACACCTTAAACACTTCCCCCACGCTTTGCAACGTGCGCACGGCCGTGTTGGGGGTGGGGGGGGAGACACTGTTTGAACAAAGAGTATTAGCCTTGGCAAACAACAGTGCGCATTCATCAAGCCGCCGTCCTGTTCCATTTCCTCGCCGCCGCGTGAACCTGCACACGGATCCGGCGGCAGCGGCGGCGGGCGATAGCATTTCACCTGAGCTCCTGCATGTGTAATCCCCCTCTGCTCCCCCTCTTGCCCATCCCTCTTTCTCCCCGTCCTTCATTGTTCATATTTCTTCCCAGCCGCCGCTCTCTGCGAGGACTCATCCCTCTCCCGCCCCTCCACTCCACTCCATCGACGCCTCCCACTTTCTTCTCCTTCCCCTCTTACGCACCATCAATCCCTCCTCTCCGCACTTCCCCTCCCTTCCACAGGTTGGACTCCCTCCCTCCCTCCCTCCCTGCTTGCTCTGAGACTAGGCCGTGTTCTGTGCCGCCGAGGGAGGAAGGAGCTAATTAAACTCTTATTTGCTACTGGCCGCGTTCCGTGTCCTACCTCGAGAATGGGAAACCTCAGCTGCCAAGAGGGGCTAACGCACAGGCGCGCACAAATGCGCAGGGACGCACGCAAGGCGAAAGCCGAGAGGGGGAAAAACGCACACACGCGTCAGCCAGACGCAACCCAACACGCCGCGCGAGCCGGCGTGGTGCGTGAGTGGCCCTCCGCTTGCGTGCGTCGTCCTCGGCGCTCCGGCGCCCTCTTTGTTCTCACCACCAGCAGCTGGCCTGTTTTCCAATCGGCCGGATTTACTCAGAACGCTGGTGTGTTTTTCCTCATCAACGGTGGCTCTGGTTTGACAAATTCTGTTTTGCCCCGCCGTCACAAGGTCGCTACGGCGGCGGCCGGCGACGAGAGGCAGCTGCACGTGCGCTCGGCCCCAGAGCGGTTCCAGACGTCGGTAAAGAACGCAGCAGCAGCAGCAGCAGCAGCAGCAGCAGCAGCAGCAGACGTGTTCGTGAGAGGATTTCTCGCACGCATTTCCCGGCGCCGCGTCCAATCATGAAGCCTTGATTAACTGTTGCTCACGTCTTCCTCCCGCCTCTCCGTGTGCGATCCATAATTCATGGCTCTGACAGATGGTCCCGGGCTGGGATCGGGTTCTTGTCGTGGTTCTCTCAGGTAACTCGGCCGTTCAGCATCCAACAGGTGTCTCGACCCCCAGTTCTCTCTCGCCGGCTCTTTGTTATCCCGCTCCCAGACTCGGACGCGGGGTGAATTTAATAGCGGCGAGAGCTGTGATATGAAAACATGAAGCTGGACATTTGTCCCATAAGATCCCATTAGGCAGGTGCCCTCTGTGCTCCGCTGGTGGGGAGGACGAGGCCCATATCTACCGCAGCGACACATGTTTAAATTCAATACATGGGCTTTTACTTTGGTAACCCCCCCGGTTCATTTCCATCTGTTTCTTGTCCTCTGTAGCAGAGGCAGTGAGTTGTAGTCTTACAAAACTCTGTTTACATCGACTTCATCCTGAAGGCGGCTGGCAAAACATTGGATTTGCAGATTTTAGTATCTTGACGGGTCTGTGAGACACTGTGGACATCGCCGGTGTCAAAACAAACACAGGTGAGTCGTGTGGTCTGGGGAGCTCAGGTGGGGAAAGCAGACTTCTTGGGTGTGTTGTGGGTTCAGGCCTCTCAAGACTCTTTATAGGTGCCTCTTGACCTGAGTCTTAAAGGACTTTGAGAATAAAAAAAAAAAAGAACACTCACACACACACTTAAAAGTCCACAGACAACAGAGTTCACGGGGTTGAAAGACTTGCCAGGTGTGAAGAGGGTTGCGAGTTCAAACCTCTCAAGACCCGAGACCTGAAGCTGCAACGTGTAAATTGACTGTTCGGACTGACCTGCATTGGCAAGGCAATTCACCAGTTCAAATTCAGTTTTCAAGTCCCGTCCGACGCGGCTACTGTTGCCGAGCCTGGCAAGCTTTCGCTTCCGCTTCATTCCGACTGGCATGGTAACCTGGATTTATCGTCGTTTTTTGCCAAAGATATTACGGAGGGAATCTTCGCCAATTTGGGAGTAACAGTTTGGAAATAACAGAGAGAACAAGACAGAAAGGACTGCAATATGCACTGGAGCGGCAGAGCGCATGAAGCCCTTACTGCTACTTCGTAATACTTAATAGTGAAAAGCTGTTTCTTGTTGTTGTTTTTGTGAACTTCTGAGGGGGACACAGAAAATTTAACACATCCATCACATCCAGCTTGCACAAAAAAAAAAAAAAAAAAAACTGCAAGCCATTCTTGGCAGGGTCCAAGTTCACGGGGTGCGGGGTCATGCTTCACGTCTTGAGCTTCCAAGGTTCAACCTTCAAGCCTTCTCCTATAGACCTGATCTGGTCTGCGGCAGAAAGTTAAACCTTTGACAAACTTGCAGACAGCTTAGTCAAGTAGCTCGGGGCCTTGAGCGCAGTAGTCAGGTATGCAAAAGGCAAGAGACTTGAGACGCCAAAACCTCCCGGTCTCCGCTCAGACACTCGCTGACAGAAGAAGAAGTAGTTTGGCACTCCCCATGCTGTGCGAAGCAGCAGTGAGTTTGAACTCCTCTTGAGACAATTTTTCAGATGTGACTTGACCCGAAGATAATGGCGAAAGCTTTGACAAACCTATGAAAGTCGCCCTTGCCCGAGGATGCCCAAATCCCATCTGCCGCACGAGTGCTACCTGAAAGAAGTGACACTTGAGCTTGCAGGAGCAGCGGCGTGGAACTCAAAGTGTCTGGAGAGGTGTCTGGAAATTAGATTCAATCCGCTGCGTGAACAAAATAATTAGTGACGATTGCATGAGCTGCGTCTTTTGCTCATGCTAGCCATGGGCAACAGTGTCATCCAAAGGCTGATTCTTCCACAGCAACTCTGATTCAAACTGGATATTTTGGTCAAGTCACTACCCTTTCTTTCTCCTGTGTATATTCTTACTTTCTACATCCATCAAAATAAAAACAGGGACTCACTGCGAAAACCCTGAAAAACAAGATGTCGGTGCCAAAGAGCTGGAAGTGGTTGAAAATGCATGTAGCTCCCTCTATTTAGCGTACATCCTCAAAGTAATTACCACACTGTCGACAACTGACACAACACCAATTACTCCCGTTAATTCTGGCACCACGCAGAAGGGTAACAGCTTATACAAAGTTTTGGAAGCAATTTCTCGGTTGCACACGAAAGAAAACCCAACATGCTCATACACACCCCACACTGGCGCTCTCCGAGGACGTGCATCTCTGCCTCCCGACGGCTCCCTCGCTGGAAAGCTCTTAAAAACCAACTTCACGTTTTCTCATGGAAGGAGCAATGCGTGAACTGGCCCGCGGCGATGCTAATGAGAGTCAAGCTCCCCGGGGTTGCCGCCGCCACCTCACAGCAGGAGCCCCCAGGGAGGACAGGGGGACGGAGCAGCAGCAGGTGGCGTACGAGCACGCTTCCTATTTATTTTGGCCTGAGAGTCGTGTGGCTCGAGCTGAGGTTTCCAGTTTTTTCCTCCCCCTAGAGGTGATTCATTGCTGCGAGATTTATTTATGGAGTGGGGGGCAACATTATCAGCCTGCATGAGTTGATCATTGCCTCGGGGCACAAACTTGGACACGGAGCAGCTCTCGCTGGCCAAACGCGGGTGCATTTTACGAAATGGAACGCACACGCTGTCGAGCGCCGGCGGTTTACTGGACGCGCGGCGGCCGGTGCGCCAGGCAACCGGGACAAATTATGATAAAAGCATTTTGATTTGCAGAAAAGGGCAATATCTCAAATTAGTGCCCAGCCGGCACAGCGGAGCGGCAGGGGAGCTGGTGAACAGCGAGGCACAGGAGGAGAGAGGCTTGTGTGAGACACAGGCTTGTGTTCATGTCGCGATGGGATATGTGGGAGTGGGGGGGTTGAGTGGAAACGCAGGGCATGTTGATGTGCACGATCTGTCAAGACGTCAGAGCGGATGAAGTTCAGATAGAAAGGTCTCACACAGCATCAGCGTATAGGGAAGAGCGTGCGATGCCACACAGGAGGCTGTAAACACAGGGCTAAACATCCTATTTCAGCTAGTTTTTTCAGGGAATGCTGGAGATAAAAAAAATATATATATATGTATGGATGGATGTGGACATACAGTAATGGTTGGCTCCCGCGGCCAACTAAATCAACCGAAAGGGCGCTCACTTGCCAAACATCTCACACGCACGTATTTGGACAGGGTCGAATCATTAGCCAAGGGGGGTGGGGGGGCGCGACGCGCCTTCAATAGCAACCCGTGGCTACCCGAGATTCGCTGCAGAGTCCGGCGTTTGGCAGTCGCAAGCGGGCGAGAGGCGCGTCGCGACTTGGAAGTCCGACTCCCGACAGCTCTCTCTGCTTGATTTATGACCCCCGAGGTGAAACAAAGTTCCCCTGTCCACCTCAGACGGCACAAACTAATGAAACGGATGCATTATTTATTATTGCAGGAGCAAAAACCCGCAGCGAAAGCAGAGGTTGGGGGTTTAAAAAAAAAAAAAATAACTGAAAAACTCTAAAGGCGAGTGGGTGGGGGGCGATTTCTTTTCCCTCCCTGCTGTTATCCCGCTCGTCGACCCCGTCGCTCACTCCAAGCATAATATTAGCCGGGATAAAAGACCATGGAAGCGCAATTGGTAATGTGAGTGGATGGGGCTGGGAGGTAGTTCTTACGCTCTAACTCGGGAATCAAAGGGATGATTGCTTATCTTGATCAGCGGTGGGCTGGTACGCTGGCTGCGAGAGCCGTTTGAAAAGATTAGATCTTAATTGTCAGACATTACAGTGCGACGGCGTCCGCGGGGACCGGGAGAGACACTACTGCGCCTTGAAATAATCCTCGCGGTGAGAGCCGAGGTAAAATTAAACCGGCGCGCGGCGCCGCGCTCCCTCGCTCGGAAACATTAAGAGTAGGCGACTTATCCGTGTAATATTAGCTCGCCTTCTGACAAGACTTTCGCTGAGCTGCGGAGCAAATATTTCAGGCCTTCCTTTCTTACCCCCCTTTTCAAATAGCAGCCGATGGACGTTTTAGAAGGTATTCCGGGGGAAGGGGGGGCGCGTAAACGAGCTAACGCTGCTGCGCTGAGTGATACAGATGGTATTTCTAATAATAATCTGTTTTAGCGAGCTCCCCATGGTGAGAGAAGTTTGTCACTGTGGAGTTTTCAAGGTCCCCGTGTTGTGCAAAATTCGCTTTACCGTTGGCATCTACCAATAATAAGTGCCTTGGACCTGCTAATGAAATCTCTGGAAACCATCCCTTTGTGACAAGGGGAAATGGATCCTTCTCCCAGGTTAGTGGCAAAATCCCAGCTAGCACTTGGTTCCGCCCAATGATATCACTTTTTTTTTTTTCAACTTTGTTTTTGACCCCTACCAAATGTGTTGAACCTTGTGCCGGTTAATGGGGCGGTCGTCGCTCCAATAAGTGCTTTGCATTCAAAAGCTGACGAAAATAAAGCTGCAAGAGTTCAAATTTTCAGCAGACACACATTGCTGACTGCAGACTGAACCGTACAGACATTCATCAAAACGAAAGGAAAAACATTTTTCACAGCGGTCTGAAAATCAGTGTTTACCATCCTTGCTGTGACCTGCTGCACTGTGAATGTTCCTGCTGTCTGAGGAGGTGAAAAGGAATGTTTTTGCAGAACTGTAGCGCAGACTTTAGCATTTTTTTTTTTTTTTTTTTGGCAAAAATAAACCCAAAGAGCATAATCTAGATTAAACACAATACATCATTTTCCCTCTGACACGCACCGTATTAACGGCAGGAAATACGTGAGTGGCGGCCGCAGTGGAGGGGAGTCTGACCTGCTGTATCGGTGTTTATCTTTGCTTTTCCTCCGTGTTTTCAACGGCCCTCCTCCGGCCTACAAGCTGTTGCTCTTGACATAAAGGCCATCCATCACGGCGGCGGCGCGGTGCTCCCCTCACATTAATAACGCCACTTATTTATTTAGGCCCTTGCTGGCTTGACGGCGGCAAATAAAGCAGAGAGAAAACGTATGTGTTGGCGAGACTCGGTGTGGAAGAAAACACTGGAAAAGAAACAATGTATATTTAATAAACAAAGATATATATTTAATATAAATGTATTTTCAGCCTATTTTGATAATATTGGCAAAATTTTTGTTTAAAAAAAAAAATGACGACTCACCAACTATAAGTACATACATGTTGTTTATAAAATCCAAATAAATTTGAATGAATGAAACAAGTCTAACCTTTATTCTATTTTGGGCTAAATGTTATTTACATAAAGACTACAATAAATAAATAATCACATGTATAGATAAATAAAATAATTAAAAACTAAGTTAATTAAGTAAGTACTATATAGATTAAACATTATCAGAGAAAGAAATGAAATGGCATTGCATACGTGTTGCTTATCTTTATAATTTGGAAACTCACTTCTCATTTTGGTACTTTCAATCAGCCAGATCCCTGAAGGTTTAATTAGGAAGGCTTGTCCCGACTGTTGCATTGCAGGGGAAAACACCCCGTGCCGCTTTCAAGGAAATTCACTGATAGATGATAGAAATCAGAAACATTCTACCCGGGGGGGGAGAGGAAAAAAGAAAGAAAAAGTGTGACGTTTCCACCTCCCATCATCTCCTCTGAGCGAAACTCTGAGCACAAATACTTGAAACATTATCGCAAAAATTCCTCCCTTCGTATTTACCCTGGCGGGGGTCCAGCTGCGTCACTGTTTATCGCGCAGACAAACAGGAAGCGGCTCTGGCGCGCTCAAACTTTATCTGAACATCAGCTGTTGATTTTTTGCGCTGATCCACACTTAAAACTCCAAATCCTGCCATCAACAGAGGCTTGAGATGTTTTCCTTTTCTTTTTTCCTGCTGAAGGACCTTGTTGATGCTGCCAATTTTTTTTTTTTTAACCTCTCTCTCTTTCCCTCTCTCTGCTCTGTGAAAAGGCTTAGAGCAACATTGACACAGGCGACGACGGCCGCCGAGACGGAGAGCTTCCCTGACTGCTAGCCCCGCTAATCCACTTCGACAGCTGCGCGGCGACATCAGGAATCAGTCGCCGCCCGTGCAAACACAGCGCATATGCTAATGCTGGAGCTAATTGGCGGGGAAGAGGAGGGGCTGTCAGTGGGAAGTGGTCCTGAATGGAGATGTTTGCCTGGCGCTCGCAAGGAGGCTTCCAGCAGCAGCCGTTAGCACGCGCGCCAAGTGCCGAGCGCCCACCGATCAGTCCAGACTAAGACAGATGGCAAATACGCTGAGTCCTCACATCGCTCCAACGCTCCGTGGAAGAGCTGCACGACTCTGGCTTTACATACTAGATGGGATGAATACATTGACATTTTTCAATGCTAATGCACCCCGGCGGGGTGGGGATGGTGGGGGATTCACAATCACGGACGAGTCAAGCATCCGCTTGGCGTCTTTCTGCGCTTTACCAATAACTGCCCTGGCAATAATTGCCTTTATTTATTCCATCAGGTTCATTTGGTCTTCCCACTTCAAATTGACTTGATTATCATTCTGGCCACGCAGTGACTGCTCGTGTTGCTGCCTCACAGCAGGAAGACTGTGGCTGCCGTTTTCCAGCTGAGTCTGCATGGCCTCCCTGCCAGTCCGTCCAAAGACCTGCACTTCTGTCCGAGTAGCAACGTTGAAATGTCCACAGATGCGATTGTGGATGGTTGTTTAACGCTAAACCCGCAGATTGCCCACGGTGTAACCCCACCTTCTCCACCAAGACAGCTGGGATAGGCTCCAGGAAACCCTCCCAACACCACCCGCGACCCTGAACATGGAAGGATAGATGATTCTAATTCTTCTAGTCAGAGAACAAGAGTTGAGGCATTGTGAGCCGTCTAGACGTTCAAATCAACAGGACAAGGACACACAAGGACGCTAAAAAAAGGATGCAGAACCACAGATCAGCTAGAATCAGAGGGCTGCAATAGGAAACAGAAAATCCCATTGCGGGCTGTGATAATGCAAGCATAATCGGGTTTGAGGACCTCCAGGGAGCATCACACGGATGAGGCCAAACTGACAGATTTGAGGGATGGGACTGGTCGGACACACCTACTACACAGAGGGAGATCAGCTACTTTAATAATACGCTGCAGGACGCCACGTGATGGAACGTTTAAGCTTCGTGAACAGAAGAATGGGTTAAGGTTTGTCAATGCGACGCTGCCACCAGAACAATTCAACTATATAAAGAGAGAATAGAAAGACTCAACAACAGGAAGAGACAATAAAAGCAGTTGCTCGAGCGGATAAAGCAACATGCAGTCGATGAAGGTCGAGTAAATGAGACACGGAAATATCAGGAAATGTCAATAAATCACAGGATGGCTCTGCTGACCTGTCTTCCCCAGAAAGTGTTTACTCTAGAATCCAGAGGCAGCGAATGCACCGCCACCTCAGGCACAATAACAAAACAACAACAAATAAAAAAACAAAATAACGATCTTGGCTTTCATTTGTGAGTAAAAGCTTAGCCAGATCTTCCAACAGGCCTTGAAAATCAATGGCGAGACCTCTCGCTGCAAAAAGGAACTAAGCCAAAATAAAAAAAGACAGCGACAATTGCCCAGGATCATGTCGGCGGAGACGCTGAAGAGGGCGCCAACGTCTGCGTGACAATCTGCCGACGGCGTTGTGTAAATATTTCTGCGGCGGTGAGAGCAGCCGTCAAACAGAACGCCGAGAGCCGTCGTGCTCCGTGGGAAAGGGTCGGGTAAAGTATACACATTAAAAACATGAGCTACAGCTAAAGACAAAGTATTTTCCTCGGCAGCATGCGGGTTGTAAATTCGGACGAGTTACGAGTTCTGGAAATTCATGCAAAGCTCCATTTGGAGCGGTTCCTCCTATAAAGGGACAGATGGAAGCACTCCTTGAAATACTCCGACGGTTAGAAAGATCCATGTACCTTATTAATGGGGTTCCTGTTTTTTGTGTCGCTCGACGTTCTCCATAGTTACACGTCGGCGCAGCAACAGCCGCAACGAGACCAGAGTCAACATCCGAGGGTCCATTTACAGGACGGATGCTTGGGTGACACTTTAATCCGGTAAAAGCTGCGCTTAGCTTTGCAACTTAATAGTTTGAAAGTGTAGTTCTACCGAGTAAGCCTTTGAAATTAAACAAGGAATTATTCCATCACTTTAAAATGTTATAATGAAAAACTGCTAGCTACGTTTTTTTTTCCTTTGAGAAGTTAAGTAAGCTAACGTGGCTATGACGACCAACTCCCCCTGGTGGTTGACTGAAGTTTAAGTACGATACATTTACACCTTAAATCAACTACATGTCACCATCTTTTTTTCAATTGGCACTCCACACAGTTAGTCCTCTGATTGCAACCTGCAGCTAAAACACAAAGTCTGATATTTTTTTACGCCTATTCTACCAATCTTTTTATATATAAAAAAAAAAAATCCAATACATCAACTTTACATGAAAACAGCTTATTTAGCCCACTATTTACAGCATCCAGTTAAAAATAATGCTTTTTGTTTGGACCTCTAACATGTCTCAGACCTTGGGTGGCTATCTGTGTGTGTGTCTGTAATATTTATTTCTCAAAACTAAAAGCAATGTAGAGACGATTAAAGATGCGTTATCCATTATCATTATCATTAATAGAAAACATTAAGAGTGAATTCTGGATCTAACGACCTCATCACCGTGCGGCTGGTCGTCATTTCCACCTGCACGCTCTGATACAAATTGGCTTTCGCAGGCGTCTCTTTAAAAGTCACGCTGATTAAAACCGCGCTGCCTCCATCGCCCGAGCGGAGGATGGCGGCGGCGGTGGCCCTGACCCACGCCCTTCACGCGGCCCCCCACTTAACAAACACGCAGCGCGGGCGACGCCTGAGCCTCGCCGCCCGATGTGATTCGTTTCCGCTCATTATCTCCGCGTTGGGCTGATTTCTTCGGCTAAAGAGACAGTTTCAGTCAAGGGCACGCTGGACCCCGACCAAGCGGCGGTGCAGACCACCAGCTGCTCGCTTGGCGAGGCGATCAAAGTGGGAGAGAGAGAGAGCGAGAAAAAATAGAAAAAACCTTCTTGGCACCGTCTTGCTTCCTGGGTTCGCATTTCCATTTAGCCAAACTGGTAATAATCAAGACTTTTGCCTTAGGAAATAGCAGGAAAAGAAAAGAAAAAGAAGCAGTACTGGATGGGAAAAAACTAAGCAGTCCGCTGTACCGGCTGGAGTTTGCATGCGACCGCACGTGCTTATAAAACTCAAAAACGTACATGTCTGTTTTTATTATCCCTCCCGCTTGCTGACGCACTTTGGTTCGCTCACTTTCACATATTTATAGATGCAGGAAAAAAAAAAACGAGGTCTCTCCCGGTCCCAGACCGCGCGGCAGACCGCCGTCCTCCTCCGGAGAGACGCTCTGACCGGCTGCTCTCAGCCGGCGAGGGCGTCGGCGGTGGTGGTGGGGGGTCAGAGGTCAACAGGGGACAGGCGTATTCCTGGCATAGGAGGCGGGAGGTGTTGGGTGGCAGGGACGGAAAGCCCACCCGCCCGACCAAGCGCCTTCTGGGACCGCCGGGGGTCGGGAACTCACAACCCAGTCTGGCTCCACTGGACATCGATGAGCGCTTGCTGTCGGCACGTCGACTCCCCTCTGAGCTCACTGTGTTCGCTAACCTACTCTCCTCCACCCCCGCCCTCCCATGCTCCCACTGTAAAAGAAAAAAAAAGAAAAAGAAAAAATAAACGTGGGAGAAAAACCCTCAAAGCGTATTAGAGGATATGAAATAAAAGCTTGCCACTGTTTGCAGAGGCACAGAGAGTTGAACTAGTGAACCAAAGACAAATTTGTTACTGTAAAATATCAAATTTGTCTGTGGCTTCTTCCTCTTAACCCTCCCCCTCGCCCCCACTTTCCCAAACGCACACACCAGCGATGAAAGCGCACACAACAGTGAGGGAGTTTTCGCCGCCGCCGCAGCTCCGCCTTGCCGCCTGGTTCGATGTCGAGACTTTTAAAGGGCGGTGATGCACTTCAGTGCCGTTTGATCTCCCCTTCCCCTTCCCTTCATGGCGGCTGATAGAGTCGTCGGCATCACAGAAAACAATCTAGCCTTTCAACCAGGCAGGAACCTTATGTTCGGGGGGGCCGCCGTGCAGATGTGGCGCAGATGTTGCAAAATAAGGACGTCACGGCGGCGGAGGCGGCGCTCAGGTCTGCTGTTAATGTCATGTAAAATGTGCTTTCTTTTTATTCCTCTGGCTGAACAGTTTGTTCTTTTGAGCCTGAAAATATGCGCTTTTCATGCGGGGAGATCAGTAATTTGATTGGACGCGGTTATGCCATGGTAACCTTTGCCTAATAAGACAGGCCTCGCCCACCTAAGATAGCCAAATCTCAATTATGCTCACGTTTTTTTTTTTTTAATCTGCGCAGGACGATACGGTGGAACAGTCATTTCCTTTTGTGTTTTAAAGATTATATAGATGTACATGCATACACAACCACATTTATAATTACATATATATACATATATACATATAAAGACATCCATTTACATATATAGACACATATTATACATATATAGACATCCATGTATGTATGAATGTGTTCGCACAGACAGCTCAAAGTGCCAAAGTGCAGATTGTGTGCACATGCCAGGACCAGTTGGCCGGCCGCCCCTGCTCCATAAAACCTCCTCCTACAGAGAGGTCGGTGAGTAATGCGCAGGGCTGAGGCAGGCAGGCCGTGATGTCATGGCTCTCCCAGGCTCACCGCTTCGCCAGTTTGCACAGCTGGAGAGGCGGCGGCTGCACCTTTCAAAACTAGCGACTAGACTCGGGAGGAACCGCGGGGAGAGAAAGCGTCTCGCTTGATGCGAAAACACGCGCTGCCTCAGGTTGTCGTCGTTCGGCGTCTAAAGGAAGCGGTCTAGAAGCCGCGGAGCCGCTGCTTTATCTTTAGGTTGATACAGCCGGAGCAGGCAGGTAACTCCCTCATCTGTCTCCACCACACAAACCTCTTGACTAAATCAGAAGCGTGATTGGACGGAGGTGAAATCGTCTCGCTGTGTTGGGATGACGTCAACTTTCAGTTCAAGAATCTCGTGAGGAGAGAGATGAGGATAGCCAATACGCTATGAGGGATGAGAGATGAGGAGAGAGAGAGAGAGAGACACACACACACACACACACACACACACACACACACACACACACACACACACACACACACACACACACCCTGACCCACCACTCCCAACTCCCAACCACAACACACACAAGTTCGCTCATACAAAACTAGCACTGGGGGAAACATTTTCCTCGACTTCCATTCACGGTGACTGAAGGCCGCATGAAAATATTTGTTTCCAGCAAATCTTTCTGTGTGTGTGTGTGTGCTCAGCTTTGGTAAACTTCTGACCGGCAAACCCGCAGCCACAGCCAACAATGAGTGCCTTTGCGCTGTGTGTGTGTGTGTGTGTGTGTGTGTGTGTGTTGATAAAAGACAAACTTCCTGTGAGTCCCTGGCACATAACATTATCATTCAAAGGCCCTTCTGCAAATGGACGGAGGAGTGATACGCTCACGCTTATGGTGCATTCGTAACAGTCAGAAAAAATAAATATAAATCATAAATACAAATGTATACAATAAAAATGATGCAAAAGAAATGCAGAAAATCTGCATTTTGACTATAAATAAGGACAAATATTGTGTCCAAAACAATGTCATTGCTTTTTTGCATGCACCCAGCGACCACTTCATCAGGCCCACCTGTTCAGCTGCTTATCAACGCAAATATCTGACCAGCCAATCACATGACAGCAACTCAGACTTGCACAGCAGACATGTTTCAAACACTTTGTTGGACCAACAAGAATCGCGCCACCAGGTGGGAGTCCGGAGTAGCTGGAAGAGCCCATGTAGACGGGGAGAACATGCATGAACTCCAGGAAGAACGGCTCTGAGTGGGAATCAAACCCACTTATTTGCACTGTACACAGTCGACCTTTGTTTTAAAAAAAAGAAGAAAAAAATAAAAACTGTAGCCAATATTTCACTGGTTTCAGGCGATGTCGTCGCATTGGTAGCGAATGATTATTGAAGGAGTTGATATTAACCACCGAAACACAAATTGTTTCCACTAAATCAAACTCATCCAGATGTGGTGACATGTTCGGTGGCGGTGCCACTTCATCACCTCGACGTCTGAGGACAAATAGCTGTTTTCAATCACGACTTAAACGTGGTCTTATACGCGCGTCTTTAACTGCTCTTTTCTTTTGGGGGGAAACAATAGATATACATATCAATGCTGCTGGCACAAAATCCCACATGGCGGCTCATTCCGTCACGGCCTCAAACACCGACAGCGATATGCAAATGTTTCGCTCGTTAAGAGGGATTTTTGCACTTTAAAAAAATAAATAAATAAAACAAACTGAACAAATCTACCTTATATGCATCTATAAAACCACAACTCAAGCTCAGTGTTTACAAATCCTGACACTGGCACGCGGTGTTTGATTAGAAAACAAAAAAAGGAAAAAAGAAGTTGCATCCATATTCAAATGAGTTCATCACGACGCGTCGGGCCTGGATTACAATGGGTGGTCTGCTAAAATTGGAGCGCAAATCTCATTATTGGAGTGCGTTTCAGTGCGGCGGTTTCTTATTATGTTTGTTTTGTTTGCATGTACATATTTTAAAATGTTAATCCGGCCAACAGACAGACGGAGGGACGGGCGGACGGACGGACGGAGCAGCTGTAGCGCTGACGAGGCAGTGGCCGCCGATCGCATGTGGCGCTGCGCTCCGTCAAAGGCGGAACGCAAATAAACAGTCTGAGCCATTAATATTCAAGCCAGGCGTTATTCTTTTTCTAGTGTACGCAGCAGAGGATGAATTCTGACAAACATTGACCTTCCTAGGCTGAGTGGTAAAATTATTACAAAAAAAAAAAGTAAATCTGTATCTTTATTCTATGTGTTATCTTGTCAGCTATGGATAGCCGTGAAAAAATTAGCATTATAACGTTTTATTAACGTGTTATTTTGCGTGTGTGTTGTGGTGCTGGGCTGGTGGCTGATGAGTGTGTTTTCCAGGGAAACGCTCCATCTGTGCCGGTTGTCAGGTAACGGCGGCGGCACATCTGCGGCTGGTTTGGGGAACAACGCAGCTGTGACCTCTGGTTTGATGTGCAAACAGAAAACATCGAATATGGCGTCGGCCATCTGCGGGCGAGCCGTGAGAGGGGGTGTGAAATGAGGAGAGGTAGGGAGGGAGGGAGAGAGCGAGCGAGGGATTGAGGGAGACTTCCTAAAAAAAAAATCCCTGCCATTTGTTTCCCGCCTGCAGCCGGGCGGAGGCTGCTGCGCACTTCGCTCTGGGCTCCGCCGCTCGGCTCTGCTTTCTCACCGTTGGAATGCAGAGCCCAGGACAAGATAAAGAAAAGCCCCGCTGCGCTGATACTGACTGACGGGCCCCGTGTTTATTTTCCCGTCGGCTGCGGTATGAGAGAGCTCGCTAATAGTCGCCCACTGCACGGAGAGCGCGTTTAAAACAATCCCGGCCCCCAACCCCCTCGCCATTTTTATCAGCGGGGATTCCAATTCATTATAAACCGAGGGTGTGTGGATTGTTTCTCCCGGCGTCCCGATAACACAATCGATCCCACCCCACACTCCCCCCCACTGCCAAAAACCTCCTTCCTTCTACAGATTATGTGGACGTCGCTTTATTCATCGCAACAGAAAAAGCACCAGAAGATAAACAAACGCGAAAGCGACGCATTTCTCTTTTCTTGCAACGTTATCGGGGAAAAAGCGGAATGCGGCCGCCTAAAAGCGCGGGAAGGGGGGCGCCACGGCTCTCGGTGCTCACACGCACGCCCAACGGTCTGGCGGAGTGACGCCGGGGGAATGGAGACGGAGGTCGGAGGCGCGAGGCCCTTCTGGAAGCGTCGGCTCCCCCCGCTGGTTCCCCCCGCTGGTTCCCCTGCGCGTTGGTATTCAGCGGCATGAGAGCTGATCGGGAGGGGGCTGACAGGTAGGCTGATGAGGCACTGCCTCTTGCATAGCAATGGGATTAGCATAGCGTGTGCGTGACAGAGCGAGTGTGTGTGTGTGTGTGTGTGTGTGTTTATGGTTGAAGGGAGGACTGGAGGAGGGAGATGAGGCCCGAGACCCGACACCCTGCGGTGCTGGCGTCAGGCTGGTACTTGGTTTTCTAGCGTTTCTGCACACACAATCTCTCAAACACACACACACACACGCATAATGGCAGAGCTGTAGCTAGAAGCAAGGCGCCAGGTCGGTGCCTCGCTGTCACCCAGATGTTGGTCAACAGCAGGCGGCCATGTGTCTCGGCTCCTCGTCCTTCGCTACAAATTAACCGGCGAGGAGCGCAAATCCAGATTTGGAGGCGGCGCAGCTAAAGGCTCGTTTGTCCCGACCGCAGAAGTTCCTTAACCTGGGCGAGCTTTGGAAAAGCAGCACTGCTTTTTGCAGACTTTGCACACATGCATGTGCAAAAAAAAAAAAAGGGGGGAAATAAATAATTGAGTCTATGTGTTTGAAACACCTCACAGTGGTCGTGAGGATAAACATTATCGCAACTTCAACCCAGACTTCTGTGAAGCAGCCCTATGCATTAAATTATAAAAAGAATTTTGTACTACATACTCATAGATGTTTGTGCAAAAAAAAAAATGTTTTCTTTGCCCTGTAATTATATAATCATGGTGTCCATGGAAGCAGTCAGAAGGAAGCACCTTTGACGAGAGACGCTGATGCCGCGGCTAGATTTTTCCTATTAATGTTCTGCTGAGTAGGGTTTGTGTACGTTATCTAACCAGCGCCGAGTTCAAATTTAGAATTTCCCCATTATATTTACCCAGCGTCTGAAGCAAATATGCTCAAGTAATGAAATGAAAAATACTTTTGTCTGCTGTTTGTCAAAGGGCCAATATTACACCCAGCCACGGCCGGTTATTTTACCCTGGCCTCCACTGGAGCTGACTCTCATGGTCTCTGATCAGATATATATATTTTTTTTTTTCTAAATGTATTTATCTGTTTACATCCTCCAGCTAAAATGATGGGTTTTTAAAATGCTCTTTTTTTTGTTCATGTGTTTAAAAAGAAAACATAAAGGATGGGAAGTTAGCTAGCCAAAAAGGTGACTACGACACGTCACGCACCCCCTAGTGGCAGACTGAGTGTGGGCAATAAGCTAAATGTATAAGTCTTTTGCACAAAGTGTTTAGTACTATGTATTAATTGTTGTGCATCCTCTTTCTACTCCAGAGGTCCCACCGTACACCCATTTAAACCCATTTTCATCACGGACTCCAGTGGAGCTGCAAAATAAATCATCTCCAGAGAAGAACTGTTGCTTTGTCATACCAACCGAAATCAGCGAAGAAAGAATTAGAATTAAATTACTGTTAGAGGGCAGAAAGAAAATGGATTTTCTGTGATATGGGAGCAATACGAGACACTCGGTGCCTTGAGAATTAAGCGTTAAACACAATACGAGGCATTTGGGGGGGACCGATCCCTCAGCAACGGTGCAACCTGTGCGTAAGGAGGCTCAAGTCCTTTATCTACTGCAGGGGAATTGGTAGAGGGGGCCGTGTTATTGCGACGTCTTATATTTCCTCAGAAATAGAACAAAATGCAAATGGCTCATATTGTCTCGTTTGAAAAATAGAAGAAAAAAACTACAATAATAGCGCCTACCCTAGCGACGCTAAACACGATCACTTTTTATAGTGCCCCAAGGCTTGCGTGGCAGTCTTTCAAAGCGTTGCAAATGGGGAAAAAAACAAAACAACAAACAATAAAATAAACAACAACGACGCTAACGGTTCCCCGAACATGACATTTAAATGTGTCGTACAGAAGTGAGATTGCTGATTTTCACTGCTGGGACGCAGCGTGTCTCTCCACTGCAGAGTCACCGCATTGTCTCGGCTTAGCAACTGTTGTGACAGCTTGTGTGGGTGTTGACTTTGGGAAATGAATCCTCCCGATTTGGCGCAGTAAGCAGCAATAGATGTGCGGCAGCCCGAGATCGAAAATACACACCCATATATTTAAAAGAAAAAAACTAGGATGGACAGATGAGTCATTGTCTCGTAATACGCACCCATCGAAATATACTCCGTTATATTGCGTTCCTCGCGGCCGCCCCTCGTGAAGGAGCAGCCGCTCCCAATCAATACGACTTAAGTGAGGTGTTGGGATGCCAAATGAGTGCCCGCGTCTCGCTCAAGTGCTCCTAATACGCTCGTGAGGCATTTTATCCACGCGCCCAACCACGATCCGATCTCCGGGCCGAGACCCTCCGGAGACTCATCGAGACGGTTTTCTCTGACCGAAACCGAGAAAACCGTCTCGGCCGCGAGGGAGGGAGGGAGGGAGGGAGGGACAGAGGGAGGGAGAGGAGTGTCGAGAGGGCTATCCGCCTCCGACGTGAAAGTGTGCACTTGATGAGATGGGAAGTCTGCGTTCTGTTGGCGCCGGCCGAAGCCAGGGGGAAACGAGGGGGCGGGGGCAACGCCGGTGGAGGGTTAGCGTTAGCCGACTTCACTCTTCTGTCTTCAAATACCACCAACCCTCACATTCCCAAGAGGCAGCCCGGACTCGACCGCGCGCTGTTGAAATGCTTCCCAGGCTCGCGCTGGCTGGCGGCTCTCAAAGTCCTTTCTCTTTTTTCTTTCTTTCTCCCCCCGCACCCCTCCACCCGACAGCTTTGGCGGAGAGCGAGTGGAAATCTCCGTTGCACGCCACCAGACCTCACCGTCGGAGCCAATTAGCGCTTCATTTCCTCCATCTTTTTAATTATCCCGCAGGTCATAAGTGGCCGGGTGAGATACCGGCAGACACGGAGCAGAGTGGAGAGCGATGCCATGGAAACAGAATCAGGTGAAGGGAAAGAGAGAGAGAGGGAAGGAGAGAGGAACGCTTGTATGGACCTAATGACATCCGGCGTCGGAGAGAGAGTGCATGTAAATATTTGCCAAGGTTAAGGGAGACAAAACGAACGTCCGTCTCACCTTTCAAGGCATTGGACTCCTGAAGAATGAGAATCGCCCAACGTATAGGGAGCTGTGGATTCACTTTATATGCAAATATGACCTCTGTGCGGCCCGAGGTGCATGTTTATTTGCTTCCAAGGTGCCGTTTCAGAAGCCGAGGTGCCAGCCAAGCTGGGAACTCTTTGTCTCTACGTTATTTTTTTTTTTCTCTTTTCTTTCAGCGGCTTTGTTAAAATAAAACTCTCGAGCAGCCGGGCTAAGAGTTGAACTGTTTTTCGGGGGGGTCTCCGGTGTGTCTTTCTGGTGGGCGTCTTTAACCCCATTCAGAGCAGGCGCGGCCATCCATCCACACCGATTCCATGAGCAGCTCCAAGACCAGTTTAAAGAGGCCGACCCAAGCAACTGCACTGAAGAGCACATTTTCTTGGACCACATTAGGGAAAATCCCCCTGTGATCAAATTGCTTTTTTTTTCTATGAGGAAGTGACTCCGCCATCTGAGCTCTTTGATTTGTGGGTTTATTTTTGTTCTGATGGTCAAACACAATAATTTTTGTCCAGTGTATGTGTACGTTGGTGCAAAAACAGTGTTTGGAATTATTACAGCACAATGATGAACCATATAATGGCCATTTTTGATCAGGTTCAAGTGGGATGAATTACCCCAAAATTCAACAGATGATTAGAGAACGTTTACAGTTTACAGTTTCCTGTCGGAAAAATTTCATGTGTAAAAAAATCATAAACTGATACTTTGTTGGGCCAACAGCTCTGAAAGTAATGCAATATTTTGGACGTATCAAGAAATAGACGATCAACAGCGTATGTAGCCCTCTGTTTGCAGCCTCCTGCTAAACTTGACGCTTTGTTTCTACCCACACCCTACTAGCAAATCAGAGGGTGGAGCCATCACCAGGCTCGGGGTTTGGCAACTAACCTGGGAGGGGTGCCACCGCCCTTTGTGACATCGCAAAGAGCCTGGTTTTCCTGTGGATTAGCTCACACTCTCGGAATACTGGGGCAAGAAATTGATGTAAAGAACGACAGGTTAATTGCCAGGACATGGACACAGATTATTGCTAAAGAAAATGGGTTAAATGATCGGTATGTCCGCAATGCTGTGAGTAATAATGAGGCATTTATTTTTTCTGCATTTGAATCACTGAGTGTCCCTGAGCAAAATCAGAACAGCTATGTAAAGTCTGCACTGGTTTAATTTGAGTACTGAGTGAATGAATTGAAATGAAAGTGTTTGTGTGTCCCTCTGCACTCACTGAGGTGGAAAGAAAGAGCCTAGCAGCACACAGACATCGAGCCAGACTGCTACATGCAGAGTGTTGCGTGAGCAATCAGCAAGGGCTGATTTTGCCACGTTTCGAGAGTTGCTTGACAACCTAACCACAAATTATCATGCGGAATTGCTTGGGACTTTTGCATCATAATGGATCTTTAATTGATGGTATTGCAAAGAAATCTTCCCTGCTTATGCTGCTGTTTCATCCCGGCTTGCCCATGTTCACCACCGGAGTGTTAGAGCTATAACAAAGCACCGCTATACACTTAATAGTAGCCCTGAAGTGGTTATTACAACAATATAGGAATAATAACCAGATTAGTCGATAATCGGGTTAGTTCCGTCTCCAGGTCTGCGTATGGCAAATCGCTTTTCAGGCTTTAGGGTTAGGCAAGTGAAGAGTGGATTACACTTCTGCGCGCCGCAATTCAGAGGCAACGGAGCGTTTCGGATTCCAACTATCTCCTCGCTCCCTCGCTTCCGCCCTTGTCTGCCATGTTTCGTGGAATCACAGTAATTTTCCCGTCTCGGTCAGCCAGAGGGAAACCTCCTTGATGGATTAGGGAGCAGGACCACTAGCTGCTGCGACGGCGAGGCTGTGGAAGTTTCACCTCTGACGAAGGGCGATAACTCGCAGGGATTACGGCAGGGACGGGTCGGGGTGGCGGACGCCAAAGGAGGAGCGCGGCGGCGGCGACGGCACTGGAGCAGGTGGGCGGTTTCAATCCATGGACACGGAGGTTACGGACGGAGCTGGAGGAGTAATCCGTGTCAGGGAAGGGACAGCGCATTATTGCAAATGCAGCAAATAACAAAAGCCCCGAGCAGGTGAAGGTGCTCAGGGTCAAGGGAACTAAAACAAGATGAGCGGCACGGTAAATCACCGGGCTTTGCTGTAGTTAAGTCCTGTGTCTGTGCCGCCTGAAAGTGCGATAAAGTAACATTTTTAATATTTCTAAAAAGAAGTGAATGCAAAATATCCACAAGCTGTCCGCAACCAAGAAATAACTAATATTTAGTGGCCTAAGGGGAAGCGAAGCACGCTCCTGAGCAGCAAGGTTCCTGGTTCAATCCCCCGGACCAGGAGGATAAATTCTGGTGGGAAAAACAAAATTAGTTCTTCCCTAATAACTGCCGATGAGGCACCTTTCAGCAAGGCACTCAACCCGAACCCTGTCAGCAGTGTTTGTGGCTGCGTTTGCTCAGGGGTTTCAAGAATGTTTTAAAATGTTATTTGGCTGCTATTTAGAAAAAAAACAACCTTCCTCTTAGGGTTGGATGATTAATTTGGTTTTAAACACATTTTTTCCCCCCAAAAACTAACCCGAACCCACCTGAGCAGCACAGCTCAGGAAAACATTCCATTTGGTGAAAATCAGCAGAGCGAGTAAAAGATCTGCGAAAGTATTCATAATGACCTTGTGGCCAAGTTGTTATTTTTAATAGAATGGACTCAAACAGAACATTCAGACAGAATGAAATCACACACCTGGAAAAAATAATTAGTGATGCGACCGATAACTAGACTTAAAGTTAAAGTGGAAAACCAAAACCCATCCAAAGGGGAAAAAAAATCAAATACGTAGACTTTCTCACAGCGTTGCCTGTCGGGGTTCAAAAAGGTGAGCTTCCTCATTTGTACCGACTCTGCCACCGACGTGCTCCACCGCCTCAAATGTTGAAAAATAAATCTTAAGTTTGATATTTATAGAAAACGGACGCCCTTTGAGCAGCTGCCTGCCTCCCTCCCCTGACAGTCAAGGTCCGATTCATTTTCCTGCGGCCCGGCTTTCCCCTCCGTTTGAGGATCCAGCCCACTGCGCACGGTGACAGCTGCTCTCCGACCACGGCTAGCTTCACTGCTCTCCGAGTTTAGCATGCTAACACCCCTACACATGCACAGCCAAACAAAAGAAGAATGTGCATGCGCATTATTTTCACTTATTTTTCTCATTAACATTCCATCTTCATCGATAAAGAATAATTGCGCCTCACTAGACGTCGCCGTCTTGCGATTGCTCCGTATACAGCGTGGCTAGCTTAGGTAGCGTCTCAAGGAGGAAAAATGAGGCGCCGCGAGTCATGTGGCTCGGCTAAACAGGGCGGGACGACCGGGCAGAGGAATGGACGCGGCCCCGGAGACTACTACATGGAGTTCGGGGAGATTCGCCACCGGTGTGTTTTAATGAAGACTTCTGGGATGGCAGGGCACAGCCGGTGGGGAGCGACACAGTCGTATTAAAATAGAAACCGACCCGCTCGTGGCAGCGAAAAAAAAAGAGAGCCAATATAAATGAAGATAGATATTCCTAAGTTGTGAAACAGAAGAGGCTGGGCAAAATAACCTGCTATGGTTTGGATGATGGATTTTTTGTGTGTTTTTAATGTCTATTTAAAATGAAGGTGTTGATTTATCCTGAAACAGAAAATAAATCACCAAAAAACACACATCTTTTGGTTGAGAAATATTTTGGACGTCTCAAGGAAAAGACGTTCAACTAGCACTGAGTGGTTCAACAGCGTATATAGCCCTCTGTTTGCAGCCTCCTGCTAAACTTGACGCTTTGTTTCTACCCACAACCTACTAGCAAATCAGAGAGCGGAGCCAACACCAGGCTGGGGGTTTGGCAACTAACCTGGGAGGGGTGTCACTGCCCTTTGTGACATCGCAAAGGGCCTGGTTTTCCTCAACTGTGCATTGCTCACATTCTCTGATTAGTGGTGCAACAAACTGATGTAAAGGATGACGAGTTCATCGCCAGGACAGGGACACAGATTATTGCTAAAGAACTTCGGCAAAGTGATTGTTATGTTCGCAATACTGTGAATAATAATGAGGCATTTGTCATTTTCTTTCTGTATTTCAATAACTGAGTGTCCCTGAGCAAAATCAGAACAGCTTTGTAAAGTCTGCACTGGTTTACTTGGAGTACTGAGTGAATGAATTGCATTTTTGTGTCCCTGACCTGCACTCATTGAGGTGGAAAGAAAGAGCCAAGCAGAACACTGACACTGAGCCGGACTGCAACATGCACAGTGTTGTGTGATTGCAAAAGGACACCTTGTATAACCCAGGAGAAAAAGAAAGATAATAAAAAAAAAAAAATACATATAAAATATTTAAATCAATTTTTTTTTTATAAAAAATAATAAAATATATATCAAAGCCTACCATCAATTGCCCTATAGGTTTTGGTTGGAGAGGAAACTGTACAGAAACTGAAGAACTAATTGTGTGATTTAGAAATAAGTGGAATTAGCATTTTCGCCCGCAGTCAAAATCCATCGTCATTTTCATTTCTATTGATTTTATTTAGTGCCCCCTCCCCACGCACAACATCCCCCCGCGTGATTAGTTCCAAGTAAGAACGTTGCATGGTGACCCCAACTGAGTTCTCTCCAGATTTGTCTCATGATTGCAGGCCTTTTTTTTTTTTTAACAACATATTAGCATATCCAGCTAATCAAAAACAAAACAAAAAAAGATGGAAAAGGTGACTGACTTTTTGTTCTCGCACAGGCGCGCGCGCACACACACACACAAACACACACGCTGATGAAAGTTTGAAGTTTGAGCCTGTCATCTCCATTTAAAAGCAAAAATATGCCAGAAACAGATTAAAAAAAAAAAAAAATCCGAGTAAAAGTTATTCTTCACATCAGTCACCGAGGATTAGAGGGGAGCAGCGGGGAGCAAAAATGGCAAAATAAGTTTATGATTATCTGCTTCAAAAACATCCTTTGCTTTTTGTTTATGTGATTTTGTTTCTCCCCGACGGTTGTGGATAGAAAAAAAAAAAAAAAAAATAATAAAGAAACGGGCCTTTTAACACCACTAACAGATGCGCTGCATACATAATACACAGCAGATTCCTTTTTTTCCTCCCATGCTGCGGCTCTTTATATTTGACTTTGGCTATTTCTTGATATCTCTGGTCTTAAAAAGAAGATGCTTGGACTTCTCATCGGCTTCCGCAGACTTTCATTATTTTCTTTGAGGATTCTTAATATATGCAAATATATATATGATCATATTTACTGTATATACACGTGATAAAACACCTCAGACAGAATTGCAAAAAGGATGAAAATAATGCCTCCGCAAATAAGCTGGGAGTGCGAGCGGCTCGCGGATCTTCTCGCCCTTTCTTTTCTCCAACGGCCTCTGAAGTTCCTGCAGCGTTCCTTGGCACGGAGCTGCAGAAATATTTTGCAAAGCAACATTTTGACTGCGTTCCGCCGGCAGTGGCGGCGGCAGTGACTCGCTAGATCGTCCTCGACGTGTTGATACAAGGAGTCCCGGCGCCCGAGTGCGTGTGGAAAAAACAGGATGGGGGGTGGGGGGGCGGGAGGGGCGCTGTTTTAACAGCGGTGCGTGCCATGTGGCATTTGGACAACGACCCGCGGCCTCTTGTAATCCATTATCCTGAAGATTTATAATCCTGTTGCGGGCGACGCCAGCGCCAACAGCTCGGCTCCTCCTGTCGGGCCTCGGGTCCTGCGCCGCCTCCTTCCTGCTTCGGTTTCTCCGTTTCCCTTCTTTTAGCTTTGCTTGACCCGACTTCCGCACTCATTTTCTTTATCTCCTCTTGCTCCCCAACACACACACACACACACGCACACACAGCTTATCGCCATATATCTCACAGTAGCTGCTCCTGCTGAATGCAGAGAGCTTTTCTCTGGCTGCTGAGAAACAAAATGTTTCCTCGCAGCCATTGAAGAAGAAAAACTTTTGTTTAACTTGCGAGTTTGATTCCGTCAGTAGAGCGGATTAAACCGACAGGTCGTATTCGGATTTTCAAATGCGTGTATGAACATTTGTGATCGCTTATATTTCCACAATCGGTTTGTACTTCCACCGCGCCAGACTCGTTTCATTTGTATTTTTTTTATTTTTTTTAATCGCTGTGGATGAGGGCTGATCCTCAGCCACGTTTTGATACTAGAAATAGGTCAAATTTCATTTAGGAAACGATGTGAGTGAATAAATGAATCAATTAGAAATCAAACCAACCTAAATTACATCAGAAAAAAAACAAAACAAGAAAGAAACAAAATTACGTTTAAAAACAGAGAAACGTTCAGAAAAGTATTTGTCATTATTGGTTGTGTTCCTCAGGAGAGGGAGAAACCTGAGACCTTTAAAATGTGACTTTCTTCTTATTAAACTTTCTGTTCTGCTGCTTTGAAAAATATCAAGGAGCAGCAGAATTGTGTTTAACTCTCCAAATGTTTCTTTCCGCCATCTGGAAATCTCTGCAGAAACATTTTTTAAATTTCAAAAAGGAACTGAAAACACAGTCGGTGGTGGCGCTGAGGTCAAAGGGCAAAGTCTTGAGGAATAGAAAAAACAACAACAACAACAAAAAAAACCCAGCATGACTCATCAGTGGGAGACGCGGGAAGACGGATTATGTTCAGAGCTCAAAGGCCACGACAGGAGCAGTAAAAAATAAAAACGACGTGTGGAGCTGAGGCTTTATGACACGTGCAAGTGAAATAAACACGCTTTTAACAGACTATCCCATCCTCTCTTGTTTTTTCCTTTAGAAGACGAGGGGCCATCATCTGCAGACCCCGCAGCTGTCGCTAAATCCCCCCCGACGAGGCCGTCCCGCTGTCCGACACGCGGCCGGCCCGAGAAACTGAGATGTTTTACAGTGAAGCCACAAGCGCGTAACAGATCTGCCCCAACCCTCGTCCCCTGGGCCGGAGGCCGCAGCCTCGGTCCTCGGCGGGGCTGGGAAATAAAGAGGCCGCTGCAGTGTGGCCGTCACGCCAGCACATGTGGCGGGCAGCTTTCAGGGCCGATAACCTCTGACGGCTCCCCGGAGGCTCCGTCGGGCCGCGGCCAGGTGCGACTCGGCCTCGGTCTCGCTCAGACAGAGGAGGTGATGCTCTTTGATAGTTTACCAGGAAGACGACTTAAAGGTCTCGTGTGATCGTAATCTGTGTCTCTATTATGTCTAAATTCATGAATAAAGTCCCCAGAAACGAGAAAGTCATTTTCTTTTTCCACCACTTTGATTTCCAGAAAAATCAGCACCTTGTGATGTCACAAATGGCAGCAACACCTCCACTAGTGCAGCCGGCGGAAGTTTCATACACCATCATACAAATTTTTTTTTATCAAGGAACAGGTGCGTGTCTGTTCTTTCAAGGGGTTTAATGGCAGGTAAAAGAAAAGGAAAATGCCTTCTTCTAGAGTGATAAAAAATATTTATAAAATAATAAAGTACAACCAAAATAATATAGCTGTGACTGGAGAATGACAAACAAAAAAAAAAGGACTAAAATCACTGGCAGAGATGCTTGATCCTCTCGACTCAGTGACATTTAATAGAAATTTTATAAATACTCTTAATGTGTGATATTCACAGTCACCCGTAGCTTGCGCGATTAGCCGTTTCAGCATTCACACACGTGGCTAACGCATGCTCACTCATGCACTCACGACTCGGCGAACACATGACATATTACTCCGCACATCCATGACCGAACTCTTTTTCTTGCTTGTGTGCAAAGAAAAACGTGGAAGAAGAACACAAAGAAGCAGAAGAAGTCGCTGACTCGTGACTCGCACCCGGCCATAGAAACGATAGCTTGCTGCCTGGTGGCCGCCGTCCACATCGAGATAATAAAACACAACGGAGAACCCAGTAGGTTTACCACCCGGTTACACGAGCTTATCAGTGAGAAGCGCCTGGTGTTTATTCTGGGCTCCTTCCAAACATGTGGAAGGTCCAGCAAAGCACTCGTTTATATCAGCAGGCTGTAAACAGAAGGGAAAATATTCTGTCTTAGGATTTTGAGAACCAAACATCTATAATTCACCGGCTAAAATCCCTCCTGTGCAATAAACTCCACCTGCCTTCATCTCGGGGGTTCCCCCTGCTGTTTTGGAGCAGTTCCGTCCTTTTGTGATTCCAATCGGACGATTAGTCGGACTCCTCTGGAGCCCGGGATGAAAAATAAACATCTGAGAAAAGGGGTTGGAATGTAGGGGGCGAAACAGCGGGATGAAAACCCGTCACTCCTTGCAGCCAAATGAAAATAATCAGCCGCCGTCCTACCATGTGTTGCCGGTTTGGAGTAACTGCAAACAGACACGTGGTTTCGCCGAAATCGAAGGTCAACGAACGTGACCCTAGGGTGCCGGACGGACCCAGCTGCACGTGTCCGCAGGTGGAGTTAACGCTGTCGCAAGACACGGCACAAAAGAAAGCAGCAGGAAGGAAAAGGCTCGTTTGTCGCGGTAGAAAAATAAGAGGAAGCCGCTCGGCCGCTTGTTGTCAGAATCTCTGGGACTTTTCACAACCGGACGCCTGACGGCCGCGGCCTGATGGAGAGGATTTGGGAGGATGTGGAAGCACCGTCTCACCCTCGATCGCTGCCGTCTGGTGCGAAAGAGAAAAGAGGGAAGGAGCTGAAGGGAAGCGCGGGTCACGGCGGGGGAGTGTGAGCTGACTAAGCCCTTCCGAAAGGTCGCGCCGCTAACTCGGTGCCGACCTCTGCATCCCGCAGGGAGGAGTAAGCAAGGTCCTGGGAATGGCGCTTGCGACACTCGCCCAGCCATAAGTCAGCGGGACAGCTCGTCTCGCTCCACC
Source organism: Thamnaconus septentrionalis (assembly GCA_009823395.1). NCBI lineage: Eukaryota > Metazoa > Chordata > Actinopteri > Tetraodontiformes > Monacanthidae > Thamnaconus > Thamnaconus septentrionalis. Next base: position 9,163,344 of record CM020519.1, on the reverse strand, counting down.
CCATCTTCCCTTTCAGGGGGCCCTCCGTACGCAGGAACAAGGCTGCATGTTGGACGAATGATCGCCGATGCATTCACGGACGCAAACACCGTCCTAACCCAGCAGGGGTCGCTGTCGGACCCCTCCTCCCTCCAGGTGTGCGACCGGCAACCGCTCGTCAGCGGTTGTCCACCGAAATCGAAACGCTAACAAGCGTCTGTGAGGAATCCCGAGAGCCCGGCAGGCTCTGATATTAATAAGTCCGGCCAGCTCCATCTGGCTCCGTCTACTACTACCCACCGTGCATCCGCCGCAAAAGGGCCCTTTATTGACAGCGACGCCGGCATCAAGCCCCGATCAATAGCCCATTTAAGGCGCCGTGCGGATTAGAAAACAAAACAAATAAGATATTCTGGGAGAGTGGAAAAAGCTGTTTGAGAGCCTCCATCCACCTAAACGCACAGCGCTCAGACGTCCCTTTTCGTTGCAATAAATGTCTGAAGCAGATGGTTGAGTAGGCATCAGTGTGAGGAGTGTGTCTGATCTCACCCAACATCAGAAAATAAAACACCTCTTTGACAGCTTTTTTTTCTTTCTTTTTTTTTTTAGCTGTGTGCCACTCATATTAGCATTTCAAAGTTGGGTAACAGCCTTAGTTGTTGTCTGAATGTATTTTTCCACTGCTACAGCCTGAGTTACCTTAAAAAATAAATAATTTGATATAGTGTGTTTCATGGTCCTTACGCGTTAGCGCTTCTCGGCAATATGCTAATGGTTTCAAATAAGTGCTAGCGGTACCATCATAGTAAAAGCATAAAGCAAGCATGCTAATGATGCAATAACTCTCATAAGTGCTCCTATAACACACACACACACACACACACACACACACAAAAAAAAAAAAAAAAAAAAACAGTTATCCATCACAGCTATCAATGGCTACAAAACATAAAGATACAAAAAATTTGGAAAACGTGCTATAGTGCTGCCTGTGCTAGCAAAAAGTGCAAAGCTGGCAGACAATTCTTATCAGGAGACTTCAAACAATGAGTGACATATGTTGCTTTCTCATTTTGGTCTTGTTCTTGAGGGCTTCACTGAAGTGCCAGAAGGATACAGATCTTAAACTGGGTATAATATGAGGTCTTTAAAAAAGTGCAGCGGAAACACTCTTTTCTTTCATTACCCAGGTGTATTTGCTTTACACTTTGGGTCAATATAATGTGGAAAATTAGAATTTAAACTCAGCACTTCTTTGATACGGTGCATAATCTTTATTCTCATTCCAGGAGAATGTTAAACTGAAATGTAATGGTGGCATCAGAATCATAAAAAGTGAAGAAAAAAAGGAAGAAAGGAAGTCACTTTTAACTACCTCTTTAGAAAGCATGTTTATTTAATTTCAAAGCAAAGCATCCATTCGATGAGTAGATTTCATCTATTATGCATGATTTGTTCTTTTACTAGATCAAAGGTAAAAAAAAAATAAAAAATCAATCCTTAATTTTAGGTGTTAATAAATCAGTTTGTCGGGCAGATCTTGATTTTCTTTCCTGTGAGGATAATTAGATTAGGGGAAATGGGTTGAGTAACAGATGCAAAAGTCTGGGTTGGGACACAAACATCAAAAGCTAAATGCACTCAAGTCGATTGTTCTTTCTTTTCAGCGAATTAGGCTTTAGCTAACTGTAATTTTAATGATCAGAGTACAACTGAGGGATTAGTTTGAATATTTTAAAGCTAAGCAGTTTTTCCCAACTGTTTCGCTTTTCTACCTCATCGTGACAAACTGCAAAATGATTTGCACAATTTCTGAACCGGAAACATTGAGAACCGGACACCACGTCAAACACGTCAGTTCAGTCTTTTGCTTGGTCGTCTTTGGACGCATTTTAGCCAAAGTGACATAGTCCTGCACCTAGCCAGCCGGGGGCGCTGTGTGGTTTTCACTAATTCAACATCCCAACAAATTTTCCCAAGTGCTCTCGCTTTCAGGACCAGCCATTACAGATTCAAGAGTCAATCTTGAAGACAGCGATAGATACAGAGATAGACAGCAAATGATAGATACCTTTTTCCCCACCTAGAACTTTTTAAGCGATGACGTCGTCCGAAGCACACAAATAACGCCCGCTTTAAGAATCAGAATCATCCTCCGAGCTCAACGCAGCGGAATAATAATCGTTTAGCTTATGCAAATCCCGGCCCGCGTTACGGAGTCGCCGGGAATGTCGATACACGCATTTTAAAATGGTCTTGGAAGCCCGCGGCCGTCCTCCAGAGCTCCCTGCGGGCGCTATTAATTTCCCTCCCCCAACTGTCTCAGTGTCAGGGACGAGCATCCGGAATGACAAAACTTGCTCTCTCTCTCTCCCTCTCTCTTCTTTCTTTATGCGTCCCGGGGCGTGCCACGCGGCTCACATATTTAATTTGGGTGGACCGAGCGCGGCTGCCTGCGCCTCGTCCCAGAGTAATGAGACGTCTCTCGTCATCATCCTCAGCAGCAGCAGCCTCAGCAGCAGCAGCAGCAGCTGACGCGCCTGACTTCCATGTGCGTGAGACACTGCCTCGGTAACTATCCTCCCTATCTGTCATCGCTGCTTAAAATGAACCGAAAGGAAAAAAAAAAAAAAAAACGCAAGTGATAAAAGAAACACACACTCCTCTCGACTCCGACATGCTCACTGGAGCCCACGCACCATTACCGTTCGGCGCTTTTGATTTATCTCGTCCTGCCTCCGTAGGCTCTCTTTAAAACCTGCCGTGCCACATGCGCAAAGAACAAAAAAACAAAAAAGCACACGTGCCCACGCCTGCGCTCGCACAAGCATACCGCTATGCACACACACACAGGGTTCCCGGGCCCTGGATGCGTCCCAGCTCAGCCTCAGATCCTGCACTTTGTTTCTTTTTTTCATTTTTTTCTCTCCCCCCCTCGCAGCCGCCGATGTGTCAGCGCGAGTTAAAAGGAAGGGCAACCAATTGGCCTGAGATTAGAGATTAAAGGCTGCAGTCTTTGCGAGGGCGAATGTTTGCTTTGCGCGTGTGTGTGTGTGAGAGAGAGAGAGAGAGAGAGAGAGAGAGAGAGAGAGAGAGAGAGAGAGAGAGAGAGAGAGAGAGAGAGAGTGCGAGTGTATTTCACTTTCGCAAAAAGCCGGGGCATCTATGAGAAGCCGCACTGAAAAAGACGAGGAGAGACATTCGGAGTTGGACTCCCTGCGTGTTGGGTTTTTTTTCCCTCTTGCCTTCTGGCTGCTTTTTTTTGTGTTTGTTTTGGTTTTCTTTGAATTCCCATGTTTGTAACAAGAACCGAGGTCTAATCCCGATGGCATCGGGGGGACGGGGGCCGAGGGGTTGAGGTTGTTCTATCAAGGCAGCGCCCTCGGTATGTAAATGTTGGTTCCGCGTCTGTGTAGCATAAAGGCATCTCACCAGGTCAGAGCCAAACGCCAAAACATCTCATTTTCAAGACACAGGAGAAATGCGCACACACACACATACACATACACAGAACACAAGATACAGGCACACGAGGGAGTCCGTTCGGGGTTTTTCTGGCAGACCGCAACATTTAAACAGGCTTTTTGACCTCTTCAAAAACAGTCCGAGAAATGAAGAAAATGCAGCGAGTGCTAGTTTGGGAACAGCGGGGCATCTGGCTTTGTGCGTCAGGCCGAGATGCACGTCGCGCTTGGCAATTATCTCTGCACTTCTAATTGCATCAGCTCGGCGCAAGTTTGCATCAGGAACTGGCCCAGGTTTTTTTTTCATGTTTTTTCCCCCCCGCTCAGCATCAACATTTAATGCTGACGCAAGATGCGATGAAGGATTCAGATACATTTTGGAATTATTATTATTTTGGTTTTGTTTTTTCTGCCGTAATGAAGTTTGTGGGATTAGAAGTTTAGGAAATTTGAGTTTGGGGTTTGTCGGAGTTTCTCGCACGGACCCGCCCTCATTCATGTTCAAACACAGGGATCTCAAACTGAAGTGGCCCCGTGAGGAAATTGCTCAAATTAGTTTTATCAAACAGGACTAAGATGTTCAGGTGGTTCAGACACTGGGAAAAAAATCTCACTTCAAAGTTCCGGGACGAGCTATTTCTTTTATTCCCCCGCAATCCCTAAATATTACATGAGGAGCAGGATATGTTCCACACATGTATTATTTAATATCAGTGTTCCTTATTCGCCCAGTCTGAAGCGTTTGATTGGCCTCGTTAGCGGCTACGACTCAGATGAAAAAAAAAAAGGGTGTTCTTACTTTTTTCCCCTTCCACTTTGTTGTGTTTGAAAGCTGCCTGAGCCAAGCCGCCCACCCCACCTCCGCCCCCGCCACCGTCTACTCAGAAGACGGCACATAAATTTCCCGCTTTGATCTCTGAAGTGGTTCCAGTGGTGGGGAAGAGAAAGTGCTCCGTAATTTTTTTTTTTTTTTTTTTGCCCCTCGCTTGTTTACGTTAGCGTGTCAGAGGTCCTCGTGCTAATTCAGCTGCAACCCAGACTCTGTGTTGGACGTCCGGGGACGCTGCTTCAGAGATGGGAAGGGGAGGGAGGTTAAGCGCCCATTAGCCCCGGGGGCTGCTGTCTCTCCCTTGGCAGGACTGGTTTATAGACGCAAGCGCGCTAATCACAAAACCTGGACTTTGTCAAGAGCGCTTCGCTTCAGCCGCCTCTGGAGGAGCCGTCGCACTCACGCAGGAGTTCTGAGAACTCGCCCATCCGTTTTGTTTTCTGTCAGCGCGTCTGCTGCAACTCGGGGTCGCAGGAGTGATGGGGCCAATCCCAGCAGTGTCAGGGTGGAGGCGGGGTTTCGCACAGGGCCAGAGAGACATAAACAACCGCCAGCCGTTCACAGCTATGGCTAATTAGCCTAATGTGCCAGAGTTTAGAACTTATTGGCAAATGCAAATTATATTAGCAGCAAATGTAAGGAAGCCTTTTATTTTGGAGAAACTGTAATGCTTTTCCAAAAGAAACAGCAACTGATAAACTTTTTTTATACATATATTATAATAATAATGTAAAGATACAATGCTTCTTGTTACACTTTTGTTGACTTGTAGAAATATAATTGAAAAATCTTACAAAATGACTATTTCCATTTTTTGAGAAAGACAAAAACAATTCTATTATTAGGCCATAAGTGTCGTTTGCAGCAAAAATGTACTTTTACTAATTCATGATTGACTGTGAACAAGTATAATGAACCCGGCCTGCATTAAAAAGTGTTATTTTTTGTGATGATGGTAATCACGCTTTCTAAATTAACCATCCGTCATGCAGGTTTTATTTTTCCCCCTTCTTTTGTCAAGCATCCACTTAATAAGAGGGAACGACTTAAACAGAAATAAAGCGTGAATCATTCATAGCTTGTTTGCACTTTCTTTACTTTTTTAACAGTGTTATGGTTTATGAGTTTTGCTTGTATTTTTGGAATGTGTTGATTCCCTGGGGACCTGATACTGATGCCATCTTCAACCATGGAATGATATTTATTACTGTCAGGTAGATTGAGCTATTTTTTTTAATTTTATTTTGTTCCTCATTTTAAAGGAACACTTCAAAAATCTAGGGGCCTAATTTAGCACTGTTTCAAAGTATACTGTATATAGGCACAAAAACTCACCGGCCACTTTATTAGGTACACCTTCCTAGTATTCTGCACCTTATGAGGTGGCTGAGAAGATGCACATATAAGCCATATGAAGGGCTTGCACCCGGAAACAAAGTGGCAAGCACAGAGGTGACGTTGCCACGGCAACCATTTGCAAAGACGTCCAGAGGCTGGCTCTCTTTTGGAGGAAGCTCTAGTTGGTCCAAATTAACGTAAAAAGCCTTTCAGGACTTTTCTTTCCGATGCGGCGTTTGGCTGAGTGCCTCGTCCCGATGAGGAACCAGATGAGAAAAAGTATCTGCCGAGTGAGGAGAGGTCCCATTTTGTAGATCACGGCATGAGGTATTTGAAGTGGGGGTCTTAAAATGACTCGGTAATGGAGGCTGTGACTTCACTTTCCTCCCCTGAGCATGTGAGAGCTCACTAAAGAAGACATTCAAGGAAGCTGGCCCAAAAATGAATGTGGTGGAGACCGAGGAAAGGGAGAGATGTGAAAAATGGAAATTGTTCGGCCACATAGAATGGCCAATGAGGCTCAGACAACTGGATTATTTAATGGCTCGGGAATTAAAGTTCACAAACAATGGTAGCTGATTTATTTCTATTAGTTAGTCATCATTGAAACTTGGGTTGACGCTGAAGCTCTGGAATCGTGATTAAAGCGATGCGAATGGCAGCCACCAAAGACACGACACAGGAACAACAAAATGACGGGAACAAAAAAGCCACTTTTATCGGCTGCTGTTAGCTACCGCCTGCCGCTGCGCCAGTGAGAACAGGTCACTCTTGGCCACTTGATTATTGCTTGAGTTCCAAAAAAAAAAAAAAAAAGTGTCACTTGGCATTCGACATTAATCACTCGCTCTTCATGGTGAACAAAAGAGACAGAAATTCTCTGTTAATGAGCTGTACTCACTTGGGTTTTAAAGCTGCAAAATTCGAATAATTATTAAAGCGAGGTTAGCTCGGTTTATGCTAGGTTGCCCTCACTTTCCATGATTATACTCAACCCAAATGGCGCCTAACAGAAACTCGCCCAGTTTCTATGTTAATAATATGCTCTCAGTCTAGTTGTGGCGGCCGAACATGAATCCGAAACATCGTGATGCTTTGGATTCAGCATCACGATGGGAAACTTCTCAACAGCCAATTGGAAGGGGGGAAACTAGTGTCAGCTATCAGATGTGCCCATTAAAATCTTCTCAGATTTCACTCGCACTCTTAGTCCTCGTCATTTTGGTATTTTAGATATGTGTTCACATAGATTTACAATACAGGTAAATTAAATGTGTGGCCGTTTGAATGCAACCTGAATTGACATGGTGAAAATGAGTTTGAACCCGCTGGCAAATGACAGGTGAGAGTTTTAGTTTCAGTTGAAGTCTTCATCGTTTCTGTGTCTCCCAGGTGTTTGCAGGCTTTTCTTCTTTTGAAATACCACTCAAACGATAAAAGGTGAAATCCTTCATTACCGTCACGAGCAAGGGTGCAGAAATGCCATATTTACACTGCAAAATGTTTGTAGCAGCTGTTTATACTCTCTGATTAAAATGGCCTTCATGACCTTCAGTTTTGCTGGCTGAAAAATCTGCAGAAACACACAGAAACAGATCCGTCCCTTCCGGATTCGGGCAAATGGCAAGAAGTTCTTTGCAGTCCTTCTTCCGAAAAGACTCCGGCCTACTTGCTGAGGGAAAGATTAGTGGAAGACACAACATCCCACACGGTCTTGCATAGTGGTTTTCTTTCCGGTCGCAGGGGCCCACAAGTCGGTAATTGTCTTTGCAGTCTGGATATTCGGGGAAATGGGAGCAAACAACTTATTTAACCCGTGTTTGGCCCAACTTGCCAACTTCAGCCAGGCGAAGACGAAGAAGTCAGATGACGTCGACCAAATCTTTGGATTTAGTAGAAGGCCAAGATTGAAGCCCTGGTGCCTCACTTGAATGAGGAGTTCCAGCAAGCGTATTCTCATTCAGCGCTGAACTCATTTAAATGGGTTTTTGAGGAAAGTTGCGTAGCTTTAGTTCCTTAGTAGATTAAATGTCATTTTTGCGTGTAGTTTACTTTTACCAGGGAAAATGGCATCCCTGCCCCCAAGATAGCGCCCACTGTGGACACAGCATAGGAAAAGGTCACACTGGTTGGCTGCCAGTACGAGCTGACAGACTAATGTCAACACCTCTCGCCTGAAAATAATCTTGTAAACTAGTAGTCTTCTTGTAATGGCACCACTTAGACAAAAGAGGACTTCTGTATTTAATTTCCCCTCTAATTAAAATCAAATAGCTTTGTCTGTTTTCTTCATTCTACTTATCTTTTTGTGATTGGGTGCAGTTCAACCTTCACACGAGCATAGGCAGACAAACATACAATTTCATTTTTTAAATTAACCTGGGTGAGCAAACACAACAACCCCTATTATTATGTATTAAGTTTATTTGCCCTGATTAATACCAAGCTTGTTGCATGGATGATAATGAGAGGACAACGCTGCACTTTGAGGATTGAGCTAAATGCTTAAATAAAAAAAACAAAAAAAAAATGCTATGCAAAACGCGGCCATAATGAAAATGCCTGCTGATGCGTGCAGGCAATTTACACGTTCGCCTCTTGAGCTGTGTGTGTTAGCATATTACCATTAGCTAATTAGACAAGCTATAGAGTGCGCTATTTACATCCATGAAGCGCTGCTGACGAAATGTGAATGCAACAACGCATGTTTTATTTTTTTTATTATTTTTTTTTTTTTCCTGTTCTGTCTACTCTGCTGTTACTGCCACTGGTCTACACCATGTACCTGAGCGGACGTTGACACTTCAGAGCTTCCACTTCCTAAATCGGATGGACAGCAGGCCGGAAGCTGACCTGGTTTTTTAACACCTTCTCCTGATCCTACTATTGTCTGCTTCCATGGCCCATCAAGCCACCACCGCCCTCACCCTCCCGCCTCGACAACCAAACCAGTGCCCTTTCCTTCCCCTCCCCTGTCCGACTCTGACCACATTCCTGCTTGTTTTTCCTCTGGCCGCCTCTCAGCTGCCTCAGAAACGACCTGATCAGCATTACCCGCAATTACCGAACAGACTGAGGAAGCAGCAGCTTGATTTAGCCGACCGCGGGGACTGCCATTTTCTATTATCTTTGCGCCTGCAAATGATTTATGCCGCGTGCGCAACTCGCAAGATCCCTCCGCCTCCCGGGCGCACTTTCTCCTCTTTCCTCTCCTTCCTGTCTGTACGCATCCCCTCCGTCTCCTTCCCTCCATCTCCGCATGCAAACTTCTCATCGCTTCTCTCCTTAGCGGAGGCCCCCCCCCCGAAGCAAAGTCCGCAATACCAGATGTCGGCGCGGAACCGACCGGAGAGGAAGTCCCCGCGATATGATATGAAGATGAAAGGAGGCGGCGTTTGATAGTCCTGGTGATATACGCTGCCAGTGGGGGGAAACAATAGGATGCTGGGGGACCAACTCAAAGAGCATGTTCGCCTTTTCTCACAGGATTCCAGAGGAAAAGCAAATAATCTTAACAGCGCTTGTTCCATATACGGTTACATATACTGTACAGGAGGGACCGCAGCATGTTAGCGACTCAGCATACACATATACAGCGCACTCATGCCAAGCTGTTCACCATTGCCCTCGGGGGGGAGAAAGAGCCAAGCTGCACTGGCAGCTATAATAAATCACTTTTTTTTTTCCATTCTGTAATTAAAGTCTCTAAGTACACATAGCTAAGAACAACACAATGCCAACGGGAGGGCATATTATGTTAATATTCGACGCCGCAAAGGCTATATAGCGCCGAGCTAAATGACAAATAACCTGGGCAAGCCTGCAATCAGAGCGGACTAAGTACATGGTGCGCACCACTTCCAAGCTGGGCTGACGGGCTGAATTTAGCCAGAAGCGTTGACATAACTGTGACCTTGCAGCGGCCGCAGGACCTTCACTTCCTGCTCCTAGCCCAAAAAACCCGACCCGGAGAGGGCTGTGCCGTTCCGGTAATTGAGTGAGTAATGGACTTATTCCGCTGAGTGGTTCTTCTTTGGGTGTACTCAGTGCAGAGATTCCAAATCCTTTGGCAAAAGGCAGATTAGAGAAGCACATTAAAAAAGAGAAGAAAAAAAAAAGGACAAGAACAAAGTCCATTGTCCGGCTTTCCCCGTTTGCCTTGATGCCCGTACTCCAACAGGATGTTGGCGATGGTTTGCATCTGCCATCACTTTCCTAGCCCCCCGATTTCTCCTTTATCTTCTGCGCCCACAACCTCTAGCCTGGTCTGTCCTCCGCTGGACTCCTGCCACACATTCCACCGGTGGGACACACTGATCGGCCTAATCCCTTTCCTCTCAATGCGCCATGCATCCCCGGATCCTCCAACAATTAGCGCGTACAATAAGCCCATTATCCATAAATCCATCGGAGGGCTCGCCTCCAGCTGCACGACCTAAGCCTTGCCTTTACCCGCGAGGCAAACGCCCATCTGCGCTTCCTTGTGGTTGTCTGCTGCCATTACTCGACAACACACCGAGATCTGCGGACCGGGTTCTAATGACAGCGTCTCGAATTGTCTCGTCATCCTTCTGGCCGTCCGCGTTTCTTTCATCTCCGGTTAAATGAATTAGCCTGTTATTCTAATTTTGCCTCCAAATGTGGCCGCCCGGCGACCACCGCTGGTTTCCGACAGCGGGTCCGGGCAATAAACTAATCCCTTCCCACAAGAAAAGGGCCGTCCTGTCAAGATTCCCTCACAATTAGCAGCACATGGGCAGATAGCCTGCAGTGAAAATAAGCTGGCCAGAGTCAAAACAAACACGTGCAGGCAGAGGGTGCGAAAGGGGAAAAAAGAAAAAAAAAGAATCCCCACAGCTAGTGGCCAAGCGAAATATTTTTGGGCGGCCCTGTCATGCTGATGCTACAATGGAGATGGTAGTGGTGATCTCACTTGCTAAATATTGTTTTTTGCCATAAAGGCTACAGGCTGTTCACCCCCCTCTCATTCCACACACACATTTTGGGGTGTGTTTTTTGCAGAATGGCTATAAATTAGAGTTTTGTGTTTATTTATTTCTTTTTTTCTATTTGTGTGAGCCGGTTGCTAGGGGCTGCAAGGAGTCAGAGAAAGGAAAGGGTGGCGGTGGCCGGGGGCCAATTAAAATACAGATGTCTGACTGTCGGTGTAATTCCATTCTGCCATGATTTACATTTAGAACAGTCACCCAAGGCCCGCCACTCCACGCTCGCGCAGGAAATCAAGGCTGACTCTGGCCTAATGAGAAAAGTGAACCTCCTAAGCTTTTTACGAGGCTCACGTCTGAACGAGGCCTTGCAACTTTGCCCATAATATGAAAGGCTGTTCTGCTAATCATTGACAAGGGCAAGGGGACGTTGGGTGCGTAGCCTCGAAAAGTCGAAGACGTGTGGGAAAGTTGACTCCAGCTTGGCAGACTCTCCTCGAGCATAATTCCCGTCTAAGAGTTGACCTGGTTTGAAGCAACAGCCCGAAGAATGTGCTCACCTAACGATTAAGGGTTTTAGAGAAACGTTTGTGGGTTTATTTCTCCACCCAAAATGGTAATATTATCAATACAAGAAACCAAGAACGGGAGCTCTCCTGCTGTCCGGATTTTAAAGCGATAGCTCACTGCTCTTTTGAATTGGAATAACATAACTTTCATGGATGAACAGTCTCTATAGCTTCTCAGGCTGGTATTGTTACCCTTGGACTTGATGTGAAGCTGGGCTAAAATGGAGCAGGCTTCTCCATTTAGTATTGTCACTGCGAAACAGGAGTTGACAGTTCGAGATGCCTCTCCCTTCTCTGTGTCTCTTTGAGGAGAAAACACACAGAGAACTTTGTGGCTGCGTGCACAGCAGGCAGACTGACTCCGGAAGGTGTCAGCATTGATTTGGCCACTAAGAGCCAGAAGAAGAAAAAAAAAAAACAGGCTATGCCAAGCTTGTCAATAGCGGCAATCTTGTATATGGAGGGGAAGGGAATATATTCAGTCCAGGGCAATAACTCACAACTTCCTTTACCATCCGCTGCTTTATATCAGTGTTTTAGCATAATATCCTTGTCAGACAAATACCTCGGCAGTCGTTCGCTGCCAAAGCGCTTTTTATCGTTTACACCCCAGCCCCCCGTGCAAATCAGCTCTGCCTTTTTTGATTCCCATTTCATAAGAAAAGGTCAGCGCGGCGGTGATTTACAATGCACTCTCCTGTAAATTCAACGAGGTAATCCATCAACGCTAAAAAAGGAGCCCCGTAATAAGCATTTGGCTCCTCAACAGCCTGTGAGTAAATACACACAGGAGGAAATTTTCTGTTTTTTTCTCTGTTGCTCACAAGATTGAGTCACATCATTTGAAATTCAGCAAGGATCCAGAAAAAAAGAGACAAAAAACAAACAGGGAAGAGCAGCACGGCTCCTAATATAATCTGCCGAGACTCCAAACAAAAGCTTGGCTGGTTATCAGGAGACAGACTGCTTTGTTTATGCCCGTTCTATAAATTGCGGAGCTTCCCTCTTTTGTACTTTGTAAAAAATCCCAAAAATCGAGGCATCGCCACCAGTTCATGCCGCACGCCGGGCGTTGCCAGCGATTCTTCTGCAGCTCCCGTCTGCAGCTGCAATAAACAGGATGCTCTCCTCGGACAATGCAACCAGGAAGCAGGCTCTCATCCACACGTCCCGCGGGAGTTCATCAGGGACACGGTGCCGCAAGCACTTTTACTCTTTAAGGGCAAGATGCGCTCGAACGAGGAAAAGGGAAATGCACAATGCGGTTGGAATCCGGAGCTCGTGTTCAAACAATACCGCTGACCTCACCCCCGGCGTAAATCATTTGGGGCTTTGACTTGATGTGCAGAACAAAGAGGGGAGACCTTAAGTGCTATTTTTCTTCTCCTCGGTCGGGAGGGAGGGAGGGAGGGCCAGGGGGTCCGATCTGGACCCTGCCAAGTCTCTGAACATATAAAAGAGGAAACATAAAAAAAAAAAAATTGCAAAAAGAAAAGTTGTGGAACTTTTTCCGAGTCTTTTCTTTCCTTGGCCGACATGAAGAAAATTACCTCGTCAAGACTTTTTTTTTTTCCCTGTGTTGCAAATTCCAGCGCCCGATGAATGCAAAGCGTCGAGCGGTCTCGTCGACCAGGAGGGCCGGCAGCCAGTCGCTGACTTTAATAAGGCCCTGCTGACGGAAGGGACCGAGGCCCAATTCTGGCACCACGTCCCACATCTGAGGCCCCGGGGTCAACGTCCCCACCGCCCCGACCACCTGGCCACTTCAAGTCCTTTTCCCGGTTGCCATCCCGCAGAAAACGCGCCGTCTGGCAGCGGCGGGGAACAGGGAGGCGCTGCAGAGGCCGCCCTCGCCTCTAATAAAAGGGGCGATCAAACGTGTTCCCTGTCTCTTCTTTTTTTCTTTTCTTTCCGAAAGCAAAATATTATTCCGGAGAGCGGCGGCGGAGCACCCCTGACGCAGGGAGGTGAGGAGCCAGCTGTGTGCCAGTGTTGTCCTTTGACACAAACTCGTCTGATTCGGTTCCAGGGATCCCTGCGAGAAAGTGAAAACAAATGTGCGGCTTTCGGAACGTCGAGCCCCCGCTGCCCCCTGCCTGTCTGCTCCAAATCTTTCCTGGCGTGCCGTTTTCTTTTCTTCTTGTTCGCTCTTTCTTTTCTTTTTTGTTTGAAATGGAAACTTGGATTCCAAAACTTCACCAGAAGCAAACACGGCCAGCACTCCAGAAGACAATTCCGCCATAAACAAGAACACAAAAGCTCGGTCGAAGGCAAAAACAAGGACTTCAAACAAACACAAAGTCTTTCTTTGCCCCTCTCAGCCCGAGTTGGAAGCGTGCGAGATACGACAGACAGGTAGCATTACTTAGGCGTTTCTAAAGTGAGTAATGAGGATAGGAATTAATTTAGGACAAAGTACAGATAGCTATAAAGCTAAACTATGTCGATGTTACGACCCACAAAGCCACGACCACTAGACCCCTTTGTTTTACCCATAAAACAAGGGCTTTGGTTTCCCCCCCACGATATGTGAAGTTGAGAAATACCAGCAAATAATTCAAAGTTTGGAAAAGCTGCTGCACAATAAAGGGATTTAATGAATGTTTTGGCCAAAGTAAACCTAATAATTTATGTCTGTTGATGTTTGTCTTTGCCATTGACTTGAAAAGTTTGATATTTGAGCGACGGAGCAAAGCCTTATACTTTGTTTTGTTTTTAAAGCTGATTTCAGTTGATTTATGTCATAAGCAAAGCACAGACGATTTACCAAAACACTATGTTGCACGTTGGCAACTGGAATAAGCAATAGAAAACACCACTGCTATTGCTTCAGCTCCCAAAGGTTGAATAGCAGTCAGGCTAATTGGCCAAACTGTTCATCCTGCTTAAACTAGGACCTGCTCTGTTTATGACAATAAACGCTCATTATTAGTGAACTATAGCGCTGTAGCTGGTTATAATGAAAGACTCGATCAAACCCAAACTCATACATATGCATATTCTCCCTTGCTGTATCCTGGTAAATGTCACGCTCTGGGCCTTTAACGCTGTCTCGGGGGACCATCTCAGCGCAGACTTATAGGGCGCATCGACCTCAGCACACACACAGCAAAACACACACACACACACACACACACACACACAGTTCGCACCCAGCTGACTCAGCAGAGCGCCGCTGATGCATTCTCCCCGCCCGAGGGGGCACATGTGTGTCTGCAGGAGGACTGACGTCCGTCTGAGCACAGCGTGATGACATCATCCCCCGAGCGCAAGTCATAAGGTGACCTCCCGGCTCCGGCTGTTTGCGCCGGGGCTGCTGTGCAGATGCGGGAGCAGACTGTTTTATCCACCCGATGTGACTACCGTGCCGACTTTATGGTCGGCAGTAACACGGGTGGGGAGGACATGGGGGGGAGGAAGGGGAAGAGGAGGGGTGGAGTAAGAGGGGGAGGGGTGGGAGGCTGGCGCAGTCGAGTCAAACGGCGCCCCACGCAGGACTTTTTATTATCTGTGCAATCTGAGTCCAATTAACAGCAAAAGCCACAAAAGGCTCAAGCACCAGAACGGGACTTGGATTGGAATTGGTGTGTGTGTGTGTGTGTGTGTGTGTGGAAATGAAACAGACGGAGAGAATTAATCTCACCGTTTTTCCTGCGTTTTATTGAGAATTTTCTTTCCTCTCTTGGCTTATTAAAAACTATATGTATATAAAAAAATCCAGGCGGTGTAAAAACAGTATTGTTGGCATTTTTTTTTTAACTGCCTAAATCCTCAACAGCCAGCATCCGCAGAACGGTCACCTGAGAAACAGGTTAGAAACACTAAAAAAAAAAAAAAAAACGCACAAACAGTTTGAAGTGCGCATCCTCGTCCCTCTGTCGATTCCGTGCGCCCAGGGTCTCAGACAGCTGAAGGATGAGGCAGCGACAGCCGGGGGTCGTGCCGAGGCGAACCAGTCCCGAGCACATGGCGAGTGGCCCTGGAGACGTGTCCCTGCCCGTGAAACAGGGTGTTGAAACGTGCGGTAATTGCTCTCGGTGTCGATTGGCAAGCACCTCTTGGGTGTAGAGGGTGGGGACAGGAGGGGTGGGTGGGTGGGTGGGTGTGGAGGTCAGGGGGGTCTTTTTACAGGCCCAATGAGAGACGAGGGACGCAGCGGCTGCCCACGCTCGCGGAGGAAGCGAAAGCAAAAAAAGTTGGGCGCGATTAGGAGGGCGAACAAATGGAAACGGAGGAACTTCCAGTGGAAATAATTTATGTGCCAGTTGCTTCGCGGCAACTCGAGACACACGCCGGGATTCTTTCTAACTGCTTTTTTTTTCCGAGCAATTAAAATGGCCAATGGGGAAAAAAAAGAAACAAAACTTCTAAAGTTCCCATATTATACACAGTGTGAGATAAGCATATTTTTTAATCCCCAGCAAAAAGTTTCTTTATTATTTGTGTATTTTATGGTTCAGTACTTGATGCTTGTTTAAAAGCAAAAACTATAACCTTTGGCTGGGAGTGTTGTCGCTGCCTTAGGTAGGGGCGTCAGCAGCCTGTATGACATCACAAAGGGCCAATTAGGGTCGACCGGTTTTAGCGCAGCAGCAAAATGGGCTTTTTTTTTTTTTTTTTTAAATCATTTCGCAGCGAATTCACTGAAACATAAAGTAATGTCAGACGATACGGGGGCCTTCAAAACATCATCACACATTATTTGTGCTTGAAGAAGCTGAGAAAGTGTCTGCAGGGAAAACGGCCGGAAGAGAAATAAACAACGCTGGGAAACTTTTGAGCGCCAAATTTCTGGCGGTCGTGCGTGTTTGACGGAAAACAAAAGCTGCCGGAACCGACGGCCTTCTTCTTCTGTAGCGTTGCGTATAAACACGATCCCGGGAATCACCGCGACCACCTGCCGCTCGCCGTGATGGATCGACTCCAGACGCTCGCACGCCTGCTTCGGTCTTTCAGCGACGGCGGGCTGATTCCTATTCCGGGCACTTCCAAAAAAACGAGGTGCTTGGTTGGGTTTCGCAGACGGTGGGGTTGGGGTGGGGTTGAGGAGGGGGGGGGGGGTGGGATGCTTTAAAGGCTGCTGCGCTGGCAGCTGTGTGTTCAGACCGCGGCCGCGCACGGCAAACATGGCTGCCTCCCGCCCGCCCGCTCTGAATTATTTAAGGGGCCGCGGGGAAACGGCAGCTGCCGAGGAGTCGAGCAGACGAGGAAGCGCACGTGTGCACGTGCGCACACACACATGCACACACGCTCATCCTCTGCATCTCTCCCTCAGACGCAGCGGCAAATTGATTTGTGGCGCGATTTTGAGCCAAAATGGCCGCCATGAATCACGGGGACGGGGGAGAGGGCGACGGCGCCCCCGACGGGCTGCTGACGGATGGAGAGGAGTCTCTCTGCCTCACCTCGGCCGCCACGTTCTCCGGTGACGTCGGGAGGGGCGGGGGGGAAACGTCGCCCGTTAGCGCAGCGCCACCTCGTCACGCTCGCGTTGGCCAGACTGGGTGATTAATGGAGACGTCGGGTCAAGGTCGGGGTCGGCCACGCAGCCGATTAATTCTTCCAGCGAGTCCGAGCGCAAGACTTGTCTCGCGCTTTTCTCTCTTTTTTTTTTCTTTTTTTGCATCTGCTCGCAAAGACGTTGAGCACTGAGGCGTTTCTTGATTTTCCCCATCCCGTCTCTCTTCTCCTCTCCACTCTGGCTGAGTGACACAAGGGAAGGTGGGGGTGCGGCAGTCATGGCTGAGTGAAGTGCGTCTCCCTGCTTTTGTTTATTTTGGTTTTTTTTTCATAAATGCCAACCGCGCTACAGGAGAATGATACATATCCATTCTATTCTTTCCACATTCTTTTTTTTTTCTGACAGAGAAATTGCAAGAGGTCACCGCTGAAGGATGGAGCGACACAGGGAGAGCCTTTGCCGCCATTGTGCATCTCGCCGTCCTGTTATTTCAGCTATTTATTAATTTTCTTTTTCTCTCGCCGACGACAGGGGAGTGCGAAAATGGGGCGACGGGAGGGAGAGAGAGAGAGAGAGAGAGAGAGAGAGAGAGAGAGAGAGAGAGAGAAGGAGACACTGATCTGGTCGCTGAGGAAAGATTTTCCTTCCAAAAAACATAAATACAGTGGCCTTAGGTGGAAAAAAAAAACAATTGAATCCTCAATAATGGTCATTAGAAGAATGCTGTTCATTTTCAGAGGCACAAATATCCAACATGATTAGTTGGATACGTACAGAATTGAAAGGTCCATATTTTCAAGTATTTGCTTTCACTCCAGAATGCAGTTCTAAATATCCCACAGTAAACAGCACATTTAGCCCTCTGTTTACGACCTCCTGAAAAAACTGAAGCCTCGTTCAAGCTTCCAGATGGTCCAAAGCCAATGTATGGTTGGGGGCGTGGCCACTGACCTGTAAGACATAATAGTGTTTTTCGGGGTTTTCAGATTTGCACATTTTAGCGGCCAGCAGTCAGAAGAAAAGACTGCGCTGGACTTCAGTGCCAAAGTGCACATCGCATCCTGGGGAACCTTTTCCCGCTGATTGGGAAAACATCAGAGGGGCCGGGGCAGGCGGCGGCCGGACACCGCAGAATGCTAATGGCAGGGTGGCGGCGGCGCACGCGCCCCAAATAACAATGTCAACGCACGAGTGCCGAGGAGCGGCTGCGGGTCGCCGTCGAGGGGGCTGTTTGCCGAGACGCCTCGTTTGCGCGCTCCGACTGAAATTTCAAAACTTCTTTTGTAAACCACAGCCGGGGCCTCGGCCCTCCGGAGGAACATCGGCGATTGTACTCGGAATTTCACGGAAATGAAATTGTGTTTTGTTGGGGTTTTTTCTTGTTTGTCCCCCCCTCGCTCAGATATTGTGAAACACGGTTGGGGCCGACCCTCGGCTCTCCCTCGGCGCGGCTCGGGAACCGCTTAGAAAAATACTTTGTCTCGCTTTTTTTTTTAATTCTAATTACTGAATTTGCTCGCACGGCGCCGTCGCCGAACAAAACAATTTTGGTACACAATGCACTCGCCGTGCTCCGGATTCTTTTTTTTTTTAATTGCAAGACAGCCTTTGCATTTTAATAGATAAAGACTCCCCCCAAACTCCCCGTCGGAGAATAATTCTGGCGGAAGGCTATTTCGTCCACGCCAGTGCATCTGCGTCTCAACCCAACCACCGAAAGAAAAACACTATTAGATGATCACAGAGCGTCTATCAAGGGCAAATGTGTGGCGGCACCCAAGGGTGAAACCCAGTGGGATACTTTGAGGGCAAACAAAGTCGACTGTTTGAAGGGAAGCATTCTCGAAAAATGAGAGATTATCAAGCCAAATGACCAGGAAAGTCTCTAGTTTGGTCACAGTTCTGGCCTAAAGTGAAGCTTCAAGGGAGGAAAAAAAGGCAGATGGACATTAAATCTACTTTTAGGACGCCTCAAAATCGCACCTCCCTGCTGATGAAAAATTCAGCAATGGAAATGATGGAATATGACAAAAGCTTTTAAACCTTCTCCAGCTTCTCCTGGGCTCCTGATTGATTTTCTCGCCGCCTTCTTAAAGCAGGGACGGGTGGGGGAGGGAGGGAGGAGGAGTGGAAGAAAGCTGGGGAAAGTGGAGCAGTGTTTGTCAGCGAGGAGATTAGTTCCAAGTAAACCAGGAGGAACTCGCGAGAGCGAAACACGGTCTTTTGGCCGAGACGTGAAAAAGTTGACCGGACCGATCAAACGCGTCGCGGCAACTCCGACAGCGAGGGAGAGAGGGAGAGAGAGAGAGAGAGAGAGAGAGAGAGAGAGAGAAAATCTCCAGGGCTCAGCCGGATTTTGACGCTGATCCAGGTGTGAAGATGCCAAACTTTCAAAAAAAAAACAAAAGGGGGACACACACACACGCACGCATAGCGGTCCAAATCCAAACAGCTTTAAACATGAGAAGGGAAACCACTGTTCAAACTCAAAGCTCCTGACAGCTCATGGAACAGATGACTCACTTCACTGGCTTATTATTTATTGCCCTCTCCCCATTACACTTTTTTTTTTTAACTTTCTTTTTGTATATACTTCTTCATGCTAATTTCCAAATGTGAACAAATACTTTATTATTACATTTGTTCTCTTTCTATGTGAATGGCATTCTTCTATTTTCATTTCTTTGCCACGCGAAACCCCTAAGCACCCGCGGAATCCCATCCTTGTTGGAATTAAAGAAATAAAATAAACAAAAAAGTCAATAAGAGCCAACTGTAAATACTTTCTGCCGAACAAATTGCCCTCGTAAAACTGCGAGAATCTGTCCGTAAAATATATATAAAATAAAACCCCAGACGACCCTCGTGTCCTCCGGCGCTCCCCTCGGCTTGCCCTCCCACCTCTCCGCTATCTCCTCTGCGGGTTATTGCTCCCAGATGCCGTAAAGTGTGCCGCCCAAGGTGACGATTAGAATCACAGGCCCGGCTCTGTTCGCTCTGACAGGCCGGTCGGGCGGCACGCAAAACGCTATCGCCGCGTTATCCGGACGTGTCGCTGACGGCCTCTCTCACCGTGACGCCCCTCTCCCCAACACACACAATGTGTTCCTGACAAACGGCCGCCCTTGTTGCACTTAAGATTAAGGCGTTGACGCCGTTCGCAGTACGCTTTTTGACCATTAGGTGCTGCCGAATGCTGCACGCCGGGCCCTTTAATGCGCGCTGCAGAGAGTTCCTATGGATGTGGCGGGATTCTTCTGCAGCAGCGCAGTCTGCTTCCCGTCAGCCTCTCCGGCAAAGTCCATCAAGCAAGCAGGCAGGCAGGCAGGCAGGCGGGGGTGGTGGGGGTGGGCAGCGCGGGGGTTTGAGTGGGGGGGCAGACAGGGGGACGAGCGGGGGTGCTGTGGGCTTATTGAATGTTGGTTCAGGCCTGCAGGGAGGGAGCACTCAGACTCCCTTAATCACAGCACAAATGCCTTTATTCATCTTCCGAATAGTGCAATTAATTTCAGCGCCGGTGTCAGAACCTTTGGGGAAATCTGACCCGTTATTGCCTCTCTGAGCCGCACGTGCTCCCCGCTGCCACTCCGCGGGGCCAGACGGGCGCTGGAAACAAATTTCAAGGCTAATATTGCATTCATATTCACGGCTCGGAAACACGGACTGGAGTTTCTTTATGTGTGTCTGTGTGTGTCTGTGTGTATATGTAAGCTTATTTAAAAAATATGGATAAAAAACAGAGGTTTGTCTGCATGAAACCTTAGTTTTTGGAGTAATATTGATTCATCACTGATAAACAGCAACAAAATGCACTAACCAATATTAGAGGGAAGTTTTTCTGTACAGAATCATATTTTTTGCCACAATTCCAATGGGTAGCTCCTCAGCACTGATCATCCAAAATCAACTTATTTATCCCCTTTGTTCACAGACTCCTGGATAAGAAAGCAGAGCAGGTAACTAAAATATGTCAAATACTGTTGAGGCAGCCACTAAGTGGCCCTGAAGTACAAATACTCACAACAATTGAGAAAAATGAGCATCCTCTTATTACGAAGACTCCTCCTTGGTCCGACTGCCTGAGTGTCTGCTGGTGGAACAACAGCGGTGCTTATGAATGAGAGGAGCAAATGAGGAAAAAGAAATGATAGTTATTTTGTCTTTATGGCGCTCTGCCATAAAGCTAACAACCCTCCCATCCCCCAACACGGTTATTTTTTTATTTTTTTTGCACAAATACTGAATATTTGACACAATGTACCTCCAGAGTCCAGAGGATGGCTCTGGATACAATTATAGAAAACTTTCCAAGCTTATGAAATCATGAAAACATACACAGACGCGCGCACACACACACACACACACACACACACACACACACACACACACACACACACACACACACACACACACACACACACACACACACACGTTTGGTCTGATCCTCCGGCCGAGCAAAAGGGAGGAGACCCTGATACGCCGGCGCTTATTGTTTGGGGGAGAGGAAGGAGGGGGTGGGTGAAGTCTGTGGGGGCTGCCGCTCGGTTTCTCGGGGCGAATCATGACACGGATTGATTAAAACCTGAGAGAAACCAGATGCAACCGCTCTGAATAACAGGGAGTATTAAGCAGACAGTGGATTCCAGGCCAGACGGCTTCAATAACTGTCATAATCAGCCGCCCTGCCCCGGCGGAGGAATGGTGGGGGGGGGGGGGGGCTCGGCGACGGGTCAGGCGGGGTCATTAAACACCGCGTCCGAGTCGTGGCTAATAGCCGCCACCGGGGCTTAAAACAACGGCAATCCAAACAAACAGCCCTGTGGAAACCTCAGCAGCAAGGCGGAGGGGTTAACCGCCGAGGGAAGCCACGGCCTTGATTTCAAAATAACATATTGTTTTATGATCCATTTTATATTCAAAACCTCTGTCAACCATTAGGGGCGGATTTAAAGACTTTGGGAGATGGATGGAAGAATTGTTGGATGGAACGTTTCCTAAATCCTCCGGGTTTATTCCACGTATCCATTTTGGTGAGGAGCCCGGACGGAGCGTTTCGGAAAAGGGCAGGGAAAAAAAACTCAAGACGCTTATAGGGCGAACCATCTGTTGATTATATTTTAAATAGGCCAATAAGTTGTCTGTACCGCTATTTCAATCAAAGGAGCTTGATCTCTTCTGTTGGTGCTCGTGCTAGCTTTGGTTACCAATATCTCCTGCACTGCAGTGTTTAAACAAACTTGGAGGAAAGCTGGTCAGGATCAAAACATGTTGTCCAATGTGAAAAAAAAAAACCCGTTGTTTTTGTTTTTGTTTTGATGTGAAAATGCTGTCCAGTTTGAATAAAAGCTGCCAGTGTTTACAAGCGGTAGTAGCTTCTTCCTCCTGGTTTTCTTCTGCGGTTTTTCAGAGCAGCTTGCCACTTCCCACTCTGCTGCCTCCCACTTCTTTTCACTGAGAAAAGGAAGCCGGCTGTTTCTGGGATCCGTTGAAACTTTGCGATCACGTGAAGAGTGTCGTCCGCCGGAGGACGGGAAGACGGATGAGTGAGATTAAAAGTCACGGACGGGAATTTTCACAAGGTACCAATCTCGGGGGAGTTTACAGAGAATGGCCCCCAAAAAGAGGTGTTGTGGGAGATTTGTATCACAGAAGTGTAACCGAGGAAAAAAACAACAACAAAAAAACCCGCCACGACCGTGTGATGCAAATCATGTCAATATGGATCGGAGAAACAATTGATGAAGAATTAAGGTGGACCTGAAGGAGCACCAGTGAGGTCAACAAGATAAAAATCAATAAGCATTGCAACAACCTACATTAAAAGAGGAAAGAACCCGCACGTCACTTCCATGGATACATGTAAGTGGTACCTAATACATTCAACAGACAAAGGTAGTCTGAAAGAAATCAACTGTTCTTGCCACTACTGATTCTATCTCCTGAAATGACTGGGGACCGTTTTCCTTCCAAACTTTCCAGGCATGGCCATGGAAAAAGCGCAGGTAGGGAGCAGTGTGCAGTTAAATCTCCGGATACTAAAAGGAGGTGGGCCGCTAAACAGACCAATTCCATTATTAAACGGCACAACCTGTTTTCAGTTTGCTTAAAAACAGACAGAGCCTGGACCTGGTGTACAGATTTAAGCGCTAGCTAACCAAAACCTGATGTCCAGCCTCGGAAACAATGCATCGATGCATTTATTTCTGCAGCCTGTTTCACTGTTTGTACAAAGTGGCATCCACAGAAAGCGCCAGCGTGTCTTTTGCACAAAATCATCGCTGCAGCGGAGACAAGATGTTTTGTTTTTCACAATTAAATAGCACCTACACACGTACAAACACTCCGCTACCTGCCACAGTTTGCCAAACACCGGCTGCACCGACCCGGCGACTGACTGCCGAGCTTGACTGAATCACATTGTGAATATTCAGCCGCTCCTGAGTAAATACGCTCGCTAATATGTGATTCATTAACATGCCGGGTGCGACTCCAAGTTCTGTGCGTCAGCGGCTGATAAGTTATTCAAACACGGAGCGACGATTCCCAGAATTTCAGCACCGCAGCTCCGGCAATCAGCCGGGAGGGAAAAAAAAAAAATCAGCTGTGCAGCAAACCACATACTTACTTTATTATCCTTCGGTTCTTGAGTCAATGATCATCACCTGAGTCTCGTCCCCGGACCTGATTGTTTTTACCTGTCTTCTCCTTTCTCTCTGTGATTAATTTATTATTTGACCTGGTTGGTACAGCAGTACACATCTTTTGAGGTCCGAGCCACCTTGACCTTCACCTGTTTTTTGCTCAAGTCAAGATTTCGTGTTTAAAATAAACAGCTGTGATGTGCATTCGGGTCTGACCCATGTGCATGACAATCTGGACATGAGCGCTAGGTTTGACCTTAAGATAAGAGTTTTTAGAGCATAGTAGTAGCACATGGTAGCAGCTGTTCCCGCAGTTACGCAGAGTTCAAATAAAGAAAAATGTGTCTGCCGTGTTGCTGTTGGACAACATGGCGCAAATAAATTCGGCTACGCCAAAGCGTGCTGACGTCTTAGGTAAAGACAACCAGCTGAAGAATGCCAAGAGGACTTGAGGAATTACTGTCAATTGGCCAAGTTGTAATTATTCTTGTTCATCACAAAGCTGCTCTTAGACAGAGACAAATCTCATGCAGCTCATCATTCATGTGATGCTGAATGTTCACTCCATCAGTATATTCAAACTATTTTAGCGGGTGGGCTCTGTTTCCTAAAAGATAAAAGCCACTTGGAGTCGGTGTAAAAAGCATATTCTCATGCGGTATTCATCAGAATGTGCATTACATAGCTTGATGGAAGCTCAAACTGTCTGACATCAAAGGAAGACCAGTCCGTGTCAAAACTTCAGTTCTTAAAGAGAGTGGTTGTTTTCTTTCGAAAGATTCTTGCTAAACTCAGTTTTTGGATGGAGCAACCATTGATGTTTGTCTTCGTGCTGTCATGAATCGAGGCTGACTCACCAGACAGGCGCTATTTCTTTTTTTTTTTTTTTTTGTTTTTTGGCGGTGCCTGGGAAACCTCCTCCACTCAAGATTCTGTGCCTTTTAACAGGTCTGACCATTTTATTCTCAGACGAATGTAAAAATAATTCACAGCAGCTACATCACAGCCACGGCCATAACACAATCATCCATGACGTGTACAAAGCACGGTAAAAGTATGAACTAAGTATTTGAAGATCACTGATTTTTTTTTCTTTTTTTGGGGGGGAGGGGCAGCGGGGGGGTTAATGTTTCAGCTGCGACTCACCTGCTTTTTCACACCGCAATCGAGCAAAGGCCCATTTTAATTAATCGCATATGGTGCAAAATATACAGCGGGATCTGCAAAGGTTTCCCCGGCGCATTTGATCAAGGACGGTCCGTCATCTCAAGGTGCGCTAACTTTGACCCGGGTGACGTTCTCCCCGCATCGCACGGATGACGTGACAACCTTTTATTAAAGAATCACTCCCTCTCCTAGCGCTACCAGTTTTTGAAACGGCCAATTGCAAACAGATGGCAAAGATGGGAAAAGCGGCCGCAATTTTAATACCAGACCAGTAGCTCAGAGTATGCTAGTAAGCTAGCAAGTCATACAGCAGTTTGTTTAAGAGTCTATAGATGCCCATTCAAATTTTAGACCATCTGAGTGTTTTTGATTGTGCTAATAGTTTAGCACTTTGCTCCCACCCCACTGGAATGGGATTTGGGACACGTCCACATTCACATTATTGCTACCAGCTGAGGATTTAACTCTCTCCTAAATTGACCTTAAAGGAGGAAACTCAGCAATGTTTATCTCTGAACGCTGCAGAGAGTCGTGCTAATTCTCCGTCTTTGATTTGCGTGGAAAAAAAAGCACCCCGTGTCAAGATGTTAAATATTTTCCTCCGGCGTTTGAAGTCCTCACAGCCTGGCTGCACACGCAAGGAGCCAGCAGCCATTTCGGAGAGCCGACAAGACAAATATCAACAAGCGAGCGGAGGGAAAATATGACTCTTCCCCCGGCGACTCGTCGATGGGGATGACGATGTCGAGCGAGGAAGGCCGGCGTGCGTGCGAGCATCTGCGTCGGCGTTGCACGCGACGCGCGCTGTTTATTAATTCTCGCGAGCGGCTGCCAAACATCTGGCCGCACCTCGGCGTTTGAACATTTAGCGCAACACTCGCACAGGTCAGAACAACAACAACAGCAACTGCCAAGTAAGTCATTAAGAGAGAGTTTGGGAAAGTAGCAGCATATGTTCCCCAGAGCCAATCTCGATTTTTCTTCGTGTACTTGACCCCCGACTCGCCGTCATCCCAAAAAAAAAAAAAAAAAAAAATCACTTATGGAATGGATGACCCCATTTGCTGGCACTCACCAGGACAGATTTTGTGGCTTTTCCTCATTTGCAACCGCCTGATTATTAGCGCAGCACCAAGTGAGCTGAGCTATATATATAAATATATATTTATATATTTGTCCAGAGCCATTTCTGTGCTTCCTCCTCAGACAAATGATTTTCTACAGCATTGTGCAACCCCAAAGGACATTTCATCTTGCCGCTGCCATGGCACGGATCCTGCTCATTCCCTCATCTCCCCCTAATTATGCAGCTCTACGTATTCTAAATTGCTCCATAAAATGGGTTTCATGTAAAAAGTAAGGGTGCAGAACCCAATTAGTGGCAGAGCAATGAGAAAGCATGCTGTTCCTGCTCAATAGACTCAATTATAACTGGACGTGGAGGTGTGTGTACGTGCGCGCGTGTGTGCGTGCGTGCGCGTGAGCGCGCGTGCACGTGCACGTGAGTGTGCGTGAGTCACATGGGACTCATCTGCGCCTAAACTGACAGAAGCACACAGAAAGTGCCATCTTTTCCACGGGGCATTAAGAACCGGTATTTAATTGTAAGCAGATTCGCTGAATTGATTTGGATTTTAAACTTTACTGCAAACGGGGCCTTTGTGAGGAGAGCGAACGCGTCGAGGAACATACTCAAACCTTTCTGAGGGCTTTCGCCCACAATCCGTCTCACTTTTGTTTCCCTTTGAAACCTGCTTTGGTTTAACTGTTCTGCAGGAGCAACAATAACGGGGCGAAATAAACATAAAGAGGTCTGTCAAGCCGAATGAGTGCGAGGGGCAATATGGGAAATTATTAAAACAAATAACTTGTTTACTGGAGGAGTGCAGAACAGTCAAGCTTTCCACTCAGCAGGGTTTCTAATGTAGCCCTTGTATGCTGCATTAAGAGGCATAATTAAATTGGCCTGCGTTTATTGCTTCCAGGTGTTCAGGCTATCGCTTTTACTAGCAGCTAGCCAGACACAAGAAAACGCTAGATGGGCTGGTTACTGTGAAGAATATTTACAGAAACTTCTCCGTTGAGTATAAACGAAGGAAGGAATCAACAAAAAACATCTTCTGCCCTGGATGACCTCAACCATCTTCCTCCACTGGCCTCAAACCAGAGTGTCCTAACCATGGAGATTGTCCCTTAAGGGTTAGTGCACACAAGAGTACACGCACGCACGCACGCACGCACGCACACACACACACACACACACACACACACACACACACACACACACACACACACACACACACACACACACACACGCACGCACGCACTTGACCATTCCTGGGCCATCCGTCGTGAGGGACTGCTTCAGCTATTGATTTCCACTCCGCGGTAACGAATGCGTCTCCCGACCTCGGCTACATATTAAGAGGCGTTTTGCCCATTTGGAGTGAAGAAGAGGGAATGAAGCAGCAACAACTGATTTGGCACACACTCGCTCACACAGGCGATTAAAGGCCCTGGATATCAATGAGCCGTTCAGCTCCCTCTCTCTGCTCTCAACTCGGCTCGCGGCGCAATTTAAGTGAAAAGTATTATTTTGGTCGTCGGCAGCATCGAAAACTTTCCTCTCGTTTCCTGTGCAGTGGTCGGGGAAAACTTGTTATGGGTCTCTTATTATGTTGCCATCTAAAATGTAAAGGAGTTCTTCGAAAAACTTGGATAGAAACAGCATGTTTAGCCCTCTGTTTGCAGCTGCCTGCTAAGACTGATACTTTGTTGCACCTTCGACAGAGTAGAAGGAAAAAAAAAAATCAAGGCTTTCTCTGAGGGTGGAGCAAACACCTTGCTGGGAAGGTTGTCAGTAACCTTAAGGTGGAATCGGTTCCCTATGTGACATCATCAGCACTGTCAAGGATTGACATCTCCCATTTCTGCAGACATCACTGACAGTAAAGCAACAAATACTACTGGAAAAGTGAATTTTAGATAATACTGGTGAATACTGGTGATGAAAATCAGGAGCAAACCTTAATCTCATGCCACCATGAGTGCAAGAACGGCTGGGAGGTTTCACAGTAACTGTATTTCTGTCAGATTGGAAATATACAAAAATACAAAATGCACTTAGCACAGTTTTCTACAGCTAAAGACGACTGAACAGGTCCCCTGAATCTGGAAAATCCTCCTCTTCCCGCTACCTTCCGTGTGGACGCTACAGAGGGAGTTCAGCCGTGTTAATCATGTCCTTTCATCCTCTTCCTCGATTTTTTTCCCCCCCAACCCACCCACCCATCTTCACTTCGCACCCTCCTTCCCCTAGTGAGCCGCCACTCCATTCGCAGGTCAGTGCCGCTATTGATTTACACCCCTCACCTAATCACTTAGGTAACATTTCCCTGGTGGCTGTTTTCCTCCTCCCATGATTCATAGCTCGGATGCCCAGACCCCCTTCCCATTGCCACTAATTAAGCGCGGGGGTCGGCCTTTAATCATCACCTCGCTTGCGCGGCGCCTCCTGCTGAAAGGAAGCAAATCTGTGGCACGATGGTTTTCGCAGGACTTTTGTTTTCATTACATTAGATTTGTTTTTCGCATTACATTGTACATCATTATCGTTATTGTAATTAGAGGTTATAATAGCGCATTAGCTGCTCGCTAATGCACACGCATAACCATTTGTTGGTTTCCTTGAAAAAAATGAGTCATGTTTCTGTTTGGTGCATTTCACCCCCCCCCGCAGTTGCACATGTGCACACAAACACACACACACACACACACAAACCAACAAACACACTTCGGCACCGTATACATCAGCCCGCTGAGCTCGGCGGACCAAGGACCAACTACTTTGGACGTTTATGAGCTGTAAGAGCCACTCCGGTCCAATGTGTGATGATTTAACCACTTTCGACAATGGCCAAGGACTCAACGCCACCCCCCCCCCCCCCCCCACCCACTCAAACACACCTATCAACCAATCCATAGACGGAGTTCTATAATGAGTGACTGTGGGCAGTAGTAGGCTAGGCAACTGTGCCAAGAGTGTGTGTGTGTGAGTGAGTGAGAGAGAGAGAGAGAGAGAGGGGAGAGAATAAAAGGCTATTTTCCTCCCCT
The DNA here is from genome assembly GCA_009823395.1 of Thamnaconus septentrionalis. Lineage (NCBI taxonomy): Eukaryota > Metazoa > Chordata > Actinopteri > Tetraodontiformes > Monacanthidae > Thamnaconus > Thamnaconus septentrionalis. The sequence goes on along the minus strand of CM020519.1, from coordinate 9,134,837 downwards.
CTCCACGGCTGGAAGGGCGAGGTGAGAGGTCAGGGGTGAGCGCGGAGGCGATTACTGTTTGTTGGTTATCACTGTCACCCGGCCAATAAAAACACGGCCGTGTGAGGCCACTGCCACGGCAGCGGCGGCGGCGAATCATTACCTCAGAAATAGAGGTCTTTCCAGCCATGAAAGCAATCGATACCCTGCAAAAACCACAAACAAACAAACAAAAATACGCGCTTAACGTCCGCACCAATGACTCCCGCCGTCATCGTTTGCAATACGGCATTTCCTTGAGGGGATGGATTCACGCGCCGCTTCGGAATGCCGCGTCCAGCCCGTTTGTCATACTCGAGCTGCTGTGAATTGCCTGCATTTACATTTTTGCATGGTTAAGAGTCTCTCTGTGATAGATGGAGGCTAAAGCAGGAAAAAGCCCAGCGCTCGGGGGAGGGGGATGGGACGGGGGAGGAGGAGGAGGGGGCGATTTATTTTTTATTATACGCGAGATTTGCATTTGGAGCTTTAAAAATTCAGTCAATCCAGCTGTTGGAACTGGGGGGAGAGAAAAAAAAAAAAAAGGAAAAGTTCTTTCATGAGGTCTCCTTCAAAACTCTAATGAGTTCGCTGAGTTTGGTCACAAATCTCTGGCTCCCATCACGCTGTGCTCTCCGGAGGTCAAACACAGTGTTTTATGGTGGGGACGCTCGCTGGCCACCAGCCATCAAAGCCAATTCCTGATGTCCTAGAAACAAAAAGTGGTGGCGGTGGGGAGAAATTGTCCGGCAGCGTCCTGGGGTGATGCATGCCTGCGCGGGCGGAGGAGGAGCCGTGAATCGGGGGTAATTGCGAAAGGCACGGGGCAGACGAGCGACGCCAAGGCGGGCGGCATCCAGCGTGATGAAAGCGGCTGACGGGCGAGGAAACAGGCGTGGAAGTGGCCCATCCGTCAGGGAGCGAGGACGCGTGATGGATGGGCCGCAAGAACGCCAGACTCCCTCTGCAAGAGATTGAAAGCAATTCTCCCGGTGCCAAAGTGGCAGAAACAAATGACTGAGACAGTGGCCCGGGTCACACTGTTATGAACTCCTCAGATGCCGGTGCTTTTCGGAGTGTCCAGACTTTGAGGGGAAGTTCCGTGGGAGGAACTGGGAGTGGGATGGATAGATGGATAGATGGATAGATGGATAGGTGGATAGGTGGCTGGGTGGTTGGGTGGCTGGGTAGATGGATGGATGAATGGATGGATGTTGGGCCACTCAAGAGGCGCAAGACTTAAGTAGAGCAACAGTCGCATCTCAACTGGGTCATTGAATTGGACACTGGCTGTTGCAGCAAAAAAATGTTATTTTAAATGTTGGTGTTCAACATTCCAGGTATTTTTTTTTCTTCTGAATCTCTAGTAATTGATTTAATTCCTACTATTAAATCTCATAATTTCTATCTCTAAGTGCAGGCCTACAGAAAATTGTTTTGTCGAGCTTGTCGGCTCGCTCGATCTTCTGGCCAGTTTTCAATCAGATGGAAGCATTTCACTCTTCTTCTTTTCCATTAAAAAGGACACTGTCATGCTAGAACTAAAACACACTTATGTCATATATAAAAGCAATTAAAGTTAAATATGTGTTTCATAAGAAGCAACTGCAAGATTATTAAAGTCTTTATTATTGGCATTGTCCTCTTTACAAAATCTGGGAATGTTTTTTGCGGGGCCGCGAGACACCGACTGAAGTGCAATCTCCGGTTTTTCCCTCCTAAGTTACCCGACAGATCGACTGTTCTAACACCGGCTAACAACAGAGTGTGCTTCACAGCCTCAAGCATTCAGCCGGAGACATTTCAAACCATCCGAGCAAATGAGAAGCCCAGACGGGGCCAAGATTAAGTACAATAGATGGCTTCATAATCGAAACCATTTCCTGGAAACCGGCTGCGGGAGGATGTTTTATTTTACTCAGACAAAAATGTTTCTTCAAACAGCGCTCGTAGTGTGTTTAAACAGAGGAGCGAGCTCTCCCCGAAAAAAAAAGCGGAAAACTAGACAAGTCGAGTCCCTCAAGGCATCAAATGACGGCACTCCATTGGAAATTAAGTGAGAATGATTTTCTGCGGCCGCCACGACGGTACCCATGGGCCGCCGCCGGTTGAATATATGATCCGCCTTTCCGCTACTGTAAAAACAAACACAGGCACTTCTAAGAAGCTAAAATTACTCCTGCAACTCCAATTTCAACTTGAAACGTCCTAAACTTCACCTGTTTTTTTCTCCCTCATTTTCCCCTTGTAAGTTTTTATTTCTAAGGGCTTTAAGGTCTGCTTGATTAAAGATTAACTTTGAGATTATTACAGGTCTCAAAATGTCCCATGAAATAAGAATAAGTTTTGAACCTTCCCCAGGGATACGGGAACTCATTAAAACGAGGCTAAAATGAGAAATAACTTTGAACCGCCGCTTTCACGGACTGTCTGCGGGATCTGCATTTAACCTTGGAAATGTGCAAAAAAAAACAAAAAAAAAATGTCTGTGCCACCGGACGTGATTCCGTGCTAGCGGACGACAAGGTTATTCTGAGATCAGTGTTGATGTCATGTCGACAGGATAGCGTTGGACAAAAAAAAAAACACAAATGCTGTTTTGCGTTTACCAGAGGTGCCAACGGCTAACACGAGTCGTCACCCCCAGAATGTTCTACAGTTACAGCACAGTTGATTTCATGACACATAGATCACGAAACACAACGCTGACGGTTGATTAAAACTGCTACTGCAGCCAGAGTTGTGATCTTCAAGATCTCCAATTCAATTTTAGAGTGGTAGTGTTACTGTGACCTCAATGCTAAAAATGATAAAACACACAAAAATATAAAATTTTGAGAAAGAAAAAAGAAGGGAACAGACGTTGGTGTTTAATATCTAATTGAGAGCTCTTATTAATAGGACTTTAAAATGAGCTTTACTCAGAATATCTGGCTCTGGTTTAATCACGAGTCTGCTCGCATGTATTCAAATGATACTTTTTTTGCATTTCATCCTCTCTTATTTAAGATTAGTAAGGTTACAACATATGAATATGAAACGTGAATATGAATACGAAAATGGAACGTCCCACTGGAAATAATTACCCGGCTCAAAATTGTCAGCGGATGAAGGCTTTTGCGCCGAACTCGAGACAATACCTTCTCAAGGCCAAACGCAATGAAATAAAAAAATAAAAAAATAAAATTCTCATCCAGCATCAGTTTAATTTTCCCTTCCAAATGCTGTGGGAGAACCCCAGAGGATGGGAATCCAATTCATTACCCCTTCGAAAGAAGAAAGAAGAAGACTAGAGACGCAGTGGAACAGTTTCCAGGTGATCTTCCGCCGCCGCCGCATTTTCATACCCCAAAAACCGTCTTTTTTGCCAATCGATTTCCCCTTTAGTGCCGTCATGTCTCATTCATCTCTCAATTTACAACCTCAACCTCGTCATCCCCCTCCCGGCGTCCCCCGCGGCCTCTGTTGTCGGGGGGCGGCGGGCCCGTTTACCAATCGCGATCCGACTGCCAAATGGAACCACGTGATCCGTCGGCGCGGCGCTGGATCCCGATGACTTAGCGAGAGACGGCAGGCTATCCGGAAGAGTAGAGAGGAGGGGAGGAAGAGATTCTCGCTCCTGACATCTGTTGGTATCAATCCTCCCCTTTTTTCCCTGGCGCCAAGACGTGGGCGATGGGGGTGCGGTACGGTTGGGAGCCGGGGGTGGGGGGGCCTTTGTTTTGATGTATTAATTACACCTCTCGTCTTCCTCGACCGAAAGGGGAAAGGAAGGCATCTTTGAGTATGCTGATTGGTGGAGGGTGGGGGGAGGCGCGAGGAGGGGCCTTCATCCCCATCACGGCGGCAGAAGGAGCGGCAGATTAGGTGTCAGATGATATTTAATGTGAAGAGGGCGCCATCTTTTTTCTGTGACACCTTCCTCTTGGGTGCGGCGCTGCGTGGCGCTGATACCCACATCTCTGCCGCCTGATCCGGGTCTCATCACACGCGAAGAGAGCGAGGGACGATACCGCCAGGGCGAGGAAGAACAAAGATGGGCGAGGAAGAGGAGGGAAATGGGGCCGCGGAGAGTATAGGAGATGGGAAGAGTGGGAGTCAGGCGGGCGAGGGGTTAATTAGGAAGAGAGGAAGGCCAGGGCCTACGCGACAAAAGAAAAAAAAAATCCAGTTTTCCTGCAGCAGAGGGGACAGTAGCAGGAACTCTCCGAGGCAGCAGCGGCGGCGGCAGCTGTGACAGTGTGGAAGATGAGAGAATGAGGAAGGGACGGCCGTGGAAGAGCCGTGAAACACCCGGAGATGGAAATATCTCCTCCCAGGAGAAGGAGGCGGAGGAAGAGGGGAAGCACATCCCCCCACTTCAGATGTTCCCCACCACTGGATGGGAGCGGCGGAGGACCGGAGCACTGAGGCAGCATGACAGGATGCAGGCCCCCGCAGGTCGCCGAATCAATTTAAATGGTATCAGCCAGCACCGCCTCTTTCTTTTTTTTCCCGTTTCTTTCTTTTCTACCTCCTCCTCCCTCTCCTCCTCCTTCCCTTCCACCCCTATCTTCTTCCATTCTTTTTTTTTTTCATCTCACTCTCTTTGAGCCTCGCGGCCCCTCCTCCTCCTCGGCTCATGCTCTCCGAGAGCAAAAAAGGGGGGAGAGTGAATTTGCCGCTCGGCACAACAGCTAAGTGCCCTTTTTTTCCCCTCATTTTTTTCCTCCTTTCTTTTCAATGCGTCACTTCCATTTTACAGAAACACTGGGGGTAGCGATGTGGAGTCGGCGTTTCTCTTCTGTGTTTTGTGTTGCTAGCAAGCACTGATGCTAGTGCTCATAGCAGTAGGTTAAAAAAGGGCCTAATTTTAATCACTAGAGTTGGTGGACCAGGAATTGTTTTTCCTGGAATTCTTACCCCAATTCACCTTGGAGTGGTCGCACAGTTACGGGTCACGCAAGGAAAATCGTATGCCTCCATTGTTGTTCTCTTCATTGTTAGCCGATAGCAGATGGTTATTCCGTTACTACTGTTATTATAGACCCAATAAAAAAAAAGTGAGATATATATAATAAATTAATGGGGTCAGAATGTCAAAAGTTAGAATATCAGCGTTTCTCTTCTGTGTTTTGTGTTGCTAGCAAGCACTAACGCTAGTGCTCATAGCAGAAGGTTAAAAAAGGGCCTCATTTTAATCACTAGAGTTGGTGGACCAGGAATTGTTTTTCCTGGAATTCTTACCCCAATTCACCTTGGAGTGGTCGCACAGTTACGGGTCACGCAAGGAAAATCGGATGCCTTCATTGTTGTTCTCTACATCGTTAGCCGATAGCAGATGGTTATTCTGTTACTACTGTTTTAACAGACCCATTAAAAACAGTGAGATATATAATGAATTAATGAGGTCAGAATGTCAGAAGTTAGAATATTCCAATTTACTTGGTCTGGATATCAACACAACCAAGTAGCGTGCGACCTAGACAATATTTTGCCTCCGTTTTTTACAGTCTGAAAGAATGGGTTTTTGTGCGCTGCCAGCTGAATCACTTAACTTTCCCCATTTGTTTGTTTTTTACTCTCTCTTTGCCACAGCGATGCCAGGAAACACGGTGGAGGCAGACAAGCCCTGTGGTAGGGCCATGAAAAGACTGGTAGTAGTTAGAATGTGGACCAAAACACCAGGGTTGTTTGGTTCGGTATGACCAAAAAAAAAAAGTGATGGTCTAGTTTCAGTAAGCAAACAAACAGAGTGTATCGTCTTACATGATCCTGCAAAACCCTTGAGCATCTGGGAGGTAGACAAAGATGATGACAAACTGAAAGCCACCAGCAGCATTTCTGAAAGTTATTCACATGACCAAATATGGACAAAATTCGGCAGATTTGGTAAAAAAAAAAAAAACAGAGGTAGCAGTACCATGACATCTTGACTAGGAAGTGGCATCACAGCGCCCTCTATGTTAACCTCCGAGTTTAGACACCAAGTTGAAACGCCAGAATTAGTGACCGCTGCTAAAATGCTAGCCTAATCTGAAATTCACAGGGAAATAAAACTACCCTCGAGCTGCAGTCTTCCGTGACCTTGTCAACCAAGCAGTGACACCATTGTTATATCTCTTATTGTTCACCCAGTGGAGGCTGCTGGGAAAATCGCAGTGAGCCAAACTGTTTTTTTCGCGTTACCTGCAGCTCAAACCTACAACATGTAGCATCGAGCTTCTTCAAACACACCAAAACGGACCTTTTGACTGAAACAACGCTTCGACTTGCACTCCTGTGACCCCTACAATTCGCTGCCCGGCGGAATATGAAACAGCAGATCCTGGCACAAGAAACATCAAGTGTTTTGTTTTTTTGCTACTTTTTTTTTTCTTTCCTTTGTGCGCCGTGCGTGCAGCACTTTGCCAGATCTCGGATATTCCGCAGGAGGATAGCACCTTTGGTGTCACAAGTGGTCTGGCAGATGGTCAACGCTGATTGAATCCCCCCCCCCCCGCCCCGAAGCACTCCCTCCCACACATCTTGGCCCCGGCTCGTCCTCTGTGGCCGCGCCGTGTGGGCAGAGAGAGAGTCGATGCCCGACCCCCGAACTCCCTGCGGTTTCACCCGCGCTGTCCCAAATCAAAGAAATACAAATTCCCGATTCGCCTCCTCTATCCTGCCTGACAAATGGTATCAGACAGCAGCGCCCCCTCCCATCCCACACACACACCACCACCAGCCAAGCCACACTCCTCCTTTCTTCGCCTAGGGTGGGCAGCCAAGTCGAACGGATGGAAGGAGCGCCGCCTCCCTGTGTTCAGACTGCAGCCCATCCCCAACGCTCTGCCGTATTCTCTGCTGCAGCAGGTAGAAACTCCCTTCATTCCGTTTATGATCCAGGCCGGCAGACCAAGCCACCTGTCCGTCCGTCCGTCCGTCCGTCTGTCCATCCGTCAGTCCGTCAAACTCGGAAAGGCACCTCTCCGCCACTCCAGTGGCCCTTGGTGATGGGGGGAGGAGGCGGCGGAGGGGAAGGGGGCACGCCGCCCTCCGCAGCGTGCTGCTCTCCTCCCTCCATCCATCCATCCATCCATCCTTCTCCTCTCGCCACTCCCGCCCCTCCTCCTCCTCCTCCTCCTCCTCACAGCTGCCTCCTCAGCTGTGTCCGCTGGCCGCCGGCCCGCTCCTCGAAGCACGTCCTGTTTATCTCGCCGCCGTTCCAGCAGCGATCACACCCACACGCTAACACCCAAGATGCACATGAATAGTGCATGGCGGCGGCGGCGAGTGGACCTCGTGGGGGGGGTGGGCAGAGGCCCAGCGCTGCAGAAGTGTAGTCACGGCGACACGACACGCACACCTTGTCGGGTCGACTGCACTGTGCTTATCGCGACGAAGCCGAGTTTCTTTTTGTTCGGAGGCCTGACAGTTATCCACTGTCGTCGGTCAGACGCGGCGGCGGAGAAACTCGTCCTGATAAACTGCTATCGAACAAGATGTCACTCTTTTTTTTTATTTATTTATCCATTTTCCTACTTTGCTTCACTTCTGCTTTCCGGCCGCAGTGGCTGAACATGGGCAAGACTTCTGCTCCATAAAAAAACCTGGAACCTCAATTCTCACTTGTGTCTGCAGGGTCGATCTGCTTGGGTATTTGCTCCGTAGGCGGTCAATAGTAATCAGGTGCGGCAGTGTAGCCTCCGCTGGGACAACGTCAGGGGGTTTCGTTTTTCCAGGATGGTCCTCCCCGTCCCTGCTCGGGTTTTCCAGGTTCCTCCCACAATCCAGAGACGCGCACGTTAGGCTTGCGGGCGACTCTAAATTGTCCGTAGGTGTGAATTCGAGTGCGGATGGTTGTGTGATAAACGCTGCCAATTGTGCAGGGTGTGACCCCCCCTTCTACCCAAGACAGCGGGGTTGACTCCAGCACGCCCGAGTGCAGGAGAAAAGCATTTAAGCATTAAGTGAAGACCCCCAGGTATTACTCATCCATTTATAAACGTTTATTAGTCTACAGTTGAGTTTGTGATCGAATAAACGCAATTATAAGAGCAATATGTTGTTTACTCAGCCACCCGTCCGTAAAATACAGCACCCCCCGCCCCCATTGAGGATTAAACTTCAATTTAAATCAATACGAGATGCAATGAGTCCTGAATTTCTGAGCAGCATCGAACGCGGCTTCTTTTTCACCAACACACCACATTACTGAGTATTATATGTGTGTATTATGTGGTCTCGGCGAAGTGCTCAACCGAACCGAATCGCCCCCTCTGCGATTGACAGTCGTCTTCGGTCCAAGTTTTAAAAGCTGCCCTGCTCTTCCTCGATGCCGTTTCCTGTCAAACACTTTCAAGTGCCTCTGGAAGCGGCAGCAAGGCCACGACCGGCCGACCGGCACGAGGAGGACAAGGAAGAGGAGGAGGAGGAGGAGGAGGAGGGCGTCAAGTGCAGCGACGTTTTGGCCGACGTCTCCCGCTGAGTTCTCACTCTCTAATTTGCTGGAAATTTTGGACGAGCCAACGTGACGCAATTTCCTCCAGGCGCTTTCGCCAGAGGAAGCAATCCGAAGGAGAGCAAGTGGAGGGAAAAAAAAAAAATTGGCAGATCGATTAAAAACAAATCCGCGCTGCCGAGGCTGAGCTTTGTTTACTCTTGCGAGGCGGTGGACGGAAGAGGCCGCGGCCGATGTGTCAGTTTCATAATGTTATGAGATGTTTTGTCGGTTTGGGAAGAAAAAAAAAAAAAACTGTGTACGTAACGTTTCCATTCCAGCGGCCTCGGCGAGTGCATGTGCATCCACTTAAGCGCACGTTTCTGCAATTATCGTTGGCAGACCGAGGTTTTAAAAGTGTGTTTGTCTCTCTGTGTGTATGTGTGTGTGTGTGTGTCATCTAGACAGGATGGCTGCTGGATGAGGGAGGAGGAGAAAAAAAGCAAAAAAAAAAGTTGCGAAGTGGAAGAAAAAAGCAGCAGCGGTGGTGATGCAGCTGATATAAATGAGGACGCATTGACTACTCATTGTGAATCCACTGGGTAGGTAAACAAGCACCTGGGTGGTAATTTAACAGACTGATTCACCTCAAATTAAGAGAAAAAAACATTAGAAAACACATCTCTGTTGCTTGCTCTAAACTTTGGAACGATCATCCGGCGCCGGATTTTTTTTGCCTTTATTTGGGCTAACAGCCCCGACCAAGACAAATGGGGCGAATTAAAAGCCCTTTGGCGGAATCAAACTGATTTGTGAAAAACAGACGACTTTTTTTTCCTTCCTAAAGTATAACGTTTCTCCGATTCATTCGGTGTTCGTGTCATGCGACGTGCGGGACGAGGCCGAGCGTTTTTCCCATGGTTAGAAAAAGATGCGGGCCCCACAAAAAAACTGCTCAAGAGGAATTTATTCCGGAGGGGGCAGGGGGTGGAAATGCAGTGGGGGGGGGGCTTGGGGGCAAGCATGCTCCCCAAAGTTTGGGAAATGTCATAAATTACACACATGCACTCCGCGCTCGGCCCGCTTTGATTAGCCGCCCCCCCCCTGGAAATTGCATCACATTTTCCAGCAGTGGCAAAATGAAGGAGCTGCTTGCGACACACCGAAGTGTTTTTTTCTTTTTTTTCTCCCTCCGGAAAAGCACTTTGTTAAGCGAGACGTCTCCCTAATGCGCAATGACAGGGACTTAAGGTGGAAGGGAAACAAAATGAAACCTGCAAAACCTCCGCGGCAGCGACCGAAGAGTTCTTATAATTAAGAAACGCATCGAACCGGCGGCCAAAACTGGCAGTTTTTTTTTTGTTTTTTTTGTTCGATGGCAGACTGTGAAATGCGACGCCCACCTCGTTGAGATTGGCCAATCACGCCAACTTCCTCCTCGCCCCCCCTCGTCCCACCTCCTCTCCGACCGCAGCGTGATCGCGGAGCTGAGCCGGTAAATGCAGCTGGATTTGGCAAGGGAAAAACTTTGAAATTGAGTTGTTTTTTTCACTCACTTTCCTCTCTCTCTCGCTGAAAAAAAAATAAATTTGCGAGCCCAAGTGTTAGCGGCTCGGAGAGGAAGTGGAGGACGGAGGACGAGGTGAACGACATTGTGATTCTGGAATGTTTGCGCCGCCGTGCTGCGAGGCATCTCTGCCAAAGAGAAGTAATCACCGGCTGCTGACTGCAGCATGAACACACGAACACACACACACACACACACACATTACATGTGTATGTGCGCGAACGAGGAGAGATGGATTGCCGCATGTGTCCCCAGCGGGGCCCCTTAACAAGCATGTGTTGAAAATGAGCGTTATTTGCACGCCTTGTTGGAAAGTCTAATGAATCAATCAAAAATATTGATCTTTTCCTCCCACCACTTCCTCTTTGGAGTCATTTTGGTGTTTTTTTCCGCTTTGCCGCCATGTTGCAACGTGAGAACATTTGGTGAGAAAAAAAAGTTTTAAAAGCTACGCCTCTACACCTCAGTGTGGCGTTGGCTCTGGTGCTCTGAGACCACCTTGCTTTTGTCCCCTTCCAAACATCTGGAAGGTCCAATAAATCATCAGTTTCCACAGGAAGCTGAAAGTCAACTAAATTTTAATGCAGGAGGCTTACAACAGAGGGCTAAATCTGACCTTTTTTGGAGATCTTTTTTTTTTGTGTGGGGTTTATTAATCCTGCTATAGTCTTGGAGTAGTTTATGAGATGAGGGTTCACATGCACATAATGTGCAATGTTGGGGAAGAAAAAACAACAATCAAATGTATCAAATGTTATTGGCTAATAACTCACGCGAGGACTCTAAGCGCTAAATAAAAACTTGAAAATGGATAAAACATTTGACCTTTTAATGAAATCATTGTACTTTTCACATGAAATGTGATCATTTTCTATAGTAAATGTAGAAAACACTTTCTGGGGCTTGAATCGTTTTTGACATGTTGGACAGATTGGATTTGTGTTCTGTAATATGTGAAGGTTAATAAATCTGTACTGATGTTTCCAACAGAGAGGGTTTTTTTTTTTTTTTGGGAGTCAAGAGCAAAGCCAATGTTTTTCCTTCCTTTTTTTTTTTTTTGTTTCAACCACCCGTGTCTTGGATGTGGACAAGCGGCCACACACTGGAGGTCCCGACACTGAAACCTGATTTCCACTCTTTATCGGCTCGGCGCCAGAGGCCCACGCATGTTGCCTCGGCCGCTGCTACAGCTTTCTACTAGCGCTCTGCTCTGTCGGAGACGTGGGACGGTGTGGTTGCCCCGTTTGTCCCGCCGCTGAGTGACACGAACGAGAAAAGGCATTTCAGCGGAGAGCCAACGAGGGTGATTTGGCAGTATGGTCAGTTGTCTAAATGGGGGAACCAAAAGCACTTAGATTGGCATTTTTCCCTCCTTTTATTTTGTATTCACCTTTTTTTTTTTTTTTAAACTTTCCCCACTTGCAGATGCATAATGGGTCCAAGCAATCAGAACTAAAGATGAAAACAGAATATAAAAACCACAGAGGAAATAACTCATTCTAAATTTTCTATTAACTTTTTTTTTCCCCTTTCAGCTGAGGGGGTAGCGAAAGCCCAGCGAGGATGAATGCGTTTTCATCAAACCACGACAGACGCGCATGTTTAAGATACAACAAGAACAAAACAAAATTACACCAATATCTCGGCGAGCGCCGCCGACGTCACGTTCTGCCTCTCAGCCCGCAGCAACGGTTTCTGTCAGTCTGCGGCTAATTTCATTCTTGCAAAAAAAAAAAAAAACCCAACTAAATCAAACACCGGCGTAAACACATACGCACACACAAACACAAACACAAACACACACACACACACACACACACAAATGCACTTCGTAATTCCCCTTCTGTCTACGTCGCCATCCATTTGGGTGTTGCTAATAGAAAGAAAATGAGCAGCGCGACTAAAGCGCTTTGAGGTTTGCCAGCAACAATTGGGATGATTGATAGTTGCCTCTCTAAATGGTGGGGAAGTTAAATCCAGAGAGTGGAATAACAATGTGGAAATTCAAGCGGGGGGAATGGAAACCCATCCGTCCAAACCAAACAGAAGGGAGAAGACGCACGTTAGCTCCACGTCTGCTTAGGTTCTCAGTCACCTGGTGCGTTGAGCTTTGAGTTGTATTGCAGTTGGATAGTTGTAGGGCGACGACACTTTGTTTTTGTTTCACAATAACGTTTAGACTCAGCTAACTGCCAGACTTAACCATCGTTCTGACCTGGCAAACAAATGACTAACACCAAAACAGTGCTAGTCACTCTTGCCAGCAAGACTTGAAATGAACGATAACGGCCCCTTTAAATGAGGGACACTGTGGAACATGACAATGTGGAACTACAAGGCGAGAGAGTGCAGCAATTGTGTAGTTGTAGGTAAAAGCACTTTGCTCTTGTTTCACTGAAACAAGAATGTCTTTACTGACCTGAGCTAATAACCGCTGGCTGACCTTAGCTATCTGACTGCTGAACTGAGTCATCATTCTGAACTGGCGAGCGAATGACTACCACCAAAACAGAGCTAGTCCTTCTTGGCACCGACAATTGAATCCTCTAAATGAGGGTGCAACATAACAATGTGGAACTGCAAGATGAGAGGGGGAAACAGGAAAGAAATGGTTTTGCCGTGCGTCAGCGCTAACAAATGTACCCAATCGTAAAATTTGTCGGCATGCGGAGACGCTGACGAAAGCGCACAAAGAAAAAAATGTGAGAGGGGAAACCGCAAAGTGCAGAGATAACTAAATGGGTAGCTAATGCAATCGGTTTGTTCCTGGCAAAATGGGGTTCTTTTGAGGATAAGACTCGCTGTTGGTTTGCCATCTGAGGAATTATGGGAGACGGGGGAAAAAAAAAAGAAGAAGGAGAGGAGGAGGAGGAGGGCCAGGGGAAGAAAGTCGGAGGAGGGAGACGGAGCGCAGCTCATCAGCTGGCTGGCGATAGCGGCTTGCAGGGGAGAGATAAAGCCATTTTGGCACAGTCAAATCATGCATCCATCACAATGCTTATCGGTCACCCGGGAAAGGTGCCTATAATAAATCGCCGAGTGCGGCGTCAATAGCTCCGAGCCAGACAATGGGAGGCTGTGGAGCAAACGCTCAGCGCTTGTTTGAACAGTGTGACTTATTTGGAGGCCAATCAAACAGAGCGGAGATATTTATAACGTGAGCTCACTTCATATCTCAGCCAGAGGGGAGATACGGAGCGACTGTGATGGCTTCCAGATTTTTCTTTTTTTTCTTGGGTGGGAGGGGAGAGAAAAGGCGTGAGGCAATGGGGAGGTCGAGGCGAGGGAGGTCTGCTTTGCTGGCTTTAAGTCTGCTGACAGCCACTTCGTCTTGGCCTCCGTCGTCCCGGCGGTGGTCAGGAAGGTTCACGTCTGCAAAAGGGGGCCGTAAACAAGGAGGCGGTCGCTCCCGGGGCGGAGTGTCCGCCTTCATCTCCGTCCACGTTCGGCTCAGGTTTTGCTCGGGGAGCGGGACAGATAGTCGCTTTACAAACCCTTTCCCCCTCCGGCATGGGCAAGTACAACAAACAACAAAGTGCAACCGTGATCTCCAACCAGCAGGATGTGTTGCTTTAGTTGCTCTATGGTCTCAGTCCCCCCCCCCGACCAAAACCCCCCGCCTGGTCACCGATATGCAAAAGATTGTGAAATGTGGCAAAACGGTTTCGGTCACACTTGCCGGCCCATGAATAACAACACGGTTTGATGTTTTGCAAGTACATGGCTAGAGGGCAGCAGTGCAGCGACGAGCACCGATCCCCTCCCACCCAGAACGTTTTGGATTTTTGCACCTTCTTCCGAAAAGTGCACACGACGAGGCTAAAATGGCAACCCGGTTGTTTGGCCCTGTGATAACCACTCGACCGGGTACTCTTCCGGGCCGTAAAACCCTGCCTTCGCCCTTCACCTGCAAAAAAAAAAAAAACTGCACCCACAGCTTTTCCTCGCTGTGCGGTGGCCCAGTTATTTTCTTGTCGGATGGAAATGGAAAATTCAACATCCACAACCGGGCGTGTGAGTGTTTGTGCAGTCAGCGTTGCAAACGGGGGCATTCAACAGAATAAACAGCTGCCAAAAAAAAAAAAAAAAAAGGGGGAATGAGGACGCATTCGCTAACTGCTAAGCTAGCTTTTGCCAACTGGAAGCCTTTCTTCTCGGCTAAGTGCTTACCACAGCCAAATGGGAGCTACTCACTGTGACCGGATCCATTGACTAATGTGACTGTGTACTGATCAACCCACAAATGACTGACTGACTGTTGTGCATGCTAAGCTGCCGAGTGCACTGTGGGCAAAACATTTAACTCCAGCGATGAGTCAATATTTAAACCTTGCAAAAAAAAAAAGATAAAAATACAAACTTTGTCCTTTGCATCTCTTACTTCATTGCCTTAGATCATCAAATCCCACCTTTCAAATACCTCTGATTATTATTATATTTGTACAGTGTGACCCAAGGTTCAATCCCCTGGGATTTATGGTTAATTTTCTGGATGGCCATGATTTTTGAATCCCATGTCCATCAGTTCCAACTGGGTTTTCTTTTTGCTTTTCACATACCTCTAGTCATTATCGGCCAAATTAATGCTCTCGCATTACTGCAAAACAAATCTACCTGCAGGTACAGATAAAAATGAAAGTGACTCCGCTTGTCAAAATAACTAATAGAACGCTTGATTACCAAAAAAATAAATAAAAACCAAACGTTGAAGTTGCTCGGATGGAGTTCGAGCCAGGTCGTCAAAATGTTAAAATCACATTTCTGCTAGCGTGAAACGTGGCCTCAGTTGGTGCCGAGGAGAGAGAGAAAAATGAGAGAAAAAAAAGAAATGGCACATCGCTTGCTTTTCCTCTCGGTCGGTTGGCTCTGCTGCGCGCACGCACGCACACACAGACACACGCACACACACCAAATGCTATCACCCCCCCCTCAACCCCCTCCCCGCCGCTCGCTCGCTCCGTTCGCACACATGCTGCCCCTTCTATTTTCATATCGACAGTGGGAGCAAATCTTCTCTGCGGGGAATGAAACATTGGCATTGGAGAGCGGCGCTAGCAACCAAGACAGACGGTAATCCTCCGGCAAACCCCTGCTCATCCCGGCCCATCATTACATCTCAGTGACCTCGAGCCGCTTCACCCGAGCCTGCGCTCACCCTGCTCCCCCGCTTGCTCTCTTGGAGGAAAAAGGAATAAAAGAAAGAAAAAGGACGACGCTTCCCCTCGACCTCATTACCATTTCAAAGATTTCCCAATGAAATCAATGTACGCGGCCCTGCGTTTGACTGGTGGAGGTGGGTGGGGATCTCTGCGTGTCTGTCAATGAGAGTCCCTGGAAGTTAAGACCCTGGAAGGCAAAGCAATGCATTTCTGAAATCCAGTCGACCGCCGAGTTGCACTGGTTGTAGGTATTGAAGCAGCCGTCACGCCAGGACTACACTTCCATCCAGGGCTCAGATTCACTCGGAGGAGCTTCGCTGCTATGCTACCGTGCTACATCACCGATATAAGTGCTCAACAGCGTACATCATTGTAGGCTAGTTTTCCTAGTTCTTTTGTACCTGCTTTCACAACAAGAGAAAATAAAGTCCACCCTATTTGCAACCTTGAAAAACAGCGTCACCCTAATATTATGTCGACGGTTGAGCGACAAAGACGGCTGACAACGGCGAATTTCTAAGGATGAAATAATTTCACTGTCGCCAGATGAGGGCCGGCCGCTTCGATCGACTTTTCGACGTGTTTTCGCATTAAAGAAATCCCGCCATCCCCGCATGTCCATTTCATTTTCCATCTAAGAGCTCTGAAACTTTCGGCGAGAGGATAAATAGCAGCGACGGGACTCGGGAGCGTGCGAGGGCATTCATTCTGTCTGGGGTGTGATTGAAAAGGCCCAGCACCGTGGGTTCAAAGTGCTATTACATGGCTCCGCGTCTGGGGTTTTTTTCATCTCAGATGGGCATCCGGGGGCCGACGCGGAGACAGATAGGATATCAGAGGCGAGGATGATACAAGGATCGCCTCTGAAAATCAATCGCCAGACGATGCCGCCGCGCTCCTCTCTGCATCACTCGGTCTAAGGCCGTCCATCTGTGCTCGGGTACTCTCGTCAGGTGTGCGGACCAGCCCAGACGTGGGGAGAGGTGTCCGACTTCCAGCAAATCAATGGCGTCACAGGGGAGGTGGAGGTGCAGGAGCAGCGGGCGGATAATGTATTCAGCGCAGACCTGTGTTTGTTGGCGAGGATTGAGAACCGCCTCTGTACTCGTATATGTTCAACAGTCCTATTTCTAAAAAGGTATGAGACAGGGGTTTTAAGCAAGTTTTCTTTTGAAAGGTCCTCCCAACCACGCTTTCTTTCTGCGGGCTCTTCCCCAGGTCTTTGTAGAAGGGAACCATGACTTTGGCTGCCTGCAAAGGTCACCGGGTGCCGTTTTCCCTTTTACAGGTCAATGAATCATTAAAGTTATATCGGCACAATCAATTTTAGGGAGAAAAACAACATAACATTAACTTCAATAGCGCCTAAAGGACTGACAGAACCAACAGCAGCCTTTGCAGGCTACCCTCTAACATGCAAAGGTTTTATCAGGTTCAATAAATCTCAACACTAAAGTTGGCAAGCGGATTCTTCAGTCAGCGTAGTTTTGTGTTTCCTCGTTAAAAGATATTTAAGAACGGCACTGAAGGTTTAGCTAGTTTGAAGCCCTGTGCCGGGACCGTTGTCTCTCACTGATTAAATACAATGGTTCCACTTTGAATGAGTCAGAGAAACAGGTTTATTTCTTCAAAGGGCCTCCCATTATGACTTCTCCCAGACACGGTGGGGGTTTTGAAAGACTCCAACAGGACTGCAAGGGCGACGCTTCTCAAATCAACATGAACCTGACCTGTTCATTCCAGAGGTCAATTAATTTTTATTAGCTAAATCTAAAGAGCTGGATTACCAGGATTAAAGGAAGATTTCGCACTAAACAGTAAGAACTGCGAGGTTACTGGAACAGCTGCTGGGGCCCTCAGACCAGCATGAAGCTTGAAGACTGACTGATGCTTTGTCCAATCACCTGCCAAGTATTTTTAAGAGGACCCCCCCCCCCCATTTAAGGTTGAAATGACGTAGCAACAATGTCGCAGAGGGTACATTCGTACTCGGTCTGATTCAGCGTGGGCTGCCGTGCTGAGGTCTGGAGCCCAACATTTTCAGGTTATATTTGGCTCATTGAGGCTGAAGAGACCAACCCCAGCAGAATGTTAGCAGCGCAGCATGCTGTAAAAATCCAGACGTGTGTCGGTGCCCTTTGCATGGGAAACTCGAGCAATTTGAGCATCCAGGCTCTGCCATCCATACACTGCATACTCCCCCTTTCTTTCTTTTTTTTTTCTGCGGGGGCCTCTTGTGCTTATTCCGCCGAGGCTATGCCAAGCCACATCCTGCGTGTGTTCTAGCGAGCGCGGCTCCGCGCTGAAACATTGCGGGCGCTGACTTCAAGACTCTTTGGTAACTAAAGACAAACATGGGGGGGAAGCGCTGGCAAGAGCTCCTGAGCGCTCGCAGAGTGCCGTTAAAAGAAAAGCTAATTGGACACAGCGGTGGACGCGAGGCTGTTCAAGGTTTATTGTTTTCCCTTGAAAATGTTGCTTTAGATTTGCATAAAGCTTTTAGCTTGAAATTTATGCGCGCAGTTTAAACAGTTTGCATGCACATCTGAAATCCTTTAGACCAAACAGTTACAATAAACACGAGGGCGGCTGAAGTAGAAGTCAAGTTTATTTGCTAGTTTGCTCGCAGAAATTGTGTTTCACGTTTCCTAAATGCAAGAATATAAAATTCTATAGTTTTTTTTTTCCCTGAAAAACATTTTCTGCCCCTTTTTGTTTTTGAATAGTATGTTGATAATTGTTTTTTATTTAGCATATTTTTATTGATTTATTAAAAAGTTTTGCACATTTATGGAAATGGTAATAGACAAAATGATAAATAAAAATAATAAATGCCAAATTCAAAAATAAAAAAAACACTCTGCACCTCCGGGCAGGTACAACTTGTTGTTCCCGGGGCTCTGCAATTGTTTTGACGTCGCAATCATTTGCATTTGCTGCTTTGCGTTTTGGGGAAACATTGGAAACAATCCGTCACACTTTTTCCTTTTGTTTTGTTTTTGCTGATTCGCTGGCAGAATGCAAAGAGTTGAAATCTCTGAAGCTTGAAGTGAGTGTGGTGCAGGATACAATAAAAAAAAAAAAAAAAAAAAAATTGCATCACCGTTACCATCATGCATAATTCTACTACATCCAGAGCAAAACAAAAAAAAAGACAAAATGCAAGTTCAGATTGTTTCCCTGCTTCACCCAAGCAGGGGAACCTTTTCAGCCGATGTTCCAAATTGCAAAAATATTCTGCACTCTGTTGCACATTTCATCAGCACGTGAGCAATGCTCCTCCATTAATTCCACCAACAAGCTCTCTCTCCGGCTGGAAATGATCCAGACGTATTTAGTTTGCATAAATACTCAAAGTTCCGGAGAATTAACATGGATTAATCATTGTCCTGGCAACTTGGGGAAGGAAATAAATATGAAATTCTTTCTGGCTGCAAGAAGGAGAAGCTAACAGGTTGCTAAATCTCTCTCGTTTCCCAGAAGAGCTTCTAGAAGCTATTAGAAGCTCTTGTGGTGCCAGTCGGAATGCTCTGATTAGCTGCTCGCAGAACTTTTATTTTTACTTGAGGCGAACACCACATGTTCTTTAATAAGGTCAGTCCTGTTAATAATTCTCTTCGACCAAAAAGTAGATTTTTTTTTTTTCTTCCTCTACTTCGTCTTCTTCTTAACTTCATAGAAATTTTTAAAGCAGACTTCCATTTTTTTTTTTTTCCAGTTTGGAGTGCACACTCAGAGCAAAGCATCATTAAGGTGAAGGCATCTTCACAAAACCACCCTTGCAACGTCTTTCTTTCACACGCTCCTTTCAGTGATGAGACTGTTGCAGTCTCTGCCGTCATCAAGCGACTTGAAAAAAAATCCCACCCTTGTTATCTGCACCCGTCTACACTACGATACTTTAACGCTTCTCAAGAGCAAACCCTCAAACAGCAAGTGTGATAACCCAGTGGCTGCGTCTCCAAGCACACACCTCAGTTAGTAGAGCCAAATCAGATGCATTTTTTTGTGCTGCAATGTTGCATCAACGTTGTACCAAAGTGCTGTCGACGTTTCTAACCAAAGAAGTGCTAATTGGTTTGTTAACAACCCCGTCTTCATCTTCAACTGTTTCCAGTGACGAACTGCAAACTGACACTGAACAGGACCATTAACCAAACATATACATATACAAAGGTACAAGTATGTCAGCTTCCATGCTATCTAGTTAGGTTGCGGACAAAGACATTAGGTTTGCATTCTGTTTTCGCTACCTCGCCAATATGATATTCATGGAGGCCGAACAAGAGTCCAGCGTTCCGTGATGAATTGTTTGACTGTTTTGATTGCGATAACAGTTCACTGCATCTGCTCACTTAAGTCATGTGTGAGCGCACTTTTGCACAAATACATCAAGTCGGTATCTGGACTTGCTTTAAATCTTGCACGCTAGCTATCGGGTTTCCCTGACGCGTGCTTAGCCGTCGGCCATTTCATTCGAGTTGCTAAGAAAAAAACATACTCGGTTGAGCTTGCCCAGACCGAGTATGCTAATTCAGGAATAATTAAAACAGCTCCAGAGAAGATGAAAAAACATTGCCACAAGGCCTAAGACGTTTGGGAAATGCAAACAAAGACTTCTTTGGGCATCTTTTTTTTATTTGGGCAAGCTTTCCCACCAATAATTCCTTGCTGGCACTTCTTAATTTCTGTCTGAAATACCTCTGGTTTGTGTGTGCGCACCACTGCGAGAAACTTTGCGTGCATAGCATTGTTAGTACTTCAGCTGTACCGAAGATACACATTTGGATCGTTTGCAGGACTCTAAATCCTAAACAGAAGAGTCCTTCTATACCTTTGAGTGACATGAAATCCCTCTAATTCAGCCTTTTAGGCGTCCGTGACCCAGGGAGAAACCATCAGTCCCAGTCATGGCTCTTACCCACCAGTAAAGGCAAGCGGTGTATATAAGAACCAGAACCTTTTGGCAGGCATCACAGTGTATCATGGGAACTGTAAATGATTCCAGTAGTGCCTTTAGGCGGCCTGATAATAAGGACATTCCAGCGCTGGGCGCACGCCAAACAGATGTTCCCTCTCTAAATGCCGAAAAAACGTACGGAGGAGCAATGGACAGAGCAAGTTGTCAGTAGCCGTGTGTGCACGTAAAGGTTAAAGTTTGTCAGGAGATCAGGGCTGCAGTTTCTCAAAGTCAGAGGGGAAGTTCCAGCGCTTCTCAGTCGATGCAAAAAAACACAGAGCACATTGGGTACGAAGCCAGGAACAGCAACAGAAGCTGCCAAGTGATTCATGTCTATATGTCTGAATGCTAATTCGTCTAATATGTATAAATATATTTTATCTTCTCTTCTCCCTGACAACTGAACGGAGGCGGATAACAGCCGGTATCCAAGTACATTCTATTGTGAGAGGACCCATTTCAATGCAATTAATGACGCTATTAAATTGTTGCTACCCGCGGCCGGTAAATGTCACACTTGTGCATGCGCTGCCAGCGCAAACAGATGATTCTGACAGTGAAAACGGTGTTTTAGTGAGAAATCGCACTTGACAGTCCGCCGTGTGAGAGTTTCTGCCACAATTCTGCCAATGCTACAAATTGATTGGCTACTTGTGTTAACAAGCGGTTGAACATTTTGTCAGTGAGTGTACGCAGTCTAGCCTCAAAGATCAAGGGCTTTACAATGACTGCTCACAATTCAGAATCTTTATATTGTTTAAAGATAAAGAAGAAAACAAATAGTTGTGAATAAGCACCGTTACAACTTCAAGAGCTACTGTATGTGCCATAGAAAGTGGTCAAAGTTGATCTATCAGCGCCTCTTCTGTTTCCAGGAGCAGAAATAAAAAACTAAACTAAAACTGAAACTGCCATCTGGGTGCAGATAATTATTGTTTTGGCGTGAAATTTCTGCGACACACTATATGAAAGGATAACAGGAAGGGGTCGACAGCTGACTCTGCCATTACATCGTCTCTCGACTGCGACCTCTCATCACTCCGGGCTGAGGCGGCGACAGCGGTTCGCTTTAAAGGCTAACTCAGCACGATAGCGATGCCGCACTGAACGGCTTCCCGGGGACTTTCTGCATTTCTACCTTTTGACCTCGGGACGACCTGCAAGAGCCTCAGGTGCGTCCCTCACAGCTAAGCCACTCCCGCTCGCGCTGGGAGGCGTCTTCTTTCCACGAGGAGGACAAACGCTCAGCTTGCAAAGACGCCGGTGTAGTGAAATGAGACATGAAAAAGCCATGTTTTATGGTCGGCTCCCCTCTCGCTCTGCAATGCTTTCCCAACCGCGCGCACATGCGTATGCTCCAAACCGCGCACGAAGTGATTATCACAACTTTCCAGAGGCAGCTGCTGTTTTTTGACTTTGCCCTCTCGTAATGAGAACAGCAGCAAAGAGTCGGCGAACCGGCTTGCAACACTATCCCCCAACGCCCGGGAGCGGATGACAACAAACCCTGTCGGCCGTTTGGGGAAGAAAATTGCTTTAAGATCGAGTTATACGCCGCCAATAAAAGGCGTACAAGGTGATTCCCGTGGAGGTTCGGCTGACATTTATTGACTACGAGCAGCTCGCCAGCTCCTCTGTTCAGCGTGGCAGAGGATCCGGCTCAGTGTGGGGTGGTGAGAGTCACAGCGGATGAACGGGTGAGAACAGGGGGAGCTTGGATGGTTTTAACAGTTATGGTCACTTAAGCAGCCGGCCCACCGCTGCCTGCTCTGGTCAACAGTTTGGTGAAAGTTCTCTGCCAGCGAGCTGAATTTAAAAGCTTTGGCAGGATACCGATGGCGATACAAAGACGAAAAAAAAAAAAAAAAAAAAAAAAACACAGCAAAATAAAAATCTTGGAAAAAAATTGATGCCAGCAATTTAACTTAAAACATAAAAATGAGTTGACTATTGTATTGTGCTTCTTTCAATTTTTTTTGTTATGAAAACAGTCACATCAAAAGAGTGAAAGAGGGTTTGTTTTAAGTCGCAGTTGCATTTTAGCAAAGCCCTGACGTTCTGCTAAATATTAGCATTGGGAACACAAATTTGTTGCTGGTTCTTTAACAGCAGTGTTGGCAGTTGAACCTAGTACAGTACGTCTCCCACTTACAGAGTGCAAGCAATTCGTCTCCATGTGCTGGGCAGGTGGGCTTGGGGTGTCGCCTCTCCCCATGCAGGGTGGTGGGGGAGGGAGGCCGAACGCACTGCAACAATTGAAAGCATTTTAGCCAGAGGCATTTTTTTTTTTTTGTGACTAATTTTTTATGAGGCTGCTCCGCTTGAGTGTGGAATAAGATAAGAAAAGATAAGGCATGTTATGGGAGCTTTTGAGGGCAAAGCAAGGCCAACATGTACTTGATATGTAGTCTGAACTCATAGAACAAAAATACAATAAGAAAATAAGCAAACAATTAGAAATATGTACTTGTGTTTGAATGAGTGGCATTAAAAGCAATGATTTTAGTTATATATGCCAACAATGTTTAACATTTTTTTGCTTTTGCTAATCAGATTATTATGTTTTGTCTTTGAAAACAGTTTCAACTGTCTTACGTATACCCTCATCCAGCAGAAGAACTGGCAGAAGAAGGGTCAAAACCTGCAGAAGATTCAGTAAAAAAAAAAAAAAAATACCATTGGCACTAAACCTAAATGACACTATCATCAGCCTGCTTTCAGCAGAGCAGGCACCACTTGCATGATGAGACGCTCAGGTCCCTCAAGTTCGGGCTGCTGAGACAGCTTCCAGGAGGAAATAATGAGTTTTATTCAAAAAAAAATAAAGAAAACCATTCAATCATTCAACATCATTTTGCTCACAATGATAAAAACAGGCAATGTGAAGTGAAGCAAGGGAAGGTGGCTTCACGGAAGACGTGCCGCCTCTTCACACGCTCCTCGTTACTGAGAAGGCAACAGTCGCTTCTAATCGTGAACCCTGTAACACGGCTAATATGCTTCAAAATATGCTGTCAGTCACCGGAATTTGATTTCCCCCACTGGGCACGTGTACCATCACCGCAGCTGTCAAGCTGTCAGCTCTGATGACATCATTAATTTCTGCTCACCTTGGTTTGTCACTCTGTGAGGTTGCTCGCTGGAAATCTGCGTGGACATGGCGTCGCTGGCTGAACTGAAAGGAAATTAAATTTGTTACCTTTTGCGCAAAAGTGACTGAAACGGCTGGGAAAAAAAATCATAAATAAAGTGAAGGGCCGTTAACTTGTTAGACCTCTGCTCAGAGAGGGGATGACATTTTAAGCCCTCTACATTTGTCTCATCTTTAAAATTATAAGTATGCAGGGTGTCTCCACAGCAGCTCCTTTATTAGAGCAAAGGCCTCCTGAAGTCAAACTGTTTGAAAGATACGACAGTTAGCAAAATGGCATTTTACCAATATTTTTGGCTTCGTTAGCCAGGCATGGGGCCCAAGATAATATCTACTATTTTCTGTCATTTGCATAGTGCTAAAATAAGTCCACTGTGATGTCACAAAAGGGGTAATTGCACTTCTCATAAGTAAGGGGAAACTTACTTGCGTCCACTTGACACAGGCTTCGGTGTGGGTTCTGAGAAAAAGAAAAATATATCATGAATATGTACTCATCTTGTTGAGACTGCAGCGGGAAAACGTAATCTGTCTTTTTTAATCTTACCCCCTGGGGTGACATGATGGTGCCTTCCTGTGTGAAGTTTGCACGATCTCCCAGCGCGTGACTGCGTGTTTGTTCTCCCACGGCTTCCTCCCACAACCCAGCAACATGCACTTTTTAGGCTAATTAGCAACTCTGAATCATCTGCAGGTGCGTGTGTTTGGAGTCGCCCGCCAAAATAATGCTAACTTCCCTGAGCGCATCCCCTCCTCCAACCTAGAACAGCTGGGATTAAAACGGTTTTGTTTGGATTTTTAGGCTACATTTCAAACTAAATCGCCATGGCTGTGTCCGAAATCACCCACTCGTTCCCTACTCCGTAAACAGGGATTTAACTAACTACGCTAACTATAGGGAACAATTATTAGCCAAATTGCTAAAACTTTCGGACACTAATCTTGGCGCCGTTAATGACGTCATCGACGTCACATTATTAAAACGTCCCATTAGCAGGGGGTAATAAATAATTTAATAATTAAATATAGAAATTAATTCACACATATATGTATATATCCGTGACAGGTATTTGCTAGGGGGGGGGGACGTTCGCCTTTTCTACTTACACCGGGTTAGTGACCATCGGTAGTATACTACTTTAGCGATGTGTCGTTGGATAGAATGAGTAGATTGTATCGTGAATACTGATGTCCACTCAGAATTCGGACACCACAACAAAATGACAAATCCTCTATGTAGCGCGGTATATTTTTGAGTGAGGGACGATTTCTGACACCCTCAATGCTAACTTTTCCTGAGTGCAGCCCCGCCTCCCACCTAGGGCAGCTGGGATTGGCTCCACCGCCACTGTGACCTGGAAGTGCACGATAAACTGCAAAAAAAAAAAAAAAAAAAATTATTATTTCTTAGTAGGTTGCATTTCAAACTAAAATACCATACATTAGATCTAAGGACCGGTTCAGTCAGCCAAACATGCCTCCTTTCGTGGGACTATAAAGATTTATTTTTTTTTCTCCCAAGATTAAGCCCCAAGACACTATTTTTGCTCACTCCAGCTTGAAAAGACTTAATGTGTTTGTAACTATGCCTTTTAAAGCACTGCAGAGTTAGAAGGATTTGGGATAATATTCTTTTAAGATTAATAAATAAATAAAAATAACATAGCAATCCACTTTTTTCCTGTACTGTGCTTTATTGTCGCTACAAGAACAAACATGTTGCAGCCCAGCATTATTCTTTAATGGAAGTATTTGACTGTTGTCTGCAAACATCACGAATAATAATAATTTTTAAAAAAATCCCTGCAAAAAATGCCAGCTCACGCAATTGTATTTTGGGCCCATTCATGTTTGCACATTAACAAAACAGCCCCACAATTCCTGTGAACAAAAGGCGCAGAGGCGGCAATGGGTGCCTTCAGTTTTGAAAAAATTGTTGGTGAAAAAAAACGTAGAGGCGCTAAACACACTCTTCAGAAGACAAACACACTCCTGAGGCAGTTTGGGCATCACAAAGACAATGAATTACAAAAATAAATAAATAAAAAAAAGATCGGGAAAAGTGGAAAGCCCCAACATTTAAGACAAGGTTACATAAATACTCACAGACACAAACACACTGTATGTTGTGTATTCTTCCAGGGGCAAAGGGAATTTGTTATAGGTTTCTTGCACTACCCCTGCACACCCCTCCCCTTCCTACTAGCAGCGGTAGCAATCTCACTCTTACAGCCACCCAGCTAAGCGAGAGTGCGAGCATCCGGCACAAAACGGTGCAAGTGCCAACCACGCAACGTTGCGTGCGGGTCACAGTCACTTGATCGGAGGCGCTCGGAGGGAGGGAAACCAGAATCCAGAGGCAGAGAAACAACCGGCAGGGACGGCGAGTCCATTTCGCTTCATTTTGATTCCTCTCGTAGTTTGTGCCTCCTTGCGCATTAATACTTGTAGGAAAAATGTTTGGCTTTCGGTTGTGGGTTTTTTTTGTTGTTTTTTTTATTTGTTTGTTTTTTGTTTGTTTTTTTTGCTTTCCATGCTTGGCTTATCAAGGTAATGCCGTGTGACAGAGCTGCAACACGGAGCCGCCGGATCAAAAGGCGTTTTGTTTTCTTTTCATCTGGCACACTCACAGCTAAGACTTTTATTGAGTGAGCGGGGTGCAAGAGGGAGAGGAGACAAAAATAGACGAGGGAGGAAAAAAACATTAAATAAAACGGAGTCCAGATGATGAGGGGGTTCGGCGGCTGACAGCCCCGGCCCTCCCAGCCGGGCGGCTCCGAGCTGCTCTGGGGTTCTCGCTTTCCCAGTGTGTCGCGGTAACGTCTCCTTCCATGAGCTCATCCGGCCGTTTTCCGGGTGTATAGCGCTCAGTTATCTCATCCATCATCTTGCCATAGTGCAGCTTGATTGACACAAGATGTAAATGCTGCCGTGCGAGTGTGTGAGAGTGTGCGTTGAGTCCCTTCTTGGCTCGTCGGTTTCCAGCTAATTGCAGAGAAAGAACATTGGCTGCATTTTTCGCCAACACGTTGGAGACTTCTTCACCTTTGCCGAGCTTCCTTCTCAGCAGAGCACATTTCACGTGTGTGTGGGTGATTTGTGTGTGTGGGAGGGGGTCGGCGGTTCAAATCCCCCTCCTCGTGGGATGGGATGTGAGGGGAGCGAGGCCATTAACCCCAGCTGCTCCAGCAGAGGCAGGTTGTCCCAGTGCAGATTCCAGGTGAGAACATGTGCCGGTTCCTTCCCGGCTGGAGCCTCTCTGAATAAATAAATGTTTGGAGCTCGTGACACCATGTTGGACTGCGCATGGGGCGAGGCTGCAGGTTCTGACAGTGCAGCAGAAAATACCAACCGCAGCCATTTCTCATTCCCCGTTGTCCACGCTAGAGTGTACGCAAATCCCTGCTCGCGAATCGGAATTGCTGATTTTTATCGCTCCCTGCCCTTTGTTTACTTACAGTGCAGTTGATGTTGATGCAGGCAAATCTTCTCTTCTTTCGCGGAACTGCAGTACCCACCGTGTCAGTAAACAACAGCAGGAGCTAACGCGGCAGCTAACAGATAACGTGGCCTGCAAAAACGGTCGCCTGGATTGTTGTTTACAAGGGAATGCAACAAAACCAAGTCACTGAAATCCTGTGGATTTAGTCTGTCAGTTGACACTGACCACAGAACACCAACGGCCCCAATATATCTGTCATATCATTGTTAGCGCAGTGGAGTTTCAGGCTGCTCAGGACCTGCAGGGAGCAGATTTGTTTTGTTGAACACGCAGCGCAAAACTACAACATCTGAATGCCGAAGTGGTATCAGATGACAACAGTTTAAGAACTAAGATCTGTCCATCCCTTTAACCTGAACAGTTGATAGGGTCTTTTCCTCTTTGGTCTTAGAAACTTCTGCCTAACATACGAGAAATCTGTTTTGCGATTTTAGTGGCACGTTAATCGACCAGGACAAGCACAACAAAGGGAACCGTGATGAAGGTTGACATAAAACCTTTAAGCAGTCAAGCAACCTTATCTAAAATCATGATGACCCTGTTTAATTATACTTTGAAAACCAGATGTGTCCAGATGAATTTTTGTTTTGTCTTGATTTTTACTGAACTGCAACCCCATGCTGCTCGTTGAACTACTTTTTCTTCTCTCTTTCCCCC
Organism: Thamnaconus septentrionalis; assembly: GCA_009823395.1. Classification (NCBI taxonomy): domain Eukaryota; kingdom Metazoa; phylum Chordata; class Actinopteri; order Tetraodontiformes; family Monacanthidae; genus Thamnaconus; species Thamnaconus septentrionalis. Next base: position 9,107,422 of record CM020519.1, on the reverse strand, counting down.
TCTGGAGGAGAAGATTTTTTCGTCTTTCCCAAAAAAGTTTTTTGTTCGCACAGATTCACACCTGGAGTTTCTCCAGAACCAACAGTCTGATGGGTCCATTAAAGAAAAATAAAAGTCAAGGTTTGACGGTTTGATTTATCCTGCAGCCTCCACCCAAAAAGTAAAGAAAAAAAACGAATAGGCAATCTCCTTGTCAAAACATCACTTCTTAGTGCAGCGTCCCGTCGCCAACATCATGTCACTTATTGCACCAATGTTTGAAATCTAGCGGCGCGGCCAACAGGAAAAATGTGAGTGCAGGAACTGCGAAGCAGGCGAGAGATTAAGCTGCTTTTAATTCACCCCGAAGGTCAGCTGAACGTCGGTGAAAAAGAAAACAAACTAACATGACTGACAGTTTCTTTAAAACAAAAGACTGACTGGCCCAATGTAGCAAAGACGCTTCACTTCAACTTCAAAAGACTCTTTGAATATTCAGGTTTCAAGCATAGTTTTAATATAATCAGGCATTAATGCAGTGATGTTTCTTTAATTGTCTGCATTTATTTTGGAAAGAGCCCACAGAAAACATATAACAAGCCCTTTCCAAAAGGATATCGTAAGGTGATCGAGCAAACCTTCTGTCTTTCACATTTAAGCACACCAATCAGATTTATGTATCTGCCAAATACACAGCTCAAGAACACACCACAGCTCAAGGATTAGTGCAGAGTGACACTTGATGTTCGTCCCTGCTTCATAGCTAGCCACAGTGCCACAATGTTGAACCAAACTGTTGCCAAAGCAAGAAAGGAGTGAGAAAACAGTTTTCCGCCAATGGTAATGTTTTTTTTCCATTGATGTGAAAGTGACATCCAGTTTGTATCCGTCCGTCTATTTAATTTATTTAGCAGCAAGCTACGCTTGTGGTCACTTCCTGTATTTCTTCTTTTGGATTTTAAAGGTAGTTTTAGCTTTGAATCAGAAGACCGGATGAAAAATGTTCTCTGGCTGCTTTTCTGAGATTTCCGCATTGATATCCTTGAAATCCAGTGGCGTCATGTCGTAACGTTAGCGATAACAACAAGCTGCCAAAAATGTGACAAAATGGAAGGAAAAGAATAAAAAAAAATCTCAATGGAAAATGATTCCATCAGCCTTAAGGCAGTTGTATTTCTGAAACAAGCGTGCAAAATGAAACCCAATGCTCGTGTGCCTGTGACGCTATCGCCCACAAATCAAATATTTACAGACACCTGCAGGATCAGAACCCTGCTTTTACCTTCTCCTTTTTCACTCTCTGGCTGAAACCTAGCATCCCGGCTGAGCTCTCGGCAGCAACGGTAACTCTAAACACATCTTGTCAGTCCATTACGGTAATTTGCCAGAAATGACATAATCAATAAAACTGTGGAGAGGACGACTGGAGCAGTTTTTTTTGTCGTTTTTTTTTTTTTTTTTTTAAACTTTTTTCTTCTTCTCCCAGTCACCCTCTGAATATGACTTTGCAAACATGCTGTTCCCAGCATCCATTTGTTCTGATTAGCTAGATATTAGTGCCAGGATACATTTGTCCACTTGGTGACAACAGCTTGTCCCACAGGTTGCCTCGCTATTGATTAAAGAAGCATTTCATTCACAAAACAGACTTACCAATCAAGAATTTTGGCTAAGTTATCATGCATGTATGTTGGCTGTGTTGCTGCTCCATCCCATCAGTCAGTCCCACTAAAAACTGAGAGGCTACCTTTTTTGGATCAGATATGCAGTGACTTACTACATTGACGAGTGACGGTGTAGAGGTTTAATCTTAATCTTTTTTTCTAATTGCTTTATTTCTACCTTTTCTGGGTATTGAAAAGGTCTTTAAAGGCAATCATTTTAATACATCAAGAATGTTGGCCATATTCAGATTAGAGAAACGTTAACATCTTGAATGGCCCACAGTATTAACATAACTTTGTTTAAGATAAATTTTCATTTTATTTTATTTTATGCAGAATTTGGTTTCTGCACTCAGAAAATAATAAACCCAGCAGCTATGGACTGAATATTTATGCAGTGGATATACTGGATTAAAATGCACCAACCCCATAATTAACCATTTAAATGAACCTGATTATACACAAGCAGCCCAATAGAATATGAATATTTAACAGACTAAAAGCACCTGCTAACTCAAACTTTTTGGGCAGTGTTTTCTAAAACTGGCACTTCCTAGGCTACCGATGCTTTGCAATGTCCTCCAAGACCAGCCCAGCCGGGGGCGCTGTGTTTATTCCACAATAAAAAAATTAAAAAAAAGAAAGGAAAAAATAAACTTTTACGATTTAAAAACTTTTTTGATTTCATTTTTTTTGTCCTGTCTCCCCTTTCTGGTTCTTTTCGTCTCTGCTGAAAATCTTCCCAAAGCTTTTCAGGAAAATGCCTTTAATTTCAGTCCGCTCGACCTTGGTGCGGCAGCAGCGTTGGCCTCCTCCCCCGTCTTGACAGTCGATGAGCTTTAATGATGAAAAAGCCTCTGTGAAGTGGCTTCTGTTTCAGTAGCCATCCAACAGCCGTCGCCACCCGCTGACCCTCCTCAAAGACCCCATAAGGTTAATCCCCAGGCAAATAATTGAATCTTGACCTGACTATTATTGTCTCCCCCCTCTACAGGAAGCTGACCTTGTAAAAAGCCTCAGGGCCTCCCCCTGGCTTTCTCCCACCACTAATGGACGTCCGCACACATTCACGCCGCTACAACACAACTATCCTTGCGCGGCCACGCCGATACAACAAGAAGCAGCAAAAACCAGCCGGGTATTAGCCGAGACACAAACAGCCTCCAGGCAGATCAAACACAGGGCGGGAAAACAAACTCTGGAAAACACAACCTACAAGGTGACACACGTACATGGCAATACATGCGGTACATGGACGCACACACACACACACACACACACTAACACATACATATTGTCCTGATGGGTCCCACAGCGGGTGGTAGGAGCGGCGTCTAAAAGCGATCTCACAGACCCGTGACTGCCGCGAGAATGAAATCACACCTGGCACCCAACTAGAAAGCGGTCAGGCCCCAACACACACACACACACACACACACACACAAACACAATTGAAAAGCACGCTTGAGTAGTCAAAGTGTGCTTCCCTGCGCACATTTTCGCTCTGCACAGCCTCACATTCCGCGCCAGACACCATATGTGCGCAACACGACTACCGGTGGTCGCGGTCTTCACGCTCTTTTGGCTTTTGTAATTAATTTGGATTCTCATCACTCATGTGGGAGAGAGCAAGTGCACGTTGGGGCACTCCAAGGAAATACAAGAACGGGTTGTGAAGAAACAAAAGGGAAGGAAAAAAGGAGGGCACTTTCACTTTTAACGAACGCTCCGCTGATTCTTTCAAAAAAAAAAAAAAAGTCAGATTAGCGTAGTCCAGTGCAGGAGACTCTCTGAATCCCAACGTCGTTTTCGACAAACTGAACTGATGTCTCACTCTTATAAATGGACTCTGTGTCATTAGAGAGTAAAATTTATTTTAAAAAACAAAACAAAACAAAACAAAACAAAAAAAACTAAACATAATTCACTTCTGCAATGTTGTCCCAGAAGATATGTGCAGAATTTAAGGCTGTGTCATAGCAGGGCTAATTATTTTCCATGCAGCGTATTATCAATGCCAACCTGCCTCGGGGGTGTTAGGAAGTAGGTGGGTTGCGCGAAGACCGGTGGCTGTAAATGTGAATGAAATGCCACTTATGAAGTGTGTTAATTAGGTGCTAGGTCACCATTTGCTACCAAGGTTCCTTCAGCGTGTAATTTCCCATCAATAAAAGCCATGGGCCGCACCATTAAAAGCCCCAAGCAGCTCTTGCTCTTGATGAACGGTGGATTTTTGTGTTACGCCGATGACTCATTGCTTTCATTTAGCCAGTGCCACTCCGAGTTGCTGCGCGTTTCATGTAGGGGGGAAAAAAGCAGCAACAGTCACAATGGCTTCCCAGATCCCCAATAGTTGACCACCTTGATTTTTACTCTTTTCCCTTTCTTTTTTTCAACTCGTATTCGAGAGCTACAGACAGGAAATTAAATTGGATTTAATTTATTGTCTGCGAGCTGCGAACCAAAGCTGAGTGGAATGCCTGAAAGGTCGTCGCCGGGTTAGAGCAACTCTGGTGCTGACAGATGATCCAGCCGATGGATAATAGAGGCGGAATTAACACCCCAGCCCCGGGGTACTGTAGAGGAATTTAATTGCGAGATGGCGGCGACCACCTTGAGGCAAAAGACTCACGTGCCTTTTGAAGTGCTTAACATGAGGGAAGCAGACGCAGAGGAGTTGCAACAGCACCCCTCAACTCCCCCCCACGACTTCTCCCGACTTCTGGTCGGCCCAGCCTGCGCCGTCGGGCCAAGAAAGACCTCAGACGTGGAGGTAACCCAAGATTCTGAGGAGCTGTTGGACCCGACCGCGGCTCTAGCCCGGCCCTGCGTGACAGATGTTGCTGGAAGAACCGCAGCGACCGCAACACTTAATAAATCTGGCCCGTAATGCGAATTCGATGCAAAGTCCAACTTCCAAAGCGGCTAAGTTCTTGGACACGGCGAGAGAAAAGAGAGAAAGTCACCCGGGAGCCCCCGGGCGACGAGGGGGGAAGCGCTCTATTCATAGCAGAAGTTCTTTCTGACAGAATGGAAAGTGTGCTCACCGCCATAAAACAAAGCTTGTTGTCAGGCGGGAACTGGGCACAGCTCATTACCCGGCTAATAGCACCCCTGCTGCGAAGTATGGCAGTGGCGGCGTCACGCTGCGGCAAAGTCCCCATTTCGCTTCTTCCCCTTGATTTTTGTTTTCCGTTTTTTGTTTTGAGTACAAGGGACTCTTCGGGACGATGAGTGGAGGAGAATGAAGTAATTTTCTCAAGGAAGACGGTGCCAGGGAGCATCGACGAGCGCTGACCGCTAACGCTCTGACGGCTAAATCGGTCCTGGAATTTCTCCTGAGAAGACGGGCTGCCGCTGAGGCTTCCGCGTAACGATGTGAACTGTGAGCGAGCGCCAGCCTCCTACTGGGAACTGAGAGGACCATGAAAACTTGATTATTTTCATACTTGAGGATTCAGTCAGAACCTCTGGTGGAACCGCTGGTGTAAATTATGTCTTTTTTTCCAGATTTGTCTGTCCATCAGTCCAGTTGATTGGTCGTTGCCGCCCGCAGATTATTTCTGCGCCCAAACGGCATGAAACGCAGTGCAATGCTTCTTTTGTTGACTGTGGACATAAATCCTTCTGACAGTGGGTCTCTTCTCTTTAAAAGTGGAGTGTGACTGATTATATGTCTTGCTGCTTGTGTCTCCAGGGCCCGGCGGTGAAAAGTTACAGTCTACTTTTATCTCTGTCATTATAAAGTCAAAATATTTTTTGGCTCTCGTGGCGTGAAAAACAGAAGTAAAACGAACCGGTGTTTTAATTGGTTCCATGTCCATTTTCACAGTCTGACGCAACAGCAAGACTTCAAGAAACCCCGACGGAGGATTGTTTTTGTCATCCCGGTTAAATGTTCTGGCAATCATTTGGTTTTCATTTGGTTTTAGAGTTATTTCTTCTTTTGGGCAGATGCAGCAGAGCAGACAGTTCGTTTAAACTAAATGCCTAACAAATAATGGATGTTTGTATTGTACATGTAAGTGAAACGTTATACATTTGACTTTTAGACAACAACACGAAAATCACCTTAAAGTATGAGTCGAATTCATAAATAATTCCCTTAGAGTTCATGCAAAAAGCAGGGACTACTCTTCTCACCATCATTATTATTATTATTTTTATGATTTGAATATAATATTAGTCATTAGGGTTTTAGGCAAATGAGCCAATAATGCACTAACAATCCTCCGCCCACCCTGCTAACATTTTCTAGCGTGGCTCCTTCTTATAATCCATGCCTGGATAACAACATTAATAACGGAGGGGGCCCCTTCCCCCGACTCGTAAGTACAGTGGCAGTCGCGTTGAGATATTGCAAATGAACAACGGCGGGGATGAGGGCGGCATTTATATTTCTTTTGGTGAGGGATGAGTCACTTAATTCTGTTTGGCCCGGCGGTCACTTAATCCCGTCTGCAGAAAGAGGAAATGATTTCATTATCTGAAATGATGGCACATTAACTGAGATCACGGCTGGAATAATTCCAAGGAGTGCCGCTCCTGTTTTCTTTTTTTTTTTTTTTCCCTACAACTCCTGCTATTTGGGAAATGCAGGGAAATATTTACTGCTCGTGTGAAAATGCAAAAAAAAAAAAAAAAAAACGACTATCCATTAGGAGTAACACTTGACACTGGTGGACCCCTCCCCTCCCCCCACCTCTCCCTGCTGCATGCAGAGTCAGCAGCCACATTATCCCCCATAATTCAGGTCAGTCTCCGGCTGCTTCAAAGTGCTGCCACCTGTTCCCCGCGACTCCCGCGATGCTCTCAACTTTCCGCCCCTTCCTCTGCGGATCACCGCTCGTCTCTCAGCGTCCTCGTCTCGCATTCGGCATTCTGGAAGCGACGGGGGGCCCACGTGGGCGCGCGCCAGACGACCTCGCTCGCTCTGGTGGGGCCGTCACCCGGAATGCCAAATGCCAGAGGCGGCGTGTGACCCTGGTGGGATGTCATTTTGGGGGAGAGAAAGCAAAAAAAAACAAAAAAAAGGCACACATTTGTGTATCTGAGTTTGTGTGTGTGTGTGTGTGTGTGTGTGTGTGTATGAGGCCGTCAAGCTCAATAATTTCAGCAGGGGTGTAAATATTAAAAAACCGGACAACCGGACAGTGGTGGGATTCATCGGCTTATTTGCATCTCATCCGTGGCGGGTAGCCGCAGAACTGGGAAATAATTGCTGCCCCCTAAATGTCACCACGGTTGTCATATCGGAATTGAGCGTACCGAGTAACCTATTCCTCGATTCGACGCAAATAATCAGTGTGAAAATACGCGGCCGCAGGGCGTTACGCCGGGTCAATGACACCCCGAGGATTCCTCAGGGGACGATGGACGCGGCGGGAACGTCGTGTTTTGCTTCGCGTGGCCTCCAACGACTTTGAAAGCCGCCTGACTGACAGCGCGGGTGACATTCTCGTTGCGGTTGTGATAGCTTGTTTGCCAGTGAAGGTTGCTAAATCAATGAATGGCTGTCTACGGCGAAAGTACAACGTTTCCCAGTCGTTCAGATTTTTGTTTTTGTCGCAAAGAAGTGCAGAATTGTATAGCGACAGAAATTGAGGTCAGCTAAACTTTACAGGCGAGGTCGAGGTCCTTGCACGACTGTCGCGGGCACTGTGGCTTTGACAGGTTCGGTCCCTGAAGAAAAGAGAATAATTCCTGCTCGTCCTCCGGAGAGATTGCAATTCTTGTTACCTACAAATGGGCTAGGCCAACGTCCATTGACAAATGGATGGTTGGAAACATATATTCCCAGACCAGACATCCACTTGAAAGTGTCTCCACAAGAACAGACAGACAGACTCTCTCGACTTGCCAATGGAAGAAACTACTTCCACGTTTAAAGCATATTAGCATAGCGGCTAACTCCCATCTGTCCGTCTGGTAGAATGGGATATAATTGCCTTCAGGTTGGAGGCGAGGCGGCGAGATAAGCCGCAGCTGGGTAATACCAGCCACTCAGAGGCAGCCGCCAAACACCTCATCACCGCCGCTGCCCTAACTGTGATTAATGTGCTGCCCCGCCGGGGTTAAAACAACCGCAGTGCCGCGGCTCGCGCCGTTCTACTGGCTCGCCTCGCGTGTTTTGTTGACAAGCAGCACGGCGACACACTTAACATATCATCCAACCGTCCAACCCTCCCACCAGCCCCTGGCGGGAGGGAGGAGACAGGGAGGTGGAGGTCGGGTTCGCATGGCAGCCACTTTGCGGAGGGGCGGGGTCACAGGGTGAACCTATTACATTACCATCTTTTAGCATCCGCAGCTTCCCCCTGACAGACGAACAGAGTGAGATGGGGGGGATGTTGTGGGCTAGGGGGATGCATGCCCCCCCCCGCCGAGCACCGCGGCTTCATGGGATACCGCAGCAGCCGCGCGGTGACACCGGGGGACGGAGACGGAGGAATGCGGAGGACGGTAATCGGAAACACATGTCGGCGAGCGAGAAGGCCCCCGTCAGTCGAGAGGGGAGGATACCGGGTGGAGAGGGGTCGGGGGGAGCAAGCATAGCGACCGCGCACGTACTCGCATGCACACACACAAACACACAAAGGGCTTTGTGAAAACAAGGCCCAGGAAAAGAGGGAGATTTAGGACAAGTCATTTATTTTCGGCCTCAGCGGGGTCTCCCTTCAAATACCCCGGCCACAGCGTGACAGGGGAGGAGGGGCTGGGGGTATGTCGCCGGTATTCTGCAATAAGGAAGCAGTCGGGGGATGATGAAGTGCGGACGCATGTTCCCTCTGACATTAAGAACAGTCGCAGTTTCTTCCTTGGCCGCGACCTCGGACGTCCCCCGTCATCTGCGAACCACAGAGTCCATGCTATATATACGCTAGGCCAAAAAAAAAAAAGAGCAGTCATCCATCATTTCCCCCCTGATGGCATGTGTAACAAAATTACAGCAGCGCTGTGTACACAGTGTTTTTTCTCTGCACCTTTAAAGTAATAGTCCCCAAAAGTAATAGTTTTTTTTTATTATGATGCATTGGCTTGTAACAGGGGAAATGGCGTCGACGCAGCGCCCCAAGTGCCAGGGTGTTACCTACCTTCCAGACCCGCACCCCCACCTCCCCTCGCCAGAGCAACGTCTTCTTCTTTGGTCTCCTTTGCTTTGCTAGCTTCTTACTGCGAGGAAACAGGTGTTGATCTTAGCGCGAAGTAGTGCCAAGAAGTGCTGACAGGGGGCGACGCGTGCTCCCACGGGAAGGCGACCACAGTTATAAAGTCAAACACCCCGTGCCAGACGGGGGCGCTGTGTTAGCTTTTTCTTTCCCCCTGTTACATTACCATACATATAAAATGGTTTTGATTATGTTCACCTTAAAGAGATTCACATTGTTGTTTAAAGACTGCTGCTTTACATGCTGGTTTTATGTGCCGACTTTAAAAGCAAACTGCCTGAATAATGCACATGCAACAGTTCACAGCTCACATTGTGCAAGTTAAAAGCTGCATATATATAAAAAACCCACACAAACTAAACTGTTTGTGTTACTGTTTTTGCTACCACCTAATGCAGCTGTGTCATTTAACGACGTTAAACGAGGGCCCTCTCAGAAAAGCCAGAGCCTCCCAAGTTTATTTCCCAGGCTGCTAAACTTTTACGGTAAAGCAGGTTGGGAATTTATGTCGGTTTCCCTTGGCTAACCAGAGTGGCTGTATCAATCAGGGAGCGGGGGAGCTGCTCCGAGAGCCGCCGCCGTGCGGAGTCTGGCCTCAGTGGCAGCGTGACTCTGCAGCCGTGCGGCGGGGAAAGAAATACTGTTTGCTGGGCTCCTGCCATGCTTCCGTGCAATCTGAGCTCCCCCCTCCAAAAAATGAGCACACTTAAAAATCTGTTACAATATTGGAGGAGGCATGTCCGACTATTATACCTCCCTCCCGCACCCAAGGCTCTGATACGCTGCTCTCACGCAAAGGCACCGACAACCATCCATCCATTTTCTTCCACCGATCTCAGGGCCGCTGGTGTTGCTGGAGCTCATTCTGGTAGTTACCTGCGTGTAGCAGGGCTACATATTGACTTTTTATCCATCTGATTTGTTTCAAAATGGAGGAATCTAATTGTTTTGTTATCATGAACTCTGAATAAAGTGATGCAATTGTTGTGTGAGTTCCTCTAATGTTGTGCCTTTTGCCATAGTTTGTTTGTGAGTCTGTCTGTGTCACATCATCACCCATGCAACTGTTCCTAGTAGGCCCCTAGTATTGAAAAACTGAAAATTGAAAATTGAAAAATTGAGTTGTGAGGCTAATCAAGCTTGTTGTGTTATATTTTGCGTTTTCTATGAAACCGCGACACCAAAGACAGCGTGGTACTTGTTCAAAGAATGAGTACATTCACATGAGCTCTAAAAACATAAACAGGGTTTATCAGATTGACGTTTCAATCAAATCCGGCCAAATTTATCGGAATGGAGCGTTTGCGTGACATGATTTTAATTAGGTCTGCTTTAATCCGATTACTTACGGCCCATGTAACTGCACCAATAGAAAAACAATCATCCAAATTGACGGACACCTGTGGACAATTTAAAGCTGCCAGTCACCCTAATTAGAAATGTATTTTGGCAGGAATCTCCGGTGAGCCCACGCAGATACATGGAGAACACGCAAAACTGCCCAGGAATGGAACCCACGACCTCTTCGCTCTGAATAAACAGCAGTAACTATGCTCTCCAGAATTGATGTATCCTGCTGGATGTTCAAATGCGCTTCTGCCTGAGCATAAAATATGTGAAAGTGCCGCCCTGATCTAGCCGTAGTTTGCTTGTCACGCGGAACAAAAGGTGACTTTCATGCCTTCTTACACTCTGCCCCGTCGAGGCGAGACGGGATGTTTACAGGAAGTGCAGCACGCTCCGGCATTGTTCAGCACCCTGCTGCTCGAGGAGGGATGCTGTATCGCTTCCGAGTAACTCCAGCGTGATGAAAAGTCTCTTTTTTTCCCCTCCTCTTCCTCTGATGTGACTTCACAGGATGATTTTAAAGCTTTTTCTTTTCTTTCTTTCTTTTTTTAGGTCATTGAAGCCATAAAAATTAAGAGGCCCTGATCGCGAGTGATGCTTGCTTGCGCTCGCTTCCCTCCAAGTTTCGTCACTTCGGCAGTAGCGAATTCTCCGCTGGGAGGGGGGGGGCTGCATGTTTACGTCCCCTTTGTAACAGTGTAATAGTTTCGGCCAGAATCTCTTTGTTGTCACCTCGTATTTGCGTTAGCTGTATTGCATCTCCATCTCTGCCTCTGTCTGCAGCTGCCAATGCTCGTCTTTGGAGTCATTGTGCGTCTCCTTGTTTGAAGAGACGGAATAAAGAGCCTTCAAACGCAAAAAGCCCAGGGGTCCTCCCACTGTTTTGGGCGTCCGTTCCCAGGCCTGTCAGACACTTGTAATGTTCCATTTTTTCCCCCCTCACATCGTCGATCAATACACGTCTTGTAAACCCACAATAATGCCAGCCACTTAAAAAAAGAGTTCTGTGAAGTCAAGCCTCACATTTCCTTTGAATTCAATATCAATAAAATTATTATTATGTTGCAGCGTATTTGCTAAACATTTCTGTGCAAAAATAGAACCGTCATCTCTGGCTGCACGGTGCTTAAAAACCCTTCCGCCCGCTTGTATTTACCCCTCGTGATTATTACATAAACATATCGTTAGATGTTAAATCTCCGGCTCTAAACTATTGTTGCCGCGTTTCCTGTTTCCCGGCAGCGAACCGCGGCGGCATTCCCGGAGAGTCGTTCGTCTCCATAATGGAGGGCCGTGCTTTGGCTTATTAACGGAAATCAAAGTCGGCGTTCTTGAATTTGTGACACATTGAATCATCGTTCAGCAGAGGGTTTGACATGTTTTTCCATGTTTGTAATGGGAGGAAAAGTGGGGGATATTTGCTGATGGCTGACTTGTGGTTTCTATAAATTCAGATGCAATGGGCCCGGCCGACCGTTTCCATTTCAGCCAAGCACGGCTGTCCTGAGTTATTGCAAGTCCTCCAGTCAGAGATCCATACCGGCTATAAAGCATAAATCATCAGTTACTGTGTTTTTACTTAATGTCATTTCTGCGCGGTGCTAGATACCTGTTTCACCGCGTCAGCAGAGGATGACAGGATCCTGAAACTTGGCGAAAAACGGAGACTTGCGCAAATGCAGATGGAAGAATTGTGTGTCTCTGTGGTTGGAGTTTGTACAACTTCAGATTTAGAGCATCTAGCAGTAAGAAAGTGCACTACTCGCTAAGAACAGACTCCTTGACTTTACAGTATCTTTAAAAGTCCCATTGCAACTCAGTCAATGTTTTCCAACAATAATCTGTGTGGATATTGTTAAACTTCTCAGATATTAGAGAAATCAATCTTTTCTTTCTGACAGTGTGTCATGAAACATTTGGTTCTGGGAATTAGCACTTAATGATGTCACAATGGGCACCCATGCCTGCAAACACCCCTGCCAGCTTTGATTTGCTGTCAGGTTTCTGCTCCAAATTTTGAGACCAGCTCGTTTATGGAAGAAACATATGGAAGGTTCAACAAAGCATCGATTTTAGCAGAACACAGGGCTAAATGTGCTGTATTCTGGAACTCTACAAAGTTTTTGGATAACTGATCATACACAGGCACTTCACAGGAGTCTGGGATGAATAATAATCTAAATATGTGACCTTTAATTTCATTAAATTCCTTCTTACCTTGAAGTCTGGGTATGACCTCTGGCATTTTGACTAACTTGGAGTGGTTCTCTTTCTCTTTCTCTTATAATAATACAAAAAAAAAATCTCATCTTGACCCTGAAATTACCTCCACGGAGACAAATGAGACAGTGATGACACCGCCATGGACCTGCTAAGTAAGCTGACCTTTGCTCAGCCTCACTGTGACCAGACAGGACACAGAAAAAGGAAGCCGGCCGGATCCAGATCTGCTGTTTAATGAGGTGGCGGCGCATTGATGCGGCCCACCGTGGTGAATTGGGTTCGAGGCCAAGATATAAAACAAACAGTGCACACTCATGCGCCCCGATGACACCATCTTCTATACATTAGGGCCGCTTTCAAAAGCGGATTGCCATTTTTTTTTTCTCTTTCTTTTTTTTGCGGAGAGCGTTAGCAGTGAATTGTCTGGTTATTGCCTTCGCATGATGGTCCCAAAGATCTGGTAATGGCCCTTGATAAAAGTGTCTTACTCCGCGGGGGCTTTTAGCGCTGGGCACGAGAGGGACGAGGGTATCCAAACAGTGAATCCATCGCAACGGCTAAACACTCGACGGGGAAAAAGACACACATTTGCTTCGGGGATGTTGAGCCGCTGCAAATAGCGAACATCTAGACTGCAGCCAATCCTCGGGGGGGCCCTTTACTGCTCAGACAAGGGCAAATGTTCTCACAGTATTCTGGAGAAACACCACTGCGTCTTTTTTTCACCATCCGTGCTGGAAAAAAAAAATTCTCTGACTTAGATTTCTACTTAAACCCTTAATTACACCAGAGTGCCTCGGCTTTGCCAGATCCAGTGTACTTCTCGGGGTCAGACGTGGACTGGAAAGCAAAAAAAAGAGAAAATAAAAGTATTTTGTGAAATATTACATGTGGTTTTAAAGTTGCAAGATCAAAACTGTAATGACTGAGTTCATTCTGACGTCCAGTTGCAGGTTAAAGTGACCCACTTTTGGTCTTACTGTTGAAACCAGAGTTTCCGCTGGTGAAGTTTCAAAGGGGCAGCCTCAAAAAAAAATTAAATACCAGAAGAGAAGAATATAATTTAATTTAATATTCTGCTGACTCGCCAGGAAGCCAAATTTCTACCATTGTGCGTCTTTGTTTTAAGGTTTGTTTCGCTGACTCGTCTTTCGGTGGTCCTTTGGTCCGAGTGGGTGGTCAGGTTTTTGTGTTGTTCTTTTTTCCTTTGCTTGTTTTCCTTTTCAAGGCCTTTGGTGTTGAATGTCATCACAACATATCAATTATCGCCAGTCATCCTACGTATGAGGCCGGTTCACGCTCTGTTTGCTAGACGCTCCTGGACGTCGTCGTCCAAATTCTTCCCTGCAGTTTCCTGCCACTAACTTCTCTCGGTAATCCGTTTACTAGTGTTTGTGCAACTCTAAACAGCAAGATGCATAAACAGCGACGGAGGAGGTATGACGTCCGTGGTGGAAAGTTGGAGTGTTGGAAACCTATTATTGTCAGTCAAATTGGCTGATAAGAGGACTCTTTTGTGTTCCGACTCAGTCACAAAGCGCCCTATGATATTAATGCTTAGCTGTCGGAGTCATGAGACCAGCGAGGTCCAGGGGTAATTAAAGTTTCTGTGCTGGATTCTGTGCTACAATACAATTTAGTTCATTTCAACAGGAGCACAACCATTAAGGACACTTCCAATCGGAAGAAGACTGAGCTAGTTGGACAAAGCAACCGTCAAAAAAAACCGAACCAAACTCCTTGAATGGCTGTGACCTTTTTTCCCCCTCTTCCTCTCCAGACACGAGCTGAATCGTGACCTTTTTCCGAGCCACGCGCGCTATTCTCGGAGCTGGCACAAGAATGACATCTGACCCGAATCAAAATTCATTTGCGGTCTCGGTGCCACAGCGTTGGCCGAGGAGTCACTATGACTACGGGTCCCTCTTTTCATCATCATCATCATCATTGTCAGGGCCGCATCTGAATCAGCAAGCAAAAAAAAAAAAAAAAAAAAAAGGCCGACCGGACTGACCACAAGTCCCCTCCTAGTGGGACGCCAGCAGAACGGGCCCGATTGTTCCCGATGCAAATGGGGACGGAGACACAACAAGTATCCACGACGACGGGATTAAAGAGGATAAAGAAGAAGAGCGCGGTGAGAAGATTGGAGCAGGACGTTCCTCCGGTCGCTGTTTAATTCATGCATACGGGTGACATAATGTGACAGTAATGCAATTTGTTCTGGGCCAAAAGCCCAGTCGCTCTCATCCACCACAGTTCCGGTGGCTGATTTGTCGCTCGTGGTGCATTAAGGAGCGGCTTTTAATGCTCCTCACCGGGGTTAGAGGATGGCCGTCCTTATTAGATGTGACTGCATGATAATGAAACAGCGTAATGCGATGTCAGAGCGCTTGACGGGACAAAAAAAGAGGTTAAGGCCGGTGAAAATCCTAATCAGCTCCAAATGTCACAGGGCTTACCCCGGGTCGGGCTCAGGCAGATTAGTTGGCCTGCCGCGGATGTCAAACCCAACGGATTCCTCGAATAAGAAGAAAAGAAAAAAAAAAAGTCCCTCAAACTCTTAGCTTACCTGCCAGACAAGTGAACGAACCCTATCTGGCCACTTGGGGGGGAACTTACATACTTTGATCGTCTGATTTCAATTTTAGATTCAGAATCAGATTTTATTCGACACCTACATATACAAGCAGCAAAATGCTGACAGTCAGCTCTTAGACAAACATAAAGCAAATATTTTTTAGCCTCTATGTCTTTTTTTTCTTTTTTGTGCCCTTTATGTTAAAAAATAAATACTTAAATCAGTTATTAACTCACAAAACATCCAAGAAAAACAGACAAGAACAACATACATTCAAGACATCAAATGTGGTTAGTGTCTGGTTCCACTGCCGCAGCGGCTACAGTGGATACATTTCTAATCTGGTCAATGTGTGTGCTTCCACTGGCTTTGTCTGAAAATCCAGTGCAATCACAGGCCGCCTCGTCTTTCCCCAAACACGCCACTCTTTGCTGCTGATGATTTGTCGCGGCGGACGAGAAGAACAATGGCTGCGTGCGCTCCGCCGTTCGCCAGAGTCACATCCTGCTTGGGGAAAGTGCCTCGTGTGTGCACGAGAGATGGATTTTCTTGGCTGAACCGACGACCTGGACTTTGGCCGAAACGAGAGGCAGGAGGGGAAGGACGGGACAATGTCAAGAGAAAGAGAGTGTATGACTCATCTGTGCCTGTCTAATTGTTTGCTTCCTGAGTGGACGGACGGCGACAAGATATCGCCAAAACCGCGCTGCACATCCACGAATTGTCGTCTCCCCTCTCGCTGTGCCGCGCAACCAAAATAGCCGACTATTATTAGCTCCAGTTTCAGCCCTCATCCCCTCCCCACCAACTCCACCCGCCTCCCGCAGGTAAATTATGGATGAGATGGAAAAGCTCATACTGATATTTAGCCGATCGGGTTTCTGGCTAAAACGCCACTTAAGGTGTGATGCAGCTCGCCAGGGACCAGTCGTCTTTTTTTCTTTCTTCTTTTGAAGGCAGCTGAATGGACAAGATAGGAGGACGGCGACTAGGGTGTCGGACAAACCGCCACGGTCACCGAGGGCGACCAGCGGGTTGGACGGCGTGCGGCTGAGCAGATAATAAAAGTCGCCACGTTGCCGCGACGGAAATTGTGAAATGCTTCCCGCTGGGACACCAAATCTCTGCCCGCCGAGCAGCGAGACGCCAACCAGGTGTGCTTATTAATTCCCGAATTTTATGACTTCTTTGCCGGATTGCGTATCGCCTCCTCCCAGCGTGCTAGCGGCTTATTGGGCTTTGCGGGGGAAGTGCCACGGTAAACGTCTCCCCGCAAAAGCCGCGCAGCGCGTATGAATTATCCTTTGTCACCTTTGCAAGGTTGTACGCACACGTCACCGTATACCTTATCTGTGCGTATGCGCGTCCGCGCGCGTGTATGTGTGCACACGTGATATATATTTTTTCTCGCTTCATTCGCCCCGTTTGGAAACTGCGACCTTGAAACGTTGCAGGATAAAAACGAGGAAAGCCTCCTTTTAGGGCGCCAACCCCATGTTGACATCAATCAGTTTTTGCAGCTGAGGCCGTAAGGTCCTTGTTTCTACATGTCACACCTCCAGTTTAACAGCCCCGGGCAGCTCTGCACTCTGCAGCGAATGCAGTGCACGGCTACACGCTAAGAGAGGAAGTGGAGGTTTGAAAAAAAAAATAGAGATGTAAATGGTGTAAATTTAGCTGAGTGTGTTGCGGTGTTGTACAAAAAAAAATACATTTTTTGACAATGAACTGCAAAATTGAACAGTAAAAAAAGAAAATCACAACTAAATGCACGAAAGCGCTAACCTTGCAGAAAACAGATGGATCGCCAGATTGAGATTTCAACTTTGAATCCGTCCCGGCCAACCTCCAGCAGATACAACACACAGCAGCTGCGTTTCCCTCAAAGCAGGAGCGAATTTAGTCTTAAGTCGATCAGATAAAGTGCAAATCAGACGTGTTTTCACGATGGCATTTGAATGTTAGCGGCAAACAGCAAGCTGACGGACGCTAAAGCTGCACAAACTGCTTTTTGGCTAAAAACTAATGAAAGAAAACAACCACAAAAACAAATGAATTCTGGAGCTCTTTTTGGGCCAATTAATCTTTACTCTGGCGGGGATGTTGACAGGCATCTTGAGACAACAAAGAAAAGCGTCGGCCGCAGCACTTCTGCTGCGTCAGCACTGTTTCCAGCGGCTGGGATGCACATCAGCGCTTCATTGAATCTAGCAAACACCGTGTCAACGCGCGCAGGCTCTGATGCACATCAGGGGAAGCTTTTTTCCCTAAGTGCTGCCATTTCCACAAACTTTTCAGGAAATTAATTAAATGAGGGACTTTTTATTTATCTATTTATTTATTTATTTTACAAATTTTCTGCAACCAATAAGCTTGCAGCAAATGATTGGAATTTTCATATTAAAAGCTTGAAAAAGAAAGTGTCACAGAAGGTTTTACTTTGTGGACAATGTTGTTTGTCGTAAACACACTAGCGAATCATCTCCCAAGGTTCCGATGAAATATGAAAAGGATTTGCGAGACCTTCCATCTGCGACTTCCTGCATTTTTACTCTTGATTGAACGTTCGCTTTGCAGGATTTCAGGGTCGACGCTGTCGTAGCTTTGGCGTTTGTGCAACCACAACCAGGAAAGAAAAATAGCTACCTGGGTTTATCTTGCTGTTTTCGCCAACCTTCTTCCTAGAACTTTGCACGGTGTCCAAATGAGCTTCCGCGAAAGAGACTCGGATCTAATTAAAACGGGCGCCGTCTTGAAAGTGGGCAACCTAGACGAGAGCGTGAAGAAACATGAAGGACAGTATGCTGTTGTTTTTTTCCCCCTTTCTTTCCCGCGAAGACGGTTGAGTGTTGTTGTCCCAAAGACGGCGCAACAAGCCGTTTATTTTTGGTCTTTTGTGATCTTGTGTACTCTTTTTTTTTTTTTTTTTTTTTTTTTTTCGCAGATTCGAGCCGCATCCTTCTGAGGCTGCGTCACATACATGCAAATTTAATTAGCTCTCGGGGGACTACCTTTGTGGCAGTTGCCACTTTCAAAGTCTCCTTGATACGATCCCGCACACGTGTACGTCAACAAACAAAACAAAAAAAAGCCGACGCCGATGCAGGTGTGGCTCAACCGTTGCCCCCCCCACCCCACGCCACCGCTCTGCTTCCAACGCCCGCGGACAGCAATCGTCTCGTGTGTGAACGCCGAGTGACCCCGACGTTTACAGCCAGCACGCGTCAAATGCGTGCTTGACCTCGATCCGGTGCAAAGAAAGCAGTGACTTCTGCATAATTTATGGATGATGGAGGTGGAATAAAAGGGGGGAAAAAAGCTGTAATGGTCTCGTCGCCTCCCTGAATTATATTTTATCTCCCAAAAAAATTGACCTTTTTCTCTCTGATTTATTTGAAAAATGGGTGGAGGGGGTGAGAGATAGAATTCCAAGTAGTCTGTGGCTGTGCAACCCCACCACCACACACACACACACACACACACACACACACACACACACACACACACACACACACACACACCCACCACTCCCAACCTGACGTGACTGAGCGGACGCTGCTGTTTGTTTTCACAGCTTCCTTTTCATAGCTGGCCGAGAAAAACGCAACATGACAGATACGGAGGAGAACATCCGTCTGCCGTGCCCTTCAGAGACGTTCCAAAGTGTTTGTAAGAAATACTCGGCAGTTTAGCAGCGGCAGATAACATGATACCTCCGCCGTTCCTGCCGTTCTTTAATGTCTCCCACCAAGAAGCGATAACGAGTTTTTCCTGCCGCGAAGGAAGGAAAACAGAAACGGCGCACTTGCCTCGGGGAGTATGGGGAGTACCTGTGTGCACCGGGATCGCTCGCTCATTTAGCTTATAAGTTGCAACTGCGAGGGCATGACAGAATCTAACCTCCGGGAAAAAAAAAAAGAAGCTAATGGCGTAAATGCGCCGGCGGTAGCTGGTCTAAATGAGCTTGGGCGAAGGAAACACACTGTGTAAATTTATCCGTCGCCATAAAAAACGCTCCGCCCTCTTGCCGCCCGCATTATTTACGAGCCCTCATTAGCAAATGGCTTTCACACGGGCCGGCGTGCCCGCCGTCCTCAGTCCGCTCCTGCTTTCGTGCCGCGAGAAGCAGATGGTGGTGGAGGGGATGTTGGGGGGATTCCACAAAATTAATGTGCTGGAAAATGCAGTTGTAATAAAGAGGGTTGCGTCGAGATGGAGTCGGGGAGACTCACTGGCATCGGCACGATTAACCTGCAGCAGAGGAGAAGGGTGAGCGGAGACGCGAGGAGGATACTTACATAAAAATAATGCACAGAATGAAAGTGAAGAATCCATTAATTGAAAGTTAAAAAATAGAGAAGTTGGGAAAATTACTGCTGAAAGGCTCCTCTTCCCTCTGGAGTGAAGCAGTGGGAATAAAGTGACAGAACCTGATGGGAGGAGCTCCAGTTATTGATTATGGAGCTTCTGGACAGGACAGAGTTCACTTTTCTTTCTTTCTTTTTTTTTTTTTCGTGTCGGCAGAAATAGTATTTTTTTCTGGGCGGGCCAGCAGCTAAATTGGATGGGCCGTCTTTTCCCTTAGAAAAAAAACAACAACAGGGACTTCAAAAGTGAGGCGGGATAAGCTAAAGGAGAGACACTGACAAACTGAGCAATGTGACACTTTAGAGTAAGAGCAGAATATGGCCTGTACAACAAAAAAAAGAGTTTGGTAAAAGCTGTGCACAGCAGTATAGACAAAAAAACTGTATAGAGCCATAATAAATAACTTGTTTGAGCCACTGTTTTACCGTTAGCGTGTAACACGGTGAAAAGTCAGCTAGCAAAGAAATGGGAACCAGAACTAGCATCCTCTCCCACACAACTATGTTTGTCAATGTATGACTGGATAGTGGCCATTGAAAGTCAAGCTCAGTTATGTTTTTTGAGGCTATTGACTTGTTTTGACAGTCCCAATTCAATTGGGTGAAATATTAAACACTTACAAGCCAACGACAAATTCAATATAAACTTAATTATTCAGCAATTCAGTCAAAAAGACAAATATTTGCAGGAAATATTGGACAAGAGCCCGGGCCGGGGACCTTTCTGTGTGGAGTTTGCATGTTCTCCCTGTGTCTGCGTGGGTTCTCTCCGGGTTCTCCGGCTTCCTCCCACACTCCAAAAACATGCATGTGAGGTCAATTGAACATTATAAATTGTCCGTAGGGGTGTATGAGAGTGTGGATGGTTGTTTGTCTCTATGTGGCCCTGTGATGAACTGGCGACGTGTCCAGGGTGTACCCTGCCTTCGCCCTAAGACAGCTGGGATAGGCTCCAGCAGACCCCCGTGACCCTGAATAGGAATAAGCGGGTATAGAAGATGAATGAATGAATGAATATTGGACAAGAAGGTAGTTGTTGAGTAGTTGAAGTCTAACCCCCAGTGAGTGGAGCTAACAGACTCTCAATAATGGAAGGATTAAACAGACCTGTCGGGGTTCCACACCCATCTGCAACATAGAGAGTCAGTCTCTCAGTCAATGTGTCTTCTGTCAGTTTTTTCCCTGCACTGTCTGTCTAGCGGCGAGAGCCCCCCGCCCCATCTTGGGCGAAGCCATCTGGCGAGCCGATGATTGAGCGAATGCTGAGCACACGGCAACGCTGCATTAAAAGGCCCGCAGTCAGCAGCGGCCCGGCTCGCTCCGGCACTCTGCAGCGCGTCCTTCCAGTCAGGTGTGCATCAATTTGCGGGGCGGCCGTCGTCCGTACACGGCGGTGACACGGCGGTGACACGGGGCTAGCTGCGGGAAAAAAAACACGCTGTCACACGTGATTCACCGGCAGCGAGGGGGGGCGTCTAGCAACACGGCGAGACACGGCGCGTCAACGGCAGCCGGCATATGGCTCGTTTTCCGTGATGAAGGGGCGCCGCCGTCGGATATCAGCCTCCCGTGTCTGGCACATTACTGTAAAGGATGATCTGAAATATCCAGCATGCAGCATTTATAGGGATCTATTGGGATCTAATGGTGTTTTGTTTTTTCCTTTATCATTTCCTGATAATTAGCATTTTGGCGACAGTGGGTAGCGACATGGATCTGTTTGGTTTTTGTGATTTAACTCTGATCCACACAGTTGTTTTTAGCTTCTCAGAGTCTGGCGATGTCATTTTCAGCCCAATGTTTACAGCCTCCCTACAAAAATGTAAGGGATTCTTGTTAGGTTCACTGACATGCTGGAGACAGAAATGCTTGTTAACGTATGTTTTGCCCCATGTGGAATCCTTAAAAATGCCAGAACGCGACAAAAACCAACCAATAGCGGGACGGCCAACGTCAGACGACCAAGACTATAAATAGAGTTTTACTATTTATTGAATTTCTACATGTTCTTTACCTGCCTATTTTACATTGGGCATATGAAAGAAGAAATCTTTTTTCTTTTTTTAATTTATTTTCCCATCGTAGTGTTCAGACATTTGATGAATGTTGTGATATATTACAGATGAAACACTCTTATTAAATGTGACTTTGCATGCGGGTCTGGCTTGCATCACATTCCCCGCGTTTGACATTTTTATGAAGGAAGGCGGCAGCTTCCGTGATGAACTGCTTCTCTGTCACATATATATTCTTTATATATAGTCTTTCATGGCAGGACAACATAATGAAGAGAGAAAAGTTATTAGGAAATGTATCATTTGTGTCTTTGTCTACAGCTCACTTGATCATTGACTTTACTTGGAGTGATTTTATTAGTGTCACCGTTGGAGTGTTTTTCAGTAGCTGGCGAAGCTCAGCCAACGATGGAAATTCTGATCATCACAGGACTAGCGGGTTGGATAGCAAGGAGTCAGCTACACCCAGACATCCAAAGATATGTTGGTGAGCAAGAATGTGTCTGGGGGTTCAATCCAACCCAAGCCTCACACATGGGGAGGCTGCTGGGAGAGAATGATCCGGACAGCCAGAAGTGTTGTGAATTCTGTGTTACTCAGAGTAAACACTCGCCTCAAGCACAAAGTGCTTTCTGCTTTATTGCCGGAAGTCTCATCTATTATTAATGCCCAAACCACTTTGACCATAGTATCAAAGGCCAAACCGCGTCTATGCTTACGAAACAATGGAGACAAGTCCTGGCCAATGAAATAAATAAAGCAAAAAAGACATTTCACATGAACGCAGTTGAACTCTTATCACACATAACTCAAATTAATAAGAAAACAACTAAGGTGATGAATGTACATGACAGCCTTCCAAAAGAAAAAGAAAAAAATCACTGATGAGTTCCCCATATTGTTGGAGAGTTTGCTCTCATGGACTCAGCAGACACTTCTTTTAAGGTCAGGACCAGGCTCAGTTTTCTTAAGAGTTAAGGTTTCTTCAGATTTTTGTAAGCTTACTTTACAGAAGAAGAAGAAGAAGAAGAGGACGAAGGGAAAAAAAAGAGAGAGGTCTCATGTCTGCTTTCAGTAAATCAGCTTCTGCGGTCACATTAGGGCCTAACAGCCTGTCTAAAGCGGCAGACGAACCAAAGCAGAGCCACAGCAGCCAGCTGTACTATGTCAACTACAAAAAAAAACAAAAAAAAACAGAGATTAAAGATGGATTTTACAGGATTATGTTGTGGAATGTCTGCCTTTTCTTGGATGTACTTTGACAGCCTGTCAAAAAAAGAAGATGCAGCAGAAAAAAAAGAGGGGAAGAAGAGGAATAATCTATTTTATTGGACCGTCGTACAAGGTCGGGTGACGCAAAACCGCGGAGGAATGCGGGAAAGGAGCGAGAGATTAAAAAGGCCTAAAATTTGTCGGAACTCCTCACACTTGAGTTACATTCATAGGAAGAAACGGCACTAAACCGCCCGCTGACTCACCACTGGCCGGGTTTCCATCTCACTCTTGTCAGTTAGCATTTTGAAATATTGCGACGGGGAAGAGAAAAAAAAAACAACAAATTGGCAAAGAAGATGTGACACTCAATCCAACTGAGCAAAGCTGTCACGAGGGGGTGGAGGCAGGACCTAAATTCAGAGAAAACTCAAGGTGTGGGCAACAGAACTATTTATTTGAAACTAGGACTCAACTAAAGGGTAGAAAATAAACAAATCTAAAACAGGAGACAGATAATTGAAACAGAACCGAAACAAACAACAAACCCGGACTTTCCCGAGATACAGACACCCGAGACAGAACAGATAAGGCAGCCGAGAAGAAACAACGGCCAAACACAGACAAAGGGAGGCAAGGACTATTTATACAAGAGGGCAGGGGAACACAGGTGAGAACAATCAAGGGCAGGACTGACAACGAGACACAGTCACAAAACATGAAGCAACAAAAAAGCAAAAAAATAAAAAAATAAAATAAAATACAGAAAACACAAGGGGGGGACGAGACAGTCAAAATAAAACAGGACGCACTAAAACAACAGACCATGACAAAAGCAGACTTCCAGAGTGCAACAGGGTGGGTCTGCTCCGGGTTTCTTTCCGTTGGGGAGTTTTTCCCTGCCACTGTGGCTTCATGTTTTCTCGGGAGGGATCTCGGTTGTTTGGTTGGTTTCTTTTTTTGGCTATGCAAAGCACTTTGAGACACCTCTGGATATGAATCAACGATTGATTGGTTGATTGACACGGAATGGGCGTGTCCAAAAGACGGAGAAGATCTGGGTCGAAGGACGCTGGGGTTGGTTTGAGGCCTGGACGATGAGAAAAAAAGGAGACGTATGGACCCAGTGAAAGAGGAAACAGGAAGTTAGTTGGTGGAGAAGATGCCAGTGTATTTCTTTAACAGGGTGATGGGAGAAAAATTTAAAAATCACCTTCATTGTAACCTGTGTTGTTGGGATTACTCCATAAAAGTAATCCAATTACTGATTACTCCTTTAAAAGGTAATCTGATTACTTATTTAACTACTTTGTTTCATAAGTGATCATTGACTAATTACTTTAGTTAATAAAAACATAAAATAACAGTTGAGAACGTCTTGAGAACGTGTTTTTTTGTCCTGCACATAACGTACAACAAACCACAATATTCTTTCATTTAGATGAGATGAACTCAAAATAATGTTTGTATTTCGAGAGTAATCCCGTTGCATTATGGTGTTACTAAAAAAACAGAAATTACAGTAGTGGATTACTTGGTAATAGATTACTCGCTAGCTCTGATTGTAACTCAGAAAACACCCCAAAATATGCCTGAATTCTTCGCACTCGAATCATTGTCGTTTTTCCATAGGGGCAGAACCCAGCGCAGAGCGGCGGCACCGCTGGGAGGTTCTTCGCGGCGACAAATTTATTGCACTCGGTCTATTGTGTTTCCAGGTAAACAGCAGGCTTCATTTGCACGGCTTTGGTCCGTGGCTCCGGCGACCCGCAGCGTCCCCGCAGAGATGAATCCGATTTCTCTCCCCACTCTGTTGTCTGCCGATGTCGTCTCCCCGCTGAGGATAAAGCCAGAGTGTTTCCTGTTGATACTAGGTACGTCGGTCCCCATCTGTTTGTGTAATCAGACAAGACAGATGTGAAATGAAAAAAAAAAAAAAAACTGAAAGAGGGGAAGAAAAAATAATACCGAATAAGAGGAGGAGGAAGGGGGAGAGAGAGAGATCGACTTCTTCCAGCACAGCACACATCCTGCCTGGGCAAACGCTCAAGTCTCGCTGACCGAGCCGTCGTCGTCCCTCTGGAGTCCGTCTCCGCTCTCGCACAATTACACGTGCGCGCATCGTGTCAGCCGCCAGTCCTGCGTCCTGCGTCCTGCCGCTATCAAATGTCAGCAGATCCCGGGCGCTTCGCTCCAAATGTTTGCCGTGGATATGGAGCACGGTGAGGAAGCGGGGGGTCGAGGAGGGGACGAACAAATGAAAAGGGAAATAAGAAAACGGCGAAATACTGAGAGACACGGTTCCAACTGGAGTTTGTCGTAAATCTCTGTTTAAGTAGCTTTTTGCTTTACCTTCGATGTCACATCTGCTGATTGTAAGTTTTATGCTTTGTTTTTTTACTTAACGGGGTAAAATTATACTCCCTCCAAAATGGTTAAAACATATGTAGCAACTTATAAAGGTGAACAAGGCTCTAACACGTGGGAATAACAACATCAGACATCAAAGAGTTTTAAACATTTAAGAATAAAAATTCGACTAAATAAAAAACATGACCAAAATTCTATTATGTAATTCTATCTATTCTAAAATAAGCAAAAAATATCAAATGTAAGCGAGAGGGACTTTATGCTAATATAAAAACATCCAGCAGCAGAAAATGAATAAATGAATGAATGAATGAATGGATGGATGAATGGATGAATAGTACATGTTTAATCAGACTTGTTTGGGGAAGTGTGCATAGACAGTCAAACTCTGACTGATGCAGTTTAAAGACTCAAGCTCTCGACGATGTGGGACACAACTAAGGACAAAGTGGATGCAGCTCCTTGTTTACTTTGTTTGTCTTGTTTTCTCAATCACAGTTCATGATGCAGCGCCACCACAGGCCAGGAGGCAAAGGCGCTTCTCCGTTCATTTGACAATTCGTGAAAGCAACTTCGGATTGTAGCCGATCTCCGATCACAGGGAGTAAAAAAACAGACTATTGTGTGTTAAAGCCGCTACACAGACGCCTCAGCACTGCAGCCTGATCCACTGAGCCCTGAGACACTCACTCTGGACTCATATAAAACATCACGTCTCCCTACAAGGATGAAAAAAAAAACATCACGGAATGTCATGGGCGGCTTCATTTTTTTCTCTCCCTTCCCGTCCTCCGCACACACACAAACGGTGCCGGTCAACTGTTTGTCACGGCTGATATCTCGTGTTCTTTTGCTCAGGTCACGGGAAGTTTTTACACACAGCTCAATAAAAACCATTTCCTGCTGCTGCTGCTGCTGCTGCTGCTGCTGCTGCAGAGGAGAGTCGTCCTCTGTCTGTCAGCGGCGGTGGAGGAAACGGAGCTGTGCGTGTTCACAAATGGGAGCCGCGCCTCCGCCTGAAACAACAATGAAAAAGGTGTGTGTGTGTGTGAGCCTGTGTGTGTGCGTGTGTTTTATGCAGCTCTCTTCTTTTTCTCGGACTTGTCACAGTCTGTATTTAGGCAATGCAAGGTCATTCATGCACGCTCCTAATTTGCAGGTGTGCGTGTGTGTGTGTGTGACAGAGAGCGAGGAGGGCGAGAGAGCTCGAAACAAGCTCGACTCCCGACTGTCGATTCTGGCTGTGGTTACGCGTCGACAGGTTCAAGCTCCGCCCCATCCTGCCCCCGCCCCCGTCTCCCACACCACCCTCCCCGGCGAATGAATATTAATAATTCATCGTGATCGCTCTCAATCCTGAGTCGCCTCCGAGGCCGTCCGCCATCAGGCCGGGACGAGTCGGTCGATATTGCTGTTGCGTGATGGGACGCCACCGACAGAGAGGCGGGTTGGAGAGTGCACACACATACACGCACAAATACATACACACGCACACACGCGATTCCTGCTCTCAGCTTCAGCCGAGGTGTAAGAAACGCGTCGATGCGAAGGCAAAAGGGAAACGGCCGCCACCTGCCAGGTGCTTTTTTTTTCTTTTTTCTTTTTTCTCGCACGGCACGGGTGCGAGCGAACCGCGATGAGCCGCGACTTGCCAAAGTGTTGCCGAGGGGGTTTCTGTTGCCACGCCGCAACGTGGCAGCTGACGAGATCCGAAACCATCGCAGGTCTTGTTCATTTACAAAAAAATAGATTTATGCATTTGGAGTGTTTCATGAAGAATCAAGGATGGAAACACGAGGATTAAAGAAAGAGATCATCAATTTCAGGAAAAAAAAGACGTTTTTTTTCGAAACGTAGTTTTGTTTACGATGCCCCCTACCAAGAAAACCTATGACTGTGCCATTACTAGCTTTTGAGTAGCTGTTAGTTCACGTTGGCTTATTGTAAATTTGCACATTCATTCCATCTGTCTGTGCAGTTTTTTTTATACACAGGTGTCACTTTTCTGTTTCTTGGCTCTCAGTGCAGGCTTTCAGTCAAAAAGGAGAGATGTTGAATTTGAATTTCGTTTTTTTTTCTTTCAAACTTGGCAACCATTTGGAGAATCGTGTAGCGTGTCCTCAAACTTAACATGCAGCTGTTGCGGCCCGGCAGCCAGAATGTAGGTCACAGGCTTCCCTGCTAATCAGAAGCAGTGGGTTCACCTGTGATGTTCAGCTCAGCTGCAGGTAATCAGCCTGACTGGCTGGGAGCTGATACCCCGAGGGCTTCTGGAGACACATTTTTGTTTTTCTGCCCTCTTGGCTGGATGACTTGGTTGCTTTTGGGGAGTCTTGGTGAAAAATCACCTGAGAGCTCAGTTTTGGCTTTTTGCTAATTTGGAGAGGCGGAACATTTTTTGTTTTATAGCTGTCATACCCCCTTAAGGAAACATCGGAAACAACTGAGGTATATTTAGCAAGTGAAGTAAGCATCTCACATTGTCTACAAGGATGTAGACGTACATATGTGTGTATATATGTGTATAAATATATAAATGTACATACATATGTGTTATGCTGGATGTCCTAAGTGATGTTTAATGAAGTGTCCAAATGTGCTGAAACCCCTTCAAGTCATTTCAGCTATTAAATCAATAGTTCCAGGAGTGAAACTAAAGGTGCTTTTGAAAACCATTCCGGTTTCATTCACAAGACCAAAGAACCTTCCAGAATGCAGACAATCTGGAAGGAGGACTAAAGTTTTGGTTGCAAATCACCTTTAGTAAACAGCACGTTGTGATGCTGATGGCGCCTCTTGCTTCCCCTCCGCTCTTCCCTTTCTTCTTAATCCTCCCCTTATGTCCGGAGACTTAACGTGACGCGAAAGACAAGTGGGGGGGGACAAAATCCTCTGCGTTTTAAAAGTGGCCAAACGACCGCGGCGTCGGCCGGCCAGAAAAGCTCTCGCGTGACCCCCACCCGCCGCCCCGTGAGCGTTTCATGCACTGATCCCTGTTGGGTGAGGTGGGATGATGTCTAATCTGGCTCCCGCCGCCTCCACCGGCCGGCTGCATCTGTTCTTTCACCCCCTCCGGCCGGATCCATACAGCTGGAGAACACGGGAGCGGCTATCGCGGCCGCTCACAAATCACTGAAGACGCATCGGCGCGATAAGGGGCTTATCTCACCGACGCCACATTGAGCTTGACAGGTGAGGGAGCCACGTGTAAACGCTTTTAAGCGGCGGAGAATCTCGCATTGTGTATGAGGACGTCGGATAATCAGCGGATTTAATTTGCCACGGAAAGGAGCCACTTTCCTTTCCTTTTTTTTAACTGCTGGATCTATATAAGTGAAGCAGGATGACAAAGGAGTGATTGGCAGGTGCAGGCTGATGTAACTAGTGACTTTATCGCTCCAATCTGTTTTTTTAGTGCAGCTCAAAAGAACCAATCCAACATTTGATAATTACTTCCGTGGCGTCGACACAAAATTTTACTTTATCGCTGGCATCGCAAAATATCCGGTCCCTTTGTCAAAGGTGAAAAAAAAACCTTGGCTGAAAAAATTTACGCTGAAACCAAAAAGAAAAAACATGAAGGCTAAACAGTAGCAAACAGATTTGATTTTACTCCCTTAAGAATCTTGAGACCTCGCCAAGCGACACAATTAAAAAAAGAAAACAATTAATAATGAATGATGGATGATGAAGAATAATCAATTTTGAATATGGTCTGGGATGAAATTAAGCCTTATTTTTATTTTTTTGCCAAATACCCCATCAACGAGGTGCAAGTGCAGGAAAAATCTGTTTAATGAAGCTCTGAGCAGATTATAGGGGTTCTGAAAATGAGCCGACGTGATGAACGAGAGCTGAAGCCTCTCTCGAGATCTCCCTGTTCGTCCAATCACGTTTTTAAGAGGGATCCTCGTCGACCAAACACGGAATTTGCCGCAGCCTTAACAGTGTATCAACTTACCACCTTTTGTATGTTGCTATGGTGACTATTGTCTGTTTGTTGTGGTGCATTGCCGGTCCCGACACTCACTGTAGATCTAAAACTGATGTTAAGTTGAGACACGGAAAATATGTTTAAACCTCATTCACCAAGAATACAAAGAGTTAAAAGTAAATCCAATAGAATGTAGTTTTATTGTCTCCTTAACAACCCTAAGAAATAGGGTACAACAACCTGCCAAGTTGTATACATCTCAATGATGACCTTTTCTTGGCCGACTTGATGGAAATGCTTGTTTTTAATGGCAAACTTTATTTCATCTTTTACAGTGTATACAGCGTAATAGAAACCAAACATGAACTCAAAGGGCTCCAGGGAAACTAGCTGTAATAAAGAGCAACTCTTGATTTTACTCAAAAACAATTGCCACAACAGGTCCACGTCCTGCATCTCCAACCGCATTCCAAACGATCAGAACAAGTCAAACGACTCTTTGATCTGACTTGGCGCTGAGTTGCTCACAGCGTCGTTTGAAATCTCTCTGACGCAAAGTCGGAATTCTGAGACTCCAAATCGCGGTGGTCGCGTAAAAACCGCGGCCAAGGAGCCGCTGTTTGAGTGCGCGCGTTAACCTCCTGATTAGCATCAAAGGAGAAGCGTTTGCACTGAGCTCAGCCTCTCGTGATGTTTTATGAGGCTGCGGGAGACTCGCGTTCCTGGCTCTCGTCACCACTCCCGCTTGTTTGCCAGGCTGTTTCTCTGGCGGCTACAAAGGGAGGATTCCGTTAACCGCCGGCCCGTGTCACAATGAAAGTGTCGCGCAGCGTTATCCAAAACTGCTCAACAAGCCCCCCAACCCCCCTCCCATCTCTCCTTTATTTACAACTTCAAAAAGGCTGTGTGATTCACAGGCCAAAAGCTGCCCGTCCCTCCCGGAGATCCCCGGCGACGACCGCGACAAAACAAAATCCAGCGAAATGTATCAGGCGGCGAGAGTTGTTGCAACAGATCAGAGGGTCTGGGAATACAAATCAGAGCGGAAAAAAAAAAAAAAAAAAAGATTGGCAACGGACGGGGGAGGGGTGTAAGAATCAGTGGAAACGCAGGAAAGTGATGTCAGAGGACGCAAGTGTGAAGGGGGCGGGGCCAACGAGACACAGGTGAAGCTCATCAAGGTGAAACAAGTGGGGCAACACTCATGGATCCGACAGTGCATCATCACGAGAAGGAGTAAATAACCAACAAACTGGAAGAATATTAAAATCTCTTCAGTCTTCGGTATGATATTTATTGCAATTCTTCTGTTCCCAATAAAGCTGCAGTTGGCGCTAAGCAATCGTTGAACTTGGAACATTAAAGTGGCAAAAAAAAAAACCAACATGGAGGTGTGTGTTTTAGTACAGCAGTGTTTCCTGTTTGTCAGCCCTTTTTTTGTCTCACTTCTTGCATTGCTGCCACGTGGCAGTTTTAAAAGTCACTGAAGCGTCGGCATTTTAAGTTTTGCTGATCCGGTCCTGCCTCACAACAACCAAGATATTTTTTTCTTTATTTTCTTTTTCACTGTGACTGGAAAAAGAAGACCACTTATTTTTAATCCAGAATAATCCACCCAAAGACATGACACTTGAGTCACAAAAACTGACTGTTTTACATATATATGTATGTATGTGTGAATGCATTTTCTAGCAGTCATGCCCGCTAACCAGTTGGCCAAAGGGATGTCCCCTTGCCCAAGTAGCCAGGGCACATGATTAATTGGAGGCATAGTGACAGGACCCTCAACTGTCACTTTTCGTACATGGCCCCTGGTGCAAATGCATCCTTGAGGAAAAAAAAAAGGTATTTGAGGCATTTATGTCTACATCACCTCCGTCCAGAGAGGCGGTGAGTTATTTCAGACGATCCAACAAACGGCAGTAAAAGTGTAAAAGGTCACAAGCGGTCCTGACATTCCACCGCAGTGAGTGAGTCACTGACCTCAGCTCGACTCAACGCTTCGCCCTCAGATTCACTTAGACGACGTGCGCTGAGTGCCTTTCCCACTCTGGGCTATCAGAATTCTTCAGATTCTCCTTAGCCAACACTCGAACTGATGACACTGATGGATGAAGAAAACAACAAAAAAACAAACCTCAAACTGCTCGACCCCGACTCGGGAGGCCGCGTCCCCCTTAATGCTCAGGTAATTGACCCCCGAGGTGCAGCTTAACATGCAGCCTGACTCCGCAGACGTTATCGCCTCAATAAAAAAAGAAAAAAAAGAAATCCATATTAAGCTGCGATATATGTCTGTGCCTGCTCGGGCACCTCGGCACCTTCGGCGCGGAGGAGATGAGAGTCGCCCTGTTAAATATTAATGCCGGGGTGGCCAAGATGCACCGACCGGCCGCTGGCATTTATCTTAACCCGATCCAGCAGGTGCGAAGCCCCAGCAGGTCCCCGTCTGCACCGGAGGGGGAGGAGGAGCACTCAACCTCTGGATCATTTCGAGGCGTTAAGGGATTATATCAGCGCTGGAGCGAGAACTCGGGCGGCGGGCGGGTGGAGATGGATGGGGGACGACGAGTGGCGAGCGCCCAGGCAAACACCCCCCAACCCCTCCCCCGCCACCCACCCACCCCTGCTGTTTTGCCTCTCCCTTCGCCGTTCCTTTCTTTTTCTCCTCCCAAGGGCAAACGCGGAAAACCGACAGAGTTGCGGCACGCGGGTGCGGTTGACCTTGGCGCCGTCCCCCATAAGTAGCGGGGAATCACCACCAACATGCCTCCCTCCCTCCTGGGGCTCCTTCTTGGCCACTGGGTCCCGTCTCCCGATCATTACTTCAACCCCCTTTGGGAGCAGCGGCAGCAGCAGCAGCAGCAGCAGCAGCAGAAGCCTCCCCCACAGTGCCACCAAGCCTCGTATTAGCCGTAATGAGGACACCGCCGCACGGGAGGCTGTGATTATGCGTCGCCGGTGACAACGTGCTCCTTCCTCCGGCTTCGGTCCAGCTGCAACGCGGCAGAAAGAATGGCGGAGACTCGTCAGCGTGCATGTGGGTTTCTCCCCGTCACTACGTCGCAGCGCGGCTTTTTCATTCTCTGGCAAACATTTAGGTCACCCAAACCAGGGAGACTCCCGCAAAAAAGAAAAACCTCCCAAAGGGGAAAGTTTTCAGAAAACTTTGCTTTGCTGTTTGCCGTCGTTCGGGTTTTTGTTTGTGACGCTTTCTCCTGAGCAACAGCAGAAAAATGTTGGATCTTGGAAAAAGTGCGGGCAGGACTTTCACACAGGTTACAAGATGGCATTTTTTGTTATTCCACTGTAGCATTCATTAACTTGACTTTACTGTCAATCATTTGAGCTATTTTTGGGTCTTCTGATTGGCCAAAATGTCATTTATTGCTCCGCCCTCTATGCCGTGCTGCCTTAGTATTTTGGGGGCATGTTGCTTTACTTCATGAAAACAAGTTACGAAGCTTCCCCAAGACTTTTCCTCAAAGCCATACAGCATTTGTCTCCACCCGGCTGACTTTTCGACATCCCCTTTCATTTCACCCCCAAGGAAATAAAGAAATAAAGAGGCTCAAGTTAATACAAAACTCATGAAAAGTTGTCAGGACTCGCAATGCACGCATCCGCGCCACAAGGGCATCGTTCCTGTTGTTTTCCTGTCGAAACGGCTGGAGAGGAAAGGGGAAAAAAAAAAAGCTTTCATTATAGATGTGTAGGTGTGCGGCCGTGGAAGGGATTCGTAGCTGTCTGGCTGAGTGTATATTTAATTCCGAGACAAGTTGTGGGGGGGCGAGGAAGGATGATGGAGGGCTCGCTGGGAAGCCAAAGAAAATAAGAAGCGCAGCTGTGGACGGAGGGGAGGAGACGGAGGAGACGGAGGAGGCTCTGACTGATGTAAAGTAGACTCCTCTTATCGCGGCGCGCTGGCCCGCCGAGAGGAAATAAAAAACGAGCGTCCTGCTCCCGGAGGTCCCCGGTTAAGCAAACGAGCACCGAGGAGCTGTCGACATGTCACGCCAACCCCCCCCCCCAGGAGCGGATACACCTGTGACCGGTTAGGACGGAGCGGTGATTAGCTGTATTATTTCTAATTTAATCAATAAGGTTTGAAAGGAAGCGGGAAGCGTTGTTGTTTTACAACCGTGGTGGCTTTTTTCCCCCTTAAAATCCTCTTTTCGGTCTTTAAAGTATTTTACTGCAGCTGCAGATTGAGGGGAAGCAAATCATTCCTTGTCAGGTGGGGAACAGAGAGCGAACTGATTAAATCAGAGTGGAGCATAAATTGATGGACAGGAGCCATTTGTGTGTTTAAACTGAAATTTCTGGTGCTGTTTAGCTCCGTCTTCAGAATTTCTGCCCGTTCTTGTTCTTCACCTGCGGCCTTGTTGAGTTCAATTGTAAACAGACAGTTGACAGGTGTTTTTTTTTTTTCAAATTAAATCTTTATTTCATTCATTGAGTTAAAACCAAACAATGAGCCGCTAACACAAACATTCCCAACTGCTGAATGAAATGGAACAGAAAGAATAGTCTTATATAATCTGCCCCTTTAACCAAAGACATAAATGGACAAATAGCTTATAAAAAAAACATCCACAACAAGACAATACATATTCACAATAATACAAATAATACAGTAATAAAAACAGCTGTCCTCCAAAGCTGACAGTCACACTCAACTTTCAGTACATTTCCCTTTAATACTCAGAGAAACAAAAACAGTTTGCATCCTTTTTTTACCCAAACACAAAGTGTTTTTAATTCGCACTCGGTCACGTCGTTGGGCCACATAAGAGCCGACATTCAGATACACAAAAAAAACAAAAAAAAACGCCTCCATTTCCCGCTCCAGGCAGTCTTGTGGCATTTTCATCCCTGAAAATGCGAGTGTCCTTGTTGAAATGCATACGTGCGCTTGTTTCGGAGTTGAAAGGCCTCGATTGTGAGCCGGAGGTCACCGGGTGAAGGTCACCACAGCTGGGAGGAAACATAGGACAACATTCAGCAGCAGCAGCAGCAGCGTGTGTGCGTGCGTGTGTGTGTGTGTAGGTGACCAGCAGATGTGCGTTCGCCATGACTGATGGCCTTGTGAAACATGAAGGTGTTGTGTCAATAAACGGTGTTCCAGCCCATCCATCAACCAACGCCGCTGAGGGCAACATGTGCATGTTTTTTTTTGTCATATTTTTTTCTTTTCCTTTTTTTTGTGCCTTGTGTACACAAGCGCGCAGCACTCGCAGGGCCCTCAGTCACCTGCGGAGCGGCGATAGAGCACAGGCACGTTGCCGCTCCCGCCTTTTAGCTGCTGCTGCATCGATACCGTTTGTTGGGGGGGGTGCGGCACTTAGAAATAAATCATGTGCAGCAGAGCGTGAAGCATGAAGGTATTGAGCTTCTTCTTTTTTTTTTTTTTTAAGCATCCTTATGACTTTAGCAGCAAGGCACCGGCCTGTAATGTTAAAGTCATCTGCGTAAAAGCTGTTGGTTTTCTCTCAGGGTTTGAACTCGTAGAAATAATGTTTTTTTTGCGCTTTTTCAGTCTTGCTAACGCAAAATACATTTTTAAAGTTGCTTTGCATTGATCAAATGTCAGGCGGGGAAAAAAAAACAACCCTTTAATTTGGGTCGTACAAAACTACCGGCAGCCGTCCACAACAATCGCCGGCCAGCCCATAATGAGTGTCTCTCTCCTGCAACCAAGTGTTTGGCAAGGGTTTCGAGAGACAACGTACGGAAAAGCATCTCGATCAGTTGAAGACGCTATCATCCATAAAACTGCCTCCAACTGTGAACACATCCATCGATAGTTTTGGAACTGCTTGGTGTAGATAACTCCAGGGTGAGAAGTTGAAGCTTTACTCGAATGGTGCGGACAGAGGCCTCTTTAGGATCTATCTTTAAGCGTAATAAATGAGGTGGCGGTGATGTGTTTGTATTAAAAAAACAAAGCATAAAAAAAAAACAGGAACTCTAATACTCCACCCTGAGACTCTCTGCAGTTTTAAATCACTCTACACATTAGACAGTGTGTGTCCGTGCTCTGATTTCCAGACAAGGAAGAAAAAAAAAGCACCCGTGACATTATTACTTCATCTACTTCCAAATGTCAGCCGCATCCCTGGAGGAATGTCATCCAACCTCTGGCCGAATATTAAATGAGCGTCGCTGACGACGGCGGGACAACGTGGTTCCCCCTGCTGGATGTTTTCGACGCGGCGTCGGCCGAGGTGACAATGGCGCGTTGTGGTCGCGATCAAGTTCCCGCTCCGAGCTGGAAGGTTCATTTGTTCCTTTGCATGTCTGTATGTGTGTGTGTGTGGCGTGTCATTGGCTCCTACATTTTTCATCCGGAGGTTTTTCTAACCCGCGTTCCAATATCTCCGAGACCACACACACACACACACACACACACATCCAGAGAATCGACACGTTCAGACAGGCAATGATATTTCCAGCTGCGCTCCTCCGTGTATCACCCGCGCCGACTTCATCTCTCTTGCCAGTCGGCATCAGCCGCCGTATTGATCATCTGCGATTCCTCGGCGCGTCCTTCCCGCTTTCCGCCGGTCGTCCATCAAGATGAGCGAGTCCAAGCTTGTGGCTCTTATGAAGGTCCGTGTGTGTGTGTGTGTGAACTTTGCTAATCACATCAGTCAGCCCCACTTTTCAGCAGGGACACGAGATACTTCAACGCCAGAAAGGTTGAAAAAAAGCGTCAAGAAAAAGGGCTACTTTCCACAATCAGAACATTCACATTTTAAGAAAGCATTTACATAGAAAAGCAATTGAGATTCTGTCTGGTTTCCGGCCCAGAATGCCGTCTGTTCCTCCGAGTTAGACTGAAAGAAAAATAAATAATAGCAAGAAGAAGAAAAATGAAAAAGACACTTAAGTATTTGACCTCACAACTGGAGGAGGAAAAAAATGTGATTTAAAAAAAAGAGAGATTTAACTCAGAAGTCGTAAGAGACATTTTTAACAGTGAAGACTCACGGCCAGGCATTTTTTTTTAATAGGCGGCATGACCTTCTCACGTCTCGGCCAACTCGTCACTGACCCGATTAGTGATTCATCCCCGAGTCAGCGGCAACACCTGCACCAATGATAAGTAATGCGGGACTCCAGCATCAGGCGAGACTTCTCAACCACCTCCAGACGCACCGTGGCTGCGAATCTCACAGATCACAGAACCTCAACCACGGCAACCTGAACACAGCGCTAAGAAGGTCAATAGAGAAGGTAGAAAGACACGATCCTCTTGCTCTTCCACTCCCGCTCTAGCTTATATGAAAAACGTTGATTTCAATTAGAAAATCAATATGTTGTTGTGGTTTGTCATTAATATTTAATATTCCTCATGTTACTGCTTTCAGGGAGTTTTGTGACAATCAATAGGTTGCTTGGAACATCTTTGATCCCAGGAAACCCAAGTTCCCAAACACCGATAAATACACAGTGTGTGACGAAACAGTGCCTGGACACGATGAAATGAGATGCAGCTAAATGTTAAAGAAAAGAAAAAAAACAACAAAAAAAACCGACATGATGGATATACGTGAATCAATATAATTTTTTTTAATCCCCGACCCCCAAATAGTTAAACTTCAGCTTTAAATTTTACTTTATGTTTTGCAGAAGAAAAACCGTCATTGTTATAATAATGCATTGTACTCAAAATTGTGGTGCAAGGGAGCAAAAAACAACACTTCAACTTAAATCAATTAAGGTAAAAAGCTTGTGAGACAAAGAATGAAAACATGGAGTAAAATGAACCAAAACAGGAAACAAAGTCTGATTAACTTTAGTCTGTCCAACATGAGAATAGAAATAAATTCCCAACCGATACGAGCAGTCTGCTGTCAGCAGGAGTGAACCGTCCAACACAATAAACTCCCAGATGGTGGTTGCGCTGCACAGAAATTTTTTCCATGATTTGCAAATCAGGCCACAGGTAGAAGCGGAGTCGGTCCAGACTGGATGAGGAACAACATCAGGCCGTCGTTTCAGCGTAGACGACACTGTGGATCCGCCAGAGTGGAACCTTGGAAGTCATTATGTTCTCGATGCCAATGCACAACAGTAAGATTGAATGTTTTTTTTGGCACCCCATGCTTGAAATTTTCCATAGTCTTATATCCGTATATATCTACTGTATGTACCCATCTTATGCCATATTATAGCTTCTCCATTTTATGTACTAATTAGCTACTTATATGACCTGGGATGTAGACATAAATGACATCTCATGGATGGATTTAATGCAGTCCGTTGAGAAAATAAATAATTAAATAAATAAGTAAGAGGCATCAATGCCAGATTTAACTCTGCAAATGCAGTCTTGGCCATTGAGTCATCGTCCTCCAAACAGGCAGCTGGAGCTCCTCGTCAAGGCTTCCATTTAGCTAAGAGAAGTTTGGCGAGAGACGCCCTCAACGTTCCTCATACGAAACCTTTTAGCTGTTGTAATTTGCATTGAAATCCCCTAATTAATTTAAATGGCCTCATTCAGCCTTGGACGGCCGATGCCCACACAGAGAAGCTCTGAGGGAGAGAGAGAGGAAAAAAAAAAACTTAAGGAGGTTATTTTAGCGCAGACGCCACGTGACATTATCTGCCAAGTGCCGCGGCGGCCAATCAGACGCATGAGAAAGCGCATTCCTGGGAGATTACTTTGTAACTCGAACACTGTAATTCCGCTGTTTACTTTGCAGAAGCTAAAATGACTGACTTGTCCTGCCCCGGAGAGCATTATAAACCCCCTCCAGTGGTGTTTTGGCATCAAACTAGAGCGAATCTCGTGTTCCACCGCTCCCCGAGGGGGGAACCAGCAATAATCCACTTGATCTGGCGCTCATCTTCCTAAAAAACACCAGAGCTAACTGGTGTTTCGCCTTTTAGTCAAGGGGTTCTTTAATTTAAGCCAGCGGCCTTAAAGCGTATGACGCCATATTATAAGTTTAAAAGTTCCAGATCGACTGAAGCCCTCCCTCTCACGGCGCATCCTTCAAATTGCGACACATTTTCATTTCTGTAGCTCCAATCAGCGGACATTTGGCCGTTCTGACGCATGTGACCGGCTACACAAACCGTCTGGACGACACTTTTGTTGCAAATGTTTTTGCGAGCTTTCTTAGTCACGAAGCTACTCAGGAGAAGGAATATATGCGACCAACGCTGAAGTGCTCCGTCTGATGTCCCAGATTAGGTGTCCTTCAAACATCAGACTTGCTAATACAGCGTACTTAAATAACCTCGGACTGAGTTTCAAAGCAGGCACTTTTATTTATTAGTAGACGAGAATCTTACTCTGGTCTGGATCCAGGAGCAGCTACGACAGCTACCCCGAACGGAGCCTCACCTTCCCCGTCGCTCTGCAAGTAGACGTACACACTTGCCTTGATTGAGTTTCAGGCATGGAGAGAAAAAAAAAATCCTAAAATATGTATCCTGAAAGTACTCCGGGGTAGTTTTTTTTTTTGAAAACTAGGAAAGCTGCTTGTTTCAGCGGTGAAAGCCCATTTTTCCATTTTCCCCCCAATTTGACTCGTGCGTTTTAGGGACGCTTTTACACACCTCATTTAGCAGCGCGCCGCTACCGCCCGCGCTAATGTGTGACATGTAAAAAAAAGCAGAGCTAGCAGACAGATGGACACCCAGACTATTTGGAACACCTCCTCGCACACGTTCATTAAATCCTCCTCCTGCAGTTGACCCCGTGCAGCCAGGAGGACTCCGTCACCGGCGGAGGCAGTTTATGTAGCGGGGAGCCGGGGGCCGCCATTCATCACTCAAACGCAGGTTAAAGCGTGTGCACAAGCTGTTTATGTCCGTAATTATATGGCATCGACCTGCCCATGAGCTGCGGGAGGTTCAAGAACATCTGCTGCGGGGGGGGGAGCTCGGGCGCGAGGACGCCCGAGGTCCGAGGAGGTGATTTATCCAGCGCGTCGATAAATCCAGCGTGAGGTGAAGCCGGATGTGCGTGACTGGCTCGGCTGGAGCAGGAGGGGGAACCGACGGGCAACAAATTTTGATGGTTCTTTTTAAAAACTTTACATTTTGACCTTACCTCATCCCATCCCTCCCGTCATCCTGTCCTGCATTCTGGTAGGTTCTCAGGGTGTCCGAATGGCTGAACAAGGTTGGAAAAAGGATTTTCGTATATTCAGCCCAGTCCACCTGGAATGAATTGCAGGAGGCCTGGAACTTGGAGCAATAGATCCCCCCCCCTCCCGAGTGACTTCAAATCAAGACTGAAAGTCATGCAGGCACAATCTATTGAATGTACACGGAAATTAGTTCCTTGAAATGTTGTATTTGAAATTGGCTTGGATTTGATTGCTGTTTGATTACTATATATAAATGGGAATACTCCTGGTTAAATAAAATAAAGAAAGCTGAAGGAAAAAAAAAGAAATAAAACAAGGTCTTAAAAAATACCAGTCTCTTCCTTTTGAAGGGATTTTAGCACATGTTCAAACTTCATTAAACACCAAATTAAACACAGCTATTAAAAATTGAAAAAACAAAAAATCAAAAGAAAAAAGCAAATTGGGCCTTTTAGTTTCTTAATGGCGATTTGAGCTAAAACTCTCCAAACCAAAATAGCAGACCAACAAATCTGGTCCCAGACAAAAGAGAAAAGATGTTTCATTGGACATGAGGAAACCAAATTATTTGTTGTAAAAGAAACCCCTTGCAAATCAACTCAACTCAACTGCAGTCAGGCTGATCACCAGCAGCTGGGCAGAACATCACAGGTGAAGCCAATGCTTCTGATTAGCAGGGAAGCCTGTGACCTACATTGTGGCTTCTGCACCTGGACTACAATGTTTTTTCCACAATATTGAGACTCTATACTGTCGGTGAACTCCCCTGTGGTGATAAAAGTCCGTCTTTTGCTCGTTTCTTCTTTTAGTGTATGATGAAACAGTTTCAAAATTTTCCCTGGCCACTGATCCTCCTCCCAGGGTTGGTGGCATCCCACCCAGCCAGGTGTCGGCTTCGCCCACGCAGACCACCTTTATTTAGAGAAAAAAATACATCTAGATAAAACCTGATTAAAGCGGCTCCACTGGTGCAGAGGATTAAAGATAAAAGATATGAAATTGGGAAGAAATTTGGGACCTTTGACAGCGAGAAAAAAAACAAACAAACCCTCACATTTATTTGACGGTTTAGGTGGAGGTAAAACCACAGCACTCTTTTGCTACCTCGTCGGTCGATTACTTGCTTCTCTCAAGGTGAAATACCAACAACCTGAGAGAGGGTTACCTGCAACAGATGGTACTTTGATCAATAAATTGATTACACTGTGTGCATGTGTGTGTGTGTGTTTGTACAAGGACTTTATTCCGAGTAAATGGCCTGCACGTGACACAATCGTTTCCACCCACCCTCATGTGTAAACACTCTTTTACTTCCATATTTAATGACACTTTCCAATTTCCAGCGACATAACTCCAAGACACCCATTAGCGTTAGCGTTAGCCTTGGTCATTTTTTTTTTCTTTCTTTTTAGGGCCCCTCGGTCAACAGGCGTGCTCGTTTTATTTTATTGCCGCCTCCGTCAACCTATGCAGGTCCGCAGATTAACTTTAAGGAGCCGCGCGCTGCCAACAAACAGTCGTCGCTCGCCGCCGCCGACACGGGCGCGGCGGCCACAAAAGATTGCTGGCGTGATAACTTTCCCTCCCGAGTTGTAAATCCTTCGAGTTTTTATGAGTTCCTGCGCCCGGATCTTGGCACTCTTGGTCAAACTTGCAGCGGCGGGACAGAGGCAGAAATAAGAAGGATGAAGGATGCGTAAACAGATTAATGCAGGGGGGAGGAAGAAGGAGAAGAAGAAGGGGAAAAAAGATAAAAAAAGAGAGTGGTGCTATAAACAAGGCGGACTCAGTGAGTACACACGCATATCGAGCGGAGCAGGGAGACAAGCAGCCCTAATGGCATAATGATATTAATGAGAGGCCATTCATCATGCCGACTCATCACTTACGTTGATGAATACCAGCAATTTAAAGCAGAGACTCAAGTGGAACATGCCTCTCGCTGCTCCACTAGCTAACCTTTCAGTCTATTGCACCATGTATCTTCCCACACTGGCCACCGAGCCGAAACGACGCAACCCGCCCGCTGATTTATGATATTTTTTTTTCTTCCTGCACCGCGCCTCGCCGTCTCCGATGAAATGCACAAAGGGCTAGCGGAGCGTGAACGGGAGAAAAGCTTGAGAATTACTCAAAGACCATCAGAT
This sequence comes from Thamnaconus septentrionalis, assembly GCA_009823395.1. NCBI lineage: Eukaryota > Metazoa > Chordata > Actinopteri > Tetraodontiformes > Monacanthidae > Thamnaconus > Thamnaconus septentrionalis. Next base: position 9,066,305 of record CM020519.1, on the reverse strand, counting down.
TCCAATTACACAGGGGGGATCTCAGCATCTTTAAGGCCTTTTTCGAAGTGGATTGCACGAAAACGAAAATGGTCTGGTCGGAACAAGAACACGTGTCACCGGAATTGATTTTATATAGAAGATTTTCAATCCATAATTACACCAAGACCTGTGGCTTGATGTGCTGGTTTCAGGACAAGCATTGACTTTTTACCTTTCATCTTTACAGAGGCCCGCATGACATTTCTGTTTCTTTTCCCCCCTTCATTTGGCTGTAGGTAGTGCAGGGGATCACATCCATACTGACACGTATAGACATGTATCATCTGCAAAGACATGTTCGACAATCAGCAAATGGCAGCGCTGTATTCAATGCAATGTGACAATACTTTGAATAATGTCACAGAACATGCCTTGCTTTCTTGATGCTGATGACACTTTTTGTTGAGTGCTGGAGTTTGGAATATCAAAACGGCTCTCCGGTCAAACCCAGTCAACTTTTCTAAAAGTTCCAAAAACGTTCTACTCATGCAGCTTATTCGCGTGAATAAACTGGCCTTTGATTCGGAATCCAAACCGTCAATGCCGTGGAAAACATCCGTCAGAGCCCTGACCGCGTTCAGCAACGCACGGATAATTAGCGTCTCCGCAAACGACCTTCTGCGCTGTTTGCCGATATCTTCATTAAAGACAGCGAGTTTTTTTGTGTGCGATGGGAATCAAATGGGACGGACCCGGCTAATTAGGGGGATCTGTAAGTTGGCTGATTACAGGGAAAGCCGATATGTTGTTTTTCTTTCAGCTGCGAAGGGGGAACGAAATAACACGCGTGCAAACGAAACAGCGAAGGAGTGTTGTGTTTGCCCCGCGTTGCAATCAAGTGAGCCACGCATGAATAATTCATCCATTAAAAAGGCATTTGTCGAGGAATGAGCGGTAAGATTTGAGGTGTTTAACAGTTCTCGGGATTTTTTTTTTTTTACTTCGCTACTCTGCTTTGTTAAGAAACATCACAGGCAGCTGACGATGTTTTGTGTTTGCGCTCGCTTTGCTCCTGTTTGCCTTTTACCACCACCGCCACCACCCACTCGTCCTTTTAATTCAAAAATAAACCTTAACGACTGGAATCGGGGTGACCGTTAAAAGGCTATTTATATTCAACATGCAGTTTTACTTTGACACACACTTTAAAAATAGCAAAAAGAGCCATTGTGTTTTTTCTATTTTTTTTCATTTTTTTTTAAGAAAAAAGCCAGGCTGCGAGGAGCAGCTACAGGCTCGCCAGATAAACAAGTCTATTTTCGTTGCGAGGTGAGTGGAGGAGGAATGTTTGTCTCCTGTGGGAAGAGGGGAGAAATAAGGGTCAGTTTCTCCAATTTCTCACGCTTCATTTATTAAAAAGGAAAAAAAAAAAAGGAAATCAACTTTCCAGACTTCATTTTTTTGCCTTTTCAAGCCAATCACCTCCTCCTTTGTTTTGTTCTCGGCCGCACCTAATTACCTGTCACGGCTCCCCGAGACAATCAAGGTGTCAATGCCTTCGGAGGACTGTGATTTCCATTAGCCGCCCGCCGCACGGGCGTGCAGGCACAGATAGCATTCAATTTTAGGCAGGGGAGGTTCTTTATTTTTTTTTAATTTGTGCCATTTCTTTCTGCCTTTTGACGGACAAAAATCCATCACCTCCACCACGGGCCTTGAACAAACAAAAAAAAGAAGTCCAGGTGGAGCGACCGCTCCAATCTGCGGGGCGATACCTCAGCGTCGGACCCAAGTAATAACAACGTGTGGGAAGAATGTCCTTAAATCATTCCGAGCTCCACGCATGCACTGCTTTATCGTCTGCTAGCTGCTATTTGTCAAGCTACATTTGTTTTTCTTTTGCGTGCGACTGACGAGACAGTGTTTCCTTTACGGCTCCCCTTAAACGCTTTCATTTTTGTCGGACGCCGCTGACTTTGACTCAGAAAAAACAACAACATATGTATATATATATATATATATATATATATATATATATATATATATATATATATATATATATATATATATATATATATATATATATATATATATATATATATATATATATATATATAAGGATGTTTAGATTGCACAGCGATGGGTGCTGAAATCTGAACACTCTTGTGTTTATGTTGTCTTGTCTTTGTTTCATCACCCTTTTCTGTCACCTGTTAGCGGTTCTTCTTCTTCTTCTTCTTCTTCCCTCCCTTTGCTGTTCTCTTTCCCTCGCGGCCTCTTTGGTGCTGCAGGCCGTCACCGCCGCTCCGTTTTCGGAGTAACAGTGGGCGTGCTATTAGACCCATTAGTCCAATATCCTGCTGTTGAGTGGGGACGATGAGAAATGGATTGGCAGCGGCGGAGCAGTGTGTGTGTGTGTGTGTGTGTGTGTGTGTGTGTGTGTGTGTGTGTGTGTGTGTGTGTGGGCAGCAGCCATTGTGATAAGTGTGTGCGTTGAAATGGATGTCCGTGAGTAGCGTGTGTGGGAACACGAGTTAAAAAAGAACAAGAGCTAACTGGAAACGCTTTGGGAGAGAAAGGTCACAAATCATTTATAATTTATTCGTAAAAAGCACATGGGGGGGGCGACACCGAGGTGAGCGACCGTCCGGGCGCTGGAGCACGGTGGCGAGGTTGAAAAAAGTTGCCTCCTTTTTTTGCGAAGGTGTGTCGTGGCTTTCATTCGCCGGGAAGTCTGTTAGCGCAATGCTAACCGCGTAGGGGAAGGCGTGTTGCCGTGAAAGCCGCGGAGCTCATGACCTGCTGAGCCAAGTGGATTTATGAGACGATCCCTCTGTGGATTTATGACTCGGGGCCCCGGTGTCGACCTGGAACGGGAGGGAATGCAGAATTTCCAGGCGCTCGCTCCCGACTGCGCGGCTAGCGTTACAACCGCCTGCCGTAAAGAGCTGATTTTTTTTTTCTTCACCCCACCCGCCCCCGTTTACAAGCTTGAGTGCCACTGTTTTTAATTGGGGCTCTTATAAGCATTCCAGGTGAGTCCACTAAAAGGGGCCGCAAGTGGAACAATGCAGCCGAGGAAGTGGCGAGGCAGGGCGTCTGGAGACCCGCAGACGTGGCGCCGCTACGTTTTTTTGCTTTTGCCAGATGTCGCTGCAATGTGCTGCAACTGAGGACAGAACACACGGCGTTGGATAGAAAGTGAGGAAGAGGAAGGTGAAAAGAAAGAAATGGGACATCGGTTTATTTTTAAAATAAAACAGATTTCTATGTCTTATCACTTATTGACTGTTGGACCAGCAACAGTGTTTCACAGCACTTTATGAAGAACTCATAAGTTGCAAAAAGGATTTTCAATCAATTCTTATCGAATTTTTAGATAGAAAAAATGTAGTTCCTGATGACAGGAGAACAAAAATCAGCCACACAAACAAACGAACAGAAGAGCAGCTCAGTTCTTCCAGTCCTCTTGTTGGAAAGAAGGCAACTTTTTCGGTTTGTGCTTCTGTTTCTACTGTATGAACTACATCATGTTGAATCACACAGTCTTATGCAAATGTCTTTAATTATTGTGGGACTTCGCTGGTCTCACGACTCCAGCAGTGAACGAAACGAAGAGAAATCTAAATCCAACCAGTGTTCGGTGTTGCCCTCCAAACGGCTCAGCAGTCCTTCTTGGTACGACTTGCACACAGCTTTATTTTTTTTTTTTTTAATGGACTCCTCCGGGAGCTTGTTCCCAGCATCTCGGTGAACTAACTGAGGATCTTCTGTGGATGTAGCCTAGCTGGCTCACATCCCTCTGTCTCATAATTTAAGCCTGGAGAAATCTCCACGAGACCGAGATACCGGCTCTGTAGTTGCGTTAAAACATCACTTCCTGGACATCTTCTTGGGCACTTCCTGTGTTTTTCTTCACGCTATATGCAGTTCCAAACAACAAACAGGCTGCAAGTTTGGGGTCCTGCAGAATAAATTTGGATACTTGACTAAAGGGTATATAAAAATGAATTAAAGAATACATAAATAATTTAGACGTCAAAGAAAAGAAGTAGATGAAAATCAAAAACGGAAAAAAGTCTGCAAATTGGAAAACATAAGAAAAATCCAAACAGCGACTCCGATAAAAGCAAACCATGAGGCGAAAATGAAGTGCTTCGCTAGCAGCTTTAATATTAAAGGAAATTGGTGCCACTCTGCTGGTGCGTCTATAAAAATGTAAATAAGGCTCACCTGTTGTCGCCAGATTTAAAGATTTTTCACCTTGGCCAAGTCCCGGTAGTTAACAAAGTATCTTGGCCAAAAGTGAAAGTCTGAAAGGAGAAGCATCGGAAAGCTGAGACAAGAAACTGAGCGTACGTCCTCATTCAGCTTGTGGCTTTTAAAAAAATAAAAATAAAAAAAATGAAATATACAGAAGTGAGATTTTAAGATGCACAAACACTAACTTTTTGAGGACATTCATCTTTAAAATGTCCTTTTGGACATTCAAGTCAATGCAATCCCGCATGTTATCTTGTCCCCAGATGTAAAATGCAACGAATAATATCAATGAAGTTTTGTGTATTGTGTGCATTTTTTTTTTTTTATAGTATTACTATTTCATTGCAAAGTGTCATAACTTATTGTATCATATTGGGTTTTATCGTATCGTATCATTTTAATTTTCATAGTATGGTATTGTTTTGCACCATTTCGTATTGTATCCTATCGTATCATATCATTTTGCATTGTATTGTATCAATAAATATTGTATTGCATCGTTTCATATTGTATCATTTCATTTCGTTTGGTATCATATCTTTTGCTATCGTATCGTATCAAATCGTGTTGTTTCGTATCGTTTCGTACCGTATTGTATCATATCGTATTGTATCGTATTGAATCATATTGTATTGTATCGTATTGAATCATATTGTATTGTATCGCATCATATCGTAGATCCTGAGCCCATCCCCATTCCTGCTGTCACCAAGCACTTCAGACCTCAGTGAGGAGCTCTAATTGGCCAGCTCTGACTGTCAGGGTTTGGCTTTGTGTTTGCATCAGGTTTCTGGCGGCCAGGTTCGACATGAAGCAGATTTGTTAATGGCCCCATCCGGCCTTCATTGCGGCAGACTCAACAGCTTTGGTATTTCATCCCCAACTTTTCCTGTCTGTGCGTGTGTGTGTTTGTAATCATACCGCGGCGAAGCTCGCCTTGACGCGCCGTCTTCACACGTATCTCCCTTTTCCCCGTCAGCGAGAGGGGCTCCCACCTCTCACTCCTCCCTCATTTATCACTCCAAAACAGCGACGGAACCTGCCTACATTTGTTGAGACACATTCGGCAGCCGCGCAACTGCTCCTGACGGCTTGACAGCTCCAAGAGAGCGCGTCTCACCGGGCGTCTCCGGCGTGGAATCCGTGCGCACGGCTCCTCGCTCCTTTCGCTTTTTTTTTTTTTTTTTCAATAGCAGATATATTTTTTTTTTCCCACTTTCTTCAAATTTTTTTTTTTCGAATCCAGCCTCCGGCTCAGCGACTCCAGCACACACGGGGAGGCACAAAGGGCCTCCCTGTTCCTGCAAAAAAAAAAAAAAAAAAAGAAAAAAAAATGTATCACAGTTTCCCTTTAGTGCAGGCAGGACGTGACGGGACAGGTGCGGGGCGGGGGGGCTCGCTCCACCATGAGGGCCAAATGTAAACAGGCAGGAATGTGATACACATCACAGCCGCTGATTTAGGGGAGGGTGTTTGCTCGGGGTGAGAGGTCAGCGGCTGCAGCGTAACAAAGGAGACGAAACGTTATCCCTTCCACCGCCACCGGCCGTCTCAATCAGAGCCCACTTAGAACCCCCGACCCCACCCGCCCACCAAACCAGCCACAGCTTTTTTTTCTTGTTTTTTTTTTTAACCAATTGCCATTGTCCGTCAACTGGCTGCGAGCGTAATGGCAACGTTTAGCAACCCGGCTGATTAATGGAGGTTGTCGAGGTTACTAAGTGCTCCTGAGTGCGGAACACGGACGATCGTGTCAAACAATAAATGAGTTAAGAGCGGGTTGACACGGGGTTGGCGCCGACTAAATGCGGAGGCAAAAAAAAAACCAAAAAACTGTTCGGATTCTTTCTGAAGGTGGCGCGAATTTAAATCTTTTAGTACAAATTGTGAGTGTGCAATTAGTCACACGTTTCCACCGCTTAAATGGCAGTAAATCGCCCCCCCCGGCCCGACAAACATTATCATTATGTCTTAATTCCATGCGACAACACCCCTGAACCGATGAGGGATATATTTTATTTTATTAAAATGCAAAATTGAAAAATATGTTTATTACGTTTTTTTTATTTAGCATTTCCGGCATGAACTGTATGAACAGAATGAATCTTTGAATAAGACACAGGCACAGATTTGTCTTTCCTTGTATTTTTGAGCAATTAGCAGGGTGTACACACACACACACACACACACACACACAAATTGCGGCCAAACCGAACTTTAAAGCAAACCCGCTGTGTTTTATGACTCTGCACCAGAGTTTGTTCAGGCTGCTTCAATTGTGTCTGGAATGAAAAATGAAAACGGGCAAAACATGGGCCAAATTACCAATCATTCTGCGTCATTATTTCTAAGTATTCCTCATCCGGGGGGGTAAAAGCTACGTATTGCGCTAAAAGGGGCTCGGGATCCATCGCATGTAAAACCTCCTTCGCACCGGCCGCCCCCAAGTCATTATATTCATATTAAGAGCATTTGATCCAGTGTGCTGCCGCAGCTCCGAGGCACGCAGCCTCAATAAATCTCTCTGCCCTGCCGGCTCGCCTGCTTTGTCGGGAAAAAGCAAAAGGGCAAGGGCGGGGGATTAGTGGCTTATTAGGCGGAGAGGCTTACCCTTTAGTCACGGCCGTTGTTGAGGAGACAGGAAGTACCGCGGCGTGCAACCAACACCGCTCCCCGGCGCCTCCCGATGCCACTCTCAGGTTTCAGTCTGCGCTCGAGTGCGCGACACGGTCGTCTCGCCGCAGTATCTGGCCAGCCTCCCTGTCGCGGTAGTTTGCGTTTGAATCTTCTTTTTTTTTAAATCTCCGGACGTCTCAGCTTAAAGACGGCGACTGTGTGTTGCAAAGTTGGTGGGGTTTTCCTCTGGATGATTCCAGGGGCATGAAAATCCGAGGTTCAAAGGTCAGCAAGTTAGCTGTAATGAGGTGAAGATGATGACCGTCTAGAATTGCCACTGATGAAGACAAAACCATTAAAACTGAGTTATTTACCAGGCCGACAATCCACAATAAGAAGGAAAACCTCTGGATCAAAATCTCCATCTTTTCTCTGTATTTTCCCACTGATTTGACTAATCTGAAGATGACAGGTTTTTGCCATTACTCCACAACGCCCGGGTGTTTTTCTACAACATTTAACATTTCTCCACGCACGTAATTAATGAGAGCCATCTGCTTGCAACTTCATTCCGAACTAATTATGCAGTGGCGCGCGGGCGCAGCCACGGCAGCGTTTTGAGCGTGAGGAGGAGGAGAAGTGCGGAAAAGTTTGCCAAAAAGTCAGACGGGTGCGTCAGGGCGGCGACCCTTTGAATTCCCAGCGAATCTGTTGTTATTATTCATAGCGTGTCATGAATTAATTTGAGGATTTTTCTTCAGACTCATTTTATTTGGATTGTTGTCTTTCTGGTTTATCGCAATGTCAAACTTGGACTGTCAGTTAAATTGCACATTGGCGCCAAAGTACATTGTTACTTTGTCCTTACACTATTAAGAATAGTGAAAGGACATGATTTCCTGATCAAACAATCAAGACTTGAATGAAGTCTTCCCATGAGAAAACACAGACACATTGTGGATTTTTGTCCTTCTCTGCAAAAAGTTTTAAGTGAGAAGAATCTTTTGTCCTTCAGACACAGAAAAACCAAAACAATCCACGCAAGTATGCAACACTTAAACTAGCATGACAGCCTGACAGCGCCGCCTTCTCAACAGGGCCCTGAGAACTGCGGGACCTGTGGGAGGCGGGGGGTCAGAGGTCAGGGATGCTTAAGAAGCCTCGCGCCGCGTCGATGCGGAGTTCACGCTGAGGTCAAGAGCCAACGTGAGACGAGCCGAGAGGAGCCACGTCAGGTTTCGACAGATCTCCCGGCGCCGTTAAGTGGCGTTGAAGCCGTCTCCTGTCACCGCCGACGACAGACTGTCTCCGGGTGCGATGCTGTAACTAAATCCTCCTCAAGCCTTTCAACCGTCCCGGTTTTTGAATGAGAATCAAACCGTGGAGGTGCAGGTCTCTGCACGAACTGAGGCGGCATCTGACGTTCGAGCCTGACATTAATGTGTCCGAGTTTTTTTTTTTTTCTTCGTTCTTTCCTTGAAAGCTTGTAGTTCATCCATAATTGTAAGCAAATGGCCTGGAGATGACACGCTGTTGTCTTTAGCCACGGCCTCCCAGTGACGGGCGGAGACGGAGGCGAGGACATCAAAGTGCAGGTGGTGGAGGTGGGAGCATGAGGGCTTGAACAGGATGGAGGGTTCACAAACGCCCAACATGAAAGAGTTGGCATCGCGCAATACACACACACACACACACACACACACACACACATCCAAAACAAGACCACCGACACACCAAGGCCCAAATATCTCTCACGGGTTGTGAGGCAACCTTCAGAAGGTCATGCTTTATCTTTTCTCCGTCTGTTGTTGTTTCCACCGAGTGTCAGGGTGAGCAAGCCAGTGTGTGTGTGTGTGTGTGTGTGTGTGTGTGTGTGGGCGGGATGTGTGCATGATGTGTTGCATACCTGTGTGCGAGTGTGTGCCCTTATGGAATTCCGGAATTCTTCAGCTACAGCTCACTGCTTTTTGTTTTTTCTTCCACCCGTATCTACCTTCAGCGGCCCCGCGTGAAGAATTTTTCTACATAAAATTTAAATTGCATCTACATAAAGTGAACGCGTCAACTCGCAACGTCTGTCATTAAGACGCAAGACGTGCCTGGAATGCATAATCTAACTCAAGTATGGATCAAAAATTCTCATATATCTCATGTATTTCAATTCAAATCTTTTCAGAAAAATATGTAAAAAGTGTATCTACTTGATTGCAACATTTTTTTTTTGTGTCAAAAAAAGAAAAGAAAGGCAAACTCGAGAAATCTAGCGTAAATCGTCAACCCTCACATTTGGCCACGTGCCTGCTTGATTATGCCTCACATACACACTGCGGACATCCCACTCAGCGTACATATGGTAAAAAAAAACTCGTTCCAGGTTCAAATCTCTCCTCGAGACATTCTGCTCCTGTAATTGCAGGTCACGCTGGCTGGGTTTGCTTGCGCTAGAACATCGCTACAGTTTGCAAGTGCGAAGGAAAAATAAACAAGTCAAAAATAAACAGATTCAGTACCAGAATATATAAATAAATAAAGTTAAATATATATATGTTGGTAAGTGGTACAGTTGAGGAAATAAAGCACAGCGGGTAATTACATGTTTCGCGTTGTGAAGACAACTGACACGCTTTTGTGTTTTCGTCGGCGGCGACCTCAGGCGCTGCCGTATCCTACATCTCCTCGCGGCTACACACCTTCGGGCTCTCGCAGATAAGACACAGAGGAAAAAAGATCGAAGAACAAAGAAGGAGAAGAAGAAGAAGAAGAAAACTTGGCCGAGCTACGCCGAAGAATCGGCTCATTGTTTGTGTCGTGTGTGTGTGTGTGTTGATAGCTTTTCACTTTGCCTTGCCTCAGCTGGTCGGACACCCTGGAGGCAACACACACACACACACACACACACGAACGTTAGCTAAGCCGAGTTGTGTGCAGCCACATTTTGATCTGGCAGCATTGTCCCACTGATACCCTCCCGTCCCCGCACAGCGCTATCTCTCCGCTGCTGGGCAGAACTAACAAAGTGTTAATATCGGACTCCGAAAGAAAGAAAGAAAGAAGAAAAAAAAGCCGCAGTCCCCCCCGCCGCCCCCGTGACGGCTCCGGAGGTGTTTGGATCGTGAATCCATCGCAGCCTTATCGGCGCGGGCGGCTCAATCTCAAAGCGCCGGGCCAGAGTTGGAGCAGCTTGATGAATTAATGATGACGCTCATACCGGGATCCAGCTATTGGAAACTTTGGAGTGGTGAGAGAGAAAACAAAAAAAAAAAAGTTTCAGGGAATCAAAGTTGCTCCACTCCCAGTCACTTCTGGATTTAGATTCTTTGTGAGTTTGACGCCGTGGCCTCACATCAACGAGGTCCCCGAAGTTTTTATTCCCGCAGTGCGAAGACACGACGACGTTTGGCTAATTGCCGATTGTAGGTCTGATTGTGTTTGGCCCTGTCACACTGTGGGGTTGTCGACTGCCAACTTGTTGAGTGTGTAACCGCACTTTCACCCTACGGAGGCTGCAGCATCAGCAGCTACGGAAGATTTGTTTGGGTCGGCTTGGCCTCTGTTGGATTAACTTTGTATCTCACGCAGAGCGGTGAAAAAGTTAGGAACTGTTTTTTTTTTTCTCCTGTTCTTTGAAGCATCTGAGCGTGTTTTATTTTTTGGTGCCGGGTTCAAAAGGGGTCCCGGCGAAAAAAGAAAATCCCTTACTTGTTATTTGAGCCATCTGTGCCCAAGTCTCCTCAAAAACAATGCGCGTTCTCTCTCCAGGCGCCGTTCCTCCCTCTCGGCAGTAAACAAGTGGGCAGATGCAACATTAGGTGAACAAATGGGCCGCGTGTTTTTATTTTTTATTTATTCTTTTTTATCTTTCGGCCCCGAGGTTCAAACCGACCACGCTGATAGAGCGGCGGCCGCAAAGAGCGCGGCAACAGGTGGGTAAGCGCCTTGTATCCGCAACAGCGCTACTAAAGTTTTTACGACATGCTGCTCAGTAGTTCAAGTGTTTGGTTTCACTACGCTGCCACCACCGCGTCGACACGCCCGACTCCTTCCTGAATCTTTCAAACTGTAGCAGCCAGGAACTTTACAGAAAGTCATGAAAAATAAAGCAAGAATCTTCGCAAGTATCCGTCTTTGCCCGGCTGCCGCGCATCAACGGTGACTTTCCGCACTCACGGTAGAGCTGTTGCCCTGAAACACGGTTTGCACATTGTATGCTAGCAAGTACATGGATATATGTATATATTTTTGACTCATTGTCATTTGTTTTCTTGAGGGGAAGCAGCCTCCCGTCAGTAATTATCCCCCAGCACCCTATTAGATCTGCAGTCCTGGGGACTTCACTGGCAGGACTCAGATCATTGTTAGAAAACCCAGGTGGATTTTGCATCTTTAAATTGCATCTCCTGTGAAAAGCGGGAGATGAGAAGGCTGGGATGAAATAATTCCTCAAAACTTTTTTTTTGGTTTATAATAGACATTAATTGAATCCGCTTAAAAGCCCTGCGAGACGGCGGGATTGTGGCGGTTGAACAGCGGGTGACCGGCCGTGATGATGCCTCTCCGCAGACTCTCTCAGTGTTTTTTTCCCACCTGATTTGTGTCGGCTAGGAGGTAAAGACAATAGCGAGGGGACGGTCTCCAGTTTGGAAAGATGTTTTATGTCTCTCTAAAGATGGGAGGTGGCAGAAGGAAATGATTGCCCTTTCTGTGTGTGTCCGTTTCCACTTTCTCAAGGCCGAACCAGCTTTAGCTTTCAGCTTTTTCACAAACTTCTTGTCCACGCTTCAGAGGTTTGTTTGCCTTCTTTTTTTTGAAAGAATAAAATCCTTGTTGACACTGGCAGTGTTTAAAAACAATCTTCTTGTACGATCTCACCGACGGGAGGTGACTGCAAGGGCTCGGTCGGACGTCCCTGGAGAGTAGACGTCTGTTTATCTGGACACATGTTAAAAGTCCAGTCAGGAAGCTTTAACTCAGACAATTTTGGCTCTGTCTTACATTTGCAAGAGATGAGGTAGCATAAACCAACATAAACCAAAATGAAAAAGAAACAGCAGACAAAAGGAACAACCCCCCAAAAAAGTTTCTTTGTTTTTTTCCAAGTGGCCTCCAAAAAAGTAAAAGTAAGTAAAATCAGTAAAGTAAGAAAATCCCGTTTTGCAAAATGCCAAACTCCTTTGAAGAAAAAAAAAAAAAAAAAAAAAGAAAAGAAAAGAAAATTCCCCATGTAGGTGTGGACAAGGCCTCAGCCCTACAAAGGTGGGTATGATTGATGTGCGCTGGCTCGCAACGACAGGCTTGACAGCTGCACTTCAGGTGGAACTGGAGGCTGGGGCGACGTGTCGCGGTATGCTAACACGACCAGTTCAGCCAGAGTCGCTCGCGCCCGTCACGCTCGCTAAATGACAACTTTTGTGTCTTTTCCTTCATTAAGCCAGATTCGCTTTTCTTTGCTCTCGACACCATTTCCTTTCAGCCCTTTTTCCTGGAAGCAAAGCATCGGCAACGCATCCTTGACCTCACCTGCCCTTCCGTGACAATAGCAGAGAACGAATTGCGAATTTCAGATTGTCGACTGGACAAAAGGCGGAGCAGTCAGAGGGCGAAACGCGACAAACGTCCAAGCTAGCCGCGAATAGCAGCCAATGCTAGGTGTGCTTTAAAACTAACAATAACCTCTTGCAGTCCTTTTAAGTGCATATTAGGGAATATCGTCTCCCACTGTTGAGGCACCATGTCTGTAATTGAGTGCTCTTTTAAAGTTCCTCAGCTCACTGTAGTTTTCTTTGGACCACCTCAGACCTTGAAAGTGTCATTCACTCTCTCCAAGCAGAACAGCCAGCTCCCTTTTGTCGTCCCATTGAAGTTTGTCTTTTTTTTTTTCCTCCGATGCAAATGTTGATGGTGTGAGGCAGAAACCTTCCCCATCAAGCTTTTAGCTGCATTTGTCAATTATGCATATGCCGCGTGGAGGGCGGGGGGCGGGGGAGGAGGGAGGGGGCCTGTGAGACGTTTCGTTGTTGTTACAAGCGAGCCGACAGCTCTCGAAACCTTTTGGATATTTCCTCGCTTCCCACCAGAGAGCTCTCGAGGTGGCGACTCAGCCGCTCGCGCTCCGGATTGTTTTTGCCTCTCCGCATAACGTATTCAGCCCGGGCGCGCTAATCTCTCCAGACGACACGGCGAATTACGCGGATTCTCAAAAGTTGCGCTGAAAAAATGTGGCGCCTGACGATTGAAGGTGAAACGCTACATTAATACCGAAGCTTTTTCTTTCTTACCTTCTTTTTTTTCTCCCTTAAACCTAATCTGTCTAGTAGCAAAGGCTGGCAATTTCACTTCGGCTTTCCGCTTATGAAACCCGACGAAACGAGCCACCGAGCGTTCTTCACCGTCGACGTGAACCGCAGCAATGTGAGAACCGCCCGCTAAAGCCATTCTAAAGCCGGCGAACGCGACGGGAACGCCGACTTGGGAACGTGCGCTGCTTTTTTCTTGCCTATGTGCGTGTGTGTGTGGGAGGTTGATGTCAGAGGTTTTGCAAAGTGTTTATCGAAGCGCAAATGTTCGACTCTGCCTCGTGACGTACAAGCCGAGCCGGGCAAAGTGTGAAAATAACACGTTCGAAAAATAAAAACAAGAAAGAAAAAAAAATACATTCAGATGAAGAAAGGTGGCTCCAAGACTTGAAAGTAGTTCACAGATTTACAGATCGGCCAGAAAATCTGCCTTCCTGTTTGCGAAAGGTGAGCCAGAGAGGAACCAGATTCCTTCCGCGACTTCTTTCTTCTCCCCCACTGAACAACCGACATCTGGCACTCCGATGACACTCGCATGACCAGTCACGTAGCTCATTAGTGCGTCCGTTCGGGTGTGCGTGTGTGTGTCTGTGTCACACAGAAAAAGTGGCGCTGACTAAACGGTTTGTCAGCGCGTCGTGTTCTTTGGGGCTGGATTCGGTGCAATCTGTCCGCGGCTCCCCGACGCTGACAGTGGAGGTTTTATCGCTCGACGGCGGAGACAGGAAACCCTGCAGGGCATTTTCTTAAAGTTCCCTCTTGATGTGCTCACGCTGCGAGTGGGACGGTGGGAAACAAAGGACGACTTGTCAACAGTCAAAACCGGAGCGGAGACGACCGGGGAGCGGGGGAGGAGGAGGGGGGGCGCTGCTATTTTTGACCGCGTCCGCGAGGAAAACGCTAATGAGAGCCGAAGCGAAACGATTGAGTGGCTGGAAAAGACGACTGTTTTGTCACTCGTGTCGATAACCAAGCGCCTCCGGCCCCGCTGCGTCAAGTTTGGGGAGCTGACTGAACTTCCAGACGTGTGATATTTCTTTTGTTAGCAAAAAGAAAAAGCTGCTTAATCATACCCTTGTGATTTGCTTCTGATTTGCATTTTGAAGTTAAGTAAAAAGCAACGCTGTCCGCCGAGACATTGAAAGTTTATATTTTTTGTCATAATCTAGTCATCTAGTTCTGATACAACTGCCCCTATAGAGTCCACGCTAATCTCCTTAGCGGTAGCGCTTGTTTACAACACTTAGCCGCAAAGGAAGCGAACTGTAATTGCGCGTCTCCACCTTAACTAACCTCCCACAAACAGCCTTTTTAGCTGGAGTTGAAGTCTGAACGATCCAGCTGCCACGCACAATTACCACTTGGTTTTTTTTCACCCAATAATTAAATAAAACCACACACAGTGTCTGGTATTTCTTTACTCAAAGTAGAGCTTTCCTTTTTGGAACAGAATGTTGGTGACATTTTGCTACGCATAGGTAGCGGAGCAAGAAAGTTTTGTAGAATATTTGGAAGGGTTTATTTGTCCTTGGACAAGTAAACAAGCCCTGCTTGGTTCAGTAAAAATTGTTAAAATAAATTAAATAACTGGTAAAACTTGTTTCCTGCACGGTAAGCAAATCCTGGAACTTCAAAGCGAAAGTTTTTTTGTGTGTGTGTGTTTTCTGTGCTGCTTCTTCCCGAAAAAAAAAAAAAAAAAAAAACGTGCGATGGTGAGTCGCCCACTTTTCCCTGTCTGGTACACTTAAACCTGGTGCTAGAGGCCACGTTGCTCATTCGAAGGGGCTTTTACTCACCAGAATCACCTCATTGATGTTATTGTCAAACTACTACACTGCTGGAAATAACTGAGCTGGAATTTAAAAGTTTAAAAGTTACATCTTCTTAAATAAGAAATGACCCCCGCTGCAAATTGATGCCTTAAGCCCACTCTTTAGAAAAATAATGATAAAAAAAAAAGAAGCTGTACTCCTTTTTAAATGAGTTGTAGCTCTGAATTTTTAATCTTTCTTTGAAGCCCCTGCGACGATCTGAGGAACTTTCACCCAGGAAATTCTTTGTTGAGCACTTTCTTTCCTCCGAGCCCGCAGGAATGTGCCTTGTTGTGAAAACACGCGTACCAAAAAGGCATAAATCACAAGCGTGAACCTCATTAATTAGTGCAAAACAGCACTGGAGGTTTTTTTTCTTTTTTTTTTTTTTTCAATAAATCGCAGCCTTGGAGTTCACCGTGAAAATAATCTACCCAGACAAAGTCAGAGTTAA
Source organism: Thamnaconus septentrionalis (assembly GCA_009823395.1). Classification (NCBI taxonomy): domain Eukaryota; kingdom Metazoa; phylum Chordata; class Actinopteri; order Tetraodontiformes; family Monacanthidae; genus Thamnaconus; species Thamnaconus septentrionalis. The sequence goes on along the minus strand of CM020519.1, from coordinate 9,050,907 downwards.
TTACAGTTCGGGCTGCACAGAGCCGCTTTTGTTGTGTGACAGAGGTTTACACAATCAGTCAGAAATGCAAATGGTGAGCTTCCCTCAGGCTAAAGTCTCTGACAGCCTCAACTCGCACCCGCTATCAAAATACATTGGCTTTTTCCTGAGCGCGGGCCCCCGTCGGCAAAACACAAGGGCAAAGCCGAGCCAGGGCTCCAGCGTGAAACATTATACAATAGCCAATAAATTGTGAACCCTAGGCTTGGCCCTAAAACCCTTAACGCATAAATGTAAAACGACCTGGCTTGTCAGGAAACACCCTTTTAGCACCGGCGGGATGGAGTGAGTGGGTGGGTGGGAAGGGCTTGTTGGAGTCAATCAAACAGCGTTGGAGAGGATTAGAGTCCTTCCAAAGAGGAAAATGGGCCAGTTTCCGCAGACCTTTCGCCCATAAATGAGTTAGTCAGCCGGAGCCGAGGGCCGCATTGATTAGCGGTGCGGCTAAATTCAACGGCTCCCCACACGTTTTCGTTGGAGGTCGACCCTGCCGTCGCTTTACGAAGAGCTCCAACACCCTCGTCAATCGCCACCGTAGGTTGCGTGAACTTTGTCAAACAGTTTTTTCAAGGGAAGTTTGACTGAGTTCAAGGCTGTAGCGTGGCGCAGAAAGGCCCAGTGTCTGCATCTGTGGTGCTCACCCCAGATCGATTAATCTTCACAAAGTTTGTCCTCGCTGCCACAGTCCAAAGAAATGAACATCCGGCTATTTTGCGACGACATATTGTCATTGGCATCCACTCCAACTCCTTAACTATTGGATACATATTTTATACTTTTCTGTTCTCCGATTTATCCTCCACTGTAAGTAAATTGAGTGTAAACGCAGCCATCTTTTCAATAGTGAGCTACTCCAGCGTTTCTCAACTGGTGGGTCGCAGATCTGTTCTGATTGTGTCGTGGCTTCATGGGCGGTTTCCCTTTTTTTTTAAAGGGATTTTTAATATATATATATATATATATATATATATGTAGAGAGAGAGAGAAAATGTTGAGCATTTATTTTGCAGGACACACTAACTAGACATGACAGAAAGTGGGCTAGCGTTTTTATTTTTATGGAATAAACTTTAGTGCTGTGGAATAAATATGGGTCACAACTTCATTATTAGCAAAAAAAAAATGTGAGTGCTAATACTCCACCAGTTGAGAACCACTGAGCTTTTTTTGTATTATTCCCACATTTCCCACAGCTGGACCACCACCGACCGAGCAAACAGCGGCCGATTGGTCTCTCCAGCCTGGGGGAAGATCAGCGGCTGTGCGGCAAACGATGGTCAAATCACTTTATGGCAAAACGCTTTGCGAACCTGACACCGCCGACTGGTTTATTAGATGCGAGCGCCGTGGGATTTTTTTTCAAAACCATTTTTTCCTTTTTTTTTAATCACGTGGGAGTGGCTGAACGGCGCTCCGCCGAGTGCGACCGGCGGCGACAATAAATCCGCCGGCCCGCTCTTTATCTCGGCGGCAGCGCTGCGAGTTAACAGGATTGGAGGGTGACGAGATTCCATACGGCGTAATTACATCGATCTGATTACAAATTATGCTAATCCCCAATACAAAAAGCGGCGGTAATTGAGTAAACCGTAGATACTTTGCGAGAGTCGTGCGAGGCGCTAGCGGCGCCCGAGGCGCTTCGATTGTGATGTTAGACGGAGGCAAATATGCACAAGGCCGTTCCCGCCAGAAAATAATAATGATAATAATAATGATAATAATAATAATAATAATAATAATAATACTGATAAAGAAAGGCCGATGAATGCGTTTGCCCTTGTGGGTACATTTTTTTCTTTTCTTTTTTCCAGCTACACAACCGACATGTTTTTAAAAAGCGCCACTGCTGATCTAATAATCCCGGTATTAGCGATAACGGTAGAAGGTGACCTTGCCCCGTTTCAGCCCCGGCAGCTGCTCTGCTGTCTGTCCGGCGGGTGTATTTATTTATTTTTTTTCATTTTTCCCCTCCATGTGCCACCGCCGCAGCAGCAGCTGAAGAGCCATTCCTAGTGGCTGGGGTGGTGGGTGGGCGTGCTGCTGGGGTTGATGCATTCAACAGCTGGTGGTGCTGTGCCCAGGTTGGGACGGAGAAGGGTGGGGGAGGCGGGCAGGGGAGGGACAGCGAGGTTGTCCAGCGAAGCGTGGCAAACACGGTAGGCGGAGCGTATCGGGCGCCGGGCTCGCAGCCAAAACGGTGAGACACTTTGCTCTCGCATCGCTCTTCGAGGCGGCGGCGGCGGGGGAAAAAAAACAAAAAAAAAAACACATCCGATGCGCCCCGTCACTCAAGAGCGACAGCCGCAGGAACAAAAGGAGTCGGAGTTTGAACCCCGGCGTGCGAACGGGCAGGGAAAGAACAACAAAAAAGAGAAAGAAAAGGTGGATGCTATCCCATTTCTCTTCCGATCGTTGGGTTTATACAAAACCTGACATGAGCGGTTTCAGGTTATGGAAAAAAAAAGCTCAGTTTGGATGTTTAGAGACGGCCGAGAGGATGTGAAAGGGAGGAATGTTCTTTTTTTTTTTTTTTGCAAAAGAAAAAGGATCCCAGGAGCGACGTCTCGTTCTCTCTCGCTCCTCACTGACAGAAAGCAGAAGCTGACGTCCAAGGTCCTTCTTTTCCCACTCAGCGCCGCCACTGCCGGAGATGCTGCGGTTTCGCACGGCGGCCCAGAGCAAAACAAGAGAGTTCCTCTCACATGTTAAATTGTCTCACGTCCTCGCAGCAGCAGCCGCAGCAGCCTCGTCCTTATACACTCTCCGGTTTCTCCGTCTCTTCCGACGTGATTTATGCGCCGCTTTAGCGTTTAGCTCGCGTGTGTTTTTTAAGACCTGAAATTCTGCGGCTGCGCCGACGTGACAGCTGAACAAATTGGACGATGGGGGGGGGATCAACGTTTGGACGGGAAACACCAGGTGGGCGGCGATCGGTGGCCAGATGGCACTGTGACGAAATCCCGCGTCTGTCATTTCATTTTTTTTTTTTTTCACCTTAGTCTTTTGAATTGGGCGAATGTATGATTTAAGGCCTCAGAGGCAAATTCGTTATTGAGAAAAAGTTTTTTTTCTCTCCTTTAATGGCTTCCGTTTGAGACGCAAAAGGTTCCCATCAGCGTGTGGAACACGCACGCCATGGCTTTTTATGACTTGCATCTGTTTTCCATGCAATGATTTGCAAAACGGCTTTGCCGTTCGCCACTGGAGCCTGTGGTTTGCGCGACAACGCGACACAAAACCTGGCTTCTAATGACGTACAAAAATTCCCGGAGAAGGAAGCAGAAACAAACATCCCCGTGCAAGTAGCCCATTAATCAAAATGCATCACGACGTTCTGTCTGGCTTGGGAATCAAATAATAAATATATAAAAGACGTTGACACATCCTCCCAATCTGTTCTGTGGTTTTGTCTCATATTTGTTGCCTTAATTTGTTGCTCTGGCCCCAATTTAAAAGCGTAATCAAGTGCGCGGCAAATTAGCTCCAGCTAAACGCCCCTAAAGCATCTGGTTGCATTACTTGTTTCCACATGTTGTCAAAGTTGAATGTTGCCAAGTTAAATCAGTTTTGAGGACTGATTTTTAATGAGAAAGTACAGCCAAACTTTATTGATTTTTTTTAAACTTAAACCACTTAATGATGGCCTTTTTTATAACATGCTCTTTTTCAAACTTGTCATAAACAACATAATGTCCTTCTGATTCATGTCAATCAATAATATTCACTTATGTATAGATGTTGCACTACATATTTATACATAGGAATTTGAATTTTTGAATCAGCTGAAAGGCTCAGCATGCCTTTTAAGAGATGTTATCCACTCATTCTGTGGTAAGAACATTACACTCAGTCACAACACGGCTGCACTATTCAATCCCATCAGCAACAGTTGCCATTTAGGCAAATTTATGTTCACAACATGGTGCGCGTTTGCATCATAAATGGCACAAAAAGGGCAAATTCCTTTTCATTTTTCGCCCCAGAATTTCATCCCGCTGAAAACCGGAGCCCAGACTGTCGCAATTAACCTTCATTTCTAAAGAGATGGAGGGGGAAAAACATCCTTTCCTTTATTTGACACACTGTGTAGCTCCTCTGGCGCACCGGAGGTGTGCCAATGAATATTTCAACGAGTCAAAATGGATATTACTCCTGAGTCAGAGGTGCTGGCACCCGTTGCGCAGCTACAGGTGGAGCATTAGTGCCAGGCACGCTCCGGTTGCCTGGGTAATGTATCAAGACTTTATGGCTTTGGGTCACTTTAAGTTTTTTGTTTTATTATAGATCTTGCTAAGAGAAGGCCTCCTGAGTTGCGATGGCTTCACTCTGAGCATGGCGACCTGATAGAAGCAACTTCACTCGTCGTGATTTGGAGACTTTGGATTGCCGTTTTTCTGTGGTCGAAACTAATGTTTATGTTACTGTCGTAGCCAGCTAGCAAAGGTGACGGACTTACTGGATACTCCAATTTTATCTAAACTAGAAGCTAGGCAGATAGCATGTGCTTCTAGCTACCAATGAAAAGCTTCAGCAGAAGACAAGGCAGCTGTGATGTCATTCTGTGGATATGATTTCACTCTGATGGCACCCGGCTATTGGAAAGTTTACTTTGATGCCGTAATCGCTAGCCACACATGATAGGCTAATACTAGCAGTAGCAGTTGCTGAAAAGCAAACTAGAACAAGTCTGACTGGTCTGTCACCTTCACAAACTGTTGGTATGTCAGGCCAAATTTTTTGCATTTTTATTTTTTTGGAGTTTCCCGCTGAATCCTGTTTCGAACATTCACCATCTCATTCGCATGCACGTGTGCGTTCCTCTCAAGTGCCAGGTGACCCTCGTTTGCTTTATGCTAATATTGCCCTTTTGCACTCTGAATGACACTCCTCCACCTACACCTGCCATCTGAGTGTGCGCAGAAATATATGTATTTATATTTAGGCCACATCTTTACATCGCCTTTTGTCTGGCTATGAATAAGGCTGGAGATTTTTTTGAGCTGCAGCTGCAGCTATGTGTCACGGGGGAAGGTTTTAGGCGATGGAGTGCTCACATGGCTCATCAAAAGATAAGCTCCTCTTACATTTCAGCTGAGACCCCCTCCTTCTTTTCCTATAATTATAAAGCTGAGGCGCTGAGAATTGCCTAAAACCAGCCACCGTACAAATGCGCCGCGTTAACACCGAGCGCGGAAGGAGGCTGATTCCACCTGCGGCGGTACTTAATGAAAGAAAATGCAAAAAAAAAAGAAGAAAGAAAAAAATGGGTGGCAAAATGTGACTCGGCGCTTTTGTGAAACCCACTTCCCCTCCCCTGCCCCCCCTCCTCCCACTTCCCCTTCTGCAAATCAATGCAGGCTTAGCGAGTGATAACATTGGACTTGGTAAAGCGTGCAGTCGTGATCTCACAAGGATGTGCACGGCTGCGGCAGCCATTCTTTTGGACGTGAGAGGCACATTCTCCCCCCTGGGCTGCCGGCTCTCAAATATTTTTTTATTTTTTATCGGAAGAGGCACTTTGACTGCTGCCACAAAGAGAACTGTGAGCGCTATTCAGGGGCTCGCTCTTCTTCCTCACAATACTCCTTATCGCCGCGGATTCATCTCCTTTCACGTCTCCCCTTCTGGGAGGTGGGGGTTGGGGGCGGTGGAGTGGGGGGGAGGGGTTTGCGGGACCCAACCAGAATCCTTAAGTACCGCGGCGTGCATAGCACGTGGTCGCTGCAATTTATTTTGCCATAAAGACGCCGCACGTCGGAGTAATAATCCCCCCCCCCACGCAAGACTGCTAAAGACATTAGCAAAGTAAATAAGACCCCCCGGTGACACGGCAGCCCGTATATGGCTTCTGTCACCGCACCGCGGCTCTGTCAGCGTCATTGTCGCCGCCGTTGTCAAGGCACCGCCGGGCCTGATGTTAATCTTCTCCGTGGGTGTGACAGCCTGCGGTCGAGGCGGCGGGGAAGCCGGGGCAATGAGCTAACCGCTAGCGCAGCGCCTGAAAAAGCCATTGTCTTGTTTGCACCGAGGTCTGGGAACTTGTGGCTCAGTATTTTTTTCTTCCCTGATTTATTGTTTTTTAAAGTGATGACCAACTCTTTTTTTTTATGTAATACTGTCATAGCTACTGAGCTGTAAAGAGTCAAAGAAAGAGTCAGAGCCAACATCCCGCAGCATCCAAACTACTTGTTGCTGTTGCAACTTCGTATCTCATTGCTTTTTATAGACCGTCAACATCATAAAGAGATGATCTGAAGTTCAGCTCAGTTTTGCCTATAGTGACACTGTGAGATTGTAAGAGTGAAACCTAGTTCATCAATGTTGAAAATCTTTAATCTGATGGATTTTTTTTTTTTTCATTTTGACTGTGCATTTCACCTTTGGTGGTAAAAATAAAAACAACCTCAAAAATTCTGAAAATTTTGGGTCGGAAAAGTTTTAGGGACTTTAACAACTTTGTTGTAATTATTCCTGTTGGTCCGCTGAACGCTTCTCTTAGGCTGAGCCAGAGTCACATTAGTCCAACGGAGCTCATCGCTCGACCGAGCTGAATGTTTGCAACATCAGATTAGAGCAAATCCCGTTTCCATACAACATTCTTTTGTTTCTGGAAAAAAAAAAAAAAAAACCTCAAGCCAGCCAACGTTTTTGTTTTTGTTGTTTCCATAAATATTCATCTAGATGCACATTATAAAGGCTTTATGTGAACTTAACTAAGCTGACTTTTAACAGAGACACTCAGGCTGTAAGAACAAATAACTTTGACATCAAGAAGATCTTCACTGTGTTGGACTGAGGAGCCCCAAACATTGGCTTCCCTCTGTCTGACTCTCACTTAACGTGCAAAAGGCAAGAAGCAAAAAAAATATATATATATATATAACCAACCCCCTGCCCAAAAAACAAAACAAAACAAAAAAAAAATCAGTGAACACGGCAATCAGTGCGCCATTATGCTGCTTGGCAGGCCGACTTTAGCATTCAGCACGGCGGCGCTGCCGCAGCCTGACAGAACATGGCTGCGGGCTCCGTCGACTTGGAGGAGCCTTGAATTAATGTTATTCATTCAGAGAGGTAACACGGCATCGTAATGCGGGAGTCGCACATTACACTGTTTTTTCCCGCTTTCCTCTGTCTCTCTCTCTCCCGCTCTCTCTTTTTCCGCCGCCCCTCTGTTTTTGCTCAGCTGGGTTTGTCTTTTTTCCGGGGTTTGCGAGCGCAGGATCCATCTGGCGCTGCGCAGGTATAAATCCGCGTGCGTGTGCGCTGGATTGGGCTGGAATTCAACGGCGCGCGCTGGAAAGAATCACCGCTGTTTTCGTTGTCAGAAGCGTGGCCCTGAGCAGGTTTACACTGTGGCCGGGGCCATATGCTCCGCCGAGGAAACGGCCCCCTTTATTAATACGGTTTAAGAGCGGCAGTGCCGCCACCGCCGCCGCCACTCCCGGTGAGTTATGGGCCGCGTGAGCCGATGTGAAGGTGCGTTGTCGGCAACTTTTCATAAATAAGGTGAGGGGGGCGGGTGGAAAAAAAAAAGAAAAGAAAAGGGGGGAGATGGAAAGAAAAACATTCTCCAGGGGCCTCTGTGGTGCGGAGGAGCGCTTGGTTTCTTCGCCCTGTCACGCGCATAAGGGGGAGGTGGTGTTGGAGTTTGGGGGGGGGGGTCTGCTCCGACCGCCGTGTTCCAGGTGTTGCCTTTTAATTGGCAATTCTGCGAGCAATAAAGCATTTCACTTTAGTCCCGCCAGTAAAGTGCTTTCATTCCGACTCCAAATGATGTAATTACCCCGCCGTTCCCCCAGCGAGGGCAGGGAGGGGTGGTTGGGGGGAAGAATGGAGGGGGGGGCGAGGTGGGCTTCGCCTTCGCCCGCAGCGGCCCGCCGCCTCTGCGAGAAGCCGGCTGAAGGGTTTCCCGCGGTATGCTTCCATTTAGGAATCCAAACACCATAAAGTGAGGCCAGCGGTTTGCACAATAAACCTCCCCCTTTTAATTCCATTCCCTTCGCTCCCCGCCAGCCTCCCCCATCGCGCTACCCCCTCATGTCTGATATTAAGGAAAACAAAAAGAAAAAAATACTCGCCGACATCAAGGGTTTGATGTCTCTCTGCTGCGAAGGGCGGCGGGAGACGCACTTTGTTCCTGGAAAACAGACGGCAAAGTTAATGTGTTAATCGTGAGCTTCTGAAATCGACGCCCTCATGTGAAACATCCGTCCGTTTACTTTCTGATTGCCGCTAATCCCGACACTCGGTGTCCTGCCGGCGCAGTAGTCAGTGGGACGTCGTATCTTCATTTCCAGCTCTCGGATGCGGCTCTTAAGGACGTTTGAGGGCTGCTGCCACTGTTCATTGCCGCCGATTAAACATCACAGGGTTGGAGTTTATTAGGATCTCATTGAACATGGAAAAACCAGCTATTCTTCTTGGGGTCTAATGGGGTCACAGGGCCATGGGGCCAAGGGTAGAGCCTGTCCCAGCTGGTAGAGTGACGCATGCCAGCACTTTTTATCCAATAGTCGAAGTATCGGATTGTATAGGAAGGTGCCAGGCTGCCATTACCAAGGTTGGTGGTGACTCATTCACTAAGGTTGAAAGGGAAGGGCTGCGGCAAACTGTATAACTCACTCACGTAAAATGGACGTTGATCTCGAGCTCTTCATCGCGATGGCGCAGTGCGGATGGCCATATCCTGTGAAAGCCAACCTCACTGGTCCGCTGAGGACTGCTAATATGTAAGTATGGAACAGTACCAGTAGGAACTTCTCCTTCAATCAATCAGTCAACCAATTGGATGGTATTTGGACGGCCCCAGTTCACAAAGACAATTTGCTAATAGGTGCAACATTCACATGAGCTAATAAAAAACAAAAAAAAATCTGAATGGTGAAAAAGAACAGACTGGGTATCCTTCTCTGCAGGACGGGTAGACACACAATAGGTGTCACACATGCTGCCACAACAACAACGCGACGATAGTCAGCATTGCACAAAACGATGAATAATGCCAATGTCAGTCCGTGTCAGGATCCAATGCCGCTGTATTCAGGCGAAGGAGAGGTCACACCTTCACACTAACTCCACAAACAAAAGTGCACACAGCACACACCCCACAAGTCTGCCCAGTTCAGAGTTGCCAATGCGCCTGACATGCACGTCTGTGGACTGCGGGGAGGAAGACGGGAACCCACGCCGGCACAGGGAGACGCGCTAGCTCGCAAATCTATCAGCGTTTTTCAACAGCTAGTTAAGATCCGACAAATAAATCGAGGCAAGCTTTCGTCAATTAAGTCTTGTGTTCTCAAGTCGTCGCGACCTTGAAACCGCTGCCAGCGCCCTTAATTGGTTCCAGGCTCGGTGCTCGTCACAGACTTTGCGACGGCATCTCCCAGCTCTCTCTCTCTCTCGCCCCGCCTCCAGCTCGGGGGGAAATAACGCAGCCGCTCGTCTTTCAGCTGACGCGACCGGACGAGAGCGCGGCCTCGTTCGCTTCTTACTCATTTGAGGGTTTTGTGACAGTGGCAGGCCTTTGAGGTCGTTCAACTGACTCATGTCAGAGGTGCCCAAGTCATGATGTCAAGGAATTGGAGAAGAACACCAGCACACTGTCCACACTTGCAAAGGAATTCAAAATTATCTTCACCAGGTAGATGCTGACATAGAGAAAACACAACTCTACGACAGTGGAGGTGGCAGAGTTGACACTGCCAGTGCAGACTGAACAAGTTCAGGTTTAAATATCCATCTCACATCACACCTTGTAACTAAAGTAAATTCTCTCCTGGTTATTTAATCAGAGGCTAATCAGAGGCTAATCTTACTGGTTATGTGTACAGTATGTGTTGTGAAATTGTATTTTTTTCTTCTATTGTGTGGATTTATCTTGCAAAACACTCTAATTTTTCTTGAATGTTGTATTTCAAGTATTTTTCTGTTTTTAATTGTGTGATATAACAGTATCGTCCTCTGCTCAGTGTCTTGTGACTCAGCTGCCGATGGACAGAGTGAGAGATTTCTCCGAGCCACAAGCTGCGGCCAGTTGACCACTAATGAGGCTCAGGTGTTGCTCGTTGTCGACTCTGCCTTGGCCTATTGTTGAGTTAGGTTTGCTCTCTGTCAGGGTCTACCTGATGAAAGTCTGAGGGCGAAACTGGTCTGGATGGCGTGGCGAGTGTTCCTGTTTCCGATCTTGAACTGCCAAGCATGAGATATTTTTTTTTTTTGCCATAATTTCATGTGAAAAAGCGAACCTCAGTATTCGTTTGATAGCTCAATTTTTCTGCAGCCTTCCGCGAGCGAACAAATGTATCATCCTGTCATGATGCAGATATGCATGTCAATGGATTTCAAGTCTTTTTTTTTTTTTTGCCCCCACCTCCACCTCTTGGCACACATCATCAACAACCACAGCTGACAGATCTCTAAGCGGCAAGAAACGAACGATGCAAATGACAGCAAAAATCTCAAAGACAAATTCTGGACAAACTGTCATCTGTGAAAGTGTTTTTTAACTGTCACAAAATGCACTGATGTAAAATTTTGGTCTTACCACTCAGACTCAGCACTAGTTTAAAACTTCACTGGGTGAATAAAGGCTCCTGCCAGAACCGTTTTAAGACTATTTTGTTTTTCCTCCTAACTCTCTCCATCGCCTTCCCACACGCCTTTGTGAGAGGACGGGAGGTTTACAATTACAACTATGCAAATAAAGTCAGCTGAGCCATGAAACGAATGTTATCACATGAGATTACGCGAGCGAAGAAAAAACACCTTGTTTTCCTGTTTGCGCAGTGTGGAATTCCCCCCGTGGGACTCGGAAAAGGTCAGAGCCAGAGCCCGGCGTGTCTGCCTGCCTGCCTGCCTGCCGGGCGTGTGGAGGTTGTAACACTAACCTGAAGTCATTTGACTAAAGCGGATCTGGTGGACCACCTGAGGATTGTGAACCCCCCCCCCCGGAACAAGTTGGACCTGTCGACTCGTGGCTCGGGAGGGCGAGCGTTGAAACGTGAACCGCATTTGATCAGCTCTGCTCGGCCGCTGGTGCCGCTGCTTCTGCTGTGCCCGGAAAACTTAGCGTGTGGAAGTAAAACAGACAGGGGGGGGGGGTGAAAGAGAGAACTTTTATTTTTTTGCAAAAGAGACCTACCTGGCAACGCTCTTGCATATCAGACCTCCCCAGTGCCTGTCAGCCCTCCAGCAGCGGCAACATTGCCAAAAAACACAAAAACAAGCTGTTAGCTATCGCCGCCGTTCCCATGGGAACAGGCCCGCCGAGGGTGCGCCCGTTCCGACGCTCATCTGCACAGACAGCCCGCTACCCGACTCCACCGCCAAGTGGTGGTGGGGGGTAGGGGGGCTCTCTCGCGGGGAGGCCTGCTTATCAGCGTGAGCGACTTGTCGTGCGAAGTGCCACGAGGGGGAGGGAACAAAAAAAAAGAGGGCCGTGATTCCTGGGATTATGACGATGATGCGGATGGGCCTGCGGCGCCCACTGCTTCCTCCCATAGATAAAGAGCACGCGAACCAAGTGGCTGGCCGCTAGCTGTGCTGGCTAGCTCGAGGCTAGCCATAGCTGCACAGGGATATAAATAGCAGGCCAGCAGGACTGGCAAAAACAATACACCTGTACAAAGCCAGCCCCGCCTTGATAAGCCACGGTTATTTCTTTTTGTTTTTAAAGAGAGACAAGTGACGACTGGGAAGGTTTGTTTAGCACCTTTTTGGCAAATTAACACAGCACGTTTTTTTTGTGTGTACTTTCCACGACTTTATTTGAGCACGTGCAAATGCTCGGCAGAACAGGTGTCACGACGGGCGACGCTCCCCCCCCCCTTTCTCTTTCCATTTGCATATCAAACTCGCGCAGCTGCGGATTAAAAATGGCGTGCTGTCAAAAGTTCAGGCGGAGAAACCAGAGAGCTCGCTGACAAAGGGGGATGAGAGGGAATGAAAAGATCCAGAAAAGTTACAACTTGAAACCGTGTGACGGCGGGCATGAACGTACGTACCTGCAGGTCAGAGGAAAACACAAACACACGCACACACGCAAGAAGTTTGCATGTCGTTAAAATGGAAAGCAAATGTACAAAGTCGCAGGGTAAATTAGATTTACTTTGGCACAGTAATGAATTTTGGGAGGTGGGGGGAGGGTTTAAAGAATGACAAAGGACCAAAAACAAAAGGCGCCGCCCACATTCCAGTTGCCAAACAGGATGTAGCTAACCTTAGTTTCCTGGCAGTTGTAGCCTGAAGAACAAAGGAGGCGAGGGGGGGTGGGCTGAGGAGAGACTTTTGAAGAGTTAATCAAATAAAAATTAAACCCACATCAACTCCAAAAGGTTCCTGTCAGCACGGCCGGTGGAAGCCGTGCGCGTCGTCGTAACCTAACGCAGGACTTGTTTATTTGGATGACGCCATCCGTGCGCGCCACATCTTGAAAGCTCTGCCCAGAGATGTCAAAAAATCAGCAGCTCGCTGGAAACAGCAAAGGCGGCAGACGCAGACGGGGACTTTTCCAGTTGCGCTGAATGGTGGAAGGGTACAGCACGGAGTGAGAACAATCCCGAATCAATAAATGTCCTGCGGCAGACGCTGGAGCGGAGGCGAGAGTTAATTAGCTCCAACGAGTTTTGAAAACAATTAACATGAAGTCATCCAGATAAAATTTAATAAAAAGGATTAGCTGGAGAGGAACACAGTCAAGTTTTTTTTTCAACCTAGTCAAACTTTAAAAGGACAACGTCTTAATGGAACTGTTGAGGGAAGTCTGGCACCATAAAAAAGACCTCAAAGGTATCGCGGGGGAAAACAACTTTACAACTTTGGCCCTCTGTTTACAGCCTCCAGCTAAAAGTGATGCTTTGTGCCAGCAGTGTTTGGAAGGAAACAAAAAGATTGGTGGCCACAGAGCATGGTTGGGGGTACTGTCACTGACCAGCCGGGCGGTGCCCTTTGTGACCTCACTTTGGGGTTATTTCCAGGATTTTGTTGCTTGGACGTTCCACGGAAACCATGGAAAGGTTCACAGGCAGCCAGCTGGACCTTAGTGGAAAGACCTGCACTGTTACAGCTCGGCTCACTGTGTAAATATTTTTGTTGGCGATGAAGAAAAAAAATAATATAAGCCTATAATCAATCTTAAAAGAAAGAGGGTGCCAGTGGCGGAGGCAGAGTCGGGCACAGCTGCTGCACTGTGACCTGACGCAGTGTTCGCTACTGGCGGCAGCCTTCGTTAAAAAGTCACTGCAGCAGCAGCAGCAGCAGCAGCAGGCCCCTTCCGCTTCCCCCCTGACTTTGGTCATGATTGGTCATGTGACTGGTTTTATTTTCCCCTCAAGGCGGTGTGTTTTTGTTGTGCGATTTTATGTTTTTATTTTTATTGCTGAGTTCAACTATTTGCAGAATTTTCCCTCTGAATCGCTGGGTGCGATCGATGCGAACGATTCGTCCGGGATTCACACCGCTGATCCGATTACAGTCGCAGATGTTTGGAGACACTTTCCTGCTTTCGGCTGTCTTGTAGTTTGAAAAACAAACAAACGAACAAACAAACAAACAAAAAAAAAAAGCCACTCATTTAAATTCACTCTTGTCCTCACATCTTGTCACCGCCCAGACCTTTGCGCTATGCAAATCTCAGGTCGGCCGTCGTTCGTCAAGCAACAGATTAAAATTGCATGATTCGCTCTTTGACCTGGGGAATGGGTATAAAAATGGTGAAAACAACCCCGCGGACAAGAGAGGAAGGAACAAAACAAAACGAACCGCCACTTCCGCAAAAGCCCCCCCATGACCCATGTTCTCAGAAACGTAACCGCCCCGCCCCCTCCCAAAGATGACAGACAGCTCTGTCCTCTCTCGTGCCCGCACGCCGCCCCAGTAGCCTTTGACCCCGCCGAAGCGAACCCACTTCTTCGCATTCCGGCAGCGGAGTGGCTGTGTAACCTGAGAACCACCCCACCACCACCATCTCTCTCTCTCTCTCTCTCTCTCTCTCTCTGTCTGTCTGTCTCTCTCTCTCTGTCTCTCTCTCTCTCTCTCTCTCTCTCTCTCTCTCTCTCTCTCTCTCTCTCTCTCTCTCTCTCTCTCTCTCTCTCTCTCTCTCTCTCTCTCTCTCTCTCTCTCTCTCTCTGTCTGACTGTCTCTCTCTCTCTCTGTCTCTGTCTGTCTCTCTCTCTCTCTCTCTCTCTCTCTCTCTCTCTCTCTCTCTCTCTCTCTCTCTCTCTCTCTCTCTCTCTCTCTCTCTCTCTCTCTCTCTCTCTCTCTCTCTCTCTCTCTCCCGCCGCCGGTGAGCTCATCCGCCGGGGTCCGTGGAATCAAGAGTTAAACGATACCGTGAGGGAGAAAAAATAAAGGGGGGAAAAAAAAAGTTGCTAGGAGGAGGGCAGCTAAGTTTTAGCGTGTGTGTACGAGCGCGCGAGGGTCGAGTCGAGTCGAGTCGCGGCGGAGCAGCAGCAGCCGCGAGGAGGAAGGGGAAGGAGGAACCGCCGGCGTCTCCCAATCCCATCCTCTCGCCCTCCGTGCTTTTGTCTGTCTGACTGACTGTTGCCTCAAGTTTCCTCTTGACACGGAGCTCGCCGCCCTCCCCCCCTCGCTTCCCCCAACCAGCCCCTCCGGTGCTCCGTCAGCTCCGGCGCTTTTTTTTAACGAGGCTCATTCGCTGCGGCTCCTCACGTCTGCGGGGACTGACAAGAGGTGTGATGGTGTCCCTGCCTCCCTCCCTCGCTGCTCCGCCGCCGTGACCCCCCCACCCCCGCCGTGACCGGCCGCTGTCCCCCAGAAGGTGAGTTTCTTTTAAACCCCCCTTTTAACTGACACGCTTCCAATGTCTGAGAACCTCTATCCCGGGGGTTGTCATGGCATGACTTCTGAAGATGTTTCAGCTTGAGTCAGAAGAAGTTACCACCTGCAGGATTTTACATTGTTTGGGGGTGGACAAAAGATAATGATCGTACTATCACAACATTCATTTTGAGGCATTTGTCACGAGCAGCTTCTCATTTGTCAAAGTGTCACATGCTCGATTCTGCGTGGAAACAACCTTGGCGCGTCACTGCATGCGGGCCAAGGAACTGGAATTGTGTGTAACAATTTGCTGAAGCAAATTGCTGTGCGTGCTTCCTCGCCCCATAAGAGGTTAAAACTGTGCTCAAGCGTGTGTGTGTGTGTGCGTGCATTAAGGCGTATGAGGTCTTCATAAGTCATTAGGATTCATGTTCAATTGCTGCGACTGCTAATTGCGCCAATCAGCGTCACTCAGCTATTTTTTCCCTTTTCATCTTTTTTTAAAATTTATCTGTTATTTATTTTTTCCTCAGCTGTAAGCCGAGCCCGGCTTTTTTTTTTCGTTTGAAAAAAAATGTTTTCACGGTGCCGTTAGACAAAAACCTTTTGGCCTGTGCATTATTCATGACAGGCCGTGCTTCTTTTCCAGTTGACCGGCCGCCGCTCGGCGCGACTCCGTCTGACCTTGTGCACCCGACACGTTGACCTCTGGGGTCATAAATCCCTTCTAAAGCTTTTTTCCTTGTTGTTGTTTTTGAACAGGGTTTTAATGTAAGGGGGGGGGGGGTAGTTGAGTACGCATTTGTCTGAATGGACAAAGCGGTTCCAGACAAGCTGCTTGCCCTTTTGTTTTTCTTCACTGCTGAATGAGGCTTAAAAACTTGAGTGTCTGTGAAGGTGAAATGTAACTGATTCCTGCTCCTTCAGTGGCCTGAATGTGTTTTTTAAGTGCTGCGTGGCTCATTGACACGGAGCTCTTGAATGAACAGAGGCACCTGTAAGAGCCTAAAGCGTTCCTTTTGTTGTTTTGTTTCAGTTTTTGTTTTTTTTCCGATTGTTGGTTTTGTCTCGACGTACGCGCCTCCGTGCCATGGCTGGTGTCATTTTCACACATCAATGTGGCAGTTTGTCGTGTTTTTCCTGCAGTTCAACTGCTTTGCGTAGATCTTCATAAAAGGTGGGGAAAAAAAAATAATTTCTCTAAGTGAAATATTTTTCACATTCTGAAACAATCTTGGATTGTTTAAAATAAGAAAAAATATAATTGTCAGACTGGTTAAAAAAAACGTCAGTAGCCAATTTTTATTTCAAGTTTATGAAGCAACATTTAGCAGTAAATTTGTGCAAAAATACTCTTTCTGTCCAGCCTACTGGTTTAGTTTTGCCTCTGGCAGCACTCAGTAAAACGATCCCCAGGCGGCTAAACCACAACATCCCCAGCAGCGAAAGTCTCAACACTAAAAAGTCAAATAAAGAATTTTAAGACAAAAGAAATAAAAAAAGAGCCACTTTAGCAGTGTGAGAGAAATTTAAAATACAATTTCTGCGTTGCTTCTGGAAAAATGTCAATGCCTCCGACTGCCGGAGCTTCAACCTTCTTTGGTTTTTTTTCACCTGTATATTTTTTTCTGTTGCGATGAGGCCGAGGTGCTGAAAAGGAGCTGCTTGTCCTCTGATCGCTCTCGGGGACGGCTGGGGTTGGGTGGTGGTGGTGGGGTCGGGGTCGGAAGAGGGTGGGGGGGGGTGCACTGTGTGCATGTCATCGGAACAGGGCTTTTTACACGGAAATACATGAGTGAGCGTGTTTGACAGCTGGAATGTGTTTTGGTACAACCCCCCCCCCCCAGGTTGGGGTTGAGGTTGGTTGGGGGTGGGGGTCACTCTTCAGAATTTTTTTTTTTTTTATATATAACTTACTGTAATTGTCTGACAAATAAAGGATCAAAGCAGCAATCTGGTTGATGACGGGGATTGTGGGGTGTTTTTTTTTTTTTTTTTTTTCTTTAATACATTTGGACGTCCATTTCTCATTGGGAGTCAACCAAAATCAAACTGCAGCCCCTGTGGACGAGCCAGAATCCTACTCAGCACGCAGCTGAGCGCGGCAGCAGGCAGCATGAATCAGACGTTGTCTCGGCGCTGGACGCCACCCGAGAGGGGGCTGAGCTGGGAGATATGCGGCGAGGGGGCAGAAGGGGAGCGCTTGAAAAAGAAAAAAATAAATAAATAAAAAGGGTGGAGAGCAGGGTGAGGAAAGCATTGAGATACAGCCAAACAAGGAAAGGTGTAGGGGGTTTCTGAGGAGGAGGTAGAGGGTGCGACATGAGGCCACTTCTCCCGGGCCGACCGTGCCCATCCAGCACAAGGATCAGCTTGTTCTGGCGCCGCCCGGGCCTTTTTCTCCGGGTCGCGTGGAGCAGGAGGACCCGGGTCTCACGTGGAGGAAAGAAAAATAGAGTCAAATACCAGAGGATAATGTGATTACAGGCAAACAGCAGAGTGGAGGTTAATTGGACTTAAGTGCCATACATATATATAAAAAGAAGGTCCTATACATAAATACACGGCGCACACACGCCCACGCACGCATACGAACACACTGACATGTTGGCCTACATTCATGGCTCGGATTTTTACGGCCTCCTTTAAAATAAACACAACTCGGCAACGCAGCGAGAGCGTTTGCTGGTGTATATTTTGTTTCTCAATGTAATCCCTGGATGTTTCAGAGGCAAAACATTCTAGAACGGTTAAAATTCTTGTCCCTGGAATGCTTCACATGTCCACATGGGTTCGAGGATGGAACTTCTCTCGAGCCGGCCGCACTAGCGAATCGCCGCCAGTCGAGCCCATTAGCCAGTTGCTAATAGCTGCTTTTTGATGCCTGGACTGAGAGAAAATCCCTCAGTTCTTTCAGTGTGGAAATGTTGTTCAGTTCTGATCAAACCAAACACAACCAAAGCTAGCTTGTTTACCAGCGAGCAGTAGCTTTCTGTGTTTGTAAAAACAATAGTGTCTGCCTCTTTCCCCCCAAAAAAACAACAGGTCTGGGTCCCACTGAAAAAGCTTTACAGCAGGGCTTTTCTAATTCCGAGGCCCATTGCGCAGTTTATTGCCACCTCATGGCCTGATAGTGTATTGCAAACAGCATTAATCCTTGTTTTTCCGAATGTGCCGCTTTTCATACCAGTCGAGACGCCAAGGTCAAAAAAACAAACTGTTGGACAGGCGATGAGAGCGAGTGTAACAAACTCTAGAAAACACAATGATGACTCCGACATCCTTGCTACATCCCAGGCATGTCTCGAGGTCAAAAGAAGCAAATCGATGCTTTTCACGAAAAGTCCTGGCAGATCAGGAAAAATAAATATTATATAAAAATAAGTTTTAAAGCAAGGATCTTAACGGACCTTAACCCATCTCAAAGGTGACGGACGCTGACGAGACCAAACACTCAGATTCTCATAAAGAGCATTGTAGGAACACTATTTCTTGCTCCTTCACCAGGTACGCCAATGTTAACGGCGTCTCGCCATTGCTGGTGACAAACGAGTTCCTTGACGGACTCCCACGGCGCCTCTGATTGTCCTTCGCAGAGCGTTAAACGTCGCCTCACATTGCTGCTTTCACGTTAACGTTCTGAAGCCTGCAATTCAAACCCCTGAGGGATGAAGAAATCCCATAAACATTAAATCCGACTCCGGTGGCTCTTTTTTTTTTTTTTTGTACGGTGAAGAACTGGTGACTGCCACTCTGAATTACACGTTCTAATCTGATGCAAAACAGAGCCCATTTGGCATGTTCTTTACAATGTGATTAGTGGTAAAGAATGAGGCAGGATAAACAATTCCCATCCATACACCCTGAAGCATAAGCTATTGCCGCTACCAGCTAGTTTTTGCAGAGTGGTATCTTTTAGCTGGCTTTTCTGACTAGCTGCATTGCTAACCAGTGACCTCTGCTAGCACATCAGGGCTTCTGTCAATGGAAAGTCTTAATCTACACAGTTTGTCTATATTTCTGTTAGATCATGGTAGTGACATAGCTAGAGAAGTAACTAGCTTCCCTGAGAATTCCCAGACGATGGCAAAGAAGAAATATAGAGGCAACTGTGAGCCTTTAAACTGCTGCTAAAGAGATTAGCGTAGAAGCTGTAGTAAAAACAGTTTTATGGGAACCGGATGGAGAAAAAACGGAACAGTCCCAACATCTTTATTAGTAGCTGCGTTCCGTTACCCCTAGAATTGCGCAAAACCAACATATCGCAATAATAAAAGTGGTAATGGAAACACCTAAACTTTGAAAAAAAAGTCTCTCTCAGATATGGCTAAAAGGTTTTTACGCTCTGATGAGGTGGTTTTTCAGACTTATCGATATAGAGGTATATTGCAAAAATGTCACAGAAACACTTTAATCGCATTTACACGTCGGACGTGATGTTGGGGTCACGTGACCAGTTCACTTCGAGTGAAAATGGTGCGTTATGTTTGTCAGTTCTCCATATATATGTATAGATTTCCCCAGTCTGAAGAAATACATATATATATATGTATATATATATATATATATATATATATATATATATATATATATATATATATATATATATATAATATCCCTTATTTTTTTTTGAAGCGGCAGCTTTTTGAGAAAATGCCAACTCCACGCGGTTTTGAGAAGCTCGCTGTTAACCGTGGTTATGTCGTGTTGCTGTACGTGCCGCGAGACGGATTTTCGGGCCGGCGTTCCACTTTCTTTCACTTATTTTTTTTTTACAGCCCGACGAGCGGGGCCCTTCTCGCTCGCTCTCGTTGGAGCCGTTTGAAAGCGGCTCGATGAGCTGCTGCGAATGCCAGTCCGCCGCCGCTGCAGCTGCCAGCGGGCGCGCGGCGCGCACAACATAAAAACTCCGGCTCCTTAAATTTTCTGCTCCAGCCGCCCTGAACTCTGAGGAGGTTTCCATCTGCTCCTCAGGCCCGGCCGAGCACGGCGCCCCCCCTCCGTGTCTTCTGCTTCAGATTTTTCTTTTTCTTTTTTTTGCCTTTGCTCCTCCTAAAGTCCTGGTTTTCGATTTGCCAGAGGCAGATTTCTCGATCGGCTTTGTAGATTATTTTTGTTTGTGGAATTTGTTTTTGTTGCTTATTTGTTTATTTGAGTTTTAGCGAAAATGCCGTTGTAGTTTTTGAAGTGAATCCCTCATCCAGAGCAAAGCCATAACTACAATCTGCAGATTAGACGGGGGTGGTAGTAGCAGCGCTCCGAGTAGCTGCACTCCGAGTGGTACGAGTACACTGGCAGCACCAGAAACAAGGATGTGAGCCAAGTCTCATGTGGGCAAATAGACATATTTCAAATTTTCTGCTCACAGTTTTCACTTACATCCCCCCCGTTTCGTTTTGAGCCATAATCGGATATTCACTGTTTGCACCGTCAATAAACATTGAATCCGTTTTTCCCCCCCTTTTTTTCCTTTTAAACATTTTTGGGTCTCATCTGGTATGATTTGACTCCCTGTTATGAGCCCGTACACGTGGGAAATTTAACCAAATAGAATCTGCTTCCACATATTTTGCCTTCGTGCGACTCGACCGTAAACCGTTTTAAACCCTTTGCAGCTTTAAATTGGAAAAGATCAACAATTTTTTTTCCCAGTAATAACTAGTGGGACATTGGTTAAACATTCAAGTGGATATACTGGCATGGAATGAAATGAAATATGCATTTCTGTGCAGTTATAACCAAAAAAAAAAAAAAAAACGTTTAGTTGTCCTTTGCTTAATAAGAAGAAAAAAATAATTCAATGTCAGAAGTAAATATATCTCAGGATCACAAATATATAATCTTTGATTGCACATGCTTGAGCCAAGAACAATAAAATGTTAACATTATTATTAACCATGTCACATAGAAACCCCGTCACCCTATGAAACACGTAGAAGAAATTCAAAGTCAATGAAAGTAAAATGCAGGTTTCAGGACTTAATCAAAATAAAACTGTCAGATTTTCCGCTACAATTGCGCTAATCGTTTTCAGTGTCACGCTTTAAAATGCTCCGATCCGTAAAGTTTTTCGTAATTCCAGAAACAACCCAAAAACCCACGGACTTGTTTAAACAGCCGAGACGTTTGGGCCACATCTGGGAGATGAAAATTCCCGTTGTTCCTTTCTGCAAATTCTTCATTTATTTCATTAAACGTTTTGGCACTTGGACCTTACAGTCCAGAACGGCTTCTGCTTCCACGGCGGCGCGAGCCAGGTGTGATGTCACCGTCATGTGTTGCGCGTTAGTGTTGGAGTGACACGCAGGACAGGACTGGAATCTGATTTCAGTGGTTTTGGCCGAGCAGGTTAAAAGAGAGCAAAGGAATTGGATTTGAGTCCCGTTCATCCAGGCTTGATAAAAGACAATCTGATTCCAAACTGGGGGATGTTGAAAATCCAATTTGGGGCTGCCAGTCTAAACTCAACCTCTGTGCCAGTGTTCACCTTTATCCTGTGATTCTCCCCAGTCTGCCTGTTCATCTGCAAACCTTCTGACTCGGTGACACCGCAAAAAAAAAAGGGCGGCCGGCCTGCCGCGCTTTGCTGGGATTATGCAACCAGCCTCCTGTTATTGCTCACCTGAAAGTCCAACTTTATTAAACCTCGTCAGCCGCCGCCGCAAATACAACAGCGGCACGAAATGATCCTTCCATCTGGGAGCAAATTTAATCATCCTGTTTATATGTACCGCTTTAATATCGGCTGATGCATGATTCATTCTCGGCGAGAGGCGGCCAGGAGTCGGGACACGTCTTTCTCGGGGACAAGGACTCCCCCCGTCTGCTCTGTTTTCAGTCAGACGGTTCTATTAAAGACCCGACTGACAAGCCGGAGTGTGACAGCAAGGACACCAGTGGAAATGAGTCGCCGCACGGACACACACGCACGCACGCGATACACGCACACACACTGGTCGGAAAATCCAGCAGACAAACTCAGACGCACCTGTTTTCAGGGACAGTCTTCTCTTTAGAATTCCAAATATTTTATCTTCTGTCCTTTTTTTAGTTTTCCCAAAACCCGATCCGACTTTTTTCCTCTTTTTTTGCATTTCTTATCTTTTTTTGTTCAGATTTTCATGAGACCAGTGCTATTTTTCCCTTTCCCTCTGTATTTCTTTCTTCCTACTTTTTGCTTATTCTGTTGCTGATCAAACTACGATAAGCCAAAAATACAAAAGTTTTTTATTGAACTTTTGAAAATAAACGAGATTTTTTATTTTGCTTGTCCTCAGCAAACTTTGTTTTGGCGATGTCTCATTTTGATTCCTTTTCCAATTTAATTGCATGAAAAGGACGTTTTTCTTTTTTGGAAAAAAAGTAATGTGATATTATCGCCTTTTTCCCCTCTTCTCTGAGTCGAAGCGAAATTTGTATATTAGCTCGAAGAAATGTTTATTTATTCATAAAAGCCTTTTGCTAGGTAGCTTTATTTTTCTTTCCCCCACCGTGACTCCTGGCCTCCTTAATTCCACCTCTGTCTTCCTGCTGCAGATTCTCTTGCGGCAAACTCCTTCCCTGTTTTGCATGTCGCTTGCTGAGTTAGCTCGCGCCGTCAGCTGCTTGCTGAGTGATGCATTCCCTCCCCTATCTCCGAAAGCCTTGCGGTAATTGCGCTGTAATTGTTTGTCCGCCGTTGCCGCGGCTCGCGAGGAGCCGGGTCCCCTCTCATTACGCGCGTCGAGTTTTTGTGTCGGATCGAGACGACGTCCAAAATAGACAAATATATAAATAAAAGAACAACCCTGCCCGGTGGCGAGATAATGTCGCAAACCAAATTATTTTGAGTAATGGGGACCACGGCGAAACAAGGGCGGGGTAATCTCTCCCAGGTGGCGCGAGGTTTTCACTTTGTTTTTGAGTTTTTAAGGAGCCTCTCTCTGCGCGACTGTAACGGCCTCTGGCGAGCATCCAGCTCGGCCGCATTCCACTTTCACATGACCTTCTCCCAGACCCGGCCCCCAGGGCGAGAATCTGCACCGTCCATTCCTGACCACACCTCCATTTGACTGGCCTAAATATTTCAAGACCACCTTATCTTTGTCTCGCTACTCCCTCCTTCCCTCATCCCACCACTCCTCCTCCATCCCTGGTGTTTACAAGTTTGAGTCAACTCCAAACACGGGGCAGGCTTGTAAATTCAATTTGCGTTTATTTACACATTTGTTTTTACAAGGACTTAATATATCCCCTCCCCGCCTTTGAAACTCCTCGTAGCGTTGCGGTCGTGTCAGGGATTCTCAGTCTGCCTCCTGGCGAGTTTGGAGCGCGTACAGATGTCACGTCGAAGCTGCTTTGATGTCGGGAATCAGTCAGCTATCGCTGGAGCGACTGTTCTGTTTTTAGCCGCTTTCATGCTTTGTGGACGAGCTTGTGATTTTTGCCGAAGGGGAAGATGCGCTCGTTTGCTCTTCCCTCCGTCGCCCGGTGCAATGTTTCCGATGTCCGTCAGTCAAGCGTGAAGATGCTAGCAGCTGGTTGTCGTGTTTTTTCTAATTGAAACACAGTCGCAGAGACAGTGGGCCATTTCATTGGCTAACCTCTTGTAATTTTTTAGTGCAATTTAAACAAACATTCAGTCATGAGTTTTTTTTTCTTCTCAGAATTAGGGTACGACAAATTGTCGTCTGTTAACCAAATTAAGATCACCATCCGAGGCGTAGTGCTGCCAGTTGTATGTGAAAATACAGCCTGCTGTACTGACACTTGAAACACTCATTAAACACGTTTTGGTGAGGCAACAATGTTGCAATGTGTGGTAACAGAGTTACCGTGCTAGCTTATGTTAGTGATCACTAGTCCGAGTTACAGTTGCACCTCTCAGACGTGCTTTAATGTTGTGCTTTGGTTTAATGTATATGCATATGTTTAATGTATGTCTTACAAATGCCAGAGTAGCACGTTGCACGTTAACAGAAGTTGACTTCCACGTCATCGCAGACTTTCTGTTGTTTTTCTAGTGCCTCATTTTCCCCAGGACAACCAATATTGAATTTGTCCCAAAGTGCTTTCCTCCCCGTGCAGCCATTAGCATGAGCAAGACAGTCTAAAAAAATTACCAGATAGTAATCTCACTGTCTTTTCTCTCTGCGTGCTCTCATTGCCAAGCAAGGCTTCAAGGTAATTATGTTTGTTTGGGTGAAAAAAAAAGTCCTTCGCTCCAGGTTTCAATTATTTATAACACCACTATCATCAAAGGATTACCAGATATTAAAAATAATCATTATTTGCAACCTTACGATAAACCTCAACCGCTGCAGCGAACCTTTGCCCCTCCGTTCCTGGATTGTGGATTTATGTGTACATTTTTTTTTTTATTTACTCACCAGGTAGGTTATGAGGAGAGCTTCTAAAACAGGAAATGGAGCCGGCTTTTTTCCTTTTTTCCCCCCTCACGTGTTTGAATTACGGGAGTCTGCGAAACACGCAGCACTTTAATATCCCCAATAACATCGGAGAAGACGGGGCATCTGTTTGAGAATCCCACATCAAACGAGACGGCATGTCAGCGGAGGGTTATGCATATATTTCCCTTGGTCTTCCCATCCAGCGAGAACAGAACGTCCCCTGATGAGCGGGAGGAGGAGAAACGCGTTTGATCGAAGCGAGGAAGCAAACAGGCGACGGGCACGGGGAAGAATCCGTCACGGCGGCGGTTAGAACAACAGCTGCTAGCGGGCAGAAAGGAGAGACTCGCCAATTAATTATGTGATCTGAAGGTTCCGTCCGAGATGTTGTTTTTCCCCTGCTGGAGGTGGAGGTGCGGGGTTGGTGCGGGGGGTGGGGAGACGCCGGGGGTGGGCATCTGGAGGAGATTAGGGTCTGACCTGACATGGCAGCCCTCGTGAAACATGACTCAGGATTGAATGGGGGACTTCTAAGCCGGCGTCTGTCCGCCCGGCTATCCTTTATTTGTCCGTCACCCAATAAAACACGCGCGGCGCTATCTGATAGCCCCCGCCGCCGCCGGAGTAAACAGGCCTCCGCCGATGTCGTCGTTAAGCCTCCGTCTATCTGGGCGGCGTTTCTTTCGGCTCACGCGGAGAACAACATGCCTGCCGATGATATCACTCCCTTCAAATTGGCACCGGTACGACTCAGACAGACAAATACATCATTGTGCTAGAATGCAATTTGTCCGGTCAGCAAGCGTCTTTATTTCCTCCCGCCTTGTAAAAGCAAAGAAACCGGGGCACCGTGGAAGCCCAGAACATGAGGGAATGTAACAGAATAACACAAGTTCGGGCCCGGCCGGGGACCGAATTACCTGCAGAAAGAAGTCCCGTATTCAGCGCGCTTGTTTTGATACAGTCTACAAGGCGGCTCTTATTAGATTGAGCTGCGTTTTTTTTTTTTTTTTTTCACTAGTGGCTCAGACGCGAGTCTCTCCTCTCGACAGCCTTTATCCAGTTACGTCTGGGCCCCGGCGCTCCAGGGAGCTCACATTTTGCTCCTCCGCTTCTCGGCAATGTGAATCAGGGGTGGTAGTGCAGGCGGGGGTGGGCGGGACGGAGGTGGGGGTGGGGCACTAATGCATGTCACTGGAGGCACCTTGCAGTTAGAGCAAACAGAGCTGACCGCCACTCAGCTGGACACTAATGTAGCGAGGTCGGGGAAAAAAAAGAAAAAGAAAATTGAGGCAGTTTTCATGGCAATGCCCGTCTTGCTTACAGCCAAGCCAGGTCATAAAGCCGAAGGGGTGCATTTGCGGCATGTTGGGACTTAGAATGTTTTGCTCTCGCTGTCATGGATTGCATTTTTTCCCCCCCTTTAAAGGGGAAAGCATGCCAGCCAAGGTAGTGGCTCCCCGTCTCCCAAACAGAGGTGCATCTGTTTAGCTTGACATCCTCAGCGACCCTGCAGATCCCGGGAATGCGTCGGTGAAGGAGAGATCCTGGAATCCCGACGTTGTTTTCATTCCTTTTTTTTTTTTTCTCGCCCAATTCGAGTCGAGACTGCCCCGGCTCTTGTGAGAGCGCACCGCCGTCCCTGCAACAGCGGGTTTTGAATTTCGACCTTCTCAGCACATCGCCGAAGCGAGCGCTTCCAAATTAAACGGCGGCTCAAATTGGAAGAAATCAGAGGTGCCAGTGGTTTTTTTTCCAGAAGAGGCAAAAGTTGTTCTTAGATTGTGAAAAAAGTCGACGACAGAGCAGAGTTCGGGGGACAGGGATGAAGGATTTCCTGCTTTCCCGAAGTAAAAAGGAAAGCTGGCCGCGGCCCCATTAGCCGACCCGCAGGCAAAGCCCCCTGGAGGCGTATAGACTTACCACCTCCTGAGCGAGCTCTCGGCACCGTCAAAGCCGAGGATAGCTGGCGGTGACATTGCGCCCCTCTCCGCCGGTGCCGCCGCCGGCTCCCTCGCATCGATTTTACATTGCGAAAACGCGCCTGGCGACGGCGTCTCTCAACACGTTCAAGGAAAAACACAGAGACGAGGGTGCGAGCGCGAGCACAGAGGGAGCCGGTCCAGTTTTTGCAAACAACCGGGGAATTATACTGCGGGGACCGCTCACATAAATGGAGCCAGACGTGTAAAAGTAACAGCGGTTTTTGGAGGGGCCCATTTCTTTCAAGCTGCGAAGGGGAGACGGCGGGGAATTACATTTTTTTTTTTCTTCCGCCGGCTCCAAAGTGATCCCATTTTCAAATTAGCCAGTAAATGGGGGTGAGGCATGCGTCGCCACTGGCAGCAAAGATCAGCAGCCGCTCGTCCGTGCCGTCGCCTTTGGACTTTTAACACCCCGAATCTTTCCTCCAGGTTGATCGTTTGGCAAATTTCCTTCCCTATTGTGGGCTTTGGCTCTGGCTCACGGCGGGCGCAACGGATGTTAAGTGACCCAAATACCCGAGGCTCACTTCGGGGGGAAGGCGGGCATGAGGTCGACGGCCTTGTCTGGGCCACGCCCCCCCAAATACTTCCCCACCCCGTCTTTACGACAACCCGCACAACACCCTGCAGAGCTACTGTAAAGAGGCGGAAAATGCGACACTCACATTTGACGCCTTGCGAGGGAAACGGATGGTGCGGCTGACCTTTCCGCTAATCCTTCTCATTTTTCTGCTGCTTCAGGTCCCCGACACCGTCATACGTAAAGTGCCGTCGCTGCAGCCTACTCGGTTTTTGGCGGAGGGGGGCTGGCAGCTCGCGGCATTTTAATTAATGCTGCAGTAATAATCTGTGACATTTTTGCCAGCTGCAGCTCTGGTTTTTCCAGAGGAAGGAAAAGAAAGATAAAGAATGATGGCACCCGCTGATGTAAACAGCGCCTGACTGTGTTGCAATTTCGGCTGCAGAGGAGGCGATGCGTGTTTGTTTTGTTAATTGTCGCCGCAGCAGGTTTGCAGTGTCGACTGCCAAGTCAAACAAAACCGCAACAATGGAAAACGAATCTCTTTATCTGCTTGTGACAGATTATGTCACATGTACAAATGTATGGATTTTTTTTTTTTTTTGCAGAGTTTGGGGCATCATACTGTATATTCCAATATAGTAATATTTGAGAAGCTTTTGGTCAGTATCAGTTAAATTGTTATTATATTGATTTTTTTTTAATACATTTTAAGTTTAGTCGAGAGAAATTTAAAAAATGCAGCTTTGCTAATTAAAATGTTACAGAAGTTTATTTCATATCAGTGGATAGGATTTGGAAAACACAGACTATTCATCAGTCCAATAATAGTACTTTAAAAAATACTTCGGTAAAGTATTCAGGAAATGTAAGCTGATTTTGCTACAGCTGTATACAAAATAGCACAGTTCTAACGGCAGCAAATTCAATTTTCAGAAATCCAGTGAATTCATGAGATATCACCTCTGCGGTTAAACTGGTCGTGTTTGTGCGCTGGGGCCCTTGATTTTTCACTTTATTTGTCTGATTATTATCTTATCAGGCCAACTTTTGCCATCCGGAGAAAAAAAAAGAAACTCAAAAAGAAAATCCACACAAACAGCGTTTGGACACATCTGATTGATTGACAAGTGACGCTGGAGGTACTGCAGCGTCTTCAACAACATACCAAAAAAATAAAAATAGGAGCTATTATTTTTAAAAATTCAATCCATCAAACGTCTCACTGACTGGCGGCGTTGCTACACACACACACACACACACACACGCACGTGCACGCACGCCGTCGTCTCAAAAAGTGAGCACAACTTTGACGGCTACTTCTTCGGGAGAGTGCGTCGAGACCCGACTCGACTCGGACTTAAAACCGCTGTGAACTTTTAAAAGAAAAATAATGTGAGAAATGAATCAGTGTAAACTTCTGCTCTGTTAACCTCACTGGCAATTTCAGGAACAGATGGGTTTGTAATGAAGAAAGTTCCACAGGAGAAATGAGAACCGAGCGGCGCGCTCGCACACGTGCACGCACGCACGCGCGCACGCACGCACGCACACACACAAACTTTGCGAGAGACAGAGAGTGAAAATTATTCACTTTCATCAGGCAAGGAGGTTTCCAATTTACAGATAATGTTTGCAGCATTATTACGGCCACAAGGGGGAAGGGTTGACATTTAGAGAAAATAAATCAGATAAACGCTGCGAAATTGGATCGACGATGAATTTTTCAAAGATGCACGCCAGCGCCAGCTTCTAAATCCTTTAAATTAATTAGAAAAAAGAAAACACAAAGAAAGAACAAAGCAGCTTCTAAATTCCGGCCTCTCCGTTAATTACTGAACGTTATTAATATGTGACTGGCCCTCTTTATTTACAGATTTAATTTGCATAAACAAGTTAAAAAGACAAACCGCTTTGGACAGACTTCAGGAAATAAACCTGCATGTATTTTTTTTTTTCCCTCACGGGAAAGTGTTTGTAAATTGTTTCAATATTACACCAATCTGCGCTCATAAAAAGAAGGAGGTCACGGGAGACTTTTCCTGGCAGATGGATCGTGCGCAAAAAAAAAAGAAGAGGGAAAACATCATATCAGCATCTGCTAACGCTCGCTGTGGCCGTGATTCTTCCTGCTGAACCTCCGCCTCCCCCCCCGCCCGCCCCTCCGCCACCCGACGCTCGGCCTGCACTCTAGAATTATGTGACTGCTTGATGAGTGGTTGTGTCGAGCTGGAAGGTCCTTGGCGAGAGGCCTTGGGCACCACTGGAAGACTATCAGAGTGCAGAGTCATTAGAAATCCCTCATTCTCGCCGCGCTGTGTAAACAGCCCGGCGGCCTCCAGCTGAACGAGCCCCGAGGAAGGATCACCTCCGTCTGGCTGAAATTGGATCGTGCACACACACACACACACACACAAACACAGAAGGAGTGAAGGGAAGGGGAGAGCCGAGCCGCACGCTCCTCTTTATCGAGGTGGCTAAAACTCTTTGGAGAGGCCGCAATCAAGGTTTTTTTTTTTTTTTTTTTTTGCCTCCATTCGACCTACAAGCTGAGATCAAAGGAGTGATTGGTTGGCTTCATAAAAGACTTTAAAGGCGTTTTTTTTTTTTTTTCTAAAGTAATTTCGCCTTTAAGGACCGGGGCAGAATGGAAAGTGCAGCAATTCTGCTGGTGTTGAAAATAAAGCAACAATTTTCAGCAGTCATTTGACACGAACTTAATAGGTATGGTACGTTATTTTTTGTGTGTATGTGAATGGGGGTGTGGAAAAATATTAGTTTGAAATTATGCAAACCCTAATTTAGCAATATTTTAACCAATAATCTTGCATCTCTATCATGTCAGCGAGTTTTCTGAGAAACGTTCATTCTTTTCCTGCAACTTCTGTTGGCTCCACTTTTTATAAATCGTGAGCTAAAACTGATCTGGAATTTCCCTTTGGGTTGGCTCCACCCTCTCAGACCACCTTGTTTTGTTGCCCTACAAACATGTGTAAGGTCCAATTCCAATCAAGTTAGACATCGTTTTTTACAGCATTGTAAAAAAAAAAGAGGCTTGCCGCATGTCACGTGCCAAACAAGAGCTTTAATTGCATAATAAAAATTAACGCTACACGGATCACATCAAAGGAGCCTTTGAAAAAGCTGCCAATCCCTTGCCAAACCAAAATTAAAGGTAGCCTAGTTTAACAGGTCACACGCTGGAGGGCCTTTGCAGTGGAGCTGACGTTTGCTCATTTTAGGGGGAAAAACCCTGAACAAAGCCAGAGTGGGATTAGCAAAGTAAGAAAAGTGGCAAGTCTCCATCATGTTGCTGTCTTTAATTTATCTTTACGACAGCTCAGGAGGCAGTTGGTGGTTGATGGACACCATAATCAGTCCCCGCATCGAGCTGGTATTTACTCAGCTGGACTAGATCTGTTAAGAGTGAACCCTCCATGAGTCACTGTCAGTGCGCCGTCTTTGACGACGCACACACACGCACTTCCACTGCCGATGCTGGGTTGTTTTTCGTTGACGCTTGGATTTTTTCTTGTCACAAATAGTGGCTGAAGTGAAAGGTCTTTCTTTCTTTGCCAATGTCCTTCAACCTTAACCTCAAGGCTGTGTCCCTTCTCCGCTTGTGTTCGTTTTAAACAGAAACGGTTGCAGATGAGTTATGACAAAACAGGAACCTTTAAAACCGGGGTCCAGTGTTTGACTAGCTGTTCCTTTTTGAGCGCCGAGCGACAAAACCAAAACAAATGGGAGTTGCCAACAGGGAGTCTCCACCTGCTCTTCT
Source organism: Thamnaconus septentrionalis (assembly GCA_009823395.1). Taxonomy (NCBI): domain Eukaryota; kingdom Metazoa; phylum Chordata; class Actinopteri; order Tetraodontiformes; family Monacanthidae; genus Thamnaconus; species Thamnaconus septentrionalis. Next base: position 9,020,412 of record CM020519.1, on the reverse strand, counting down.
TGCAGCCACTCATGATCGGCATGTTAAAACTGGACAAATATTTTGGGGCAGTCATTGATGTGACCTTTGACCCTCACACAAAGGCTCATCATTTATTTAAGGAAACTCTGTAATGTGGATTCCTCGCTTATGAGAAATTCCTGCCTTATTGAATTGGTTTCAACCTGAACTGGTTTTAACTTACTTCATAAAAAAATGACCATCATTGTCAAATACTAATTCTTCAGCAAATAATGAAGCTCTCCTGAACACAGCGGATACTCTCTACATTGCACAATGGGTTAGGTTATTGCCATTGTGTAAGCATTTACTTCTTTACAAGTGTCCAAAAAAGAAAGTAGGATTATCTCTTGGGAGGAAAAAAAGGTTTTTCTAGAACTTGACATTTGATTTGGCTATGGAATGACATGTTTTGTCTATTGTCCGTGGCGTCAAGCAACTAATAAAATGTAATGTTGTAAGACAGAAGTGTGTTTGTTTTTTCAAGAACTTAGAAACTTGGCACCGCTGAAACAGGAATGTCTGCTTTAATCCACCAGAAACGGCTTAGGTCTATGTTGCGTCTTTGGTCATGATTCCAGAAACTGTTTCCCACTTATTGTTTTGTCTTGCCTCATTACCAGGAGTGCAGAGATAATGACCGCCTTTCACAGTGCACTCCCATTAAAATGCTTGCTTTAATAATGATGCTGTTCGACAAAGGTGCTTACATGCACAGCTGCTGTGGGAGTATTTCCATGTACTTGGTAATCAGCACGTTCTGAAAGGAGGCCGCATCATGACGTCGGTGGAAAGGAACGTTGTTTTCGTACTTTTACGATAAAAAAATTCTGAACATTTGCTTCGTTTTGCATTGTCTTTTTTTTTTGCCTTATTTATAGAGCATTATGAGGATTACGCATACTCTCCACATGCTCAGCACAGTACTCAGCGTCCACAGAGATTCACATTGCTGTCGTTCTACGGAACCGACTTAGCTTGCTGCAATTCCACAGCAACAGCACGTACATTCTAAATATGTGAAAAACAAAACATGAAAAAAGCCAAATATGAAAGAGTGGAACTTATAAAAACTCAAAGATTAATAGGAGTGCAAAGTAACAGAGGTTTTTGTTCAAAGAGGTGTGTGGACCTTCATCTACAATAAGCCATAAGGTAAGACAATGTTATTTTGTGGGACGGTCTGCGTTTAAAATATGATCTGGAAATGGCTTTAAAAATTAATGGAATGTGTCGGTAAATGTCTAAATTATTTTTTGTACACCACCTTCGTAATTTAATCAGTAGCCGATTGAATAAGTAAGAAATTGTGATGGTTAATCCGCTCACTCTAAACCGCTGGAAATGGAATACTGCTTATGGCCAAGTGTGTGAAAGGAATGCAGATATATCAAAAGGCTGCTCATTCAATGGTAAATATGCCACTCTACCTGGATTATAAATCTGTAAACTCTCTAATAGTCAGTGTGTCACCAGCCATAAAGCTTACCGCACGTCTCTGGTATGAAATGCCAAAGAATCAGCAGACTACTGGCAGCGTCCTTTGCTGAAAATGACCTAAACTGGGTTAATATTAAACATCTGTGCATGTAAAGAAATGCAAAATGAAAAATGCACAATGAAAGCCAAAGTGAGTCACATAGGAAAGGGGAAAACCTGTTTACGCTAATAATTGCAGGCCTAAGCACCGAGCCTCTTATAAAGGACGGCGGCACTTTTGCGATGTAAGCAGCGAGCGTCTGACTTTCCCTGCAACAATGGTATGTGATCATGTGGGGGGAGACGTATGTGTGTGTGCATGTGTCTGTGTGTGTGTGTGCACTGTGGTAAGCATTAACACCTTGCTTTTGCGCAGACATGTGGTCTTTGTGCACCACATGGTACATGAGCATGAGTAATGCGGCAGTTGTCCTTGGTTGCTACTCGAGAGTGACTGTTTGTACTTGTGTGTGTGCGTGCGCGTGTGCATGTGTGCGTGTCCCCGGCAAGCTGCCGTTCAAGGCTCTTTGTTGGCTGCAGTGAAAGGTGGCTCATTGTCATAAGTGTTGACAGTGGCGTGGAGAGAGGAGAATGACAGCAAAATTTGTACCTTGCTCTGTTTTTCTTAATTAAATGATTAAATGGGATTAGCCGGATCAGGCGTCTGCTCTCTGTTTTTAGAGTAAAGCTGTGAAAGTCCACACCCCCACTGAGCACACCCCTGCAGTCAGGTGTTGGCTCTGCCCTCCGAGACCACCTTGTTTTGTTTTTTTTCCCCCTCGGGCCAAACATGGTTTGTCCAAGAAGTATTGCTTTTGGCAAGAAGCTGCAAATGAAAGGCTAAATAATGGAGGTTCTTTGGGGTAATTACTCATCAGTTCCACTGCGAAGAAAAATAAACATTATTAAAATAAATATAATATGAAACCTTTCAAGTTCTGTTACAGAAAGGCTGCAGGGTGCAAAACCAAATTAGGGAAAAAGGGGGAAAATGCACAACAACAAACTAGCTTCAAACGAACTTCCAGTGTCTGAACAAATAAAACTGAATGTTTTTACAAACACAAACAGTCCCTATGAATTATCCTTCCCATTCTTACCTGTTGTGTTTGCAAGAGCAAATTTCCAAAATCTTGATACACTACCTTCCAAGTATGTTGTGTATAGTAAAGGAAAATGTCTAAAATATCACATCTAGAGATCATGTAGTTCCAGATTGACAAAAAAAAAAAAAAATCAGACAACAAAATTGGAAGGCAAAGAACTGGTAGTGAGCTTTTTGGAGATTTTTCAAAACAAGTAGAAGTAACTATAACTAATGGGTCATCAGCATAACTGCAAATATGTATCAACCATATCCGTAGGCACTTGCTTCAATTGCCTAAAATAAATAAAATAAAAAATCTTCACACCAGCACTGCCAGTGACAAGAGCCAAATAAATTATTTCAGGCCAAGATGATTAGGCAACATGTAGGGCGGTTGCTGGGTAGGGCTTGACATTTTTGGGTTCCCTCCAGTTCCATGGCATGCAGATTCTTTCCAGCAGCCACAGGGGCACCAATACGGGCACCCAATGCTACTGATGGGCGGAGGTTCAACAAGTGCCACAGACCAAAGCCAACCAACCGGCTGTGCCAGCCAGTGCACTGCAGCAACAGGTGCAAAGATCAAATTGTACACTCTCTTCAGAGTCTGCTTTTGTAGAATTTAATTCACAACTCCAATTGGGGAAAAAAACAAAAAAAAAAAACAACAACATGGAACCCTTTTGGGGTTGCATGTCTTAGAAATCTTGGAAGGATATTGCATTTCTTCACTTGTACTTTTAGAAGTCAGTAACAGCTTTCTACTGGTGGTCACCAGCCCTTTGGGAGTTATCGATGCCCAATCACTTGCTTGCTCTTAGGATGCCCATTTCAAGACTTTTAACCCGCTTTCACAGAAAAACCCCAAATCAGTTACCACATGCAAAACAGGCACAGTAGGATCCCCCTCTTCTACGCAGATGATGTTCTTCTCTTTTGCCAATAATGTATCTTTCTGTTATAGACGGTTTGCCAAAAATGCAACAACACACAAAGTCCAGCAAAATACTCAGTTCATAAGAACACTGGCTAGGAATGAGAACCGCAGTAGATTGACCAACGAGTGTTCTGAAGAGGCAGATTGAAGTACCAGGACATTTGATGGGTTGATGGCAGACCGGTGCGTTGCCTGGTGATAACAGGGACACCAGGAACTGGTGAGCCATGCTGATCAGTAGCAGCCAGTTCCACGCCCACACACAAAGGACTGACAGCACAAACAAACGCAGCAAACAGTACTGTCTGGGACTAGTATCAGCTTCTTAAGACCACGTAATAAATTAATCTGACATACCAAGTGGGATGTTTTCAATGGGATTCATCTCACATCTGTGCAAGAAGAAAAGAGCAGGTTTATAGGATTTATTCACTGCAAGCTGATTGAGTAGCTAACAGTGTAACTGTTCGATGGTGGCCTGTGTTTAGAAAAAACCCTTCGGTGCAGTTCATTGTCCCTCCTTTAATGAAGAAATCTTTTCCTGCTATGATCAAACTTACCTCATCCACCGTGAGGCAGCCAAGCTAGCGGCAATTCCCTGTTTTTATGCACTTTTCCACTTTCGCCGCAGTAGATACCCTGTCTGGTCGCAAAATAATTACACTGGAGCTTTTCAAGATGGATCTGTGAGACTTGACTCTCTGTGGAAGAGGGGGGTGTTTGTGTACCTCAGGGCTTGAGTGTGTGGTTTAATGATCTATGAAGCAGGGTTTGGTGTTTCCCTGTGTGGCTGCAGTGTGTGTTTGTCTGGGAGGTTATTGGGATCCTTAATGCTTGTGTCTGTTGACTTTCCCGTGTGTGTGTGTGTGTGTGTGTGCGTGTGCGTGTGTGTGTGTGTACAGCAGAAATAAAGCAGGCCATTGATAAGAACAAGTTCTTCTTGTTAACGTATCAGTCGCGCTGGACCTGAGCCAGCATCGAATTCCCAGGGGTGTATTTCTACACAACCCCCGCTATGACACACCACTACTCTGCAACCCCAGACACACGCATGCATGCACGCACACATGCACGCACGCGCGCACACATACGCACGTACACCTACTCACAAACACACTGGCCGAGATAGCCCTAGAACTGAACATGTGTTAACACTCTCTTTCCAAGAGATACATTGAAAGGACATTGAGCAATGTTTCATCTTACATCTCTCCAGCGGCCGCCTGCTCTGCAAAATGCTTCCATGTGCGGTCCTTGCATTCCGGCTACATTTTCTGAGGCATTCCTTGACTCTGCCCGAAGATACCTGATACTCAGGGGAAAGCAGATAGTCATGAGAAATACCTGCTAGCTCAGTTTGGAATATCAGGAGGGGAAATTTCTGCCATTCCCGTTGCGTTCCTCCACTCCTCTTTCTTTTGGTGCACGAGTGCCTTGCTATTGTTCCCCCTTCCTGTTACACGCTGTGAGATGGAGCTAAGGTTGTTTTATGACAGTCATAATCGCCACCCCTGGCGACTGCATAGGGACATGAGCTCCAGTGGGGTGTTGCGGCGTGCACTCCGTTGTCAAATAAAAGTGTCTGGTTCAAGGTCGGTGTGAGACAGAGTTGCAGAGTGAATAAAACCCTAAATGTTTTTCTGTTGTGTTTGCTGAGTGGCCGCAGAGTCGGGGCTGGGCGTTGCAGAGGCTCGTTGTCGTCCTGACAGTGTGGGAGTGCCACGGCGAATCTGCGCGGTACTGGGCAATTAATCACCACAGCGGTTGGAACATGTGGTTCGTCGTGAGAAAAAACCTGCAAAACTGCTGCATTGTAAGGGCGAGAATGACACGGAGCAAGAAGTGCGCTTTAATAAAAAACAGGTTGGTGCACTCAGGACGCGAGGCTCCCGCAGGACCGAGGCATCAACATCTGGTTTTGTAGATGGATCGGAAATGTGAGGGCGTTCGGGGTGGGAGGACGAGCAAGCGGACACAATGAAAGACGAGGCTTTTGCTTGCTCGCTGTAAAAGAATTTCATGTCATCATCATCATGCTCAGGTGACGATGAAAAGGCAAAAAAAAATGTTTTAAGCGCAAATGCGGAAAACATTTGCATGAACTGATTCAATGACAGTCTCCCCTAACGCAGGGTGTAAGTGTGGTAATTGAAGAGACGGGTTTTTTATAGAGCCCGGAGATGATTTCTTTTTTTTACTGAAAGACAAAGGGACTTTTTGTTATTTTCCAGGCTAGTTTGATATAAATAATTGCGGTGTCACCACCAAAGCATGAGCTCCTTTATTAGGATTGTTTAAAAGCTTTATCTCTTAACGTAAATGCAAAGTGACATTCCAAGAGGGAGGAAAAAGGAGAGGAAGTAGGTCTTACAAAAGAATTGTCCCCATGGGTAATATTCAAATTAAACCCGATACGTCCACCACATGCACATCTAACCGTGCAATCAGGGGCTCTGCCAAGCCATTGAATTCACCCTCGATCGCTCCGCTGATAAGCGTGGAGGCCTGGCGGGGGTTCTTGCCGCTTTTCCACTGCGTCTTCTTGTTACCTTATCAGACATCTTTGGGACGTTAGCTCATTGCATGGAATGGCTTCTGTGTCGGGAAGCAAGGAATTGTTTTATTTGTCAGGAACAAAATCTACTTGGTGCAACGGTTATGGTTGTGATTTGTTGTGGCTCCTGGAGACAACGGTGTTGCTTCCCCGTTTTGCAATTCCATCATTTTAGCCTGCAACAAAATATTCTCCTGTTGCGGTACAGCTACAGTGGAAGCTGAAATCTGGAAATAGAAAGACTGTGAATAGCCTGTTGTCTCACGGCAGGAAGGTTGTGGGTACCATTTCCCCGGGGTGGCCGGGGGCCGTGTGGGTTCTCGCCACGGTACACCGACTTCCTTGCACAGCCCGAAGACAAGCATATTAGGTTAACTGCCTATTTGTGACCCTGTGTTGGCTTTGCAATAAAGTGCCGACTGAAAAAAGAAATCCTCTGGCACCCGCTCAACCCTGAGTGCATTGTGTCAATGAGGTCATCAAGAATGGCTGGATTGGTGGTACAAGGAGCAGCTGGTTTGAGTTGCAGACGGGCAAGGCGAGTTTCCAACTTCGGGCTACTTATTTGATAAAACGTAAGACTTTGGGCTGGACTCTGTTGTTAATATCTTTTTTCTTTTTTTTTTCTGAGTTAAGTGTCGATGCCAGTGCAGAGCAGAAGGCCTTTGTTGTGCAGGTGCGAACAATTGAAAGTGCTGTCCTTGAGGTGCCAAACCAGAAAGTAAAATGAGCACCACAATAAATCAATACGATTGATTCGCACAGCTAAAACAAACAACCGTCAACAAGTTCTTGGTTACTTGAAGATGTTTCCTTTCATCAAAAAAGTTTTTTTTTTTTTGTTTTTCCCTTTCGTGTTCCCCTGGCATCCACCACTGGCTGCCAGTCCATCCTTCACTTTCCCTTCTCCGCTGTCACTGCGGCCCGTGGGACTTATAAATAACTGAACGAGGCTCCGGGTGCGATGCGCTCGTCTCCATTCTGGGTGGCATCGGGGGAACAGGTGCACTGGCTTATACCTGCCTCCGCTCGACTGGCGCCATTAATCAGGTTTTTTTTTTTTTTTTCCAAAGCGAGAGGAGGACAGCGGGAAGAGACGAATGGTTAAAAACTAAAAAGGAAAGTCATGAATTTTGCAGCGGACTTAAAGCGACGAACACCTCGGCTGCCTTTGCGCCTCCCCTCAGTATCGAGCGGCCGCTTCCTGTAAAGACACCCCGACTCCAAGTGAAGTCGTCTGCTTCCCAAAATAGTTAATGGGGAGGAAAGTGCTGAAGACGGGGGAAGGGGAGGGCAGAGGAGAGGAGAGGTGAGGGCAGAGGGGAGGGTGTTAGCCATATGTGATCAATTTACAAGAGCATGCGTCAATTAATCTGGGCCGGGTGGCAGGCGCCAGAGTTGGGCCCTGTGCCACCTGAGCGGCAGAGGAAGAGTGATCGCCGCTCGGCCAAGCCCGAGCCGCGGCAATCGGATCTCTCCGGATCGATGCGTCTCACATTATTGCTCACACCGACCTCACCCCCCCCACACACACACCCGCCCGCCCGCCCCCACCACCACGCTTTTTGTTCGCGTCCTCCGTGGCCAATAAGGGGGGCCGAGCGAGAGGCGAGCGAGTGGCGAAGCCGTCCGGCCGGGAGACACCCTCAGGATGTTTCCTCGCTACCCCTCCCATCTGGAACGGCAGTAGAGCTACAGAGCAGAGGGAGGTGGGGGAGCGGGGTAGACAAACTGGCAAGGGGCAAAAACCACAGTGACCAGATGGAACCGCAGATTGTTACAAAGGGGGGCTACGGCTGCAGCAGAGCCGCCGGGCTTGAGAATTCCGCTTTGCTGCTCACGTTGAGAGAGCAGCGGGGCGAAGATCTGTTAAAAAAAATAATCAAAAATACACACACACACACACACACACACACGCCGACACACGATGCATTAGCCCCTCTCCTGCATTTGTGCAACTTTGGAGCCACGTTGTCAGGTGTCAGGAGTTTGACTTCAGCTCGCGAGCCGTATTCCAAAGCAACAGCAAAATCAACCGGCGCCAGAATTTTAATACCATAAAGCATTGAGTTACCTGCGAAAGGCTGCCAAAGCTAATACTCTGATTGCTGCTAGAATAAATAACCTGAAAAGAAAAGAAAAAACAGGGGGGCGGACTGATGATGAATTATCCAGGGACAGGGCGGGGGAGGGAGGCGAGGGTGGTAAGAGAGGAATATTAAATTACGACACTGGATGGGAAAAGACAACCAATGGCACGTGCGTGGCAGAGGATTAAACAGTGCTGCTGCTGCTGCTTAGCCGCGTCTGACAGTGTAATTATATTTTTAGCCGTCAGTGTTGGTAGCCCGTTTTCACCTGGGCTCCGATGTAATCTGGATTTATCCGGATTCCCGCCTCGTGCGCCGCGGGGGGATATTTCTCACGGTGAAAGACACGGGGGTGGTGCAGGGAGGGGGACCTACAAAAAAAAAAAGATAAATAGTGGGCCGTTCAAAGCATCCGCCCCGCGTCTACGCCGTCGGCCATCCTGCGAGCAGAAACGTCTCTTGGCTTCCCAGGCAATTAAAACTTTCCACCAGGAATAAAGATTGGCACCGCATTTAATCTGAAAAGTGAAGACAGGGGAGCACAGAAGTAATGAGGACACAGGGAAAGGAAAAATGAAAAAAAAAAACTTGCTCATCCCCCCCAGAGTGTCTGTTTCGAATAACTCTGAATTCAATAACAATAATAACACCAATTAATACGGCTCAGACAGGCGGCCTCGCCTTTCATTTTATTCAGACTTAAACAAATAAATAAAGCGGATTGGAGTCCCTCCCCTCCCCCAGTGTGAAAATACATTAAACGCACTATAGAGCCTCAATTATCTCCGTAATTATAATCTAATAATTAATAAGTGTCTCAGGTCACAGGAGTGTAAATTGTTGTGAGACGCTCTCCACTCTGTGCTAATTTGAAATCATGCAATAATAAATCAGCTGCAGGGGGAAGCTGTCAGATAGAGGGACAGTGGCGGAGGTGGGGGGCGGGAGGGCGCTGCTGTTTTGGTGTTTCTGGATTTAGTTAATTAGTTGGAGGGAGGGAGCCGGAGATAAACATTGGGGCGCGGACTGAGCCTTTAAAGCCCCAGCTGGAAGGTGTCCGTCATGCGAGGGAGCTGAGGCACAACGGCGCAAGATTAGGACATACATCACTGTGGCATGACTGTATATAGAGCTGGGCGTGACTTATTTTTTCTCTTATTGTGCTTTGTGCAGAATTTATTTTAGGATTACTGTTTAAATAAGTCAATTTGACTGACTGGAGCCTGAAGGTCCTGAAATTTGCCTTAGCGCTTGAGACTTGCCTTGACCCGCTGCAGGTATTAAAAATGGATGGATGGATGGATGGATGGATGGATGAGCTTGTCTTGATTTTGTCCCCATCCAAACACGTGGGGGGTCCAACAAAAAAGGAAGGCTGTAAACAGAGGGCTAGATATGCAGTTTTATAGAGATCTGTACACCTAGTTGAGTGTCGTACTAGCCTGCAGAATCCGTATTACATTTTAAGATGTGTGGGTATAATATGGGACCTTTGCACCAGACTTCATAGATATATAACAGGAAGCTGTAAACAGAGGGCTAAATATGGAAACTCTTTGGCCATCTCCTGAGGTTTCTGGACAAACACCATGCCGGGATGATCCGACAATGGGTAAATAATTCCATCTGCTACAAATTTCAAAATCATCTTGCGATTTTTCACATTTTCTCCACTTATTTGTTTTAAAAAAAAAAAAAAAACACCTTTGGCAAAATGAGGCCTTAAAAATATTTGCAAGGTCTGGGTTTGCATGCAAAATAGTGACCAAAAAAAAAAGCAAGCAAAATTCACATTGAAATTCCTTTGACGAGCTGAAGATGCTGCTCGGCTCCTCACAGCGTTGGCCCAGTTCAGGCCGACTCTCACCTTTACTGGTGTTTTATTTATTCCTTTTGGAAAATTAAATTCATTTAAGGTCACGGAAGAAGTTGAGAGTCCGGTGGAATGCAGAACCTACCAGCGCTCCTCTGCGGCATCTTTTTCTGGAGAGTTTGGAAAAAAATGATGACGTCACCGCCTCGATTTGTGCGTGCCCTGAAACAACAGGGCCCTGTTGATTCGAGGTCCCGGCTGCCAGCTTGCGGCTTCTCGCTGCTTGTTTAAGTGGTCGGTGTTGTTTTGGCAGAGCAGAGAAGGGAGAAATATACACGGGAGAGGAATCTGTACACATGCGGCAACAGCCTCAGACTTTCAGGCCATCGGATCCGCCTCGTACAATACCATTTTTTTTTCCCGCCCAACTTAAGATATTACATTAAATGCACCACATGGAGAAGTTTCTGAGGATTTTCATCCAGTAACTCGGCGCTGATTCCTCCCAGCCTCCTTTACCGTCGTCCTTCGCTTGCTGAGTTTCTGTGAAATGTCGTACAAATTTTAAGCAAACATTTCAAAGTGATTTGGCGCGGACAAACGAGGCTACGTTAAGTAAACAGAGGTAAACAAAACCAGCAGAAGAGTGGATGGAGGATGTCAGGAACTGCTGTCAGTTGGCCAACTGATTGTTTGTGTAGGTCAGCTGACATCAGCCATCAGTAGCGCTGCACTGAGACCAAGACTAAGTCGTATCAATCCAATTGAATTCAATTCAGTGCAATTCAATTCAATTCAATGCAATGCAATCCAATAAACTTCAATTCAATAAACTTTATTTTTCCGCTAGGAACTTCGTTCATGGTTAAAAGTGTCAGTGCAGAGACATCACAGGCGCATTTATAAATCCATTAATACATAAACATTCAAAGGTCAGTTCACTCATACCATAAATAGGCTTAAAAAAGGTAAGAAGAAAGATATGAACAAGATAAAAAGACAAGTGCAGATAAGGGAACCACGGTTCAGATCAGCTATTACGCATGCGGATGGATCAGCAGTTTATTGGCAACATTCTATTTTTAAGCCGGCTTAAGAAACGTCTTTTCTCAAATTTTGCTTAATCGAGACTCCAGACTACTGAAACAACTTCCCCACCTTGGGGGGGAAAAAAATAAATAAATACCTTGCTTTCGCCCAGCTGTAATTACATTATACTTCTTCCCACGGCCCCTGGTGAGAGCTTATTAAGGAGTAAATGTAAACACTTTTTTTTTTTTCCTTCTGTGTTTGCCAAGTAATGAGCAGTTTCTCTCCTCCTCTTCGCAGCGCTCCGGTCTTTAGCTACCTTTCCCGCCCAGGGAAAGGTAGTTATTGCGACGTTATTGTGAGAATCAACAGCATTTAGCCGACTCTTTAAGACTCCGGCGTTCGCATTGCGCGCCTTGAGAAGGAGTGACGCTGCGAAGACAGCGGTCATCTCATCGCTGCGAGGGCTGAAGTTTACCCTCACAGGACCTAAGATCAGGATCGAGGGTTTCTTTATCCGCGTTTTTATTTTTTGCTCTGTTTACCCTGGAAGGCAGCAGTGGCTGCGGCGGCAGCGGCCCAGAGCCTCCTTCCACCCACCCAGAAGACTTCCTCCCTGCTCGACGCGCAGGGGGGAAATCTAGCCCAGATGTGACTTCAAACAAAGGGAAAGCTACAGGGATTGAAGGTGGGATCAGGCCCATCTTTGGCCTGACCCTCCGAGACCCCGCTTCTTCCTGGCATCTGTCTATTTTCCTTCTCCTCTGTTCTCTCGCTGAGGGATCTCTTGTAACTTCCCGTCTCAAGGGCCCTTTTTACTTTTCTTTTTTTACGCCTAAACAGCTGTTTGCTGCCAAAAAAAAAGAAAAAAGGAAAAGTTTCTGCCGAACTCTGGATCTACCCAAGAATGTAAAGTGAGAATGGTGAGCTAATGAGGGACATTTAGAAGGCCTTAGAACACACACACGTACACATTTAAGTGGTTAATGTTTAAATCACGGTGGATTAGCTACTTTTCTGATCTTATCTTTTTTGTATTATTTTATTTTTTTACTTTTCAGGCTGAAAAGTTGAGGCGTAAAAAAACACTAAAAACGTAATTAGACGGCACGTTTTAGCGGGGAGATAGCGGCGGAACATCGCTCGTTTTCTGCTTCGTTAACGGCACAGAGATCTTATCCAGGAAACTAATAGGGAAAAAAAACCTGATGTGAGATTTAGGAAATGGTGGGAGACACTGCTGATGTGTTTTTAACGTCTAGTGACTCTGCACTTTTTTTTCAGTTCAGAGCAACCTGGTGGTGATTGACTGGAAGCCTAGAGTGATTCCTGTAGCACACATGCATGACATTAAAGTGGGAATAAGGTTATCCCGCGGGGCAGAAGACAGCTTACACTGACAGGAAATTCTTTATTCTTAAGAGGCATTTGAGTTAAAACTAATTGATTCTACAAGCTCAACAAAACACCTTGTTTTATTTCTACTTTAGCTTGGATAGTTTTAATCTAGTATTTGATTTTGACTTCAATTTCTCTCAAAAGTACATTTTTGCCAACAACAAAATACATGTGTATAAATTTGTTATACAAATAAAATGTTTTTCGTTGTAATTAGAATTGAAAAATGGATCCTCTTCAAATTACAATTCAAATTAGGGTCCCTAAAGTTTGTGTTTTAATTAAAGAAAAAAGCTGTTATATCAGACCGGGGTTGTACTTTTACAAAAAGTTTTTCATTTTAAGAATGTCCAAAGTTTTTTGTTTTTTTTTTGTTAAACACTTTAAGGTGCCGCTCCGGTGGGAAAAAAAACAACAAAAAAAAAAAGGCCAGACCATCATACAAATCGCTTTAGATCCTCTGTGGACGAAGAATGTTTGCGGTTGAGGCTCCATCCGTAAAGTAGCGCTCACATCCACAATCCTCCACGACTCGTGTTGCTGTGAAAATATCCCTGCCCCTGTTATTAATTCAATCTTTTCTTTTCCAGGGATCTAGATTTTCTGAAATCGGAGGACTTAGCGCCGCGACTGTAATTTGAGGGGTTAAACGTAGCCGCTGTAAGAAAAAAAAACCAAAAAAACCCTCGGAGACAAGAGGGCAAGTCGCTCTTCTCTCCGCGCGCCTCCTCGTCTCGCCTCTTTAGGGGAAAGTTGCTAAGCGGTCCTCGAGAGGTAGTGAACCATGGGATGACATGGCGGCCACGTGTCAAAAAGAGACACTAATCCACTGCCCCCCTCCACCCCCCCGCCCACTTCCTGTTGTCTTTGGAGCGCCTCTTAAAAACCTCCCCACCTCATTTCCTCTGACTCTGCTTCTTTCTGACCCTCCTCCTCCTCCTCCTCCACCTCCTCCTTCCCGACCTCCCCCCCGAACCTCCAGCTGAACCGCAGCGCCTCCTTGCTTGTTGTCAAGTCGCTGCTGATGCAGCGTGGCGTCTGGGCGGCGCTGCACTCCAGACTCATCACACGATCCCCAGTTGTGTAACGACCAAGATTGATGGTTTTCTGATTATTCCCGTGCAATTTCTTTTTTCTTTTTTTTTGGGGTGTGTAAGAGGCAAAAACTCTTCTAAATTGTGCCTTAACTGACCAAACACAGCTCCACCTGCTGGCAGGGAGGCCCAAATCGCGGTATGACTTGCAATGTTTCGATTCTTTTTTAGAAGTGGAGCAATTCCATAAGTGGAGGAACACTTTTGGATCTGAAGACAGAGAAGGGGGGGTTTGGGGGACTGTTGGGTGGGGGGGCGGGGAGGTCATGTGACACCCCTCTCCCCACCCCCAAACATCTATCTGGTGTGCTGCCAGCCTACTCCCCCCACCCTCTACAACAACACACGCACACGGCTCACTCCCGGGGGCTCCCGCTGTGACATCAGATGCATGTAGATTGATCATCAGCGGGAGGCAAACATAATTACACCGCCTTGGAAATTAATGAACGCATTGATCGCCCACAATGAACATTATCAGCGTATTTTTTTCCCTCCCTCTTGAAGTCAGTTGAACCTGGCGGGGGAGGTGGAGGAGGAGGGCGGGAGGTGCTTAGGCGGTATTATATCACACTTTGCAATCTAACCGTTGCTATCATTCCCCCCGCAGCCAATAGTTGCTGGGAGGCTTTTTTTTTTTTCGTAACGCCGTTGGCACCTTTGAAGTGCCTTTCTTTTAGCGTCCAGATGTAAATCCGCACGGGGGGGAGAAAAATGAGATAAGCTAATGACGTCCCCGGGGAAGCGCGGTATATAACCAAGGGATAAACATATCATCGGCGTATCTGAGTGGACTTTCTCCCTGCTGCACTGTTCCCCCTGCCCGCCCTCTAACTCCGGGACGGGAGCAGATGGACAGGGCCGGCTTTGATGTGCTCTGGGGGTCATGTGTATATGCAGTTTTTATCAAGGTACACAAGCGTAGCAGAGTAAATAGGCCACACCAAAAAGCTTGGGAAGGTCTGGCTCAGAGCGGGAATTTCCACTCTGGGGTTGCACAGAGGGCTGGGGTGCGGAGATTCTTCTTTGCGTGCGGGCAATGGAGCTCTTACATTTGCAGAAAATATCCTGAGCGGGCGAGGAGTCGAGGCAGAGTGCGTTTGTCTCAAGGCCCCCCTGCTACTTTGCCAACGCGTTCTAACAATATATTCCGTCTACATCCAGTCGGTGAACTCGGGATTTCGCTTGTGTTGCGGGCGGTCTTTGTCAGAAAGCGTGTGCCTAGACATTCAGTTTGGGGTACGAGCCCTGTGTGATGTCGCTAAGGTCGCAAACCCTCTGCGTCCGACTGTTTTTGTCCCATTCAAAACACGTGGAAACGTCCCAACAAGCGGGAAGCTGAAACCCAGAGTTTTTACCGCAGAAGGCTGTAAACAGAGGGCTAAACGGGCTATTTTCTGGATCATTATTCTTCTTCTTATTATAGATCTAAAAATAGGTACAAGGACCTTTCAATGCTGAATACAGCACATGATACTATAAACCTTCACTTTTACATATTTTTTGGTCTCAAACAGAGGGCTAAAAGTGCCGGTGCCCGGTCGAGCGCCTTGGATTATCATGCGAGAGTGGAGACGAAGATGAAAACAAAAGATCTGAAAACATGCAGGACGTGAATATCTTCACTTTTACAGACTCCCTTTATCCTGACTGAGTGATGGCCATTTTACATCTCACTCCTGCCTGATTATTATGCCTGACAACAGAGGGGAACAAAACGCAGATTAGCACACCGGATAACGGCTCCAGCGTTCCCAAGCTTCTTTCAACTGTCTGTCACTTTCTATCCTGTGGCGCTGCTTGAAAAAGACGGAGAGAGAGAGAGAGAGAGAGAGAGAGAGAGAGAGAGAGAGACATTCCGTGACGTGGCTCCAACCAGGAACACGGCGCACTTCTGCAAAACAGGTCCCGTCGGGGGAGGAAAAAATAAAAATAGGCTCCTTCCTTTTAATTCACCCAATCAATAATTCATGCCTGTGCACCGGAGCTTGATTTATGAAGGGCTTAAATGCTGCGGACCCCGGCACCCTCGCCACAGCCGCCCGTCCGTCCGTCTCGCCGACTTGGGCAGCTGAAATTGGACATGAAAAGCCCAAATCCTCCTGAGACCTCATCAACATGTAAGGGGAGTTCAGCGGCACGTGCACGGCCGGGGCTCTGATTGGCCCTAATAGCCCCGGTGATTTGAGCGGGCGCGGGCGGGGAGGAGCCGCGTGATTCCGTGACCCGGACGCCCACCCGACGAGGGTCGCCGGGGGCCGAAAGAGCAACTGCTGGCGGAGATGAAAGACAAACACGCACCTGCCGACCCCGGAGGCTTCTGTGCGGCTCTGCTGCCGTGGGGCCAAGTCGGAGGAACACGTGTTTTATTGTCGCTGCGGGTCAGACGGACAAAAGCGAAAATGGGCTTTTTTCTCTTTCCTTCTTTCAGAGAGGATGTTGGCCGGATTTTCACGTGACTGTTGAAATGTCTCACCTGTCTGCCGTGTGTGCACTGAATCCAGCTCAAGTCCAAACAACTCAGCAGGGCTAGCTGTGATCCCAAAACACAAACAATAGGCTAAGAGACGCTCCATTATTTGGTTAGCAGTACTGCTATCAAAAATTTCAACTACTATTATTAGGACAATAGTGAAGTAAAAGGTCACACTTTGTTTGACCTTTTACAAAAGCAAAGTGGTTTACGCGAGAGATATGAATGCCCTTTGTGACGTCACGAAGGTATGATTTCCATTTGGTTCTATTGAGGATTTACTAAACTTTCCTTTTAGAAAGTAGTATCAGTATCAGCAGTATCATCCAAGCTGTGGTTAAGTAAAACATGAATTATTGATAAGAAATGAAAAGTTTGTCTAATTAAATGCAATATTAAGAGAATAAATCTCGCTAAGACGTTGAAAGTAGTTGGCTGTGGAACTTTTACAAGCTTTTTTTTATGCCAATCCTCTGGGATGAACTCCTGTGTTCCAACAAGGGAGGCGCAGCGTCTAATGAAACTGTAATTGTTGGTTTCACGAGTCAACAAGGATGCATCTGCAACAAATTCCAACGTAGCGGTCCGCTCTGCCTGCACTGGCACTGTAAAAACTGGATTGTCCTCCTGCACCGATGACTGACGGGTCATATTGTGACTTTAATCCGTCTGTTGTAAATGAAGTCACAGTTTAAGCTAAGCAAGTCACAATGTACATTGTCTGTTTATCTGGGTTTGTCTTGCAACTTCTGTCTATTGCTCAACTTTGATCTGATAATCCCATTATTTTATCGTCTGCCTCAGAATTGCCCTGGATTTTCTGATGACAAATTATGGAGTCTTGGAGTCACAATAAGGTTGTTTGGTCCACCCAGACGTCAGTCATGCTTGTTTCCAGCTTGCTGTTAGCCGTCAGTTAAATGTCTCATCCCCGCTTGAATGAATGCAGAACTATCTTAAATTGACCCGATTGTGTATCTAGTCGTATTTATAATGTTTCTTTCCTGCTTGTGCTTGGCTGCATTTACAAGAAGCTTGAAGGGGGGCCGGACGAGTGCACCAAGATAGCTGGAGCCTAGTGAGCGGTTGCCGCTGTGCTGAATCAGTAATAAGGACTAAATGTAATCAGATGAAATTACTTTGGCTGTGTCTAAATGCTGCAATTAAATCACTGCGAGGAAACGCGCAGGAAGTAAAGGTGGCACTGCACTTTTCCGCTCAGCAGGGCTGATTATCAAGTCCTAATTAAAAAAAATTAAAAAAAAGGAGGAAGAAGGGGACAAAAGGAAGCAAAAGATCAGCCTGATTACTCCGCCAGGGACACAGACCATCTGATCACTAAAGGGTTTTTGTGATATGTTTTTGTTTGGTGGCTGTGAGGTCAAATTATTGGATTTTATTGTTATAGGTCCCTGATTACAGCATATTTTTCATCCTGCACTCCAGTGGAGCGGACGCCCATTAGTTCTCTGCAGAAAACAAGCCTTCTGCCTTCTGCAGGATTCCCCACTAACCTTTAAATCCGCCAAACTGAACTTGTAAATATACTCGGAACGATTTTTAAGAGTGTGAGGTGCACAGGTGGTATTTCAATCCATTTGCAAAAATACTTATTTCACAAAACTGCAATGGATACACTCTTAGCGCCTGTAAGCGGCATGTGTGAAAGGCAGGCGAGTGAGACATATTTATATATTTTTATCACCTTGGCATAACTTCAGATAAGCAAGGAGGCCTCGGGCGTCGGAGAAAATGTTTTTGCGCTCCACTGGTGCTGCCTAATGGAGAAAGAAGAAACCTCGGCAAGAGCCGCGAGAGCTGCAGTGGCCAAAAATTTGGCAAAATTTGTAACATTTTTGAAAATATGAACCCCGCGGAGATTGGGTGTAAATCTGCAAAGGACTCAGGAAAGGGCTGCCGATGCTTGGGATGGGTGCAAAAAAGGGGTATACTAAGAGCCAAAATGTCATTGCCCTCTGTGACATCATCGAGGGCTCTTTTGCGTGTTTTGAAAAATACAGAAATAGAAAAAGGTCTGTCTATCCAAAGTTATCTCTAGATGTTCAGAAACAGCACAATGGAGGTAGCAGTACCCTTTGTGACGTCACAAAGGGTTGCTTCCCAGACTTCCTAAAGACAAAATAAGACGCAGCTGTCGTTTTTTCCCCGTTTTATATTCCCAGTTTTGACTGACAGGGTAAATATTATTCGCGAGGCTATTTTTTTTAAAGCATAATATGGGACCTTTCAAAAAAAAAAAAAAAAAAGTGCCGCGCAGGAATGAGGTGCAGCTGGAGAGCTCCGGCGTCCTCTGCAGTGTGTGGAGGGGCAGCGGGGAGGATCTGTGGCTCGGAGCCATCGGCGAGCTGCTGGAGGAGATGCATTCTTTATTCTGAGGAGGGGAGGGAGGAGGGACATAGAGAGAGAGAGAGGGAGTGAGAGAGAGAGAGAGAGAGTGAGAGAGAGAGAGAGAGAGGTGAGCAGAGAGCGCACACGTCGCACTCTCAACTGGCTCCATTGAAGAAAACAAGTCACACCGCTGCTGCTCCTGCTGCTGCTGCTGGTGCTGCTGCTGCTGCTCCTCCTCCGAGCTGCGCAGCAGACAGCCGAGAGCAACAAATAAAGGAAGAAGAAGAAGAAGAAGCAAGAGGAGAGGGGGGCAAGAGAAAAGACAAGTTTTTTTTGAGTGGGGGGCTTTGCCACAACCTGATAGCCGGCACCGGGACGGACGGAGCCGCTGGCCGTCATGGCCCGTCTCGGATCAGGCGAGCGCGTCCCCAGCATTCGGACCGAGAGTGGAAGGGGCGAAGCGGGCTCGGCGTCCTCGGTCCTGCCGCCGCGCTGCTGCTGCTGCTGCCGCCGCGGACGCTGCTGAAGTGAGTTGACAGCGCTCCGGCGGCTCTCTCTTTTTTTAAAAAAAAAATATTTATCCTCTTCTTCTTTTTTTTTTAACCGGACGACAGTGAACAGAGAGTGGAGTGAAGGAAAGAAGGGAAGGGGACCTGTGGTGTTGGTTTTGTTTGTGTGTATGGGGGGTGGGGGGGTTGAATATGGTGTTTCGCGGAAGCAGCGGGTCGACGCGGGAGAACGGAACCCAATCGCGCCACCGACTCGCCCGAACGGAGCTTTACGCATCGACGGCGCTGGCGACGGCGCCGGAGCTCGGCCGGAGCGCATGAAGAAAGAGAGGGAGAGAGCAGCAGCAGAGAGTCGGTGCGAGGTCGGGGAAGTTGGACTCTGCTCGCGGTGGTTTGGTCGTTGGATAATATAAAAGACTCAGCGGGGAAAAAAAAAAAAAAAAAGGTACGGTGGAAGAATAATTTACAGGCTCCAAAATACGTCGAAACGCAAAATTAAATTCTAGCGGAAACCTTGTGGGAACTTTACGTTAACCCCCCCCTCCTCCTCCTGTCTTTATTTTTTTTTTTTATGAACAGATTCGTAAAAACCTTCAATCAAGTCTGTCCCGTGCGGTGAACCGCCGAATCCCAGCCACTTTTCTTTGGAGGATTAATTAAAAATCCCTCCGCCGGTCTATCTCTGGGTTAATTAGATGTTTCACAGGGCCGGAGATTAGTGCGTTCCACATTTTCTACCTCCGAGAGAACCTGTTTTGTCTGACCGTGTGTATGTGTGTGCGTGTGTGTGTGTGTGTGTAGTGGCAGTGGCGTCGGCAGCGGTGGGGGCTTTCACTCTCCATGCACTGCACGGTTTTTCACCGCCCCCCCCTCTTCCTCCACTACCTTTGAAATAATTCATCCAAATGAAAAGAGCTCCCCATGCAGCCCTTTGAAGTGTACCTGATCCCGCGTCTTATCGCCCCCCCTTTTTAAACGCCCCAATAGTTTTTTTTTTTTTTTTAAACTTTTTTTTAATTGCGTTTCTGTCGCTAAATCCGGCTGCTTCTAATCGGATTGGCGCTGGCCAAATATCACAGGCGCTCATCTGGCGGTGAGAAACTGTGCTGCTCCGTCGACTGGAAATCAAATAAGCGAGCAAGGGGAGAGAGAAGAAGGAGGGGAAACGGGTTTGTAAAGAGGATAAGACTCCCAATGTTTTTGTTTTTTTTTCTTGTCGTCGGCTTTCTTGAGTTGAATGTCGAGAGAGCGAGAAGCCCCTTTTTCACCATCGCTGAGATTCTCGGTGTCTTTTTTTTCCCCTAACACCTCCGTATTAATCTTGATGCTGCTGCCTTCTGCTGCTGATTCCGCGGCAGTGGTGGCGCCACATTTTTGTTGCCCCGTGTGGTTGATGATACACTCCGTCCTCACTCACACACACACACACACACACACACACACACACACACACCTGAAGCTTGCTGGATTGAATTTAGCTCTTTGCTAGTCACAAAAGTCGATCACGCATGTGTGTCAAAGGATTGTTTGTGGCGTCTCTTGAAAAACAAACAAACAAACCAAAAAAAAAAAAAAAAAATCCTTAGCCAAAAAAGAGCCAGCTAGCAAACAAGCATGCAAGTCTCATCAGCAAAAACCGCAAAAGGCGCTTGTGAAAAAGCATCCCTGCATTGATTTCATTCTTTGTTTTTCGCCCTTTAGCTCCTGCCGACTGACAAACCACCAGCAGAACTTGTCCTCGTCTTCTCCTTTCTCCCTTCCCACGCAGCAGGACAGCCTTTAATCCGCGCTCATGGCCGACGCCGCGCTTAGCATTCAACCCCACCGCTCCACCGCCAACCCCCCAACCCCCATTTACGGCCCGTCACCCAGCGCTGGCAGGGGCGGCGCTTTTTGGTTAAAGCTGAGAGCCAGCCAGCCACCCGGTGACAACCGCCGTCATGGCTCGCAGAGAGGGAGGGGGGGGGCAAAGTGGGGTGGGGGGGAGGAGGCGTGTTTGATGGCTGTCATTAAACCCCCAGAATAAGCTAATGGTTTGCCCGGGTTTTGCGGCGTAAAGCGGCGGCCTTGTGCCTCGTGCGCGAGCCTCGCCCGCGCTAATAAATCGCCGGTATCGATCATTTATAGCAGGCAAGACGGACTGAGTTATTTCTCCCCGAGCCCATTTCACCTGACAGCCAGCCGCTTGTGTGTGTGTTGCTCCTGCCGCTCGCTGGAGCTTTCTATTACTCAGCTGCCCCTTCCTCTCAATCTTATTTATTTTTTCCCCCTTCCCCTAAACGCTAACCCTCTGCTCTCCTGGTGTTAAAACCAAAAGTTTTTTTTTGCCGGTGTGTCCAGGCCCGTTGGAACCATCAAGCTCCACCTTTGAGAAACCCAGGCGAGACAATCGGCTGTGTTTACTGTAAGCATTTGTGTGTTTGCTCATGTACCCCGACACAGTCTCCTCGAGTAGGACTGAAAACACGCCTGGTCGTGTGTGTGTGTGTTGGGGGCTGTTTCCCCCCGCCTTGCACTCTGAAATGCTCATCCTGCGTCGGTGCTCGGCGGACAAAAGGAACAATGTCTACATTAGCGTTATCTCCTTTTTAGCCTGTTTTCCATTTAGCCGCATTGATGTCGCACACACCCTCTGTGAATCCACGAGTGTGTCCTTCCAGTGCTCTATTCCCTCCTTTGATTGCACAGACGGGATAAAAGCCTTCTTTATGTCTCTGAAACCGGATGTGCACGGGGCGTCGTGAATATTTATTAGATTGCCTCCTTTTTTTTTTTTTTTTACTTGGTTAATAGCCATCGCATAGTTTCAGCTGTGAACGGTATGTTTAGTCCCCTTCGTTGTTGACAGAGGGAGCCAGTGTGAGAAAGAAGACATTTGCCTCTATGTGTGTGTGTGTCCATGTTTGTATGTCAAACAGAGAGACAGAGGTAAGGCGGGTAAAATGGAGGCCCTGGCTCTCTTTGCAACAACAACGCGAAACAACATCACGGCCCTCAACCTCCTAAAGCAGCGTGTCTTTGTCTTCCCCAACAGGTCTTGGGATCCAAATGTCACCCCCCTTGGTCTCTGCCCCGGTCGGGGACCAGCAGAGTGTGACGGACAGGCGCATGGAGCCTGCGGTGGCTCTCTACTGCGTGGCTTCAAATTTGCCCCGGCTGAGCACTGCACAGACCAATGAGTGAATGAGTCCCGCCACGGTCTGGCATCTCAGCAATGGACGTAGTCAGTCTGAGGACTGTCCACCACTAATGAGGCTGTCGCTCCTCAGCTAAGGACCAGCCTTTCGTGGATTACTCGCACGGTTTGCTGCTCGTTTTCGCAGCTAACTGCAACATTACCAAACTCTCATAGTTGGACTTTTTTGGGGGTCTGTTTTATTTTTTTGTTTTTTCCCTGCTGGATATATCCGCCCTCTCCTTTTGATTCATCCTCAGATATTTTTTTTTTCTGCCTTTCTTCCATTTTTCCTTTCCACTATGGAGTGTCCCGCTGGAACCTGGAATAAGGATTGGGCGTCGTTCTTGCAGTTCTGGTTGACTGTCATCGTAGGCCTCCAAACGCAGTTCAGCCTGGGCGCCTCGTGCCCAGATGTGTGTCGCTGTGACAACATATTTGTCTACTGCAATGAGCGCAGCCTGTCATCAGTGCCTCTGGGGATACAGGATGGCTTCAAGGTCCTGTATCTACACAACAACCAGATCAACAATGCGGGGTTCCCCATGGAACTCCACAATCTGGCTTCCGTGGAGACGGTGTACCTTTACGGTAACCAGCTGGACGAGTTCCCCATCAATCTGCCCAAAAACACCAGGGTCCTGCATCTACAGGAGAATAACATCCAAACCATCTCCAGGGCGGCCCTGGCCCAGTTGACCCGCCTAGAGGAACTGCACCTTGACGATAACTCCATCTCCACGGTGGGGGTGGAGGAAGGGGCCTTCAGAGAGGCACTGAGCCTCAAACTCCTCTTCCTTACCAAGAACCACTTAAGCAGCGTCCCCATTGGCCTCCCCGAGGACCTAAAAGAGCTGCGATTGGACGAAAACCGCATTGCTATTATTGCAGAGGAGGCCTTTCAGAATGTGACGCGCCTGCAGCGCCTGCTGCTCGACGGGAACCTGCTGACGGACGAGGGCATCGCGCCGGGAACCTTTCAGGGCTTGTCGAACCTCCGCGAGCTCACCCTGGCCCGGAACTCCCTCACCTTCCCGCCGCCACTGCTGCCCAGCCAGTCGCTGGTCAGACTCAGCCTGCAGGAGAACCAGATCGACCAGATCCCCATAGACGCCTTCGCCGGCCTCAGCAGGCTGGAAAAACTGGACGTGGCCAGCAACCAGCTCCAGACCCTGACGCAGGGCGTGTTTGACGAACTGTCCAGCCTGAGGCACCTCCTGGTCCGGAACAACCCGTGGCGCTGCGACTGCTCGGTCAAGTGGGTGGTGGTGTGGCTCAAGTCCTTGCCGCCGTCCGTCAACGCCCGCGGATTCGTCTGCCTGAGCCCAGAGAAGGTACGCGGCATGGCCATCAGGGAGCTCACCCTGGATATTATTGAGTGCCCGGTCGAAGCCGGTCTGCCGCCCTGGCCCACGCTCCGCTCCACGCCCCCGCCTCCACCCACCACCACCGACCCGTCCACCACCCTGGTATCCACCCTGGTCACTACCTCTGACCCGTCCTATTTTGACCCGTCGTCCCCTCCCTTGGTCCCCAACAACCCTCCCGGTCCCTTACCTCCCTACGAGGACCCCCTTCAGATCTACTTCCACGTGGTCAACTCCACCAACATCGAGGTAAGCTGGGCCTCCTACTTCACCGTCACGGCCTACAAGGTGACCTGGGTCAAGCGGGGCCAGAGCCAAATCAACGAGGGCATGCAGGAGAGGACGGTGAGCGGGGACCGGCGGCACTTAAGCCTTACCAGCCTGGAGCCGCGGGCGGTGTACCGGATCTGCGTGCACGTGCTGGACACCCTCAACTCGTACCGACCCGGAGAGGATACTATCTGCTCCGACGCCAGGACCAAGCCGGCCGCGTCCACCAAGCCCCCTGGCAGGGAACAGGCGCCTCAGGAGGGCGTCAACTCCACGCTGCTGCTGGCCGGGATCATAGGCGGCGCGGTGCTGGTCGTCCTGGTGACGCTGCTGGGCGTGTTCTGCTGGCACGTGCACCGGAAGAGCCGGTCGTCTTCGACCAAGTGGAAATACAACCGCGGCCGGAGAAAAGACGACTACTGCGAGGCGGGCACCAAGAAGGATAACTCCATTCTGGAGATGACTGAGACCAGCTTCCAGATAGTGGCGCTGAACAATGAGCAGCTGCTCAAGGGCGATTTCCGCATCCAGCCCATCTACACGCCCAACGGGGGCATCGGATTTAGAGACTGTCACCTCAGCAACAACAGCATAGCCTACTGCAAGAGCAGCAACGTGCCCAGTACAGAGTTCTGCCACACGTGATACAGCGGCGGCGGCGGCGGCAGCGGCAGCAAAACAGTACCGAGTCACTCATGCACACACACAAACACAAGCAGAAACACTTGACAGGACACGCATAAATACACACACACACACACACACACACACACACACATGCAGACACACACGCACAGTCACACACGGCGCGCGCGTACACCATTTTGTGTAGACGAGAAACAATATAAAAATTCGAGTCAAATATAACTGTACTATATATATTTCCAAGTTCTGTCTACGATGTAATTTATACTGTGGATAAATAATGTGGGATTCTCTGCTATCTTTTTTATTCGTAGAGGAAAAAGAGATAAAAAAAAAAAGTTTTTTGTTTTGATTTGTTTTTTTGGTTTTTCTTTTGTTGTTTGTTTGTTTTGTTTTTTTATAACCAGCAGGGTTTTGAGCGTTGTTTTAAATGGTCAGTACTGTACATGAACATGAATTTGTACAATCACGGCACCCTGGGTGTAGCTTTTTCTGACGAGCGCCGTCCGCCTCGGCAGCGTTAGGGCACAGAGAGGGCTGGGATCCTTTGCTAACCACAGAAGCAAAAACACGGCCTTTTTCTTTTTCCTTTTTCCTCCCCCCTACGTTTGTTTTTTTTTATTTCTGTTTAATGCGTGTGCGCAACCTGCAAACCCTCTGCCCCTCCTAACCTCCCCCGTACAAGCGAACAGTAGTAAAGACAACACTGCGCAGTAAAACGGGGGTGAGGAAATCCAAACACGACTGATTAGAGTGCTGTGGAAATATGGCACTGCTTTACCGGTGACGTGTTGTAAAAAAAAGAAAAAAGAAAAAAAGAAGGAATTGAAGTGCGCTCTCCTGTTAACGGTGGGAGGGGGGTGCAGGAAACGAGCGGAGGTGGTGGTGGTGCAAGGGAGTTGTAACCGGATGTGGTGCGGGCCGTGCCGAGCGTTCCCAAAAGTGCCTTCAAAACTAAAAGCATCTTTGTGTTCCGTCAGTCTTAAATGAACAGAGAAAAAAACAAAAAACAAAGGTGGGCTTGGTTGGAGAGGCACTTTTTGGAAAAGTGCAGGACGACGACATTAATGGGCAGATTGAAAAAAAAAAACAACAAAAAAACAAAACACGAAAAGGGTTTTTATCCCTGATGAGTTCCGTCTTTCCCGTCGTCTTCTTGAAGACGTCTCCCAATTTGTTGGGCTTCCTTTTCTTCTCTCTCTCCTCCCCTCCTGGTTTTTCCATGCTTTGGCAAATGAGGCCACAGGGGGGCAGTTTTTCTCAGGCTCTCGTGTGAAACAGAGCCTTGGACAGAGAGCGAAGTGGAGGCGGTGGGAGGAGGCAGAGGAGAAGGAAGGAAGGAAGGAATGGAAAAAAAAAGCTGCAGAGATCATTTTTACACCCTCCCGCCCTCCCCCACCGACTCCCCCGGAGTCCATTACCCGGGCGACATTACTCACGCTCGGCCGGCCGACGTTGTTTTGGAGTATTAATGCCCATCCAGCTCCTTAATGATGTGGAATCATTTGAAACTAACGGCGTTTTGGTGGTTAAATGATATGGATTTGCTGCGCGGCGCTTTATTATTAGATGGGGGGGGGGTCGCCACTCTCCTTCGCCTCAGCAGCAGCAACAACAACAACAACAACAACGACGCGCAGAGACACACAAACGAGCGACGCTAATTGCTCAGCCGCTCATCCCAACCCCATCCCGCCGTTCATTAAGGAACTTTGATTTATTAGGGGAATTACCACGACAACGGGATCGCTCTCCGCCCACCCAAACCCCCTCCCCTCCTCTTCCTCGTCGTTCATCTCCTCGCTTCCCGTCGGACCCCCGTTCCCTTCGCTACTTCCGAGCCCTGCGTGGGCTCAATTAAAGCAGCTTTCCGCCGCGGACCTCCTCGCCGTGCAAAGTGTCCGTGAGAGGTCTTCATCATTATCCACTTCCCCGAGACGGCTTCATTCAATCTGACGTGATTTTATTTTGAGGTGGTGGCTGGAGGCGGGGGGGGCAGGGAGGCTGCCTGGAGCTTAAGGAGGTCCGACGGCTGACCCCCTCCACCACCACCACCACCACCCTCCTCCGCTCGCCCCCCCACCTTATAATCCGCAAAACCAAAAAAGGGAGAAAAATATGCAGGCCTTATTTTCACTTGGCTGCGCCGAGCCGTCGCCCTGGAGGGGAGAGTTAACTCTTTGTGAGGTGCGCGGCGGTTAGCAGCAGCAGCTGCCGGAGAATCGATGGAAATAACACAATACTGGAGGAAAAGAATTTAAAAAAAAAAAAACCTTGGAAGGAAACAGAGAAAGTTGTTGTTTGTTAAGAGCTCGCGCGCGCTTACTGTCTGACCCGTTTCACTTCCCGCAGTGGAAATATCTGGATTTTTAGCCGCATCTCCCGCAAAGCTCAGCAATAGGAAGAGCGCCGAGAGATTTCCACTGGCCCAGTTAAACCCTCTCAGAAGTATTGAATTTTATTTTTTCTGCCTTCGACAGCAACTCATTATCACTCGAGTCAGCCGTCCCCGCAACAACTAGCGGTCGGCGTCGTTTGATGCCCGTCCAGGGGCGACGACAGAACGTTCCAGGTGCGGCTAGTTAGCGCGCTAAATTAGCACGCAGCTGCGGGAGTGCACAGACATCTTTCACTTCAAACTGACAGTTCTGTATCTTTTTTTTTTTTTTTCTCCTTTTTTTGGGGGTTGGGGGGGGTAATTATTATTAGTTTCACTTCAATCTTAAAGCTCAGTTGAAGAGACCAATTGGTCATTATGCGTTGAGGTGCTACAAGCTTTGAAAAGAACTTCACTCTCATGCTTTAAAAGAAATAAAACATTGTTAGTTTTGGAAGAGAAGAGCTGTTCAAGTGTTTGAGTGTTTCCCTCTTTTTGGTTGTTGTTTTTTGACCTCACGAAAGCGATGCAAAACTGGTCAGTGACTCACTGCTGCTCCCTTTTCGACGCACAGTCCCAAATTTGATACCAATCTGCTTCGCTCGCTTGAACTTTGGAGCAAACTTTTTGTTAAATGGCAAATGTTTTCCCGCCAAATGTTCACAAAAATTTGGATTCATCGCGCATCATGGAAATATAATTGAAGCCAAGCAAAAGTTTATTTTAATGCTTCCATTTTTTTTTTTTCTTAAATTTCTTCTGTGGTTATCAAAGTGTCGCCCACATTTTAGTTCAGACCTTTTCTACCGAGACCCGCAGCCAAACCGCAAAGCACTCCACACCTTCCGCTCGGATTGTTCCCTTCCTGGATGAGAGCCCCGCGTTAGCGCACGTGCTAATCGACCGAGGAGTGCTGGGGAGGGGGAAGTGGAGGGAGCGGAGGTGGGATGGGAGTATTTTGGCTGGTCAAACTACTGCTACTGCATCGAGCATCCTCCTGTCTGTGAATGTGTAACGGAGACAGATATTTTTGCCTTACCTTTTTATGCAGAAACCGAATGACTTGAGAGTTGGAGGGAAGCAACGGTGGGAGGGGGGGGGGCACGGAGGAAGTGAATGGCTGAACAGAAAGCACATGTTTGTTATTTTTTTTTCGTTATTTTTTTTTTGACATTTTGCCGCCACAAAACGTCTAAAAGTGACAGTATTAACCAGGAAGAACATGCGACACAGTAGCCTAGCCTGACACGCGCACATCAACAGTGCCAGAGCGCTAACACGGTGCGCGCCGCTCGCTAACGACTTGGTCAGACAAAGACGCAGCTCCTGGTCTTATTTTTTTTTTTTTTTTTACTCCCTTGTTCAATAAAAAGCAATGCAGTTGCGGCACCGTGATCGGGGGAGTTACACACACACACACACACACACACACACACACACACACACGAGAAAACACATTACCAGACTTCTAGCCTCGGATTATTACTGTTTTCAGGCTGCAGAGACGAGGAATTTACACTTAGAGCTCATTAAAAGAATGATGTTTGGTCTCCGAGTGGCCAATTGAGAAAAGAGCAATGAGTGGTTTGAACAGTCAGAGTCTGAAGTCATCGCTTCTCCAAATAAGGCAAAAATCACTTGAATGCAAATGTCAATTCACCAGAAACATTCATCCAATGAATTTTTGCATGTGTTTAAAGCTTGGTTGCTTTTCATTTGTCATTTTTTTCTTTCGTATTTTATTTCGTCGGCTAAAGCACTCACCCGGCGGTGACGTGAAGCCGCCACAAGGAGGCGCTCTTCTACGGCAAGGGGGCAGGGGGGCGATGCCGCCCTTGCTTCCCACGGGGGACGTTCTAACGTTCCGACGCCGACCCACCGCAAGAGTTTTTCTTAGGAACCAAAGTAAAAAATGTTGCTTTTTAATTTTTTTTTTCTTTTTCTGTCATGATGAAATATTGATGTTGTTCCATGTATGTGCCTTGAGGTTGAACTTACAATGTAAAGTCCTTGAAACCTTTAAATGTTTTTGCACAAACTGTAAATACTTAAGTGAAGCTTTTTGAAAATAAAAGAGCCATTGGATTTGAGCGGTCACCATACATATTTTTTTTTGTTATTTTCAATTCAGTTTTTGCATAGAGTTGAATTTATTTCGGAGGTGTTGTGCATTTTGGAATGGTTTTCTGCAGACCCCGGTTGCAACCCGATCTGGCTTGAGCTCCTGTTGGTTTCCTGTGCTCACTGACCAGTCTGACCTGTGACCATCGAGTCACTTCAATCCCCCTTCTTTTCGGCAGCCGTGTTTTGGACAGATTCTTGTGAGCTGACGGTCCGTCCTGAAATCGGGCTAATGTTAAATATCTTACCTGGCAGTTTAATTGGAAGGATCCAGAAAAGCCGTTGACTTGACCGGTATCCAATCCTGTCACTTCTGGAGTAATTGTGGAACCTTAAGTGTCCATGTAAACACAGTGAAGGAGGGTCCTGCGCTCTTTGTCTCCCAGGAGTAGTTGGAATGTGGACTGTGTGTGTGTGTGTGTGTGTGTGTGTGTGTGTGTGTGCGTGCGCATATATGTACGTTTTTGCAGAAATGTGGGGCCTATTTTTGGGTCAGACGCTAGTAATTCTGGGTCAGCGATTTGGTCTGCACGGACCAGGCCAAGTTATCCTCTTATTTCTGTCCGACGAGCTTGAGACGTCTTAGCGGAGCCGCAGCTTTAAGCCGGAGAGGAGGGGAAAGAGAAAAATCCAGGATACTCTCTCATTTCACTGGTACGGCACGACAAAATCCTAAAATGGGGCCTTTCTCCAAATCTGTTTGGTAGCAATTCCTCCTCCTCCTCTTCCTCATCTTCCTCCTCCGCCTCGACCACATTCCCCGCGTTGTCCTCATCTCGGCTAGCGACGACGATTAACCGCAGCCGAAACCCGGGAGGGCGTGCCGCTTTCCGGAGATTTCCGAGCGGTGGGAATCTGCTTCTTTTTTTTCCCCTCCAAATCCGCAAATGTCACGTCCCGTTTTGCCGCCGCCGCCTGATTTCCGGCTTTCCGCCCCGAGCCGAAGTGGATGATCGCCGAACGTTGCTCCGCCGCGAAAAATCGCCCTCTCTTCCAAATGGTGAAAAGTTTAGGTAGCTAAAACCAAACAGATGGCTCACGCGCTCGGCGCTTTGATTGGGTTTAAAGTCGCGACTCGCGTGAACCAGCTTCCAGGTGGGACAAACCGCATTAAACAGCGGTTTGACTTTTTTTGGTTGAGGGGGGAAAAAATATCTCTATTTCACAGCAGGCTGAACATTCACACAATTAAAAAGGAGCCGAAGTTGTCCAATTACGCTGACAATCTTGTTGCACTGTGTTCCCTATTGCGGGGCTGGGTTTTTATTTTTCTCCCGAGTGTGTGAAAACATTGGAATGCAACTGAAAACATCCCAATTAAACAGCTTTCTAACGAGTGCCCTGGTGGTATTTTTACGAAAAGAAAAAAAAAAAATAATTGTCATTACGGCTCAGCAGACGTGAGTCATGGCAGTTCAGTCAGGTATTACACTGAGGCCGTCATTTATTTTTATTTTTTCCTCTAAATGCGACCACAGTCTACTTGGAGGTGATGCATGGCTGTTTCACACCTCCAGTTCAAGACTTAAAAAACTTAGGTAAAAACGTAGCCGAGATCGGCAGGTTGCCTAACGTTCTTGAAGGGCCGTTCCATTTCGTTGATACCCGTTGTGAACCGTTGTGCAGTTCAAGGAGTGAAAATGAGACGCGACATTGAAATTGAATAACTGCGAAAAAGCCCCTCGAGCTAGCTTTCACACCGCCAGGTGTTACTTGACGTGTGTTTTCCGCGTTGGTGTATATTTCTTTCAAAAAGGGAACCAGCTGCATTTATCTCCTTCCATATGCCTGGAACAAACAAAAAGTATTTTTTTCTCTCTTTCTTTTCTTCACTTCCCCTCTTTCTCTTGCTTTTGTGCCGCTCCCTGAGCAGGTGTTTGCGGTTTTTAATCACTCCCTGACAAACGCACATTGGATTCCGTGCCTCCGCCGCTTCAGCAGCCTCGCTCTGTGATCCTCGTTTAAGCGTCTTCTAATCAGGCGCGGCGCTGAGGAGGAAAAAAAGTCATTAAAGGGTGCAATTTAAGGCAATCTGAACGGAACGCGGCGGCGCTGCTGAGTGCGCTGGAAAAAGGTTGATGATTCCTCCGGATGATTCAGGGCTTCCTTTGTTATCCGCGGCCCCGGCGCAGCCTTTAATTAAAGAGCGGTTGCAGGTGCGCCCTCTGTCTCCTCTGCGCGGCTCGTGGGTTAATGTGTGTCAGGGTGGGGGGGGTCACTGGATCGCTGCCCGTTCGCCGGCAACAGTGAACTTCCGTGGACGTCAAATGCAAAAAAAAAAAATTAAATTGGGGATTTAATGGATGTGGGATCACCGCTCGCAGCTTGACTCTCTGGAAAAGTTCAAGAAAAGCGGCTGAAAAGCAGAATGCGGCCATTCCCTGAAGGTGCAGGACTGGTGGAAGTCCTTCAAAAGTTGGGAGGTTGTGACTTTTATAGCGATAAAATAGCACAAAAGCTCGACGGAATTAATGGAATTCCTCTGGCAACGTCGAACAAGAGGCGGACGATCCAGGACAGTTTTTTTTTTGGGCTCCGAATTCAATTTGTCAGACCAAATCATGAAAGCGGTCGTGTGAGGATGACCACGTGGCCAAGAAAACACACTTTTCGTCGGTGAGATTATACACATTTTTTTTTTTTTTTAAACCAACAACAGTGCTAACATTTAGCGCAGCGCCCCCGACAGAATCGCGATTTTCTTCTCACTCAACTCAGGAGAAACTGCGATAGGAGCCTAATTGGGATTTTTTTTTTCTCACATTGTTGTCGTATGGCTAAAAAACTGCTGTTGAGCAGAAAAGCCTTGCAGGCCTGCGGGCGATTACAGGTGTTGACACAACACAAACAAAGTGCCGCAAGTGATGCAACCCACCGGTAGAGTCCTGCAACAAACACTGTCAGCCAGTGTTTACCGTGGGCCTGACAAGTATCGACTGGACTATGTTGACAGTTTGAGACTTTTATTCAGTCACAGTAAGAACATATATATATATATATATATATATATATATATATATCTTTTTTTCTGCACAGGGGTGGTTGCTAGGAGAGCGTCATCCTCATGGATTTGTATCAAGTCCATTTTTTCTCCCGTCTCGACTGTTCACTTTGTAGACAGCTCACTTTGCTGACAGTGTTTGAAGGGCGGGGGTAGGGGGATGGGGGCGGGGAGGCTTTTATTTGCAACCAACAGATGTGCAGAAATGGTGCTTGGGAAGTGGAATGTGTAAATGGGAGAGACTGTTTTCATCACGCTCTGCGAGCTGACGACAGACTCGGCAACCGACGGCGGCGGCGGAGGAGAGCGAGACGAGTTCAGAATGTGTTGTTCGAAATTCTGGGTTATGTACACGCAGATGTTGGTTCGTTTGTTTGTTTGGGCGGGGGAGCACTTAAAATGTATGAGGAGGTTTTGTTTTTTTCTTCTTTTTGCTGATGAGTTTGTTTTTTTCCTGAAAGGACTGAGAGAGGAATGAAGTCCTCAAGGCTTATTTTCTATCACACAATGGTTTCCAGCACTGGGGATTTTAACATTATGTATCACTCTGACTCACTCTTCTCAATGCTCACTCGTGCTGAGTCCCACTTGTGCTGCTGAGTGACAGTGACAACACACCCCAGCCTGACACCCCAGCCTGCCCTTACTGGAAATGAGAAAAGAAGTACCCCCCCTTTCTGTGTTTACAGTATGTGACGAAAACGAAAACCCCACTCAGGTGTTGGCTTTTCTTTTTTTTTTTAAAGTAGGATGTTGTAACCAAAGGGGTTCAACAATCATTTAACTAAATTAGGCTAATTAATTAGGCAATGCTGCTACATTTAAATCAAGGATAATAAAAAACCAGTTGAAGAAGGTGTAGCATTGCTTCTAATATGTCAGTTTAATGCGAACTTGCCGTTGTAATTTCCAGTCATTTTACGCTCACTTTCTCCATTAGTTGTTATCGTTTCACACCACAGACGTGATATTTTAGTGTTTCACGAGCGCCAAAACAAACCGGCTCCCTGCAGGTCCTGAAGCTGAATGGGGAGAGTTGCATTATGCATTACCCTGATCACGTAAACAAGAAGCAGAACAACAATGTGTCTGTTTCGCCGCTACTCCGAGTGTCTTGACACCTCTACTGCACAGGGCAACATTTACACCTCCAAGCTGAAGCTCATTAGACTTGATAGCTCCTTTAACATATATCCCGTGCAAGTCCTGAAGCTGCGCCGCACCTCCTTGGTCTTGTCATTCATCTCTTGTTCTCTACAAAAAGCATGAAAAGAGCACATTGGTGAGATATTACTGAGTTGTTTTTTTGTGTGCGTGTAGAATGTAGGGAGGCTGCCGCATAGGAATCCTCCAAGCGTGTCAGTACAGAGAAATAATTGTGCAGATCTAAATCAAGCCTCCCTCTGTCCCACCCTTTATAATACTTACACCGGCTCTTTAAACGTCCACCTCCCACCCAAAACACACGCAGAATTAATGTTGGTAGGACGGCTCGGAGACGGAGGAGGATGCTTGTGTATACAAAGCAGCAATCCGGAAGTGCTGAGCGCCACTTCTTTCTTTCTTTCTTTCTTTCTTTCTTTCTTTCTTCCTTTGCAATAGAGTCCAGGCATTTTTTCCCCCAAGATGTTGTTCCTAATGAGCGAGGTACTCGCCTAAAAAAAAAAAAAAAAAAAGCAAACTTGAACCGAGAGGCGTCTTCAATAATTCAACCTCAACCTGTCAGCGGGAATTTTTTGAGGCTGTTCCTCCTTCTCTCCCGCTCCCCTCCGGTAGCTGACCAGATTTAAACTTTTAACTCCCCCTTTCGGTTCCGCACGAAGCTCGCCGGCGCCTCCATATGTTGGGTCAGCGGTGTCAGACGAGTCGCAATTCCAGGTGGGACGCGGCAGCTGTGACCCGGAGCGCCGACCGGCCGTCTGCCGAGGGCCCCTGAATGAATGAAGACGCTGATGAATAGTGAAGGCGAAAGGCTCAAGGCCTTCTGGAGGTGACCAGCGTGGAAGGAGCTGCAGCCGATGCTTTTTGGGTCGTTTTTCTTTCTTTTTTTCGCTCCTTTTATAATTTTCAAGCCGGACACGAGGCGAGGACAAGCGCACGCCGCCGGACACCGGGAGATTAAATGACATTGCCGAAGCCGAAGACATTAAAAATGCAGCGAGACTGATTGCTGCTGACTAACGGGATCCGGCGCCACTTTCGAGCCTGGAAGGGAGGATTATTGTAACCGGACGTGAGTAGCTGGACTGAACTGTCCACGCGCACACAAGATAAATTGTTTTTCAAACGGTGAAATGTGTACTTTGTGTTTGAGAGCCGACGGAAAAACACTGCCTTGCTTCTTTGGTTTGCGACACTAAAGCTTGTTTGTTTTGTTGCTTTCTTTGAGAGTTTATGCTTCCACAGCTGAACGAGAATAATGATTTTTATGACGTACAAGAAGCTGCAAGCGTAGGACTTGTCCGGTACTGCCCCGCCTTCACCTTGAATAAACCGTGATAGACTCCAGCTCGCAGAGTGCAGCTGAGTGGCAATGGGAAATAGACGGCTTGCAATCAATTGCAATTAAAAATCTGGCCAGCGGCACGTAAAACAACGTTACAACAGACATAAAAGTGGAATTTAAAACAATAAAATAAAACACTTCTCGATCTCTCGCCGCTTTATAGGATTTCACAGGTCACTCGACTTGGCTTTTACAGTTGGCATCCATCACATCTAGTGATTTTCTGCTCATATCTGGCTTCATAATAATGTGCAAAGAGTCTTTTCACACTTGGGTCTGGGTCTCGGCACGGCTGACCTCCAAATCCACTTCATTTGACTCGTGTGAGCACAAGTGTCCGTGCCATGGTTCGCCAAATAAGCCCATGCCTACTTTAAAGAGTGTGGTCACGGGTCAGGGGTCTTCATGGATGGGGGTTTGGGTGGAGATGAGTAGGGAAGCAGCTTCTTTGAGTGCGCACCTGGAGCGTTTTCAAGTTGCAGAGCCGGCCGGCTGTCTGTCGTTGACGTCTCTGAAGTTAAAAAACAACATCTTGGAGGAAGTCCTGGAGATGATCTCAGCTGCCTTTGGGTGCTCTAGACTAGAGAGGAACCCATGCAGGAGGTGGTAGGAGAGCATGTCAACCTTCTTGCTTTGCACCCCACCACCCAAAAACCTAATGAAAACTACTAACCCCATGCTGCTTGGATGTCCTTCACAGAGAGCAGAGGTGGCAAAAGTATTTACATTCTTCACTCCTTTACTCAAGTAAAAGTAAGTAACTTAAGTAAAAACGAAACATTTTTTCCACTTTAAATAACAATAACCAATATTATTTTCTACATGTTTATTTTTCTCTGCGCAACTGAAAACTGAACAGTGACCTCAAAGCCGAGGTACTCCAAAATAATCTCTCTTTAAAATTCCATCCAGTTTTATTTTTAAAAACAGAACAGCAGAGTTTAAGCCCAAATTCAAGCTCCACTTCAAGCAACAAGAACTGTTACAACAAAAATAAGTGAATCTTTTAAAGATTTTTAAACACAAAAGTAATTGGCTTGTTTTACAGAAATTTGTGTAAAAATGTACGGAGTAATTGTAGAAAGTCACCAGAAAAGGAAATACACACAACACAGAAAAAGGAAATACACAAGTAAAGTACAGATGCTTGAAAAATATACTTAAGTAGTAAGCTAAGTAAGCTACACAAGTAGCAGGAGGCTGCAAACCTTTTTTTCATGTTTCTCAGCAGAGGAGAAACATGAGCAAGCTTTTTAGCGCAAGCTTTTGCACTACAAGTCACTTCCCTGCGTCTGAATTATTCATGTCGTCAGAATGATGGGGTTGTAAACATTCTATCTGTCCATCCATCATCCATTCATCCGAAGGGGAGGAGTCCTGTCTCCGTCCTCAAGGTAACAAACAGGGCCGTTCAGCCCTAAAATCCAGATGCTTCCGCAAGGTTACGGGGGGAATTATGCTCAGCTTGGGCGTAAAACTTGGGTTTTTAAAACTGCCCCTGATGGAGACATGGACCATTTGCAGCGTCACCCGCGATGAATTCATCCGACAACAAGGCCTTCCCGCCCGACGTATTTATGAGGGCTCGCGCAGCGAGGGTCGCCCTCGCCGAGCATGAGTTATGAAGGAGCCTTGACGCGAGACGATGAAGTCTGCACAGACGCCGACGTGCAACCAAACAAACAAAAAAAAAAAAAACGTCGCACAGGTGGAGGGAATTAGGCCGTGTCTGTTTATTTTTAGCATCGGAATGCAGGAAAACCACTGTTGGTGGTTTGACTCTTCTGCATGTTTTGACTCACCGGTGAGGCTGATTCAGCCCTTCCTCCACCAAGTCAGCCTGTGACTCTCAGGTGTGTTCAACCTCAAAATGTTTCATAGCCTTTTTCTGACTGGCAGCCAAAACCCGATTTTTAGCCCATCCAGATTGAAACCTGATGGCTCTTCTGTAGTGTGAACAGTCACAAACCACATAAAATCCGATTTTTTTTGCAAAACGAATTGAAACCACTTCTGGGAGGTAGTTTCAAATCGCATTTGGACACGCATCTCAGTCTGAACGGCTCCAAACACACCAATCGGTTTTGAATCAGATTCGCCTGCAGTCTGAACGCAGCCATAATCCAAAGCAGGTAACTGGTTATTCACTGACCAAATTAAAAACCATTGTGCGTTTGTTCGTTTTCAGCCCTGAACACACTGGAGATAAAAAGAATGTTAATGATAAGTTTTCGTGTGGTGCAACTGGCTGAATGTTCAGCTGTCATAAATTCAC
The DNA here is from genome assembly GCA_009823395.1 of Thamnaconus septentrionalis. Taxonomy (NCBI): domain Eukaryota; kingdom Metazoa; phylum Chordata; class Actinopteri; order Tetraodontiformes; family Monacanthidae; genus Thamnaconus; species Thamnaconus septentrionalis. Next base: position 8,983,863 of record CM020519.1, on the reverse strand, counting down.
ACACTGTCTCTTTGTTCCCGGACGTCCCGCCGCACCTTCTTTGGGAGCAGTGATACGGGCCACAAGCAAGCGACGGCAATTTGAGAGCAAAGCCGAGGCAGCCGTGAGTCGCTGAGTCGCCTTGAGTCATGACGGCCTCGTTCCGCTGCTTTTTTAGGGCTGCGCCCATAAATACTCCCCTCAGTGAAAGTGAGGCGCTGCGGGCTCGCAATGAAAGGCTTTGTTTTTTTTTAGATATTTTTTTTATGAGCACATCTTCTCCGACGCGTGATGGAACGACGGATTGTTTTCGTCTTCCGACAAACATCTGTGGCTGATGCAACTCTGGAGGAGGGGGAAAAAAGTGTTTTTTGATCCGTGCTCATCGAGTTAGACCTAAACAAAGTTTCTTTCTAGCCTGGAAAATAAATATATTAGTTAATTGGATCAAGAAGACGTTTTATGTGCTAATCATGACAGGGGCCTTTGAAAGTTTCTGGTTCCGTCAGCCAGTGCGGCTACAGTTTATTTTCCTGTCTCGTTATTGTGCATTTTTGTGTGTTTTTTGTGCGCGCGCGTGTGTGTGTTTGTGTCTCCAAAAACTGTTTGCTCTCCCATTTAAATTCCAACAGCAACACATGCAATTAAGTAGCAGGGGCCGCATGATTCCGTCCAATCTCAGAGCGCTCCGACATCAAGCCAAACGCACATAGTGGCCAAACCATATAATTACACCATCATATAATCAGCCCGGGCTGCGCATTGGTTTTGGTATTATTTTTTTTATTTTTTTATTTTTTTTAATGTATTTGTTCCAGAAAAGTTTAAAGAGAGAATAAGGAGCAAACATTGAACCAAAGACCAGTAGCAGGAAAAGATGAGTAACACATTTTTACACAGTGATAATACCCAAAAGTCCAGTTGGGAATGAGTATGAAACCAATATTAATATGAAACCATATTGAAAACAGTTTCAATGTCAATTTTATCCAACATTTTTCTTATACCAGCAAGGATGTAAAAGAAAAAATGGTATAGATCAGCTCTATTTTTTTTTCGAGCCCTACGCTCTTATTCCTAAGATCCCAAGTTCCCAGGCCTTATGTTTCAGCCCGTTCTCATGGCCCTGTGTCGGCAGTGTGAGGGATTTGGCTAAACGGTCTCTGGGTGTCCGTGCTATTCAACATGATGGGATTATGGAGCAGGAACATGTTTATCAATCCACTTGTGGTCAATGCGTGAAGAAGAGTAATCCAGAGAAAACAAACACAAATAAAAAGAGAACAAAAGACTGGCCCTCGAGTTGTTGGCAGCGTTATATTTGAAATTAGGGTCACAAATTGAAAAAAAAAAAAAAAAAAAAAAGAACAACAAATGTCCAAACTTTATTGCCCCGCTTTAAAGATGGAGTGAAAGTAGAGGACATAAATTCTGTCTTAACAGAGCTCTGTTTTCTTTTCTTTCTCCTTCGCACCGCGGCGGTAAATGCAGTGTTTGTAAGCTGGTCTGCTCTATTTATTTACTGTCACTGAAAAATGTTTTCTTGTGGCAAGAATTTTCTTTTTTAGAAAAAAAAAGAAATGTTTCCAGCGAGCACTGAAGCGTTCTCAGAGACTCCCATTTCCAAGCAGGGAATCGTGTGTGGTAGCAACAGTAAAAGGCAAACACTCAAGGATTTTTTTTTACTCTTATTTTCGTCCTTGGCTGTAAGAAGTGAACAGGAAGTAATACTTCTTTTACACTCCAGCTATCAAGTTCACAATTGCCTTTTCTTCTTTCTGTCTCCAATAGCGTTTTCCCACTCGCCGAAAACTCTCGACTGTCTCATTTTCCCTCTTCTCTATCGTTACTTCCCTCATCTCTTCTTCTTCTTCTTCTCTTTCCTTGCAGCATCGTGCGCCACTTCCTCTTGGAACCAAAACAAACTCCCGCGTCCCAAACAAACATTTTTTCAGTCTAAATTGGGGAGCTCATTAGCGCCTTGCGCTTTCCACCGAGAGCCGCGGCGCTCTAAAGTGATTCCTTTGGCGTCCCTGCCATGAAAGGAGAGCAGCGCATTAGCATGAGAGAGGAATGTGAAATCGGCGGTGATGGGTTGGTGGGTGCTGGTGGGGGTCGCTTGAATTAAACAGACATGTTTTACAAGCTGTTAACAACTCCCGCCATCCAAGAGCCTCCCTCTCCTCCCTCTCCTTCCAATCCTTCACGCCGATGAGCGAAGACAAAGAGATCCGGGAGGAGAAGTGCCGGCGAGAGGGTTTTTTTTTTTTTCCTCGTCGGCGTCCAACCCAAGGGTCCCCTTCGACTCACGGCCGGGTCGAGCGCGACCCAGAGCCGATTAATGTTTATGGAGGGGACGGAGTGGCTCCTTACGAGCAGGCGCCGGTCCGCGGCTCGCATTACGCGCTAATGATTTGGAACGGCGGACGGCGGCGCCGGGAAGGCTCAAACTGCCAATTAGGCATATGCCACCAGTGTTCAGACACGACCGACCGTCTGACGGGTTTTTTTGTTTTTTTTGTTTTTTTTTGGCCCGCAGATCTGAAACCTCCGCGGAGGCGCTCCGACGGCGAGACATTAGCCGGCAGCTGCCGCTGATTGGTTGTCACTCATCCAGGCTCGGCCGCCGCTCCTTTCTCCTCCACCGACGTCCCCTGTGTACGACAGTACCGGTAAATAAGAAGCACTCCGGCGATTTAGTGCCGCGGTTGCACCACGGTGAAGGATCCCATGTTCCTTCCCATGAAGTTCTAGAGTTCTCAGTTGGTTTTACTGGCATCAGGAAGAAGAAGAAGAAGAAGAAGAAGAAGAAGAAGAAAAGAAGAAAGCAAGTCCTTCGGGGTCCTGTTTCTTAAATTAACAAGGTGACCTGAAAGCTCCTAAAGTTCTGGGGTCCAACGTTCCTACAGCTTGAAGGTGTCAGGGAAGGCATGGGCAAACTACGGACCATTAAGCTTTTTAATCCGACTCGCTGAGCTTGAAGAAATTATATTAATAGTAATAAGTCATAAAATAGCAGTATTTCATCTATTTTTTCAGTGTTTTAAGAGTCATTTCAGTCAAGAACTAAATACTGTGGGGCTCAAAAGTGTTCTAACGCTTTTGTTCATTTTTAATAGACATTAAAGCACCATGTTTTCAACATAACCCATGACATTTTTTCCTCCTATGAGGTGGGTCACCAAAACACTCCATCCATCTGCTCCTGCTCCGGCCCCTCTGTCACATTTTAGAACCCATTGTGGACCACCAGCCCACCCCTTTGCTAAGGTGTAACTGTATGTTCTATATATAAAACAAAACTATGGCAAAGGTTCCGATCTAAGGTCCTGTTCTCCCAGTGTACAGGGCCCCAGGAACACTGGGCCTAGAGAAGTTCAATGAACAACAACTACAAAGAAGACAGTAAACTGCTTTGCTTTTTCAAGGCAACATTTTTTTTTTCAGGAGTAGAAAACAAATTTCAATATGTGAAAAAATTCTCGGCAAAAAAGCTGCAGTTTGTCAATCTGTTTTGTTGTCATCTAGTCAAAAATCCATAACAACCCGTCAGCATATTCTGTTTATGGATTTTTCTGGTCGCAAGAAACAAAATTCGCTTTGTGAGTAGAAACCACGACTGTCCTCGCTAAAAACTTTGGTGACGTGAGTTTGTCCTGCCAGTTTTCATTGCTGTTAAATTAGAAAGTGACAAACGAAGCAGTTTAACATATTTAAATGGCAACTTTGAATCATTTAGCCGTATTAATAATAAAGGAACCATAATCATTCCCAGTTAATCATTTCCAGTGCCGCCTTGTTTGGGGCTCGTTTTACAGGCTTTGCTCTGCTAATTTATGACATTTGTAAGTTCCTTTATTCATTTTTTTTACTTGGCAATTTGTTTTTTTTTTACAAGACACTTTTGCGCAACATTTCATTAATGCTGGTCCACTGGGCAATTCGAATTTATAGTGCTGTGTCTTTTCTCATGGTTACAAAATAGCCTGTGGGTCATAAATAAGCCGTTCAAATGGGTCTTTTCATTTTACTGTTGTTGCGGATTTGACAAATGATATTTAGGGTTGTTTTTTGTTTTTTTTAGGAATAAAATACATCATGGCAGTTATTTTTGCCTCAAATAATGAATAATAATAATAATAATAATAATAGTAATAATAATAATAATACCACTTCTTCTCCCTTTCAGAGAACCCTGGACTTTTTTTGCTCCAATTTGAGCTTTTGTTGTTGTTGTTGTTGTCGTTTGACTGTAAAATGAATTGAACCAGCACAGGTTAACCTCCATGAGAACCAAGGATGAAACACACAAAAGAGAGGGGCTTTGTGAAAATTCCCCTACTGTCACCTTTTGGCACCAGCTGGAGACTGGAGCCGCTCTTTCCCAGCTCTCGCCTGAATGTAGGCCGCTGCTTCACCTCTGTCATGAACAGTCATGTCTGGCTTTAAGTCTCAGATTAATGAGGTCTGACTGGCCTTCAAAAGAAAGAAAGAAAAAAAGAAAAAAAAAATCTCACACTATGTATATAGAATAGCTACTACTATGTGGCTTTGGCTTTTAATCTTCATAAAAGTTCCCCTGAAGCAACAAATGTGTGAGATGTGGAGATTTTTTTTTTTTTTTTTGCATAAATTCAATCATTTTTATTTCAAAAGAAAAGAAAAAAAAATCGCTCTAGTAGTTCCAGCACCAAACCACGAAGCATGGCACTGCCGCTAGATCTGAAAAAAGAAAAAAAAAGGGACAGAACTAAAAGACGGATCACTGTGAGGTGACTGAATGTGGTGAAGTAATGGGAGCTGAATGACTAAACACAGGCCTCATTAGAAACAAATCCCTCTCACCCTCCACTTTATTAAGTACACCTTGCAAGTACCGGCTGTGGCCAGTTCTGGCTTTTTATGGTGTCCAACCAGTCTTAGCCCACTCTGACCTCTGACCCCTGGAATTTCCCCCCCCTCTAATTCTCAGTTTTCTTTCTTTTCTGTGCCACGGAAAGATAGAAACAGATTATTTATTGGAAATCAATGGCGATCCTGGTGAATTTTTATTATTATTATTTTTTTAATGTGTTTTGAAAGTGCATTTTCGTTTATCACAACATGGCTCCTCCAAAAAACGTATTGATGTTGAGACACAAGAGGAGGGGAGAGAAAAGATGCCGGCGTCTCGAGTGGACTCAAAGCCAAAGCCAGTAAAAACAAAGATGCTCAAACACACCCACAAACACAGACGGGCGCCACAGCTGAGCAGGTGGAGGCGGAGACGGTATCGATGTGGCTGCAAAGCCGATGGTAAACAGCCCAGCGCAGCGGCGGCTTACGAAGCAAAACAACGACAGGTTGAGCCTCGGCCACCGGCGGCCGTCTTAAATCCAGGTATTCTGACGGTCGGCTCCGCTGTCGGCTGTGCGTTCCCCGCCTCCGAGTTTCTGCCTAACACTGCTTTTAAACCAGATCACCCGAATATTAATACCCATCCAGATGGTTTAGCTCATGGGTCAGCCGGTGGGAGGGATGGGGGGGGACATCCTCACGCACAAAAGCGACTCACTTTGTTTTAAATGGCGAACTTCCCTTCACCTCCTCTCCCATGAAGCCATTAAACGTCCGCCTCCGCCGCCGAGCCTCGGCGCCCTCACGCCCTCGGCTCTGCCACCCTCGCCGCTGCCCTTCTCCGGCAGTCAATTTTGGAGGAAGGTAGATTTACAGCGGCGCTGGATGGATTCCATTTTCCTGACTGACCTTTTCTGCTCCACCAGAAAATATTTATCGTCTCGCAGTTCTTGTTTTTTCTCCTTCTTTTTCATTTTTTTCTCCTATTCCCGAGCTGCCAAGGATTTCTGGTAAATCTCCCGTTTCGGTCGCGGTCACAGTTTTTTAAGCCTAAATGTGAAAGGGCTTTTAGTTTTGCACATTTGACTGAGCCGGGCCAGTGTACCCCCAACACCTCCACCCTTTCCTGTTAAATGAGCCTCAGTCATTATCCAAAATCCAAACAAAACAACAAAAAAAATCAAATGTGAGGTGTCGTAAGCTCAAAATGCACGGTTGCACATCTGAGGCTCCCGCCAAGCGTGTGTTTGTTTCTCAAAGTGCGGTTCAGGGCGTAGCAGCAGCAGCAGCAGCAGCAGCAGCAGCAGCAGCAGCAGCAACAGCAACTATGCGATGCAGATAAAGGGAATGGATCGTCTCCGCGCCGCAAACCGCCGCGTCCCCGGAATGAGCCGTGACAAGTCTGCTAAAAGTGCCGTGACCCCGGCGGGTAAACACAGAGGAGGAGACCAATTACGAGCCATTAGGGAGAGTAAAAGTTGAGGGTAATTATGTGCATGCATCATTTCCTGTCAATCCACTGTGTCATCAGGTAACCAGAAGCCGGCGTGGGAATGACGGAGCGCTCTCACTTTTAATGAATGAGAGAGTCGAGGGCGGCTGTGGAATAGCAATGACTGGAATAAGAAGAGCCTTAAAACACCTTTAACGTCCCATATAATGAACTCAACAGGGTTTTTTCCCTCCCAAACAATCTTATGTGTTTCTATTCTGCCAGTGAACCTCATTAAAAATGCAGAAAGTTCATTCTTAACATTTCCTGTAGCAACAGCGTGCGCTAACAATCACGGTTCTGGAAATTAGCCCACTGTGATGTCACAAAGGGGAACTGATATCGCCAAACCACATCACCAGCCAGGTGATCAAATTGCCTTTCCATTACCATACCATTCCAAATTACCCTCCTTCCATTGAGGTCCATTTATAGGGAATATATTTTTCAGGAATATAAGCTAAAGTTTTTTAAGCATTTTCTTAGCGGGCGGCTGTGTTCAGAAGGGCGAAAGTTTTGTGTTGAGGGAAATAAAATATATAGAGCTGACATAGGCAGTGTATTGAACTTTTAACTCAGTCCTCCTCCTCTGTGTGCAGAAGAAGGAGAAGAAAAGAACCTCGACTCCTCAACACTTTCATCGTCTAAGTGAAGTTTCACATTGAGTTGTATTGCACAGGACGGCATCGTAGCTCTCTGATCTCCACCCACTGCCAGTTTTGCCTTATGTTGACTAAGATGTCAACCGGGACATTATGTAGGAGGTTGTGAACAGATGGATAAATACGCTGGGTTTTTTTTCCAGAGCATTTTAGCTTCTCCACTGGATGAAAAATAAACATCTGTGAATATACAAACGAGACTGAACACCATGTAGAATGTGAATATTTTACAGCTTTTTTTCTTTTTTTTGAGCGGAAAATAGCTGTTTTACAACTCACTCTGGCCTGGTTATTATGACAACAGAGGGAACAAAAAAGCAAGTAACCACACCGGATAACGACTCTGGTGTGCATCCCCCCTTTCAACTGTCACTCTACATCATATGACAACATTTGTTGTTTGTTTGTTTTTTCAAATTTACATATTTTATGACACCGCTGACACCGGGAACACAGCGTACTACTGCAAAATACGTCCAGCAAGGAGGGGGAGGGGACATTGCAAACATGTGGAAGGTACAAAAAAAGCATCAGTTTTAGCTGGAAGCTGTAAACAAAGGGATAATTAATCATGGGGGCAGCTTCACTTGAAGTAAAAATGTAAAAAGAGCAGAACGTGGGACCTTTGAGTTATTTCAATTGTCCTTTTTTTCTTGCACTTCCAGTTGAAAAGCCAAACTCTGGCATCATGGGGCCGAGTGTGAAAAATTTGGTTTCCTGGAGACGCGGCGGCGCTTTCGCATAATTGATCCTGCGAAATGGCGAGGCAGGCTGCTGCCCTGAAGACCAGGAGGACAACTCAAGACGCGGGAACATGTCAAGTGTGTGGCCCTTTAAGTCTGGCGGGGATGCAAACAAACCTTTTTTTTCCTCCTGGGCAGCTCCGGATCTCACACGACCCCGAGCCGGGACCTCGTACCGTGCCATTGTTCAAAGTTCATTTTCCCCCCGCTGATGTGGAAGCGGCAAAATCAACAGTGACAATTCAATTTTCCAGGTTGCGCGACGGCCGCAGCCGCTCCCTGAGCCCCGACCCGCGCGCACGTACACACACACACACACACACACACACACGTGGGCTGATAAGCGTCTCCACAAAGTTGGTGCCAAAAGCAGTTTGCGCAGCATCTCTTTGACCTTGGCGTGATTGCCTGCGAGGCACTTTAATTTAATCAGCTTCTCTCGGCGCTCGGAGCTGTGCTCATTGTTAAGAAGAGCATGGCCGCGGAGCCCTGTGCGCGCGCGCACACACACACACACGTAAAGGTTGCACCGCTCCCCCTGCCTGAGCCAAGGTTAGCGACAGAGCAAAGCTCCAGGGAGCTCCTCTAGGGAGGCGGGGGGCCCCTTCGCATCCAGACACAGGAGTTAGCCAGGCATCTCCATCAAACAGACCCCGTCTCTAATTATGTCATCAATCAGGGCCGGGATGACGGGCAGGTACTCAATTAATGGCCATTGGAATGCGGCGCGGGGGTCTTCGGGCGCCGTGCCATCTCTGTCATCTCGGCCGAGGGGGCCGGCCGGGACGAGACGGGACGGGACAGGACGGACGTGCACGTCAATGCGCGCTGAAAATGCATGAGGCCGCGCGAGGCGAGGACAAACGCACGGGTGTGCGTCCGAGGAATGCTAAGGCCCGGCCGCTCGCACCGGGGGAGTGTAGGAAAATAGGAGGAGGAGGAGAAGAAGAAAAACAAAAGCCCACTCTGAGGATGATTATGCCTCATCGGCTAGTTAGCGCCTTGAAAGCCCTTCGTCTTGCGGTTGCAGTGGAAATCATTTTTATTGACGCAGCTCGGCCCCGCTGCTCCATCTGTTCCTCCGGCACGCTCGCAGAATGCGCCACACCAATTAGCCGGAAAAAGCTGCTGGGTTGTTGTACTTGTTGAAGTTAGCCGGTGCGTCCGAAATCCGAAAAAACACTGTTTTTTGTTTTGCTTTCGACAGATCCCTGCGCTGTAGATGTTTTTGTGAGGACGACCATAATCGGTGTTGTCCATCTCACCCCAGGGGGGGGCGCCACTGTAGAAATGTAACTTCCCGTCAGAAGCGGGAAGCAGGAAGTAAAGTACAGTGAGCCACCACACCAGCTAGTAGCTGATAGATTTGTTTGGGAGCCATTTTGCGGTCAATTTATCGGACAAGTTTCCGTTTTGTTTTCTGACAGATATTTTAACAACTGCAGCATTTTTTTAAACAGCTTGCCGGCAATCAGCTCTCCGTTGTGCCGCTCCAGGCAGTGCTTAAAAACCAGACTGAATCAAATATATTTGTGGCTTCAACAGCCGTGAGCTCAAAACATAAAGGGAGTGTTCGACCTGCGACAGGAGCTCCAGTTTTCATCGCCTGCTGACAGACGAAGGGGATCATAAAGAATGTGAAATATCTGGACTTGAAGAGGGACCACCCATCCAAAAATGCTGCCAGTTTCCTTCATCATACTTCGTGACTGAACAACAGAGATGAGACGGCGGCTGGATCCTCAGAGGGACTGACAGCAGAGTCATGGGAACATCAGGTAGGGTATTTAACAACACAGTGTTGAAGTATTTGTCCACTAATGACAATATACTGTATGTGTTTATGGCACCAACTGCTGTTGTGGAAAACGTTTTTTCTCAGAAGGTAAATAGAAAAGTGACAATAACCTGCATTATATTGTTTGGCCACCAGGGGCCGGCAAAAATGGCTGCAAAACGTTTGTTTGACTGTCTATAAGGAAAGGAGCACTAAATTCATACCTTTACAAAATATTGTGTATATATGTGTGTGTGTGTGTGTGTGTGTGTGTGTGTGTGTGTGTGTGTGTGTGTGTGACAAAGGACAATTTGTCAGATTTGGTCTAATTTGGAGTAAAACTGACTATAAAGTTATGGGCATGACTACAGTTTAGCAGCCAAGTGTTGTCTGGTGCCATCTGAACTCGATCGGAATCTTGAACCAGTTTTTCAAACGAACCAGAAACTCAAGATGGCGCCGACCGCGAAAACCAACGTCCAGGCTTCAGAACGGGGCATTCGCAAATCAATTTTTAACCGACCTCGTCCAGCCTTTATACATTAGGGACACCCGCATGCTGATTTTGCATTAACCATGCAACCCTTTCATCAGTCGGCCGCCATCAGCCTCGGGAAGACGCGCAGCCGCTCCGGTAACGAGATGAATCGTGTCATTTACAAATGAAAGCTCAGATTGAACTTTACACACGATCATTGGCTTTAATCAGGGATGCAGGCACATATGGAATCCACGTAATTGTTTTTTGCGGGTTGCGGGTGGAGGCGGGGGGTGGGCTCACAACCGAGGCCGTATGCTGATGTTTTGTTTTTGTTTTTTTCTCGCCCCCTCCCCCCGCCAGTCCGTCCGGCTCGCACGCACTTTGATCGCTGATTTGGTTTCGAAATGAAACGCGGCGGATTTAATGACGTTCGATCTCTGCGCTCGCCCCGCTTGCGAGATGCTAACTGCGCTCATTAGCCCCCCTGAACTGGTCAGGCGTCGAATGCCCCTCCCCTGCTGTGTCGATGCTACGGCCGTGCGCCTCATTGTGCAGTGCACAGCATTATCTGTTGCTGTTTGGACAGAGGCGGCTGATAAATAGGAGGGCAGAGATGCACTTAAACTGATTCATTTGATTAGTATCGGACGTGCCTTTTTTTTTTTTTTTTTTTTTGGGAGACAACCAGCGGTCGGGGGCGGAGGGTCAGTGGTGGTGTTGGGGGTGTTGGAGTCTTTGCGCCTCGTGTGTGTGTGCGTGCGCGCGCGTGCCCGTGCGTGTTGGTTGATGGATGCTCCCGTAGTCAAACCATGAAAACACTTCCCGAACAAGTGAATTTACTGACGGCCGCACCCACTGCTCCTCATATCAGCAGGATCAATAAGGTTTCTGCAGTCAAGAGGTCTGCAGGGGGAAGAGACACTGGACACTCACACGGAAATAAGATTCAATAAAAAGATACACACTCGGGCAAATGTATGCAAAATGTACTATTGCCATATACGATAGTTGCAAAGCACCTGAAGATTTGGAGCCATCGAGACAACGTCCATGAATATTGAATCTTGTTTCCTTTCGTTGAATCTGCATGTCACACTTACATCATCGTTTACAAGGAAATTTCAGCCACAAAGGTGTTGATATATGCAATGTTCTTATTTCTGGATGGATGTTTGAGGGAAGGACTTGCTCTTGTCCAGGTGTCAGGTCCCACTTGTGGCAGGGGAGCAATGACTGTGCAGTTCCCCACCCTTACCTTCCCCTGATATCACAGTAACTGTAACCTTCCACCGACAGGCTGCTGAAGAGCTGCCGATTTGACTGAGGAGAAGAACGTCCATTTTTGTCTGGGAAAAACAGCCGCAAATTTAGCCGCTCCAAATTGAAATTCTGCGCAGGCGGCGTCGACTCAGTTCAAGTGCCAAACACTTCAAAGATCAATGGCCGCTCCTCACTTTGAATGAGGTGCGCGGAAGGATATGCAGAAAAATATACAAGAAGCAGTCATGCAAGGCCGGTGAACACACCACCCGCGCTCTGCTTTTGCCCTTGGAGGCTTTTTTTCTTCTTCTCATTTATCCCCTCGTACGTTTCCGTGCTGGTGCTAAAACTCCCGATACGTGATCGTCTTTAATTTTTTTTTTTTTTTTTTTTTTTCCGGGTGCGTCGACGGGAGGCTGCTTGCTTGCAGAGGGAAAGGCATGCAGAGGTTTGAGGCTAACCTTTAATTACAGTCCTCATAGTGCATGGTGTTGAAAGGCGGCCATTCACCGACTTAATATCGGACGCATTAAAGGAGTGCTGGGTGGGGCGGGGGAGGGGTGCGTGGCACAGGCCGACGGGGGCCATTATCCCAGGTTGAAGGGAGATGACCTGATCGTCTCCTCTGCTCGGCCTAGCGGGCCAAGCCGGACTGATGACATTTGGGGGAAAAATTTCGGAGCGCGGGGCGAGCGCACACGTTGTATTAAGGTTCGGGGAGGTCCTCTCCTATCAGTATGATTGATCGTTTGGCTGTGTGCTGAACTAGCAGGAAAAAAAAAAAGAAAAGTGATGCATCGCATTGACTCCCATCGATCCAGGCCGTCTCCCTTCAAGCGTAACGTCTTATGGAATAATTGCGGTGCCTAATGAGGCTTTGATTACGCTCCTAACTGGGTGTTTGTAGCTTCTGCAAAGTATTCACTCCTCCGCGGCCGCGCTCCAGTGGAGCTGCTGGAGTCGAATCGAGATAACCTTGACGGTGAAAAGTGCCATCATTTGGAGAGCGATGGTTTGCCCGAGATTAAAATTTCACATATTTTTGCACTCGCCACAATCGCAACGGGCACATCTTCCAATTTGTCATCACCTGTGGCGTTGCCATAAGAAGTCAGGCCTTTCAGTTAGTTTGTTCATGCTGCCAAAAGGAGATGAATTCTTGAGATTTCTCTAAAGAGAAAAGTTTGCTCAAATTTGAAATGCCACCGTTTTGCAAGTTATGACTACAGCCACAGAGGCTGTGTTAACATTTCACCGGGGGATGGAATTCCCACCAACGTCAGGATAAAAGAAGCCCACTGTAGCCATGTGCCCAAACGTAAATAAAAAGCAGAACAAAAAAATAGCTGTTTTTCCAGAATGCTACTATTGGAACAGTGACCTTATCACCTTTCTTTTGAGCTAACATAGGAACCTCCTGAACAGCTGCACATGTAGCATGTGAACTCACGTGCCGCACTCATGATACCTGGACCACAACTAACAAGCAGTTTGGAAACATCAAGTTTAAGTCTGTTTTATGTATTTATTTGTTGGGTTGTTTTCACCTTAGTGATTGTCACTGGGTGGAATTCCTTCCCTTTGTGAGACTCCAGAATGGCTGAATGGATGACCAGATGTACGATAGTGGGCAGGACGTGGGCACAGTTAAATTTTACCCCTTCAGGAAATCGTGGAAAACCGGCGAAGTAAAGATCAGGGTCGCAAGTAGATGCTAAATTTCGAAAGTAAGACTGTGACAGAACTCCGGCATGGAAGTCACACACAGCCATCCATCACTCCCGCAGCTTCCACCTTGCTGTGTGGAAAGGTCGCGCTATTATTTGCATCAGCATTAACGCTGGCATTTGGAGTTAATCACCCAGTCGTGAGTTTGACCAATGACAGTGCCCGCGCACTTCCCAGTGTCTGAGACCGCCGCTGCCGCCCGAAATAATCAAGATGCTATTCAAAGGTTTTTAATTTGGGTTGTTAAATAAATGTGGGAATGGTTTGTCTGTGCGTTTTGTTATTAGTTTGTATAGTCAGTCTCTCAAGAGCAAAGAGGGAGAAAAGGAAAGTTGGCCTTGTATCGACTGCTTTTTGGACACATAGGTATATTCATGTTTTTGTTCTTTTCCTGTTTTATCTATTACATTTGTAAAATCTCACATATATTCAGACAACAAACTTTTTTAAGGAATAGTATTTACAGGAGAGTTCTGAACAAAAGAAAAGTTGTTTTAGCTCCATATAAAAACATGAAATTCATGACTGTATTCGTCCTGTTGAATAAGTAGCAGCACTGGTTTTATTGAGCTCAGCAGTGCAACATTACTCACAAAAAGAAAAAAATGACTTCATTTGTTTATTTATCCAAGAGTGGGTGGAGCTTTGGGGTTTCTGCTTTATCTGACTGAGCAACTGCAAATGACTCAAAAACCTGATTTTCCTTGGTCAGTGACTCATATAGCTTCCAGTCAGTCAGTCGGTTTCCCATCACTAATGAGTATCATTTAGATATGACACAATGCAGTTGTCTTCGTTATTTGAAAAAGCCTTGTCAGTTGTCATGTCTCTGAGAATCATCCTCTGGAATCGTGTACATTTAAATACAGTTTTGGGTATTAAAATTCCTATTTTGGGTTTTCCCTCTGGTAAAATACAGCATTATGCTAATTTCACGAGCACCAGTGGATTTTCACCACTTAAAAGATGCACGTTAATCAACGCTTCAAGCCTCCATTGTCATATTTGAAAAATGTCAAGTTTTTGTTGCACTGCTTATTTTAGCATAACTGCAGCTAGTGAGTAACCCCATCAGGAATTCTGGATCTCCAGCAGAAGGGGGACGGAGAAGGAAAAAGAAAAAAGAAAAGAAGGAATGTTTCCGTGGAGGCTAATGAAGGCTGACTGGATGAGAGAGCGGAGCGGCGCCAGGGGAGCTCGCCATGGCCTCGGCCCCTCTGGGGAATCACAAAAGGACCTAGAAAGTAGAGAAGATCATGGCCCTGCCAATCCCCCATACCCTTTGAAAAGGACACACATTGTCTGGCCTGCGCTCTGATGCCTGAAAATAAGAATTCCTTCGGGCAATTTGAGGGAGGAGGAGGAGAAGAAGAAGCTAAGGAAAAAAAAAAATAATAAAATGATGTGGGGGCTCTCCTTCTCCTGTCACTTCCAGTAGATTCTGTTTGCGAAACAATAATTTCCATGTCAGCGAAGGAAGAAATAAATTAAGCAAACTGTTGAGCTTTTGAAAATACAGGGATGCAAACCGGCAATCAGACACATTTGCTCAACAAGTGGCAGGACAGCAGAGGAGTTCACCGATGATCAACAGCCAGGCACGACTGAACACGCGAATCCAAATCAAGCGGGAATTAAACTACTGGGTCCAAATATTTGAAGCAGCCTGCAAGAAGCCTTCTGCAGTTTCCACATTCTGACACTGCGGTTGCAATTCTGCCAAACCGGACCCTCGTCATTTGCATTTCCAAATCATTTCCTCTTCTTTTTTCACACGCAACCCTGGCCGTCGGTCCCGCCTCTTTCCCCAGAGAGGATGCCCATTGGTCCGGTAAAAATCTGACCAGCTGCAAACACCGCAGCAATTTGTTTTCAACGCGCAACCCGAAGAATGTCTACAGTCAAGGTGCCTTGAGAAGCAATTCTCAGGGTAAAAAAAATTCACCGACTGAATGTGCAGGCAAAGTTGAGCTGCTCTGCGATAAGAGTGGAAATGACATTAAGTTGTGACTCAGAATATGAATGATATTTTAAATGGCCGGGGCTTCGCGCGTGAAACTCGATACCGTCAACGTGTTTAGCGTCTTTCCTGTAAAGTGGCACATTATCCACCCGCTGAATGCCGTTATGTGAGACCACCCTTTTATTAGAGAAGTGGTAATTTGAAGGCAGAACTCGACGGATCGGGACGGAGTATGGGGGAGGGGGCGGGGCAGTCGGAAGAGGAGGAGTAATAGCCCTGCGCTCTAATAAATGCCGTAATGTCGGAGTTGCGCGTCGCAGCCGCCGAGGACTCGCTTCCACTCAGAAACTTGTCCGGCTCGCTCAGTTTGAGTGGATTTACATGGAAAAGACCCTGAAACGGTCGCGGACGCCGTCAGCCAATCAATCAGCCCGCTGAGTGCTTTGCCGTGTAACGGCGAGGCCGACAACGGCGGAGGAAATCGTCTGGCTCCGGAGGGAAAATGGGAAAAGCTCATTGGCAGGGGAGAGAATAAAAAATTGCCGGATAATTTCTTCGGGATCGTTAGGAATATATTTACCAGCGGTGTGCCCGCCGGTGTTATCTCTCCCTCCCTATTTGGGGGCCGAACGCCATCCATCAGCATGGAGGAATGGCTTTACGAGTTTCCCGCTCCTTCCTGCCTTCCTTCCTTTCGACCGTCCTCCCGTTTTCCTCTTCTCCTGCCATATTGGGCCATAGATCTGCCGGGCCTGACACTCGGATGAGCCCATTCCAAGAGAGTGATATTGCGCCATAGATTTTAACAATGTGACAGAAACACCAATACGCCGCCGAACAAAGAGGCATTAGGGCAAAGATAAACCACGGCGAAAGCGCTCGTAAATCTGCGGGAAGCCGCTTTTTAAAATGGAGCCCCCAGGGCCGATGGCCGCTCTTAATCAATAAGGACCTCATCAGCGAGGAAACTTCAAGCGGCGCTGCGGGGAAGAAATTTGCTTTAAGTGCACGGTCGGCGTGGCAGCGGCCCGTTAACCGCCACTACCAAACGTGCAAAAGCAGCTTCCCCGAGATTCGAGGTCAAAAAAATACAGTGTTGAAAAATTGTGCTATTTGTTTTACACGGCTTCAGTTATTAGCACCAAATCCCAGTTAGAGGGCGAACTTTCAAAACGTTTGCTTAAAATTCGAGTGACATTTCACGGAAGCTCGAATAATGACAACAACGCCGTCACAGCGTGCAGACTGTCGGCGAATTCCCTTCAGAATATCTCACTTTTAATTTAAAGCAAATGAAAACCAAAGAAAATGCCACCTGGCGCCTCCCTTCATTAGTGATGTTTATCCAGATGTGTAAGGAATCGGAAAAGGAATCAGAAAAAAAAAAATAGTGCCGGTTGGGCTCGTTTTACCATTTATCTGCGGTTGCTTTCAAGTGAAAGGAAAAAAAGTAGCACACATAGCTGTAGGTAAAAACGACAAACAAGCAAAAGTTTCATGTGTACACACGAGCAGCGAAGTTTGTGTTTAGCTTTACTTCCACTTCCCTTCCACTAAGGGAGGTTTTTTTTTCCAAACAGCTAAAAAAAAACAAAAACAAAATCGTTGACATTTCGCACATCTACCTGAACGAAGCCACGGACTCAATCAGTGTCAGGAGGTTTGGCTATTTTCTCACTTGGAGATGTGGGACGTAGAAGTTTTTTGTGTTTTATCTACCTGATCGCATGTGTTTTACATTTTCGTAGAACAACAGGCAGGGTTTTCTACTTTTTTTTTTTTTTTGATTCCCCAAGCATCTCAATCAAAAGGCAGGAACTAAATTCGACAAAAATATTAACTTTGGGCAGCTCAGGGGAGTTGAGATCCAGAAAGGTCAGGGCGAAGTGAGGAAGACTGAGAGACATGAAACAACATCTTCACACAGGAGCATCTCAGCCGCGGCTCCGTCTGATTAGAGTCCCCCGCATGTTTTTTCTTTTTTCGTTCCCTCTCGACGAAGGTTAAGACAACAGTGGTGGACCTTGTAGGATCCACGTGTCCTTGACATTTACCGCTGCACTGGCAGAATAATTACACGCCGGCAGAGATCAGGGCTGACGCGACACAAAAGAGGATGAGGGGGGGGGGAAGTGGCAAGTGACCAACTGGAGGCGGAGCCACTGTCGGGGTGTCGCTCAGCGTCGCCCCCTGGGGCACAAAACACGGATGTCTTGTTGTTTTGTTGTTATTTCACCCTCACTTTACTGATTGAGGCAAACTTCAGAAGCTTGTCTTGATAACTTGAATCAACTTACTCTTAACCATTAGCGTTGGAAAATATGCAAAACTCCAAATTAGTCTGTTATATTGTCATATTTTTCACACTGCGAAGGAACTTCTCGGCCCTGATTTCCAACAGATGGTGCGTTGCGTCCGTCTAAAACCCTTTGCAGAACAAAAAAAAAAGTCTATTTTTGCCAGATGTCAGACCTCAAACGCATGCAATCATCTGATTGTCGGGTCACCACGGCCACAGAGACAGAAATCAAGCATCCGCCCAAAACAAAACAAAAACAACTCTCCTCTTCAGCCGCTCGCCGCTGCCACTGCGACACCGACAGAGGTGCGAAAGACTTTCGGAAGAGATGCCAAGCTGCTGGAAAAGCGTTAAATTAATAATTAAATCCTTCAAGATGACATAGCTCCACCTGCTGTGGTACAGGTATAAAAATCTCCCAAACAAATATTCTGACTCTTCCAGTTGGGGAACATCAAAGAGGCGCTCTTATGATCATTTTCTGATTTAATAAATTAATTTTGATGTTTTAGGTCCAACACAAAGAAACAAGGTCTGCTTGGTCAAAAAACAACAACAACAAGCAGTTTCGGCTTCTCTTCCCTTCTCCCCTACCTGCCCCATCCATGGCTCCGCCTTCAAATAGCCCACGCCCTTCTGACTGGTCAGCCGCTAGCAATGCAAAAAACATTAAAAAGCTGAAAAAGATCTGTTTTTCATAACAGCAGGCCCCTTCAAATCTTTTCAAGTACGTGTGCTTCTGTTTATACCGGCTCTGTGATGTCGGATTGCGCGATCAAGCGTGAGTTCCTTAATTACAGCCGAACTGAGCTGCGCTCGCGTCTCCGCCGCATCAGCTGCAAATCAGGGATTCGTCCATTCCCAGCCGACGCCTTGCACCACTCCCTGAGAGAGAGAGAGAGAGAGAGAGAGAGAGAGAGAGAGAGAGAGAGAGAGAGAGAGAGAGAGAGAGAGAGAGAGAGAGAGAGAGAGAGAGAGAGAGAGAGAGAGAGAGAGAGATGTTGTCGAACATGGCTCTCTGTGCTCCCTCCCTCTTGTTTGCCAGGCTTTTAAGACTCTGCGCAAGAATGAACATGTTGCCATCCAGTCAGGTGTGAAGATGAAACCATTGTGCCGCATCTTTTGATCGCCGACGACGTCCCTGGGAGAGCCGGCGCGCTAGCTCTCCCCGTTGCCCTGCTTCTCCGACGCTGCCGTGGCCTTTCCCTCGATTGTTAGGTTATGTTATATTAGGTGCGCAAGTAAAAGGGTGCATCATGAAAGAAGCCCTTTGAAGGAAAGGGGCCCTTTGAAAGCACTTTCGGAACACGCCGCCGACAAGGCGGTGTGCTTCATCTAAACAGACGAGACAACAAGTCGCTCTCTACTAAAGGTTGGGAATAATCCTAATATATGCAAAATGTAAAAGTTAATATTGTGAAATGATACTTGCAGTTGCCTCTGGCGTGCCCTGCAGTTTGCAATAGATATAGCTATGATTTGGCTCGAAGGCAATGGGTTGGGGGGGGGGGGACTTTCTCACGGAGGCAAAAATAATGATACACACACACACACACAAAATCAACAGGCAATAGTCATTTCTAATGTTCTCCGCTTTGGATTTCACAAGTCAAGAGTGTTGGTCAGTCGTCTTTGGATGTGACAAATTGTTCAAATGTCGGCAGGGCTCCATCTCAAAGACCGTTTTTCACAGTTCATTTAATGGTGCAGTTATCACCTGTGTGGCCAGCGTGAGCGGATTAAAATGGAGGTTTCGAAATCTGTGCGGATCCATTGACAGGGCTGCTGGCACAGCTCGAAAAATTGTGCAAATTTACAAAAAAGGTGTTTTTTCTTTTCAAATTCTCTCCAGTCACATTAAAATCCACACAGTTGGGTTCATAACAGCAACTTCAAATACTTCAAAGTTTGTTCTAATTTTCATAACCTGTAATTTTGGTGATTTACGGCTTATTAAAAAAAAAAAATAATTGCCAGTATTAAAATACATCCTATAAAAGGTCAATATTTCTTGGCTGAAAGTGAAAATCCGAGGTGTTCGGCTCACGCCGAGAACAGCTCTTAATGGTGAGCGTGAGAAAAAGGCAGCCGACCTGCTGGCTGCTCAAATGACACCGACGCTAGCCGGGTTTCCACGAAGCCCGTTAAGGCGCATTTCAAGCAGCGTCGCGTCAGAGAGCACACGCTGATGGCGTCTTTCAGCTGCTTCTCACTCCTCTGCCGCTCCGCTCCGTAGAAAAAGCGCCGCGGCCGAACTCTCATGAAAGCCGGGAAAAATAGACCCGTAGATAAAAAAGCACCATTGAAGTCGCGTATGATTTGCTGCCAGCCGGCGTGATTCAGTGCCACGGTGTCCGGATATGCTGGCTGACCTCATCCAAACGCCTCCATCAGCCTTTCAGCTTGTACACGCTGATATCCCCAGTTTATGGCCCCTGAGTAATAAGTCATTATGCGAGCTAAATGGATCGGCTAACCATGGAAGGTTTTTTTGTTTTTTTTCTCCTTCCCCCCCCCACTTAACTGATTGAGCCAAACCACAGGTGTGAAGGCCGCCTTAATAACTTTAATCAATTTACTCTTCAATTAACGCCGTCTCCCTCGTCCCCGCACTGCCAAAGAGAAAAAAAAAAAAAAAGTCGGCGAGCTAATCTCCCGCTATTGGATTTTCCCTTTGGTGAGGATCAAATAAGTCAGCCCACTGCTGCCGGGGCGGAGCGGCGCCGCGCCCCCACCAGACCAAATTACTCTCTGCGTGTAATTATTACTGTTTGGATTCTTAATTAACGCTCAGAACTGTCTGGTAAAGAAATTAAGAACTCTGAGAGAATAACGTGATTTATTTCTACCTGCCTAGAAAATCTAAATGAATTTTGGCCCACAGAGAGGTTTGGCAGATAACTTGTAGTGGGGAACTGCCTGTCAAATAGGACAAGTTGTGGGTGGAGAGGGTGGAGGTCCGAGAGGATTTCCGTTTGATTTCTAAAAGTAATACAACTTGTGTTTCTGTCCTAATGTTTTTTGGCAATAGATCCAGGAGAGTTGAGAGAGAAGTAATTTTCTCTTTTGGCCTGATTTATTACTTTTATATTTATGAACAGCTTAACATATTGCTCATAAATACATTAGTGTTTATACTCACAGTATAATAAAAACCCAAAAGAATGTTTTTTATTTATATATAAGAATGTACATAGATAAAGAGTCTTGCTCCCGGTTAGCTGTCTGACAGCGCGTTTGGTATTTAGAGTGAACACCTGCGGCTTCAAATAAACCAACAAAGAAGAAGTTATAAGAAGATATCCAGGTTTGTGTGAGAAGGCCACCGTAGTTCACTGGTAAGCTCAGGAGAAGGAGGGGAGCGAAAGAGCGCTGCGATCTAAAATGTCAACACTTGATGTTACTGTCTTTTTTGAAATCTTCAAAATATACACACTTCACCTTTAAATGGTGCAATATTTGTACGTTGTGTGTTTGTTTGTTTTTGATGATATTTCATCGTGAGCTCAATCGCATTTCAGAGCTGGAGACAGACCCGTTTCTCTTTTTTCACCACTACCAGCGAGGCCCGGTGTAAAGTTTCATCACAACAGATCGTCGGGAACCAAACTCGGTGAACCGTCGGTCGCCGCCACCGCCGCCGCCGCCTCCCGGGCCGAGTCGACCTTATCGCTCGGCTTCCTCTGAAAAAGAAGCGTTGTGTAAAGGCCAGGAGCCTCCAGACAAATCAGACGGTGTGAACAACAAGGGGCCCTTCGATTGACGAGGCCCCCCTGACACCCTGACAAGACTGATGAGGGCAACCACAACACGCCGGCCGTAATCCCTCAAACTGGATTAACTGTCACCTTTGTAGCTGCGGAGCGACGGCTGAAGGCTTTCATAATGAATGTTTTAGCATCTTCCCGACGGAGGCGGTGGGACAAAAAAAAGAGACAAAACAAGAAGGGGGAGGTCGGGGGGGGGAGAAGAAACGGGGATGCCATCTCTGATTTCTGTCTCCCTTTCTCATCTCGCCGTCGTTAAATCCCACCATGTCCGCCACGCTTATTGTCTCGGAAAGCTGCCTGGCACAGATCTAATATCATCAGGCGCAGATCTAATATTGGCGGAGGGACGCCAGCGAAGTGAGCACAAAGGAGAAACATCTTAGTGACACATGATGAAAGATCCGTGACAGCAGCAGATGGCTTCTGGTTGCAGAAACTGTGGTGCGATTCAACTAACGATCCCGTAAAGTCCAATATCGTCTGCAAAGTTGTCGTCAGATTGCGGAGGAAGGGGGAGGCAGAAGGAGGGAACACGGCGCGTGAGCGTTCCTATTTAATATTTATGTGCCCCCCCCTCGAAAGAAAAGAACACATTTGACACGTTGAGAGCAACCTCTGATGAATTCCCGGAGCAACTCCTTCAGCTGATGGTTCCGCGATAATCTGCGAGTAAATGGCACCCAGCTGCTCTTTTATCGGGTTTGGGCAAACATTTTTTGGGACTCGTTCTCACTGCCCTCGATATCAAAAAGCCCCATTTGAAAAACACTCTCAACTTTTTACTTTGTTTTCACTTTGGCTCAATGATTTCGAGCTGGGCTTTTCTTTTTTGAACACTCGACGTACTGCGAGTGACTCGTGTTCACCGATGTTTCCGGTCAGTGATATCACTCAGTGAAATGTCCGCCACGCATAATTCCAACATACTGTACATTGTGGAGTCTTCCAAAAAAATGTATCAAGGCACCTTTGAATGTACCTCTGGATATATATTTATAAAGTCACGTCTTGCACATTTTGCTCTACAAACTGTGCAACCCAGGTGTGGCCGACCTAGTTTTTAATCCCAATTTAAGACCCTTATAATACCACACGTGTGTGCCAAACCTGTTTGCTGAACCTAGTCCCTATAGGTGGTTGATTAACTGGGCTTTTGTCAGTGCTGACTCAGGTTTGACTCAGGCGGGAGTCTTGTGGCTAATGTCACATGGAACTGGGCTTTAAGAGGCTTGTCGCAAAGACCAAAACACTCCCAGTTCTGATGTCAACATGCTGTTGAGTGACGGGCTACCCAAAAAGCAAATCCCTACAAATCCCCGTCACCAGGGTGTTTTCCCATCACGCTGCTGGCTGTGGCTAAAGTGTTTCGCGCGCTGAAGGTGATGTGTTTGCAGGACGCGGTAAAAGCATTTTGTCTGCACCCCTTCCTTCAACGTGTCACCGAGCTGTTGCCATCTGTGAAGAGTTTCACCAGAGCCAAAGCTACACTGGTTTGTCGTTGAAACAGGGCATGTTGCGTAATACAACGGATCTATAACACCTGAAGCGTCATGTCTAAAAAAGAGCACGACGAAATTGGAGGCGCTTTTACGAGCTGACTTTTTTGACAGTCTGATTGAATTTGTCTCAGATCAAGAGATCAAATTGTCTTATTTACATGAAGTGGACAAATTGATCGGATTGATTTGTGGTTTCCCGTAATGCTGTGCGCTGTGACATGTCACATTGTGACACGATCACGTGAGCACGCCGTTATCACAGATGGAATTGTTTGCTGAAATGCAATCAAGCTTGTTGTGTTTCCTTGAGAAACCGAGACGGCAAAGCAACACCCTCCTCGTTTAAAATATGGTCGGGAAGAGATGAGCAAGGAGCGACCAATTTCATGCGTTAGCATGGCGCAATGTCAATCAGGTCAGCGTTTAATCCAATTACTTATAGTCTTTGTAACACGTAGTGTGAAGGAAGAGGTTCCAACATCATTAAGTTCTACTGCAAACAAAAAAGGACGATGTCCTCCAATCCAGGGTCTGTTTAGAATGTATTTGAACTGTGGATCGAGGTTTTTATTGACTAGATTTGACCTTCCAGCAGGTCTTGAAAGAGGAAAGCTTGTCTCAGCACATTAATATGGACCTCAGTCCACTGTGTGGTGCAACAGTTTGACCAAGCGCGGTCCAGCAACTCACCTGTTGAAAAGATCTGGCTCCCTGAAAGTAGTTAAAAGACGTCTGCTTTCTGCCCTTTGTCAGTTAATTAGCAAGAGGCTAAAATCCCAGACTTTTAGTGAAGGCTGCAAACACAAGGCTAAACATGCAGTTTTTCTTTTTGGTCCATGGGAGGCTTTTTTCACCGGAGCTCAGGATAAAAAAACACAAAACAAAAACAAAGAAAAGAGGCTTAATGTGTCTGTTCTCCGCCTGCTGTTTTCATCTTTACAGCGTCTGTTTGAACAAAGCGAGTGCAACAGAATCAGTCATGTCAGGTTCCCAGAGATCACACCGAGGGCTGTTTGCGCAGATGTGCTGTTTGCGAACGTGTTCCCGTTGTCGACGATGCCCGCCAGCTGCTTACAAGTCGTTACCCCTCCGGCTCGCAGCGACGCTCCGCGCGCCGCGTGCGCACACGTCAGAACCCGAGGTCCTAATCTCGGAACGTACAACACAATCGTTTGCTCATTTCCGGCTGCCTGTCACGACGGGAGACGCGGCACTTTTTCATTTTTTCGAAAAAAACATTTTTTTCTTTTGACACACAATAAATCACTCAACTGACACGCAACGAAATTGCCCGTGTGATGCAATGAGGCACGCTTGAGTATGCGATGGCCAGAGGGGCTGCTTCTCAAGACGGCTCTTATTTTTTCTTCCCCCCCTTACCGGCACATCATAATTATTCCCTTTCCGTACTGCTGGATCTCCATAGTGATCCATGCTTTACTTTCAAGCGGCCGTAAGGACCCACAGGATTCACACACACACACACACACACACACACACACAGAGACGTGTGGCTCGCTCTCATCTCCTCCAATTAGTCTTGGTTTGCGGGACCTTTTACATTCATTTTGCACACGTCTTGCCGTTCTCCCACATTTATTACGACAGCAAACGAGAGGCTCTACCTGAGCTGCGGATGAAAGACAGCAGGTAGAGTGATGCTGACAGACGGAAAGGATGAAGGCCAATCATGACGACGTTTTTTTTTTGAGGGAGGGTCTTCACGTTGACGCCACCTTGTGAGTCTTTTCCAGGGAAAGCAGGGAAAAAAAAGTGAAAAAAGCCTCAGGGGAGGGGCTAAACGCTGCGGTGTTTTAATTCATAATGCATCATAGCGCCTGCCCAGGTCCCAGCCATCGCATTAGATCCAATCATTTCTCACTCGGCACATCGTGAATATTCAACGGGACAGAAACGATGTCATCATAACCCCATGAATAAAATAGCGCCGCCATTACGTATCCTTACGGCGAGCACAATTTACATTGGAGTGGACCAGATAAATGGCGGTTCCCCCCTCGGAGACACCCGAGCAAGAATCATTTGGAAACATTTAGAATTTTTTTTTTCTTTTTTAAGTCGTTAAGAAAAAAAAAAAGATCCTGAAGGCTCTTTTCTCTCATTACATGCTTCCTTTGTCATGGATTTGAGAGAGGCTCCTTCTCTTAATGACGGGTCATTTACTGGCGATATCAGTGGTTGGGCGAACCCAGGAGGCCCAACAGTCTATTGAGCGGAGAAGAGCGTGGGTACAATGAGTGCAACGAGTGTAATCACAAAAGCAGGAGAAGAAGAGGAAGAAAGGCGATAATCAGGCGGCGTAGTGGGAAGACAAGACGGCTAAATGCATGAAGGTGTTTAAGTAGAGCGAGATCAAATCCTTATTATGGCAGAATTAAAAGAAAACAAAAAAAAACTAAACATGTTTGTAGCCGAGCCACATTAACAAAGTGGTTGATTTTAAGAGTAAATAGAGCATCTGCATTTTCCTCCAGCTCATCGCCCCTCAGGGAAATATGTTTATTTTGTGCAATAAAGGAAAAAAATAGGGCGCATAAACAGAAAAGAGATTTGGTCTATTTGGTGTTTGGTCCGTTACACAAATCAGCAAAGATAAAAAAGAGGGAAAACAGCGGATGCAATTTGTCGCACGTGGGGGGAATGATGGCGAGGACGATGAACCAGATGAAACGCTTTTTTTTTTTCTTTTTTTTTTTGACAGCTTTAAAAGAGTCATTAACAGTAATTCGGCATCACGGGTTGTTTACAGCCTTGCATGATGCAAAAAGGAGGCAGTTCAGTCGTTTCCGTGCTCTCCTCTCTTCTTCTTTCTGATTTAAGTCCTGGAAAAGTAAAAACAAAAAAAAAACAAACAAACATCAGTGAAACTGAAATAGGAGCTGAAGAAAGAGCGGAAACGCGCGGATTATTTTGGCAAAACATCAACATCGAAATTCATTCTCCTCGCCCGGGCCTTTGAGATGTGACAGATGTGACAAGTGGAAAACCTCTGGGGAGAAGCTTCCCAGAGCTGTTTGCGGGAAATGAAATATGGATTATCAGGAACCAGCCATGAAGGACACCGTCGGCCAGATGCGTTTGTGTGCGTGCGCATGGAGACGCCGCATTGCAACATGGTAATTTCGCGCGGCGGACACACAAGGAATCGCTGAACGCATGATCTTCTCGCCTCATCAGGGCTTGTTTATCACGCCGCCGCTGCTAGCATGCAGCACTGGGAGCAGCTAGTAGGCCTTCAGCGCTAAAGCCGGAGCAACCGGTAGCACAAGGTGAGCTCAAGGCGTCTTGTCTGAGCCTGTTGCTGACCTGATATATGACCCGAATGATTCCTTTTATTTGGCCTAGTTTTTCAGTGTGAGACGATCGACTGCCCCCAACTGGCCATCAGATTGACGTCCGAATTTTTACAAATTTCTTCTGCGAGTTCCGAAATTTAGCCTCTGACTGCTTGCTCTCTTTCTTTCTTTCTTTCTTTCTTTCTTTCTTTCTTTCTTTCTTTCTCTGGAAACATCATCATCTGCGGCTGCGTTATGTGCATCAGCTAAACAAATCTAGTACACAAATTCTAGTAAGTGAAAGCATTTCAAAAATGACAGCAGCAGGCAGCGAAGTAGCGATTAAACCTACATGGAACCAACCTTGGTGTTCCTGTGGCTTCCCTTGTGGAAGGCTCGGGATAAACATGTTTTAATGTCATCTGCGTGTCACAGGATGACTCAATATTCAGGCGTTTTGGTTTGGTATTGCGCTAAATCCTACAGGTTTAACTCATCCTGGCTTCTTAATCTCATGAAAATGAGCTTATGTGAGTCCATGAAGGGGTCCTCGGTGGAATGTTAACGAGAAATATTTCTGGGTTGTTTTGCTAAAACGGCCATTCCACTCATTACTCTCAGCATGGATATTGTCAAATCAAATCCAAAAAAACCTCTCTGGGCCGTCAAGGCAGCAAGGAACTGTTTCACCCTACGGCTACGGTTGAAGCAGCGTTGGCATTGACAGAAATTATTTCCCTCTGAGAAACTCCAGAATGGTTGCATGGATTAGAAAATATGGCCACAGCTGCCCCGGAGTCAATGGGCGGAATTTCAATTCATGCAGTGCCAGGTGGAGAAAAATTTGGGTTATTACTCTGCTGATAATCTCCAAAAAATGTTGACATCCCCACCAACATCCAGGCATCTTTGTGTTGTTCGCTAATTGGGAATCCTGCAATCTTCTTCTCAACTTGACAAGTTCAAGTCAAGATTAGCTGAATAATATTTCATCAGCGGTCAGTTCCAGGTTTCATAAAGCAGCTGTCGCTCGAGAATAAGAGCTGTGCTGTCTGTGGTCTGTGGACCAACATTTTCATTTTTTTTCTCCCCAGATGACGCCACCGGAGAGGGCGAACTCCCCTCAGCCAATCGCATCGCCCCGTGGGGAGACGAGGTGAGCGCCGACACGCGCCCACGTGAGCCATGAGGCCAATCGGCCCCGCCGCTAGTAAATGTTAACGCGACGAGGTGAGAGTAGCGGGGACGCTGTCGCCCCCGCCGGCAATCCCACGGCGAGCGGGTTCAGCAGTTCAGCGCTGACGCATCACGTGCTCGTGCTGTAATTCCGCCGCGAGTCGAGAAGTCAGAACAGCCGTCGGATGTACTTCAAAGCTTTTATCGCCCGATGCCGGTCCTTTGGATTATTTTCATGTTTTCCTTCCTAAAAAAGAGTTTATTTTCCCCCCTCATATTTAGTTACTATCCTTCAAGACAAATGATAAATCCTAAATTGTCCCCCACCTTCACCACCGCTGACATGACAGGCGAAATGTCTCACAATTTAAAGGGGTTTATTTCACACAAAAGTGTTTCTTTGCGCTTTTTTGGTAATTAGCAAATATTGTGCAGCAGCTACTGTTTAAATGCCTACATTAGCTTCAGGTTCTGGCAGCAACGAAACCCCGCCCCTTTTCTCCACGATGAGTGCTGATTGGTCCGGTCATACTCGGACTGGCTGTGAACATGTTTAGATTAGATTAGAACTCAAGACTTGAAATCTCAGCCATGTTGACAAATTGGCAGTTGAAGTACTCTGCAGAGAGGTATCTGTTGCATAATCCTACAGATAATTCAAATTTACATCAGTTGAATAAAATTTGTGAGATGCTTAAGAGCATCTCTAGACTTTGTGCTCTCAATAACTGGTCAGTCAGGTCAGTAGCACTTGTGAGCAGAGAGTCACTTCTCTGCGTCTTGTCCACAACCATCGCTGGACGACCTTTGCGACCCTCCACTGCACGATATGTCCGGGTTTATATATATGGCACGTGTGTGTGTGTGTGTGTGTGTGTGTGTGTGCGCGCGCGTGTGCGCGCCGTCACATAAATCTGAGCATTAACTCGGTGTGAATTGTAATCTGCTGCACTTCCTCAGGTGCGGGGGAGGGGACGGGGTTGAAGAAAATGTGAGTGTGAGAGAGAAAAATGTGGGACGAGGTAGCAACAGTTAGCAAGATAAGTGGCATTTGTGTTTCCTCCCGTGGCTAATTATGCTATTTATACCCGGCAGTGGAGGAGACGCTCGGAGCTGCTCCACCAAGATTAGTATTCTCGCTAACATTGTTTATCCTCCTGAAAGTGATAACAGCACACACCTCTGGCTGCCGTGTGTGTGTGTGGGTGAGGACGTTGTACCTCCGTCTGGAGTGTCATGAATTATTCCTTTCTATTAAAAAAGGCAGTCTCACAATTTAGGATTGTAATTTTTTTTTTTCTTTCTTACTCCAACCGATTTTTCACGGGATATTCAAAGCGTGACAATATCATTTAGGGGAAATTGGGTGTTAGCAATGTACCATGAAGATCACCTTGGTTTAAACAAAAGTAACTTTGTTAAATTTAAAGGGCCTCTGTTATTAAAAATGTCTCTTAATTTTAGCTGCTTGCAGTAATGTTACGATTAACCCTTTAAGCGCCATAATCTTTTCAAGAAAATATTCAATTTTGATATTAAAGTTTCAAATGGCTGTGACTTGAAATTGGTTAGAGATAAAGCCATACTGTAATTGAGAAAAATCTTCAGTAAACCCAAACTTTTTGTTTGTTTGTTTTTGTATTATGTCAGATGTCAGGGATCTGTATGTCACTCTCCACAATACCCCACAGGCTCATCAAAAAGTTTTATCCACTTTTGATAATTTTCCACATAGCTCAAACAGACCCAGCCATCATCACTGTAATTTACAGATTGACCACGAACATCCCTGCTGCCTCCACCGGCACTAGCTGGGCGTTTCCTCCCAGAGATTTTACCACGTTGATCACCAACTCACTGCGCCCTCCGTCACCATTAGCGGTGTTTTGAGCACTCCTGCTTCCTCCACCACGTCCCCTCATCCTCATTCGCCGATTACTCCCACTACACCCCGGCCATGCTGAGGCGAAGCATGTGCTGCTTGGTGACTGTCGTGGCGCATGGACTCGCTCTCACAGGATGACTGAACATCATCGTCAGAGTGCGAATATTCCTCTTCGTTATCTGAGTCAGACATTACTTGACGAAGTAACAAATGCTGCTCAGATTGAAGCCACAGGTGTCTGTCATCTCCTGGTGTAAAGTGGAAACTACTTTTAGCACCGTATTTGCCGCTGTGGCCTGTTTAATTCAGCAATGACGCTTGTCGCAATTTTGTGACCATGGCGCCTAAAGGGTTAAAAAAAAAAAAAAAAAAACCTAATATACTTTGCTGATATCTACCACCAGGTGTGATCTCAGATGACTTTTGTTGAGACCCCTTCCAAACATTTGGCTGGTCCAGGAAAGCGTCAGTTTTAGCATGAAGCTAACACCTAGCCGAGTTTAGGGCTAAACTCTGCTCTGCTTATTCTGGGCATCAAGATAGTTTTTCATTGGGATGTTTAACAATACAAGAGCTCCACTTGAGTCCAGGCTCCTTAAGTTATTTTACTTGAAAAGAAGTGCCATGGGGGGACTTCATTTATTTCAGACTTTTCAGTGAGTTTAACCTGAGGTTATGCAGAGAAAATATGTGGCTGTCTGCAGGCTAAAGCCTTGCAACTGTTAATTTTTAACAACATAAGTTCACCCCCAAAAAACAGATAGTCATTAAACTGACACAGAAACCAAGTTTTCCCTTGCATAGGAAGAACTTAACATTAATATTTAAAATGATCATGCTTCACTAACTGCAGGGAAAAGACAAAAACCCACTAAACACTTAGGAGTGAATAGTTTCCATTTTTATCTCCCCCTACCCACCCCATCTATCTAGTTCGGCACCATAAAAAAGTAGAGAAAAAAAAACTCCCTCTGAGAAACTGCAAAGATTTGAAAACGATAGCTAAAAATAAGTGTGGGCCTGCTGACAGCTCCGCGGGGCTGCGCTGGGAGTGTGCGGTGCTAAGGGCGACATGCTTACATGCTCACAGGGACGATTTTAGAGTGTTTTACTCCGGCATTATCCTTGTCGGCTTGCTGTGACATCATAAGACATCACGGAGCAAAGGAAAGGGAGAAAAAAACAGAAAGATGGATTTCGATGAACAACTTTTGAAGCGGGCTTGTCAGAGTGTAGCGCGGAGCAACAGCACTTTTAGATGAAAGCGGTTTAAAAAAAATTAAAATACTGCAAACACCTCCCCTAGAATCCAGAATTCATCGAGTGCCTGCTTGCTCGAGTAGAACTCGAGGCTTTGTGTTTGACACGAGCTGACGCGCTCAGTTCCGGCTCCTTCGACCATTTCCGCGGGCGTCACATTCAGGCCCCGACGCCGGGCGGCGGCGGCGGCGAGCTCTCTCAAACACGCCCAAGGTTGCGTGTCGAGGAATCAGCTGATGCGGGCAGCCTTTAATCAACTGTTCTGGCCCTGATGATGACACTTCACATCAATGGACAAGAAATCAATACGGTATTAACAGCGGACCTCGAGGTGGACGCTCGCGTCGGGAGCGAATTCCGGGGCAATCCATCACGCAGCCGTTGGGGCGTTTGGATAAATTAAGGAAGGTTCAGCTTTTGTGGCGCTGCTAAATGGAATCAGCCCGAAAACAAACGTAGGCAATTTGATAAAGAACATCCGCGGCTGCGTCTCTGTGTTCCCCGGCCCTTGCTATAGATTTTTGAAGAGACTCCTCCTCCAACTTCTAGTGCAAAAATCTAGCACTTTTTTTAGTCAGAAAAACTGTAGATTTTGCATCCGTCTTGACAAGCTCTAATCTTTAGTTATCGAAACGAGCCCCTTTTAATTCGGAAGTTTATTTTGGCCATTAAAAACGACATTGCTTTTCTTCAGTCCAGTTCAATTTCTTTCAAAGTTTGGCCTTCCCAATTTATACTATATCTCTTTTTTAAGAAATGCATCATATGTGCTCTTTACCAGATAGATGTAGACATCTAAAGCACAACTTGCTGGTTTCGGCCTAAATTGGGTGGCCAATCAGTTTTCCTCTAGTTGCCAGTTCTCAGCATACTTCTATCTGAATTTTCCTAATCAGAGAAGGAAAAAAATGTAATTGTTTGATATCATGATTGAATAATATATTGCAAATTGTATTTCAGTGTTTTCTTAAGTGTTGAAACGTAGCACAATACTGTATTTCCACAGATCCAATTTTTGCTGCTTGTTCGTCAGGGCTTAAGTTTAAAGTTGAGGTACATCATGACGTGATGGAAATGGGGATTCATCACAAATCAAATGCTATCTTTTATATTGTACAGTTATGGTTTGTTGTATTTGGTTGCAGGTTACGTGAGCCTTTGCTGCCATAGCCTAGCTTGTTAGGGAGAAGCTGGACTTCTCTTTTGGGTCTCAGGGTTGAAACAGTTTGGAAAACCCTGGTCTAAAGTACTTGGGAAATGTTCCGTCTGTTACTCCAAGTTCACACTTTAGTTGGACTCTTTCCAAAGACTTGTGTCAATACTCTCAGAATGCATTGCTCCTTGTTTCACCATAAATCACCCCCAATCCTGGCGTAATTATAAACCGGCATACTTTTGCCAAAGTTTTTGAAATTTTTACAAACGGCAATCAAGCTCTGTGGCGCCGGGAGCGGTGAAACAAGTCATTTAGCGTCGTTTTGGACAGCAACTTAACTAGTTTTTAATATACTGTTCAACAATTTTGCAGCTTTAATGAGCTTTGAAGAAGTATCTGAAGCATCGCAGGGTGGAGGCCGGCCAGGCAGCCATGTGCTTTACATCATCCGCTGCGGAGGAGACCCAGGACAGGCAGCCGCACTGCCGACCGGTGAAAAGCTGCTTTCAGCCGGAATCAATCCCGCTGCACGTCTTCTCGCCATCTCCTGCTTCGGTTTATCACGCTAGGCACCGCAAAAGGCAGATGATGGAGCGTCTGGGGGCTTACAGTAACTCTGAGGCAACAGCCGCTGAGTCATCTCGTCTTATCAGCTCTCTGTTTTTTTTGGGGTTTTTTTGGAGGGGGGGGTGTTTAATGTGCAGGACAGATTGTCCCGAGGCGACAGGAGGAATCCTCCGTCTCTCCGTCTTCCTCTTTCTTCTTCTCAGATTTCCCAGATGCAGGTCTCGTTGGGAGATCGGAGCTGGCTCAGCGCAACTACAATCACAACCCCCCCCCTCCAATTACTGCTTTTGCTAGTTTTGAGGAAGAAAAAAAAACACAATTTAATTCTGTGTCAGTGCTCTGGAAATCGTGCTTCTGGACCAGAAGAGCATCATCATTTTGATGTTCTCTGGGATTGTTTTAGGTTAGCGAGCACAGTTTTTAATCAGCGCCTCGCAGGTGGCTGGGAAAAACCAGCATGAGCGTTCTTTGAGGAAAAAAAAAAAAAAAAAAATTGGATTTTCCATTCGCTCACCACAATTAAACAGTGATTAACAACGCTTGTCAATTTCCACCCACCGCAAACTGCAGCTGCTCCGTCCCTTCTTCCTGCCCTGCCATCTGTCCGTCTATCCATCTATCTGATTGGGTTACAAACAAATACACTCACCTGAACGCACGCGTGCGCGAGCCTCATTCGCGCTCTCATTAACGGTCTTGTTGTATCCTGTCGCCTATGAACCCGAATCATTACGATTGACCCCCCAGAGGCTGGTTTTGCGCGACACAGGACAATTTCGTCGCGACCGTCGCCTGTGATTGACGCGGGTGACGGAAATCCATCCATTTCGTGTCATTTTCACGGACGATACGAAAAAGCCGCAGCAGCCGGTCAATAGACGATGCTCTTTGGAAGTGCAATAATTCTTGGTGGGCATGTGTCGCAATTGATCGAATTGTTTTCCCGTCGAGCGGGTTTTGCTTTTAGGATCCAGCGGCTGCTCCGCTGCCATTTTGTGGGTTGTTATTATTTAATATACAGCAAATCAATCCTGTTAATCTCTCTGTTGTTTCTGTCAGAGTTATTGCATTTCTCAAATCCCGGAGCCTTCCCTTGGCGAGGGGGGAAAAGTGATGAAAATATCTCATTATTGAAAGTTGTGGCACCAGCGGCATGCATATATAATTCGAGTTGTGTTTTAATAAATCAAAAATGTTGCATGACAGTTTTATTAAAGCGATTTTATGTCCCCTAGGAGACACTGCGCACTTCCATAAAGGAGGTGAATATAGCCGCTACTTGCCAATATCTGAGACTGTGATGAAAAGACTAATAAAGCTCATTGAAACATGGGGCTGATTTAGCAAATACTAATGGAAAGAAACCGTGTTGAATCACTCAATTCAATTTAACAGACAACCTTCGAATAAAGAGCAGACTGCGCCGTTGTGTTTTGATGATGTCATACAGTCTGCCGCGGCAGGTTGCTGTTTGTTTGCATTTCTCAGGAAATGAAATCTTATTTACCGATCAGGGGGCAACGCCAGTCTGCAACTTGTGCAATCAAAACAGGAAGAAAAACTCTTATCCCGGAACAGATGGAAAGTACCTTTTGGTGTTATGTCACAGAGACCTGGAGTGTTTGTCAACCAACACTGTGGTGGCACTGCAACCGCACACAGCAAGCAGCCTCGCCCTGTTGTGTGCTTTTGCTCATTCAAAGGGTTTTTTGCTGTTTGGTTGAAAGGACTCGTATGGTGCCGAAATCGCTCGGCAAACAACGTGTCTCTCTTCCATTCAGGAAGTTCCCAAAAAAGTCCATCCCTCACTAACTTTTCTTCACTTTATTCACTTACTAACTTTGTCCACTCTTTAAGGGGTCTAGGAAAGCACGCAGCTCCTTGTGATTTCACAAAGGGCGCGATAAGTCAGTGACGCCTCTCCTCGGTTAGTCGGAGCATCGCCAACCAGATGTTGCCTCTGTGTCTCTGAGTCTGCCTTGCTTTTGTCCCGATGGCTGAACAATAAAACAATACGAAGGCTGCAAACAGAGGGCTAAATGTGTTGTTTTCTGGAAATGTGTAGCTATTGCTTGTGTTGACTAAAATTTAGAGCTATATGGGACTTCTAATTTATTAATTCCACTCAAATTTCACAAGCTGTGAAGCATTTTGGTCTCTGCTACACTGCAACGCATTCCACTTCTTTCCTCCTGCTCGCATTAGTTTTCTGGTGGACTTTGCACGGTTGTCTATTTCTAGTTCAAACATTTAGCTCAGCTTGTTACACAACTCCCTCTCTCTCTCTCACACACACACACACACACACAACAGTTGCACCCAGATGTAACAGTGCACCCCCCCATCCTAACCAAATCCTGAGATATTGATCTCTGTGCCTCTGCTGCCGCTTCAGTCCAACACAGTATTATTGGATTCTGTATTTGGTGCTGGTGCGAGTATTAAAATGCATTTCAACAGGAAACATCCCGACGCAGCTTGTTCCCAATTGCGAATGCCAGCGGTGGAGGCTGGCGGGTAGCAGATGTTTAGGGACAGATAGCGTCTCTCCGAGGAATACTTGGGACTTCTGGGAAATATGTGTGTTTGCTTTGCTAATAAGTGTTAGATGAAGTGCTTTGTTTTTATTGAGTCCATAAAGTGCGTTTGTTATCTTGTAATCAATTAGCGGGCGGACAAAATAAACACGGGGAGCGTGACGGGGAATCTGAATTACCCGCGCTTGTCATCAAAAAGGCTTTTCAAGGCTTATTAAAATTTCAACCATTCATTTTGTGCTTTGTATTCAGCATTGAATCCAATGTCACCTTCATTGGTAGGCTTTCTCTTACTGTGCATGGCAGCTCGTCCATTTTAACCAATATCCAAAATTTGCATTAGGTTTCCACAAGAAAACCCACGATTTTCCATTTGGTTGCGAAGAAAGAAGCGGGTAGTGACTGGCAGGGTGCATTTAAATACCACAGAAGAAGAAGCAAATGTGCCAAGATGATGCTAACGAGGTCTATTGATGGATTTGCCAAACAGTCCATTCGTCATGACAGTATTCCCAAGGCATTCAAACGGAATGTGAAAGACATTTATCTCTACCTTAAACCCACCCACAATAAGCCCAGTTCTGGAATTAACTTCATCTCAGCTGTAGCGTAACCTGAACTAATACCAATGGCATCCAAAGTTCTTACCTCTCCTTACCCCTTAAATGTCTCGATAAAGTTGTGTGAGAAAACAAAAGAGAAGATTGAATCTTAACAGTCCTAAAAATGCCATATTACAGGAAGAGCAAAACACACACACACACACACACACACACACACACACACACACATATCACCCAATACTCAAAAGCTGCTGACGGATTTTTCCGAAACATCTTGACGGTTCAGCCTCCGCCGCCTCGCTCCCACTTCTGGTCCGGCCGCGATAAGAATCTGGTGAAGGTCGTGAAAAGGATCTCCTTCTCAGCAGAGATGGCCCGCGCCGATAAGCGTCGCTCCTGCGGTCGGATCATTCTCCAGTCTGGGTTCCAGCACCGTCCCACTGGTCCCGCAGGTGTCATATCAGCGGCGATGCTATCTCACCCGGCCGGACACCGGTGACCCTCCGAGTCCATTAAAGATTCAATTTGGCTCATCAACGGGGACACTGTGAAGAGGATTAGTGTGTGTGTGTGTGTGTGTGTGTGTGTGTGTGTGTGTGTGTGTCAGCCAGGAAGTGCCAAGCACAACCAAAGTTTTTCCAGAGCGACCAGGTGCAGTGATTCCGAGTCGCTCCGGGCACAGGCAGGCTGGCTGCTGAGGGCCAGGCCAGGGGAATCACTTTGTGGAATTACTCACACAATCGAAGGGAATAACATTATGAAAGTTGGAAGGCATGATTTCTTCCTTCAGCCTGGAGGTAAAGAGACAGACGCACGATAAGCGGGAGAAACACCGTCTCGTCCTTACGTTTCCTTCATGAGTGGATTGAAATTCAATGAAGATAATTTATTCTGGCTTTATCAGCATTTAATTAGTGGTGTTGTTTTCATTTGGTCTTCCGACTTCCAGATCTTGGTGTCTAGGCCAGATCAAAGATTAGGATGAATTTGTCGAGCTCCCTGTGCAAATCTGCAACTTGGCGGCAAACCCCTTTATTGAATTTGACTGGGAGCAAAGACATTAGAGTTTAAAACAAGCTTTTACTCTGAGCCTCACCTGCTGCTGCATTTGATGGTGAAATGTAGCGACCGATGTGTTGTCTCGTTGAACCTGACTAATTTCACTTCTGCTGAAGGGATTGGCCTGGTTGTTGCTATAGCAGCAGTCACGGAACAAAATCAGCCCAGATCGGTCAGTCGGCTCCAATGTTATCGACCAATCACCCTCCAACCCTCTCCTGGTCTCCCCGTTCCAAACCCTTCCTATGGGCTCTGTAAGCAGATGTATACCTCAGATAAAACCAAGTGATTTATTTAAGATCAGTAGAAATCCATGCTGTCTTTATTGTTGTTTGGCATTGGCTTAAACTGGAAGTATTTGCTGTTGCATTTGCACTTTCCAAGACTGACAGTGACAATCCTGTTTGTTTGCTTTCCATTTGATTGCCGCTGTTGCCTTGGTCACGTTGCTTTCATTTGGCGTGAGGTGTATGATTTTCCTGTGACAAAGCAGTGAGTTGCAGCAAATTGTTAACTTGAGTAACACAATCACGTTGCGGCATAATTATACCGTTTATTCATTGTTTGTTGTCCGTGTCACCGTCCTGGCAGCTGCACGATGAGGCCCAGCCCTGTTTTCATGACTGTCTCTTGGGTGGGTCCACAGTGAGTAATACAGAAAAGTTTTTTTTTTTTTTCTTGGTTCTGCATGACAGGCTTGACAATAAAAAAGAAAGGTGTAAAACTTTCCAAACATCAGGAAAAAGAGGCTTTTAATGAGGTGAGAGTTTGTACCTCGACTGCCACTGGAACTTGTGGGAATTCCACACGTGCAAAGCTGCTTCGCTCCCTCGTTACTTTGCGTAGCCGTCGCCGCCACTCGGTGCCCACTGAGGGTAACTTTATTGGTACCATTTGGTGAAATATTCAACTGTATTTTATAGACTAATTAAACTTCTTTAAGTTACTTCTTTAAGTGTTTATTGATTCAATATGTGAAAATCTATTGGTGGAGTTCCAGTAAACGGCAACCAGTGATTAATGTGAAAAGCGCGCAAAGTCATCCACTACTGCCCCCTGTTGTTCGGCTACGGTATTGCTCAAAAAAGTCTCCTCTCAAAAAGAGCGAGGAGAACGAGCCTAAGGTGAAAATCGTGAAGTGTCTCTCTAACACAACCTGAATGGAGCTTCTTCCCCCGATTTTGCCATTTTTGTCCCTTTTTGAAACGAGAATTAATTAGTCGCCAAGGATACGGAGCAGGGACACACAAAACTCAGCCTTGGAGAACAACAAAACCAAAACCAGTCTACATATCACAGCCTCCTTCTTTTATGTTGTCGCCTAGCGAGCAACTTCGGTTTGGTTTGCCCCCCCCCAAAAAAAAACAAACAAAAAAAAACAGGTTTATTATTATTATGGCTTCACCTGCATGTCATTAGTAATCAGGGCAGCCATTCTTCTGTCACATAAAACAAACACACGTGTGACGGTGGAATAAAATGGATTCCGAGTTCCCTCTGCACAAGAATGAAAACATTTTCTCTGTCTCTGTGCCACTCAATCACCGCTGAAAACCTCACAACCGCAGGGACCATAACAGAAAAGGTCATATCAGTGAATGTGTGATATACTCTCTGCCCTTTGTGGGCTTTTTTATTTATTTATTTATTTATTTTTTATCATTATTATTATTATTTGCCTGAACTTTTTCATATGTTCCTCCCCCGAGGAAGTACTACGTCCTCCGTGTATCAAATACCAACTCGCATTCATAACGGCCCAGAGAGGAAGTATTCTCCAATAATGCATTTTGTTGTGAGCGGCCCGCCTGGCCCGTGTTTGCACTTCTCATACTGTAAGCCATCATATAAACCCAGCCCTCAGCGGTGACGGTAAAATGATATTAATAGAGAAAAAAAAAACAACATCCAAAATGTCATTTCAAAAGGTTGGAGATAGATGACAGGGTTATGCTTAATTGTGTGTCGCTACCTTTCAATAAGCTCTACACTACTCTGCTTTGCTACATGTTCTGATACTGAGCACTCATCCTAATAGTACCTCCCCACCACTTCTGTCACAGGAAGGCAGACATTTTTTTTCTTCTTTTGAATAATGGCTAATTGGCGTCAAGCAACAGAAACTTCGGCGTCTAACAAAGCCCAGTGTGCATTATTAGCAGGTAATCACCTCGCGTGCCGACGTCTTATTTCACCAAGCGCTGCCGAGATGACTGACAAGCGAAATTCTTTCCCCGGTTGCTTTATCGAGGCCGTTTCCCGGTTAAATAAAATCATCTTGGGCATCGGTTGTTTGGCGGTAAATAGTCTGGATTCCTTGTTTCAGCCACTCGGAATGCCAAACCCCCGCCACCCAGAAACTCAGGAGATGGCAATTAAAGAGTTGCGTTCCTCTCTCAGCGCCCCCCCCCTCCCCCCCCTTATTCAGTTATTGCTTCGTGCTTTTGGAAATTGCTCTGTTATAAAAGCACACGGCCCTTACGGGGGAATAAAGTAAACAAGAAAACAAAAACACGAGGTGAGAGACACCATTTACTGTCTTGCTCCTCTGGAGAAAATGGAATTTAACATTTACCGCTCCAACATAATTGGGGGGTGGTTTGTGTGTGGGTTGGTCTTTTTGTGTGTCTCCCTACACAGCTCTAATATTTCTCCGGTTTGTCTTCAAAGTTGCCCTTTTGAAGGTTTACAGGGTCAGCTCGTTTGGTATCGCTCTTTCATTATTCATGTGTGGTGTTTTCTTTTCTTTTAATTAGTGCTTTAGTGATTAAAAAGTTCAATGACAACTTTATACCTGTTACTGAAGTCAACTTAGTAAAACACTGGCTGAGGACATTCGGCTACGATAGAAATATCTGGGAACTGCAAAACTTTGGGCATATGCTTCTGTCTTGCAAAGAAAAATATTTGGATTTAATGATTTGTCATTTTTATATTTTAGCCCTCAAATTAGCGACCATGATTTTATGTCTCAGAGGTAAAGTTTGCAAGCAAGCTTGATTTTATGTTTCAGCCTGTTAGGTAAGCTGTTCTGATTTTGTGTTTCATCATTTTGGTTACCTAGCTTAATCACACGCTTTAGCTGATAGGATTTGTCTCATTTCCTGTGTACAAATTTAAAACACTGACTTCCTTACATAGTTTCCATTGCAAGAAGCCATCAAGCTAACGGTGTTCTGGAATATAATTGTTTCATTGATGTAATGTAATGCCATTCTTTTCACAAAAGAGAAAATGTGCTAAAGGTATTTCAGCTTCAAACTGTACAATGAAATTAAAAATATACTCATATATCCGCATCCATCAAAATTAGTTAATCTGTGAAACGGTGGAGGTGGATGCATTTCCTTGTGGTGCGTTCAAGATTTATTTTAGTCACCACTTAAATCTAATGTGTTTACTTTAAGGAGGAGCGCATACAGCATGCGTAATGTTGGAAACCAGAAAATATTAGCCGCACTCCTGATGTGGCCACGTTAGCGGCTGCAATCCACGCATTTAAGGTCTGTTAAACCAACAAGGCCTCTTGTGCACTACACAGCACACTCTGACACTCTTGGCTGCCGCACTACTGCGGAAAATTAATTAAGACTGGGCCTCCTTCAATTTGATGATAATTGGTTGTACAACGTGGCCATTCAAGGACACACGACATGTGGCTCGGTGCCACTTAGCCCGCCTGCATCTGACTCCAACTAGCCGTCACGGGTGGCAGAAGAACACGTGTCGTGACCCCGCTGCAGAGAGGCGTGTTTGTATCTGGTCATTGCTGTTGAATGAAATTGTTTTTCATGATTTGCAAGGGACTGGACAACAGGGGGACGATCGGAAGTTGTGCTATTCTTACAACCTAACCTCCTGCTAAACATGATGCTGTTTTGGACCTTTTCCATGGCTAATGCTAGCACCAGTGCACGAGTGGGTAGCTTAGTGTGATCAACTATTGCGTTATAACATCTCCAGAATTTAGAATTCCAAAAATGAAATTTAACAATTGTAGAATTTTCCTGTTTGAGGTGGAAGGGGGTGCACAGGGTAGGGGTGTCGTCACTAAGGAGAGGTATCAGTGCCCTTTGTGACATCATCGCAATGTACTGATTTCTAGTACAGTAAAAAAAATAAATTGGCACACACTTTTTGAAAAGTAGAGCAAAAGGAAGAAGTATGGACTACTCCTCTCAAAGTATTCCCAGAATATTTATAGAAAACATCTGCAAAGAGAATTATGGAGAATATTTTTTTTGCCGGAGCAGCTTCCTCTTTATAGCCACAGGCGTCAAAATGACATGAGGGAAGTTTGTCAAGTGAGCTGGGGGGAAAAAATAGACCGTCTCTAAAACTGTCCATGCGTGAAGCATACTCACACTCCTTCTTGCATTAATCATCCTGTCAGAGTTTGGATCAAGTACATTTATCATTAATAAATTAGTCACTGATAGGTGATAGGTGTGGGTGGGTGGGGTGGGGTGGGGTGGGGTGGGGTGTATTGGGGGCTCCTGGCTTTTACGCATGTGTGCCTTTATGACTTTGTGCTAATTAGCTGGCAGAGAGTTTTTTTTTTTTTTTTTTTTTTACTCCTGCCGTGTCTGGATTGTAATGCAGTGCTCGCGGGTGACATTTAAGAAACAGCTGGCTGGCCTTTGCAGGCTTTGAGCTTCATAAAGAAAAACATGCAGACAGGTCAGCTGTCCAAGGAGCAGCGTTTTGGGCAAGGTTAAAACTGGGAAAGTTTAATTCTGCTGCCAGATTTCTTTGTTTGTTTGTTTTCATGCCCTGCTGAAAGTCCAGTTGGTTCTGTTGTCGGAGCAGGTTTTCACGAGTCGGCGCTCATTTCACGAAATCCAGCGAGTCTGTTTTGTTTCCTGGCTCCTTTGCGGTTCCACCACTTCTTGATTAGTCCACTTCTGTGATCGGATCCAGTCCTGCTGCTGCAGTCCGGAGGGAAATTCTTCAGGATTATCGCTTAATAATTATGCTGCTGAGTGGAGCGACAGAAAACATGTTTGGAAAAATGGGTGTTTCGCGTGTCGCCTTCATTTTTCTGCTGACTTAAACTCCTTCTCATACATCCTGAAGTGAAACTGGCTCCTCAGTGTTCTGTGAATGTGTTTCTGGCCACAGTTGCCAAAGTCTACATTGTGAAAGTACCTCTGTGTTTAAAAACACATGACAATTACAATGAGATCTGTTGCTGGAAGCTTGTTTAAATTTTCCAAGATTCTGTTTTTCCCCCCTCTACCAAGTCTTAAAAGACCATTATTCCCTCATTAAATCTGGTTTCCATGGATAAATTATTATCACTCGAAAATTCCACCGTTTGTGCGTGTTTAAAAATAAAAACTGAATGTAGTGACACAACAAGAGCAGAATCATAAGTCCAGTTTATATTGTCATGACTTTTTTTTTCCCTCTGACTTTATTATAAAATTATAAGTGCCTCATGTTAAAGTAGGAAAAGAAGGCACAGATCATGTGATCGTAGAAAAAAAAATCCATTTTTGTTCGTTTTTTAGAGTGCAGTAGCAAGCATTATTCTGCTAAGGATCGCCAGGGCTTGCTGACCTACAAGAATCATTTACCATCAGTTTTGGGTCTCTCTCTTCCCTTCACGCTGAGATCTCAGACAGTTCCCTTCCAACTTCTGATGGTTGGGCCATTTTCCCTCTGCGAGGGGTTTCACCAACTCTCGCATAGCTCAGCTTATCCGCAGCGAGCGTGACAACCCGCTGCTGGCTGAGTTCCAGGGACGGTGTCGGGAACGCTTCCAGCAGGCCAAGTC
Organism: Thamnaconus septentrionalis; assembly: GCA_009823395.1. Taxonomy (NCBI): domain Eukaryota; kingdom Metazoa; phylum Chordata; class Actinopteri; order Tetraodontiformes; family Monacanthidae; genus Thamnaconus; species Thamnaconus septentrionalis. The sequence goes on along the minus strand of CM020519.1, from coordinate 8,942,096 downwards.
GAGCGCTGAGTCAAGGTTTCTCTGCTTGGTCTATCGAGGAGGGAACGTTGTTGCCTACAGGCGGAGGCAGTCGGGTTGCGTGTACTGATTAACAGGCCAGCTACAAACACTTGTCGTCGGCAGCCAATGAAAAAGAGGAAGCGGGAGATAAAGAACAGTATCAAAGACAGAGATGACATGATAGAGGGGAGGAAGAAGACAGCCGTGATGTAGTCCAGACAGCCTTGACCCAAGACCAAGACTACCAAGATGGGGGGGTACAAGACCAAGGACAAAGGTAGGACCAGGACTAAGACAGACTGTGTGAATTTGTTCTGTTCGAGATCAAGTCCAAGACGCTGACCCTGACCAGGACCAACTTCCTTAGATATGTTCAAGACTAAGACCAATGAGGGTCCAGACTGAGGCCTTGAGTACCACAACACCACAGGAGAGTCAAAGTGACACTGGATGGCCCAAATGGAAGAAGAATTGATGGCACTGTTGCAAGAGTGTCAGCCTCCAGAGGAGAATTTTGGTTTCTTTGTACCACAAGCAGTGGGAGCAGCTGGAGTTTGGCGCCTTCAGCCGGGCTCACATGGTTTGACGACTCGCAGTCCATGCAGTTGTTAAATGTGTGAAGAAGTCCTGAAGCCAGTCACCTAGTGTGACATCCGAATCTTTTCAAAACTGGTCAAGACTTGGAAAATCGTGTTGTGTGTCCCCAGCGTGAGGCGTGAAAAAACCCTTTATTGTGCAATATGTGATGCCACCACTTCTGCTGCTGCCAACACCCTGGACAACCCAAAATCATTTGGTGCTTCTGCTGACGAAGAGAGATGCGACAGTTTCCGTGATCATTCAAATGTATGGATTCATTTTCTTTTGTTGTGAAATCTGCAAGTGCCAAAACACTGACAGTGTTTGCAGGTTTTGTGTTTGAATGCATTTCCATCAATTGCCAATTCTGACCTGATTCTTCAGGTCCCCCCCCCCCCAGTTTGATTGTTTTGGCAAATATGACTACTCCACCCATTCCCCGACCAAAAAAAACAAAAAACAAAAGAAAAACATCACAATCAGTTCACATAAAGATCTCTACATCCAGGGCGCCTGCACCGCTTTCCAACACTTTTCCAACACTTGTCAAAAAGCCGCACGCCAGGATGTTGCTAGGAAACAGCCGGGCACCGACTTGACTGTCAGTTTGACAAATCCACTTGATCGCTGGCCGCCCTCTGCCAAGTGACGCCGTTTTTGGACGAGCTCGCCGCCAGAGCTGCTCACATAATGGTTAACAATTTGGAGGCCCCCCCCACCTACACCACTGCCGCCACCTTCCACCACCCAAAAAATCAGCCGTTTGGGCTGCGTGAAGGTTACATCTGGACACCAGCAGCCTCATAGCCGCCACAGACGCACACAAGAACACTGAGTCACCGTGTTGTCGAGGCTGGTCCTCCGAGACGACACGTGTTGATGCGATCTCACCCCGCCGAGAGGAGGACAACACACTCGGGGAAACTCGGCTGCAAATGTCACATTTGAAGATGTGCAACCTCTTTTTTTTTTTTTTTTTGAGCCACCTGAGCCATGTTGTCACCCTGCAGTTCACAGGCTTTGAACAGGATTTTTTTGGCACCTGCTTTATTACGGCTGGGAGGAAGAAACGCATCGTCCGTGAATGCGGCTGAAAATTATTCTTCCGAGGCTTCTGGCAGAAATTGGTTTCTACCCAACACAGATGTCGACATTATAGCCGCATAAAATTAACCTTGTGCCGCAGCTGGGGTTCCTCAGACTCTCAAATGTCGCTCATCCATCTTGCCGGCCTCCAACAGACAAGAGTTTTCAATTGTAATTTGCCACTGATTAGACAGCTAATTGGCTTCTTTTAGGTTTGCGTGCAAGGTCGAATTATGACTGCGGCCCCGAGAGAGAAGTTGAGAGTTTTGCTGGAAATAAAGACTGCTGCTATAGAGACTAGCGTGGCTGCTGCCACTGTTTTGTTATTTTTGTGTGTGTGTTTTTTTCACAATTAAAAGAATTAAAATAAGAATTAAAAGGAACGGCAAAGTATTCTCTGGTGAAGAGTTTTGTGAAAAGGGCACAAAGCAGCTTGAGGAAGAATCAAAGAAGGAAGAAGAGGAAGCCTGTTGCTTTAGCTTCAGGCTAAACTAGCAGTATAAAGATAATCAAAACATTCAACTTAAACGTGAAGTTATTTTGCTTCAAGAGTGTTCGTTTTTTAAGACATTTGAGATATTTCCAGGATTCCTAAGATGTCCCATGTGGTGTTTCAGGTTTCTGCGGAGTTAAAAACGTTAGCATATACTTAACTAGGATCACAAATGAAATCAACTGGAACATTTTTTTTTTTGCCATTGAAAACGCTCACCGGTGTTGGGTATCCTTCAATAGCAGTGATATTAGCTTAATGGCACTTGCTTGTGATGAAGTGGGTGCATTCAGGAATAATACTGGCTGTAATAAAGCAAGGATGATCCGGCACATCTATCATGACAGCCCTTTATTAGCCCATGGAGGGGCTTGGAGGAAATCAACGGCAAGGAATCAGGGGAGCTACGCGCGCCAGTGTTTTGACAGTGGACGTGCTGCCCGTTCTGGCGGGAGTCATTATTTACACATTAGCAGTGTGAAACTAATTGTGTTCACCGCCTCCTTGCATGAGCCAACGTGTCATTCCAATTTAGTATGTGGAAGACATTCGAGTGTCCCTGCCAAGTGTGGGAAAAGTGGGCACCTTCGTCAAGCACGGATGCTCTTAGATAAAGAAACAAGTTGGCTTGGGGGGGTTTGGGGAGGTTGAAGAACAATCCAATGTGGTTTCTTTGCTCAGTTAGTCAAGAGCCCAAGGCTTCCTCTTGGTGTGAGATTCACTTGAGGTCACTGCAACGCAACAACTCAATGAAAACCACGAGTTTCAATGAAAGTGCTTCTGCCACTGAAATATCTATGCTAATCTTGTTATCATCAGCTACGCTCTCACAGCCTACTAATCGTCCTCTGGTGCATTTTGATTTGTTTCAAAGAGAGCTTGCAGCAGTTGCTTCATGGTTTCATCACAACAGCAAACAAGTCACACGGCACTAAATCATCCAAAGTTCTGATTTAGCCGTTGCCACCAAACACTAGGTGCTAACATAGACTGTAGCGTATGCCCAGTAAATATTTCCCCTTTCCTTTCAAGTATTTTGTTTTTTTATGATATGTGATGTATATGTGAATGTTATGAAAGTTAAAGACAACTCCATGAAGGGAAAACCACTGGTTGGTTAAAAAAGAAGAAGAAGAAGAAGAAGAAGAAAAGAAATCACATACCTGAGACAGATTTGAAATGTCACTGATTATTTGGCCAGATGAGCAAGATTTCCAAATTGAATGGATTTCGATGCAGCTACCATGCAGTGTTAGCATTTCGATGTATTGGCTAGCTTCAAATCTAGTGGAAAAATCACGGGTTTGAACTTGCCTTTGAAATGCCTTCAGAAATGTTTACAGAGGTCGTGCACTCACTGCAAATCATTGACAAAATATGCACCAATAACTATAGAACAAGTGCACCCCGCTCACGCCTCCCACATACAGACATGCCCCCCCCTTTTCTGCATTCTGCTGCTGATGTGGGCCTGGAAGTCCGAAGTGGAAGTAATTGCCCCTGTTTGCTCAAACATCATCAAACCAGGAAAACAATACAGCAGCAATCCTGGCAGGGGCGGAATCACAGAGTTGGCATGCTAGCCGGCACGATAGCCTTATTATCTGCTCCAAAAACGGCGGCCCAAATGCTTCATCTGGGCAACGGGCTATGACTGGCGAAGCTTGTCCAAATGAGGAGGGGGAATGGGGTGGTGGTGGTGGTGGGAGGGGTGGGGGGTCACAATGGGATGAAATGTGCTGGCACCAGTCTGGAGCAACTGTGGCTCCCGCTAACATTTGTACCTCTGTTTGCCTCCTTGATGTGATGCCTCCATTCTGCCATGCTAGCCTCTTTTACCTCCCGCCCACCCTCCCCCACCAGAAATACAAATACTCCCGTCGCCCCACTGAACAATGTGATAGTAGCACCCCCACCGTCGCCTCACTCCAAACTCTCTTTGAACCACCTCAAAATTAGCCAAGGAGGACTGTCGCTCGTGATGCTTTGCCGTCCTCGCCGCTCGGCTCGGCGGGAGTCCCGCTTTGATCCGCCACTCGCCCGGTCGGGTGCCGCCACGCCATGCAGCGTGCGCGTCGGAACGTGACGGCAACTTCTGGAGCAGCAAAAAAAAAAGAATGCACGGTTCGGTTTAGGCGTCGGGGTTGTCATGGGGCCTCGACACAGGCTGTAATCTTGCACTTCACCCGACACGCTCTGACATGCAGAAAACACTGTGTGCATAGAGGAGGAGCCTCGACCAAAGCATCCTTTTCTCCAAGATTAGGGCCCTGGCGCGTGTTGTGCAATTGCCCTTACAGTCCCGTGATGGTCGCCAAGGCGTTTGTTGCCAGTCTGCGTGACAGCTCAGATGAAGATGATGCGAGATGAATAACGTGATGTGAAAGTCTGGTTGGGATTCTGTTGTCAGGGAATTTTTTTTAAGCCCCACTGACCTAAAAGAAAGAAAAATCACGTTCGGGAACAGCTTTTATATGATTTATGTTCTTCAGAGATGTCAAATAAAATACTGGTGTCAGCCTGGTCTGGTAGTAGCAGGAGTTTATTGTAAGCCAAAGGCTTGCGCACACTTTCTGACTGCTTTTCATCCCCTCCAGGACATCATGGCCTCAAAAGAGTTCTTCTTCAGCATGTTGCAAGACAAGTTCACTGGCTTCTGGGTTGTGCACGTGGTGGCAATAGCCGAATGTATTTGAATGTGGTCTGTACCTGGTCCGACAGCCAAAGGTTAATATTTCATTTATGAAGGTTTGGTCAAACACTTTGTAGCTTTTTAAAATAATTGTTAGGCAGGCTAGATGGAGGGATGACTGGATGGATTGCTTGACAGGTAGGTGATGGAAATATGGCTTGGTGGGTGGATGGACAGGTGGATGATGGGTGGTAGGTGGATAGATGAATGGATAGGTAGATGAACTGACAGGGAGGTGGATGGTGGGTGGATGAGAGTGGATGATGGATGCATTGCGAGGAATCAGGGGTTCATGAATTGATTTAATTTTCTCAAATTTGGCGAAAAAACATTTGAAAAAAGGCAAATTGTTTTGTTTTTTTTGTTGTTTTTTTTTTGGGGGGTAAGGAGGACAGCATTTAGTAAAGCACAAAACATTCTAATCCATTTGAAGCTCCAGCCGCATTACAAATAGTTTCACTGTGTTCCTGCTCCGCCGGCACACCGCAACATTTTTCGAGGTGAATTGGACATTTGCAGCGTTTACGATTGACTGTCAGCGCAACCCTTCGTGGCGCGGCTTCGTCGGCGGAATATGTGCAGAGCAAACTGAATGAAGTACAATAACACCCCAGGTAACCACAATCAAAGGCATCGTCGATTTGCATTTTGCCACAGAACACGATTGGCCGCGGTACTCGATGGGGGGTAAGAAGATCTTTTCAGCGAGCTCTCTCTTCAGAACTCCGTGTAGCCTAATTAAATACAGCCAGCGCCAGGGACAAAAATGGGCCGTTTCAGTGAGAAATGAAGGGGGGGGGGGGGTTGTGAGTGTGACGGTTCCTTGTGTTCCACCGGAGTCTCATTAGCTCGAAAAGCATGTTGCGCCTTTTAAATGTCAGAACGTGCTGTAATTCTACGGCTGAAAGTCGGGGGGAGGGAGAGGGGAGAGAGAGAGAAGAAATATCGCAAATTGGACGCTTCCAAACTGAAAAGCATCGGCGGCAGTCGTGGATAAAGCTGTCAAAACTTACTCATTCTATTCAGCAACACGTTTTTAAAATGTATTCAGCCCGTAGTGGGTGACCGTGATGGTTTCACATATTTCCCTTTCGGCAGCATCTATTTTTTAACAAGACCTCAATAAACCTCAAATAAATATATAACTAAATAAATAAACAAGTGAGTAGAGATGCCAAACCTCCACATTTAATCAATAAAGCTGAGCCGGCCTGCAAAGGAGCTGCGTTTCCAGAGACCTCCAGCCCACTAGAAATAAGAAATAAGAAAAGAAAAAAATCCTCCTTTTGTTCACTCCTTCAACATTTCTGATTACAAGTAAGTAATTACCTCACAAGGCTTCCGAAGAGGGGAGATGATGCAAAGACGGTCGTATTAACAATTCTCTTTGATTAACAGAGCAAGAAGCACACGGTTTGGCGTTTCCCCGACTTGTGACTGTGGGGTGAGCACTGAAAAGTCTGACCTCTGGAATGTTTGAAGAGAACAAACAAACAAACAAATAAATAAATAAATAACATTCCCGAAAGTGAAACTTTGAAGTGAAAGGGGAAAAAAAAAACACGCTTTAGCAACAGAATGAGACAAAAAAAAAAAAAAAACGAATATGTAAATACAAATATGAATCAAAAAGGCTCCGTAGGATTAAACCTTTTTTTTTTTCTTTTTTTTTTTTTGGTGTGTCGCATCTCGTAAAGCAAATATGGGTTTTTGGAAGGGGGGGACAGTAGTATAGAGAGCCATTCATCCCCGGCTCAGAGCGTGTTGTTAACCTCTGTGGAGAATGCGGCTTACAGGAGTAAGCTGCAATAATACAGCAGTGCCACAGCAGCAACGTGTCTGCTATATAAAGGGATTTCGCAAATCCAAAATTCTATCAGTGAAGCCGGAATCTGCACTTCTCTCCCTCTCTCTCTCTCTCTCTCTCTCCTGCTCTCTCTCTCTCTAAGCTCTAAACACACTAATGCAATGGGAAAATAAACTTCCTGAATGCCCCTTTATTTTTCTATAGGGAAAATGCACAAATCCCCATTTTAGAGCATCATTTTTTATTTCTTTATATGCCCAAAAGATAAATGAATTTCAGATTAGCTTCTTTTATTAGACTCTGAGGGAAAGTGTCATAAGAGTCATTCCAGTCCTCACATATGCTAGAATGGATGATAATTAGTTGCTGGGGTAAACAATGATTGCGATTATGAAAGATCTGCTTTGGAAAAACGTTAAAAACCTTTCAAACAAAAAAAGGACGATATATATGCACACATATATATGTATGTGTGTGTATGAGTGTGTGTAAAGGCACAGTGTAATGTGTAGACAGAGACGGTCCTGATCCTGAGTGAGGTGAGCGAACGTCGAGGCTGCCCAGGTTGTCTTGCCTGCGCCGTCCTTTCCGTCCGTCTTCGGCAGGAAGTGAATGACATGAAGCACCAGTGGAGTCACACTTTCCTCTCTGTGCCCCCCCCCCCCGCTCCCTCCCGCTCTGCACCGCTCCTTTCATTAAATCTTGTGAATGTGCCTGATGGGGCGGGGACGTGGTCGCGCGGGGGTGGGTAATTGATCATGTCCGTGTCCTCGGTACACTCACACTCTTGGCGAGTGAAATTAAAAAAAAAAAGAGGAAGAAGAAAAGAAGAGAAAGGGGCAGGCGACCGCAACTGCCGCAGAGAGAGAAAAGGCTCCAGAAGTGCTGATAACAGATCGTCTGTCCTCATTTCTCTCTCATTGCTGGCTGCTTGGTTCACTTGGAAGGAGGTTGTGTGTGCCGGTGGGGACGGTGTCGGGGGTGGTGGGTGGGAGGCACAGCCTCACTCCTGTCAGCAGCTCTGTTTTCCAACCAGGAAGTGAGATGTTGCTGAAGTTGCTCTCTGATTCAACCAACCAGAGAGTCCCGACCAGTCGGAAAAATGATCGGGAATCTGGGAAATTTTGCCTTGCACACGTAAGCAGGAGTACAAGTTGTCGTCGTAGTAGTCGTAGTATTAGGCCTTTTCATAGTGTAGAGTGCAAATGTTGTATTTTTCTCTATTCTGTCCCATTTGGGATTTTTTATTTTATTTCATTCAATCTTTCTCAGAGTAATGTGCCCTGGCATTTAAATAAAAACAAATAGCAAAAACGGCTAACACACGCAGCTCCGCTCGGACTCAACGCTCAGCGGAGAAGCTGCTGAATGCGACAAAATGTTGATGAAATAAATGATTCCACTTTCACTGCGACGCCGAAAGAATGAAAGAAATTAAATGAGCACGGAGCAGCGTGCAGGTGAGCTTCGACAGTGCGTGCGTGCGTGCGTGCGTGCGTGCGTGCGTGCGTGCGTGCGTGCGTGTGTGTGTGTGTGCGCGCGCACAGAGCAGAGAGGTACTGGAATAGAAGAGATGTTGGATTATTGACATATTGATTGCGAGGCCCGGCGGTGATGGAAACGCTGCACATTCTCTAAATTGTATGGACTAAAGAGTAATCTTCCAATTTAAGCAGCTGGTTGGAGGTGTTTGGGGGGGTGGGGGAGGGGGCTGTAAATAGATTTGGCAGAGAAAAGCAGCTGATAATGACTTTGGGCGTCGAGCTAAACGCTGGGTGTTGCTGCCGCGTGCAGCGAGCGCGCCCACACGGGCGGTTTCCAAAGAGGCGAGGCGGCTCCCGCCGAGGTCCTCTCGACCTCGCCGCTCAACAAGCAGCCACTGGGTGCAGAGGCAAACGGAGTCCCGTGGCAGCCGCCCGGGGGAAGTCATTCACGAAATTCAATTTTTCTATTTCGAGTTTTCCTTTCAAATTTGCGATATTACATGAAGAAAGCCACTGGAGAAACTCGCGGTCGGTGATTTTGCTCTTTGAAGGAGGTTCAGTGGATTATGCATCCAGAAAAGCCACATCGATCTCCATTAGCACTCTGTTTGCGGCCTCCCGCTAAAGCCATTGCTTTGTTGGATCTCCCTTCGTGTTTGGAAGCGGTCCGACTGTCGGCCAACCGTCAAGACAGAGACGCATTTTGTTATTCAAACACAGACTGGGTAGATTTTACACAACACGGGGACTCTAGACTACAAGCCACAGCAATGATGGATGGGTTCATTGTTTTTCTCCCCATGATTTCTCCCGTAATTTAATCAGACCCATATAATCCCCCCCCCCGCTGGCTCGGGGCCACTCTACCTGCGAGTCATAAACGGGCGGCTAAGGCCAAAAAATAATTACTCTGTCTTGATCAGTTAGCATAAAATCTGACCTTCCTACAGTTAGTTGTCATCCATTCTTCACCGTTATCGTCGGCCCCCTGCTGGCTGGTTGCAGGAGAACACTTCAAATCCTCTGTAGTACATGTCATTTGGGGAGAATGTGGTGATGGTGAGTGTGTTTGTGTGTTTCCAGAAGGATGTCCTGTTTAGTTAGTTTTTGTTTAGTTTTTTTTGCATGATTGACAGCTGAGTTTCTCTGTTTAGGACGGCTGCTTTCATTTCCAGAATCCATTTCCAGCTCATCGTCGGCCTCTTGAAGGCGCCCATCACTGCGTTAGTGTTCGAAAAAAAATATATACAAAATACATTCATCACACAAATGTTGCAGTCTGACAGCTGAATCTCTCTCTCTCTCTCTCTCTCTCTCTCTCTCTCTCTCTCTCTCTCTCTCTCTCTCTCTCTCTCTCTCTCTGTGCAATTTACTTTGCTGCAAGTAAACCACAGATTACGCACACAAGGCGTCAATTTCCACCTCGGTTGATGTCATCGGCGTATTTATAACTTCCCCGAGTCCTCCTCGGATCAATGGCGTAGGTGATTTATTGGCATAGACAGGGAGAAGTTACCTTTCACTCCTCTCGTTCATTAAAAAAAGCCGACAGCGAGTCGACGCTAACGCGGTTGACAGTGTGGAAGAGAAGAGGGAAAAACAACAACCTCGTCGCCGCGTTTGGTCGTCGTCCTATCAGACATGAAAAAAAAAGAAAAAAGATACGCTCGAATGAAGCGCCGCAAAATAGAAAAAGAAAAAGTAGAAGAAGAAAAAAAAAATTCCACTGTCACGCTGCCACTCATCATTACGCAGGTTGGACTCCAGACAGCACGTCCCCGCCTCCGTCACTGGCGAGGCTGATGGGAACCTTCATTTGTTACGGGAGCTGCGTATGTGTCGGAATCCATTCCTGGCGGCGTAATGAATTTACGGCAGGGTGACTCTCGCTGCTGATTGTGTGACACTCACGTCCTGCATCCTTCACACCGGGGACGTGCACCCGAGACAACAGGCGCTTGTGTTTTGTTTTTTGTTTGTTAGTTTGACAGGATGTCGTGGCATTTTTTTTGGCCTTGAGAGATTTGGTTTTAAAGGAGCTACGGTGACAAAGAAGTTCAGAATCAGAAAAGAAGCGCAGTGATCCCCCATTTGTGATGTCACGAAGGGCAGGCACACTGATCGCTCTCCCCAGGTCAACAACCATCCGTCCTTCTCCCGCCGAGACCGCCTCGTCTTTGTCCCCTTCCAAACAAAAATAACAACCGCTACAAGAACGAACAGTTTGGCAATGGGTCATTGTGTCACTGAGTCATCCTTTTTCTTCAGCGTGAACAATGTCCTAGTAAAAAATAAATAAATAAATGAATAAATAAATAAATAAATAAATCACTGAACGACTGAGCCCTGCATCGCAATCTCAGGGCGAACTGTCCCTTTAAACTGTCGACCAAGACTCTCTGTCACCGTGTTGGCACCTCAAAAGGTTTCTCCTATGGAATCCTCTGTGTCCCCTGTAAAGAGGAGGCGGCCATATGTTGTGTATCATCACCTCAAGCAGAGGCATATGTCCAATTGTGTGTGTGGGAATAAGCGCTTGCGTCTGCATGTGTGTGTGCGTCTAATCTCAGATCTGTTTGCTCGACCGTGTACTCGGCCGCCGAACAGGTGGCGTTTTAATGAAATTTATCAAAACGCTCGTGACTTTCGCTTTCCGCCGCCGCGGAACCAAGGAAGGAAGGACCGGAAGCGCCCGGACGCTGCTAACAGTCGCGCTGACTTCTCGGTTGTCAGCTCAGGTAAGAGCAACGAGGCCGTCTTTTCGAGGTTATGTGGCTGACGAGGGGTCGGACCCGTCGCCGTTCTCTCAATCTTTAGGTCACTTGGGGATGGATGGACGTACAGAAGGAGGGGATGCAGATCGCTCGCGCATGCTAACGTGGCAGCCAGGGTCACCAGCAAGTCGCTAAGTGACAGCTCAGGATTCGGTCCTCGGGGGTTTCAAGGTACGCTTGACCCGCGTTATTTTTTTCAAATATTATTTATCTTTTTTCCCATTTACCTTACTTAGAGCAGCATCGAGAAAAGTTGTTGGTTGTAAATTTTTAAGTTTTATTTATTTTATTTATTTTCAGTGATTGGAAGAAAACGGCACTTCTGTTATGTTTTCGTTGAAAAGATGAATTGTTGGCGTTGTTGGAAGAGTTGGTGAAAATGTCCGGTTAGCTTTTATTTTTATTTATATATTTATTTAATTTCGACAGCCACAACTGCACATTGATTGTTGTTCTTATTGAACTAACCAACCTTCATGGGAATCAATAGCTTATTGCTGTTATTGCCCTTTTTCTGACAGCTAGTTAATAAATAATGGCTCGATAAGCATTTTGGATTCACTTGGTTGAAACACCCTAAATTGATTTTTCACCACTGCCCCGCTATCCAATCAGGGAAGTCTTCTTGATAGATGCTGTGTATGTGCGTGCGTGTGTGTGAGTGTGGAGTCCAGCTTGGTTAACAATTTGCATTTTGAATGTTTTCTCTCTCCTGACGGCTTTTGTTATTAAGCGTAAATGAAGAGATTGCGGACAAAGGCCGCTGGATGAAGGGCCGCCTGACCAAAAGCAGCGTTGATGTTTTCATTACTTTTCATTACTTTTCACCAACTGTACACTGTACATGCTAATAGCACGCGTTGCGCACCGTGGCGTGTGACTGGGGGGGGCAAACCAAAGCGGGGGGCGGAGCTCTTATGGCAGTAAATGAATTGCCTCTGAAGCTTCATTTTTGGAGTGTCTGCCTGATCTACGCACTTGCGGGAAATTTCATTCATCGAAGTCGATGTCTTGGCATGATTGAATGTCGCTGAGCCAAGGCTTTCTCCTTCACGTCCATGGAAACCAGCCAGCTTTATTTGAAAAATATATGTATATGTGTGCGTATATTAAATATATATTTACCTGCCCACCCCACCGCCCGCGGCCTCCTTCAATTCTCTTAACATATGTGGCTGTAAATTAAAATTCCTGTCATCTCCCGCCTCGCCTTTAAACACATCTCCTCCAGAGCTCCTCATCCTCGGAGCGCTGAGCTCCCCAGGAGTGAAGTGCCGGTTACACCGCCAATCTTTGTTGGGGTGGGCGATGAAATAAAGTGGGGTTTATTTCATATCATGCTCCATAAAGCAGCGCTAAACCCGGGCGGGTGGACAAGCAATCAGGAGGCGAACACATCGCGGGGGCCGAGGGAAAACTCTCCGACGTGGCGGTGCCCTCGCGTGCCCCCCCCAGCCCCCCTGCCCCCACACGCTCCCCGCAATCGCGCTCACGCCAAGCGTTAAATCAAAGGTGGTGCTGGTGTTGGTGCTGGTGGCGGGGGGGGTCGGCCGGAGCGGGTGCGAGATTAGTGCTGGGGAAATGATTCCATGCTAATTGGAAAAAGAACCCCCCCAACCCCACTACACCTTTTTTTTATAAGCACAAAAACCTATTATGCGGCATCATGGCGCGAGAGAGTGGGAGCAATCGGGGAAAGGTTATGAATACAAATGACGGCAGACCCGAGCAGCGTGTGGGCCAAACTTCTGATGGATGGATCAACGCGAGGGAGGGAGGTAGGGAGTGGGGGAGGGAGGGAGGGAGGGGTGTAAAAGTATTTGGGAACAAAAGAAATCACGGGGTCACCGCGTGAAACCTGGCGTTGAAAAGGAGGACAGGCGCGTCTTTGGACTGGAAGGTCGCCACTTTTTGAAAGGTTTTGCTGGGTTTTTTTTTGAGAGGGGGGCCTCAATCAACTCCAACCTTTTTTCAAGAAGCAAAAGCCGACCAAAAGGGCTTGGCAACAAAATCAAAGTACAGAGCACGAAGGGCCGCATAGAGACAGAACAAGACAAACATGCAGACAATTTGTAATTGCTGATTAGCCTAAAGTCTTTGGCTAAGTTTGACTAAGTTCCTGGAGAAAACCCACAATGACACAGAGGGGAGTAAGCAAAGGCCCCACAACCACGAATCAAACTATCCACGATAACTACAGAAGGAGAAAAAAGAGGAACAAAATGTCACTCTTATCACGACTCAAGCTCAGTGAAAAAAACTCCAAATTTCAGAAGATGGGACCGCACAAACAAAACCAAACTTTGGCCTCGCGACCTCGTAGCGGGAAGCCGTTATTGGAAGGAGGGGCGCCCCCGGTGGTTCCTCCGCCTCGGCGCTCCCTCGGTGGCGACTCGGCGCGAGGCGCAGGAGCGGTTATGATGTGTCGGAGTGCGGCCCCAGGGAACCTAGGGGAGGAGAAAATCGGGGTGAGAGCGGGGAGAGACACTGCGGAGGCTGGTAATGTGCGGCGCTGCGGCTGAAAGGTTGTGGTGGCACAGTTAATTCAAGCTGACAGGCTGGAAGATAAAAAAAAAAAATTCTCCCCACCCTCTTCGCTCTCCGAGCGGAGGGCCGGGCCCATCAATCTCTGTGATGGAGAGAGGTGCACCCCGCCTCAATCCTCCCACCCCGCCCGCCCGCCCGTCGGCACTGGGTAAGGCGGGAGGGAGGGAGAGTGGGGAGCTTCCTTTTATTAGAGGTGAAAAGTTGCAATGTTTTCTGAGTGGACAGCCCCAAGGGCAGCCGGCGAGAGATTAGAGGATGTTATTAGAAGGCAATGGCCTGTACCCTCCACTCATAATCCTCCCACACGGGGGAGGCGTGCGCGAGTTTATCTGGCGGTGCACCTCGGCGGACGCCATCGGCGACATTGCGTCCGGCGCACTTAGGAAAACAGTCTCCCCTCCCTCCCTCCTCCTCGTCCTCCTCCTAGTCCTCCTCCTCCTCCGCTCGGACAAATATGTTGTCCTTTTTTTTTTTTTTTTCAATGACTTTGGCAGCGGGAAGCAGTCGGACTCGTTCCCTCCGAAGATTCACACACAAGTGGGTTTTGTGAAGTTAAAGTCTGACATCCAGAGCGGCCTTTTTCTTTCTATTTGAAAGAGTGCATGTATGTGACGTGGCGTTGTCGCGTTAGCATTAAGCTATGTCTTAACAAGTGGTTGAACGTTGGTACCTAATGATGGGGCCAGCGAATGAAACTGCACGTGATTTGGGAATCATTCAAATTTGTCAAATTAGAGAATTCCTGCTGTAGTAAGTTTAGAAAGGACACTCTGTGTCCACCTGTGCAACCACCTGCATCTTCCCTTTTTTGATGTCACTAGATTTAAGCTTTCCAAAGAACCATTTTTTTTTATAGCAATTTGCAAAAAATCTATCCAACAGTCAGCTGCAGTTGTTCACATTCTGTATGTTGTTGCAACGCTGCGTTTTTTTGTTTTGTTTTGATCCCCCGTGTGACGTCCTGCGAGACGTAATAGCCAAAGAATGTAATTGTCGGCATCCAGGTTTTTCCTATCAGCTCGTTAGCGAGCGCTGGGGAATTCCACACATGTGCTTCGACACCCAGACCCCATTCATTAGGATGTTTTCAGCCAGTTCGAGAGGTTTGCGACTGCTTGGAAGTGGAGGAAAAGCCATGCAGATGAGATGAGAGGAATACATTCTGCGCAAGAGGCAACGAAGCGCGTGTTTTGGGTGCGGCATCATAATTTCTCACTTTCAAAAGCAGAGACATCTTTTTTTTTTTTGTTCCCAACCAACAATCTGACTCAACCATTGTGAGTCTAAAGGAAGCAACCCTCGGCGTAATGATGTCTTCATGTATTTTTCACCCCCTCATGTGTTTGCTGTTTGCAGGCAGGTGCTCCTGTTCTCCATCATCCAGGCGTGACAGTAACTGTTGTTCTTAGATCAGGGTCACCTCGAGGGGGGTGCGGAATTCACGCATCCATTCACGCTGCTCTCGCTTCTCCGAACCAAATATCTCTTTCATTTGCACTTCCACCACCGCTGCTGCCGCCTGCTGCCGCGTCCGGTATTAAGTTTCCGTAATTGGCCGTCTGGAACGTCCTCCTCGTGCCGCCGCACGCAGATAAAGAATAACTGAACACGGAACTCCCGCCGTCTCTCTCTTTCTTTGCTGAACATCTGGACGCCAGAGACGTCGTTTCCACACTTCAGAGGGGTCGCGGCTCATTAAGACGTTGATGTATGCCGCTGCACCACCGAGACTCATCTCGGTGGTGTGTCACATCATGTGATCAGGAGGTGATTTTTCTTAAACCAGAACATAGGCGTCTACTTGGTCAGCGCCTGTACGACACTGTTATGCTCTATACGGTTTCAGCAGCAATGAAACCACTGTGCGTTTTATTGTTCATAAGGTTGTATATCTTTTTGTATCAAGTCCAAGGTTACTTATTTTTTGTCCTTGCATGAATCAATGTTGAGGTGACTCACCGTAACGCAGCTATCATTTCTTTTCCTGATGATAGAGCTGCTGCTCGGTTTCACATGAAAACCTGGAAGGTTTTTCCCTGGTACAACAATTCTGCTGGATTTATCCCAGCTAGCTGTCTGAGAGAGGGCTAGCAGAAAAGGGGCGGAACCGTTCCAACATAAAGGACAAACCTTGCATCACATTGAAAGCAATTACAATGGACTCAAGGCTTCTTTCCTGGTTTTTCAGTGCGATTCAAAGATCTGCTAAACTCTTGTTAAAGCCCAGAAGGATGAGAGCGAGAACATATTTCCCCCCTTCAGCGCTTTTCTTCTTCTGTTCTTCTTTAAAAATGAAAATGCCACCCAAATCTGATAAAAACGGAAAATACTGCAACATCTGCGCTAATCTCTTTGGCAGAAGCTAGGTTCGCAGTGGCTGCCTTTGTTTATTGTCTTCCTCTGTGTTTCTAAAAGGATGCTGAACGATTCCTCGAAGCTAAGAATGCTTTTAACTGGGACTCTGCTGTCACTTCCTGTATTTCTTTTCTTACTTCTGTTTTGCTTTATCCGTTGTGATTTTATTGGGCAACCTGCTCGCAGCAGCTACTTCCTGTTTGTTTTATTGTGTCTTAAAATATACTATGTTCCGTGATTGCAAATTTGGCTAAGACTAATTTAAAAATCTGTCTTGTTGAAGCCGGGGAGCCAGTCAAGATGAAACTGAAGCCAGTTGAGATGAAAGCAAAAGTCATCTTTCCAAGACGCCAAGCAAGCCCCCGGTGCTTTTCACCCCTCTTCTTTTAATGTGAAAATTGCCAAAAATCTGCGAGAAGTGCTTCTTCTGCAACAACTGCGATAATCTCTTAAGAAGACGTGGGGCTGGCAGTCCCTTGCTGATTTTTTTTTTTTTTTTGTTGGCTTTCATCAGTCAATGGACGGCTAGCTTGTAGCATCAAATGGCGCCTCAATGGGAAAATTTAGAAAAATGCTTTGGACGGGAGCTTTAAAAGAGGAACGATGCCAGATTCTAGGCTTGAAAACCCCGACAAGACCTTGATGATAAAATATTTTTAACTGGAAACGTGAATACTGAGCCCCTTAACTGAGAATATCCTGTTTCTGTGCCTCTGCGACGGCACAGATCCCAACACTCCCAACACTGCTCTGCGGGCCGCCGGAGAACATCTGACTGCTCATCATCACGCCGCAGTTGGTGACATTTAAAAAATTCAGCAAAAAAAACATCAGCTCACTCCTCATCCATAATAAAGAGCAAATTTGTCGACATGTTGTGGAATATAAGAAATTTAACAGAGCGGGGGGGCCGCGCAGGGAGCGGGATAAGCAACGCTCCCTCCTGCAATAAATGCATGCTTTATCGCCCTTATGAAGTATTAATGCCGCCGTGCTTGATGCGCTCGGAATGTTTGGCGACAGCCGCTCGGATTCACAGCGTGAGTGATCAGAGCAATAAAATCCCCAGGGATGAGGAAGGTCGACTGGGGGGCGAATCTCAGGAGTCAAGCTGCGGGCGCCACGACGTTTAAATACGGCCAAATTTCTTGAAGATCAGCCGTCTGTTGCGCAGGACGGCGGGAGAAAAGACAGAGGGAGCGCTCGTCCTAGGGGCGGAGTCAAAACGGCACGGCTCAGGCTAGTTCCAGGATCTCCGCCGAACCGAACTGACCCACCTTTTCCTCCCTCAACGGCCACGCGAGCGGCGAGTCTCATTTGTATAATTAGTTTACCGGAAACGGCTAGGCCGTGCGAGAAAGAAAAGCGCCTCAAATTAGCATTTAAATGAATTGCCAATTTCTTTTTCGTTCGGGAAAAAAAATGAAAGCGTTGAGAAGACATAATACGGCATCAAATCAAAGCGTTAACGCTGGTTGCAACATCCTTTTGTCCAGGAGTTATTTTTCCTTTTTAATCCGCGCCGGAATGGAGGCGGGGGGGAAATGACATAAAAGGTTCCCACTTGCAAATGGGAGCAGCAGGTTTCACGGGGAAAATCACAACTAGCGCTGCTGATATTACGTGACAGGAAGTTGGAAATGGAATCTTTGTTTTTTGTTTTTTTTAATTTCAGCCTGCATTTGAAATATTGATGAAATAAGTGACGCGCCCTGCGATGAACTGGTGACTTGTCCAGGGTGTACCCTGCCTTCGCCCTAAGACAGCTGGGATAGGCTCCAGCAGACCCCCGTGACCCTGAATAGGAATAAGCGGGTATAGAAGATGAATGAATGAATGAATAAGTGACGCCTGATAATTAAACACAGCTAAATGTTAAAGTGTGTCTAAAAACTGAAAAGGAAAGTTACTGTGAATGAACATTGATACACTTTAGTAGATTTAGCATTCGTAAAAAAAAAAAATAAAATGACTGGATTAATTTTTAGCCCTGGACTGTTGACTACTTGTAGTTGGCATTGGTAGCTGCAGTCGTGACATTAATCTCTGGTCACCTTTAAAAAACAACAACAACAAGCAAAAACATGTTGCCCAGTAAAGCTTTCAGAGCAGCTTTCTTCTTTTAAAGTAAACATTCCATCCAATCCTGTTAAAAACAGATAAAACGCTACAGTATGGACGCTAATTTGTTTAGCAGTAACAAGGCTGGCAGTCACTTCCTGCATTCTAACCCTCATCTTCTTCTGTACTTTTTGTTTATTGTTGGAACCATTGTTCTGGTTTTTGGTTGTTAGCCGACTGCTAATGGAATCCTGATTGCAAAAAAGGTTGCTTAAAAAGTGACTTAAAGAGCAAAGTACAGGCAATCCAGCTGCCAGGCAAGGTTATTTTTTCATTTTTACAGCACTCAACAACACGATTTCCAGAACTACTCCACCATGCTGCTGTAATCAGTGCTCAAGTTTTGCCTTGGAAAAGACTCAATGAATCAGAGTAAATTATCCGTAAGCAAACTGACTAGCTCACATTTTATCATTTAGCGGATTTTCAATTCCTCCTTTCCTCGCGACAAATGAAATTAATATGAAGGTTTTTCTGAGAGGATTTATTTTGCAGAAAATAGTCATTGGTCAAAATTTAAATCCCAAGAAGTATCTCAATGTTGCCAGATTCCCTAAAAGAAAAAGGACAATCATCAATAAGATTTTCTTCCTGCCTTCATCTTGAACTGGACTGACACTGCATGTCACTTCCAAACTCCCATAATTCTCAGTAATTTGTCTCATTCTGGTGACTCACAGCCTTCACAACATGTCACTCGTGACGAGTTGCACTCAAACACTCAAACCCCGTCACCCTCTGCAGTGCGGCGGCAGCGGGAATTACGGAAACCGCTTTTTTTTTTTTTTTTTTTCCACCCAGTCTGATTCAAAGTGCAGAAAATAAGTGCTGGAAATTTATGTATCTGCAGTGCCTTTTATTAAAGTGGTGCAGCCCGCTGGTGAACGTACCCTGGGCTCCGTCGGCGCTGCAGTTTTGTTGGCACGCGGCGCCACTGTGCATCCGGCGCTAAAAGCGGTCGTCTGGAGCGCTGCGGGCCGAGAGGTTTATTCATCACGCATCTTAGAAATGACTTGATGGCTGTTTTTATTACTCTGACTACGGTGGAACTGAGGGTGAACTCCTGAAATCTGCAGTCAAATAAAAAAAGAAAGAAAAAAAGACATGCATTTGCTGGATTTTTTGCAACTTGTTTGAATACCTTGACAAATGCAACAAAAAAAAAAAAAAATCTATTTATATGCTACATAAGTTCATATGCTCCACACTCCGGGTCAATGCATGGGTTTATGCATGATTTAATCAAGTGCTCCTATATCCTAGCTGCAGATGTCAGATGTTTTTGCAGGGGCTGAACGGAGCTCAGGTTGCAGACACGTACATCTATATATGTTTTTAAGCCCTAATGATGTCCTGGTTCTCAGCGGGGTAGGAAAATAACAAGACGAGCCAATTTGGCGAAGCACGCTGCGGCTATAGAGTGCATCCTTAGGTTATCCTCCGCAAAAAAAAAGAAAAGAAAAAACATTGAAAAAAAACAAACATCGGTGCGAGTCTTCAAAGTGGTGCTCCTTTATCGCCTCCGCGCTCGCCAGAAATGTGCAGGAAAATAATCTGCCAGGCATTAACGTGCGCTTCTTGCACACGCCGGAATTGGAAAAGGCAGAGGAAGAGAGAAAAAATGAAAGCAAAATAACCCGCGACTCAATCTGCCCTGCCCATCCGAAGGCCCTTCGCTGAGGTTCTGCCCTCCTATTGGCTGCATGCCGCCGTCCTGGCAGTCTGTGTTTTTGTGTTTCAGTGTTTTCCCGCTCGCTCCTGCACAGCCCTCGCCTTGATCCCAGGGTCCAACCCACCACCTCCCGGCTCCAGGATCCAGTCCGGAGCGCAGATGGTGGCCTCTGCGGAGCCCCCCCCCCCCTTCCAACACCCTCTCCTCTCCTCCGCCTCCTCCCCCTCCATGCCGCCGCAGGAGAGAAGACTCGGTGTTCCGGGTCGGAACATCGTGGGAGAAGGAGGAGATCACAGGGGGATGCTGGGCCGCTGTGCAGCCAGACGGACTGAATTAGAAACGTTTCGCAATTTTTTTTTCCGCACAGGCAGGCGAGTGGGCGGCCTGGTGAGATACTTGGCAGGGTTGTAGCATAGATGGCTGGGTGGGAAGATTCTGAGGTGAACGAAGGAGGTCCAGGTAGCTTAAAAGCTAACAACTCTGTGGGGTGAGAGAATCCGTCAGTCAGGTCCTGCTGGATGCACGAGGAGTTGCGGCGCTAATTGAGCAATTTGCACACGATAAGAGCATTACAACATCAACACAAGCACGACACCAGAGAGAGGAAGCGCAGAGTAGAAGAACTGAGCTCCTGCTTCGTCTTCTTCTATTTGTAATTAAACATTTATAAATAATAGTCCATTTAGCGTGTTTAGGCTTGATCGTGATCAGCCAATTTTATGTTGTTCTGTGCCAGGCCTGTCGGGGGCGCTGTGTCGGTCGCCGAGGTGTGATTGATTGGGAAAAAAAAAAAGTCATTTTGAGGTTGAGAACTACACTTCACGTCACTTTGAATTACAGCTGTTGGGCGAGTGCGGGTCAAAGGTTTTGCTTTTGGGAACGTCTCAGAAACGTTACGTCCACGGTACAAATGTGGATTGCGTTCACTTTTGTTTTGTTTTTTTAAATCAAAGGAGAAAAAAAAAAAACGTTCAGGCCCAGGAACATTCTGCTGATTCCACTTTGATACGGAGAAAAGTAGAGAAGCAGGAGTGGGTGGGGGGAGGGGGGGGGGGCAGTTTGACATTTAGCGGAAAGCGTTTTCTCGCACGGACGTTTATCCGGTGGACTGATGTGGAGAGGAAATAATCGCAATTAAGTTGGACAGTTAAAAAAAAAAAAAAAAAAAAGGTCCCTCCCACCCACCCTACCTCTTAAAGGAGTTATGTGCCGGACGTTTTCTTGGCCTGGTGACACGAGCGTGCGGCCAGAGTGTTTTCCTTGGCCTCAGACAATTAGCCTGATGGGACCTTCAAGCCGGAGCTGAAACAGAAACTGCCCACCGGGAAGTTTTTTTTTTTTTTTAAGGTTTTTTTTGGACCGGCTCAAAGGTTAATGTGGCCACGAAGAATCAGGCCGACAAGCTCACAGGAAACAAACTTTCATTTCAAACACGCGCGCGCACACACACACACACACACAAACAGACACACACTTTATGTGTCAATCCATCTTTTCTGGAATGATCTTCTCCACCGACGATGGCGACGACAAACACTCTGCCGCCAGTGATTAAAAAAAAAAAAAAAAGGAAAAAATTCAGATTGCTTTGCAACGCGTCCCGCTTTGGAATACAATTTCCTTCATTGCGCTTCAGGATGGAATCCATCTTAGCATGATGCAGCAGATTTTTACTCTCTTCTTTTTTTTGGAGTAGAGACAGAGAAAAATAAAAGACTCATCCGACTGTCTGGGTTTCCATCAAACAGACTATATTACAGGCAGCATCCAGCAGAGAGAGGAACGTGCTCCGCGGCGTTCCGGAGGGATAGAGGAAGAGCTCCCATTTACACTTGTTTTTTTTTTCTTCCGAATACTTTATTCCGGCTGCGGCGGCTCTCGACTTGAAAGAACACACCGTGACGTCGACAGTTTGTTAACCGAGGTTCACCTTCACTCTTCATCCTTTCATTCCTTCATCTCTTGTGGCTTCATCCATTCGTTCTTTGTCCTGTCATCCTGCAGAGGAACCACTCCTCATCCCTTCATCCTTCTTCTCCCTCAGCCCATCTTCAGTTGTCCCCTCGTCCTCCCGTCCTTCCTCACTGTGGCGTCCTCCAATCATTCCTCCCTTCATCTCTAATACCTTCCCCCTGCAGACGTTCACCCCTCATCCATTCATCCCTATTCCCCCGATCCCATCGCCTGTCTCTTCATCCGTCCCTCTCTTGTCCCATCGTCCTCTCATCCCTCCATCCCTTGTCACATCCATCCATTCATTCCTTATCCTCATCCCATCTTCTCTGGTCCCACCATCCTCTCATACCTTCATCTTTCATATATTGGCTCCTCATCCCTTCTTCCTTATTCTCCTCATCGCTTCCTCCCCGTACTACCATCCTCTTCCTTTCATCCCTTCATCCTTATTCTTCTCATTCCTTCATCCTTCATCCCTTGTGGCGTCATCCATTTATTTGTTCCTTCATCTCCAATGCTATCAGACGTTCGCTCCCCACCCCTCCATCCTTATTCTCCACGTCTTCTCATCCCTTCATCATCTCATCCTTTCACCTCTCTCACTCTAAATCAGTCAACTGCTGGTCTTGATGACGCTTCCTGAAGTCTTTCAAAGGTTCTTTCTCTCCTCTTCCGGGCATCAGAGTGCTGCAGTTTCCAGAGCTGGATGCTGGCAGTACCTGGTGGGGCGGCGGCGGTGGCGGGCGACAGAGATACAGATGGACTTAGATGGAGGAAGAGAGCAGAAGTAGAAGTGGATCCCCGGAATTCAGCTGCATTAATCCCTCTGGCTGAGCGCCGTGAGTCAATTATTCTTCATTTGTCTTTTATCTGCGCAGCTACGATCTGGGAACTGGCGACTCTCTCCGGTCCCGTCGGTGCTCTTACTGATGAACAGGCACTCATATGAGTTTTTTTTGGTCGATACTAGATTTCGGTTTGTTTGATAAGCCAACTGCAATCCAGCAAATGGGGGAAATGTTTGAAGCCCAGCACATCATCCGCTGAGTGGAGGTGTGGGTCCACAGCCGACTTTCAAAAAAATCCATCAGTGCTGAGAAATTCTACAGCTTGTTATGGGTTCTCAGAGTTCGCAAACACCAAAACCTTCATTTTTTCATTTATTTATTTTTTTCTCCGGACTTGTCAGATCCGCTCTGTGTATCGCATATTTTCATCTGCAGCGACTCGGCTCACTTTGCCTCCCACACCGCACCGACGACGCCGAGCCGCTGGTTTTAGGGGGCGAAATGAAGATGGACGTTTCACAAAGTGATGAAATGCTGCTTTGATGCCTGTGAACAACATGAGATGAAAAGAGCGGCGGGCTCAGGAAAGCAGTTTTTTAGAGAGAAATGCCTCCTGCTTTCAAACCGTCGGATAAGCGACGGCAAACCCACTTTTCTCCTGAAAAAAGAATAGAAGAATTGATTTTCCTTCCCTTTAAATTTGTAAACCACCGGTTGCTGAGAATGTTTTCCACGAGATAACTTGTTCCGTGCTTCTTTTCATCTCGTGGGCTTTTATTTATTCTGATTGCACCAATAAAACTGCATTTCTTCAAGAATGAATTACACAGAACACTGGGTTGATCTCCAGACAAAAAAAAAAAAATAGCCCTCTGTTTAAAGCGTCCTGCTGGGTTTTATGATGGAAAAATGCCAATAACAAGTGCTATAAATTCATAACAACCCTTAGCAGCTAAAAAAAAAAAAAGTTCTTCATTCTCATCGTGTTCACTTTACTCACAAATAATGCCAAACCGTAACCCGCAGTAGCTATTTGTGGCCACCAGGAGGCCGAGGCGAACACCCTCTTGGAAGCTAACGCTAGCAGCTCTGCCGCCCCTCATTAATGTTTCACCGCGGCGACACGCAAAAGCGCAAAACACGAGCGAGGGTGTTTCCTCGGCGCGTTCCAATTAGCGACGCGTTTCCTGTTTAACCCGGGCACTTCCTGCCGCGCGGCGCTCGCAGCTAATTGCGCCGCCTCCTGCCTGCCAGCGCTCCACCTGTTCGTTTGCATCCTGCTTGAGAGTGGGGGAAGCGGGTTTTGGAACCCCTCCACATCCCTCCTTCCCCCACTGCTCGACTGAAAGCAAAACGCCGACTGCCAAAGATTTTCGTTGGCGTAACATGATTACTGTAATTATCAGGTGAAATTAATACATTAATAGTTCCTTGAGTTTCATATATATTTTATTTTTTTTTGGAAACATGACATGTCAATGACAAATAAATGAAAAAAAAAAAATCCAAAAGGCTGACGGGGGAGGCCCGTCTGGCATTAATGGTTTTATTTTTATATATTTTTAAAGCCGAGCTGTTTGAGCCTTTTTAAATGAATCTCTTTTGACAAGCGGAGCGGCCGTCTAATTAGTCAGAGGGATCAACGCTGAAGGTGTTCCCAAGCAGGCTTGCGAGTGAAAAATAAATTAATTAATAAAATAAAATTAATACATTTATTCATGAATAAATAAAACAAACAACAAACAAACAGGGTGCGAAGAGCCGCAATTCAGGTTTCTGTCAGTGTAAGTGGGAAGGAAAGCAGTAAGATGTTGAACTTGCTTTCCCATTATTAAGACGCTTTAATCCGTAAAAAGCTGCATGCGTGCGTTTTACTGGCACTCGAAAACCGCAGCAGCACTGCCGCAGTCTCTTAAGATGAAAATGGAGGGTTGCAGGACGCAACTGGGGGACTCATGCTTGCCCCGTAATTATACTCACTGTGAACTCATTTTACGCCGCGCCCAGTAAATCTGCGGTTGTTATTATTATGTTTGGGTCTCAGATGGACGTGTTTCCAACCTTGGCCTTTATAATCTGGGAGTACTGTGAAGTCCGGACAGCATGTACACCGCTGACTGGCCATAAATCACACACAAACACACCCACTCACACACACACTGAGCAATGCCACATAGCTCATAATGAGAAAAAGATTAAATTGGTCTTATGAGGAAGGCAGCGTGGAGTCCCCAGCCAAGGGTGTCCCTTTAAAAATGCATCAGCACTCATTACATTGAGCTTAATGGGCTTTGGAGAAACGTGTGCCACCCCCGTCCACCCTCCCTTCCCGTATTTTTTTTTTTTTTTTTTTCCGGTCCTGGCTTTGGGGAAAAGGGGCGATAATAGATACAAATGAAGCTGCAAGCGAAGCCAGGCTCTGCGTTGGGCTCCTGGCTGCGACTCCTCTTCCCCTCCACGGACCCAGACTGGCCCGTCGAAACGATTCCGAGGGAAGTTACCATGAAAAATCCATGCGGAACCCCACCTCCCCTAAAAAAAAAAATAAATAAATAGGACGGAGGCCATTTCCAGTGTCCGGGAGTAGATGGCCTTGATGTCCCCATCGGCTGATGCTCCAGACATATGTGAGCACTGCTCTTGGCCAAAGCTGCTGCCGCTGCCGCTGCCGCTGCCACTGCTGCCTTTGGAGCCCGACCAAAAAAACAACAAAAAAAACTCTCGTCCGAAAATCTACTTTTAACGATGTGAAAAACAAAGAAAAACACTGCAGGATGTCAAGCATTCCAGTTGCTGGACGTCTTTGTTTTTTGTTTAGTTTATTTCCCCCCCCTACTTCTCCGCCTTATTTAGCTAATTAAACGTCGGCGCTAGTCGTCCAAAATCGATTTTCAAAAAATAGCGGCGGGGCCAAGACTAACTCGGAGTGGTCCGCGATCCCGCCTCGGCGGCGCTATAATTATCCGCTCGTCCATCTGGTCGTGTGGCCTCCGGTGCCAGCAGTGGACCTCCCGCCGCCCGACGTCCGAGCGCCGCCAAACGCAGTTAAGCTCCTCAAACGAGGTCAGAGAAGCGGAGCTTGGCGCTGCTCGAGGTGCAGCTTGGACATTGTAGTTCCCCGCCGGTCCCCGCCAAATACCTCCGGTCCCACTGCTGTAGCCCTCATCATGCTTCATCATTTGTTTGTTTTTTGGGGGGGTGGGATTATTGATTGGTTTGTCATTTTCCAGCTGAGCTGAGATTCATGAGCACCTGAAAGGGTTTCGGGAAAAGAAATTGAAGGTGAAATAATACGAGGAAAATAATGTGCGTCCAGCTGTGAGCTTGTTTTTACCCACCAGCCACGACAAAGGGATAAATATGTTGTTTTGCAGGAGAGGTTGTTTGTGTAACTAGTCATCCACTAGACGGGTGAGAAATTTAACACCTAAAGATAACACAGATAATACATTAAAGTATAAGAGAAACTGGGAAAGGGGAGAAAATGGGACCTTAAAATGACATAGATTGTAAAATCGCTAAATTTTACAAGTTGGGAAATTAACCTTCACTTTTGATTGAATAAAGACTTAAAAATGTCAAATAAAGTTCAACTCTCTTTAAATCTAAATAATAACATCAATTATTATGCAGGATAATAATTGAAGCTCTGACAGCGACTATAATCCGGGGTCCTTAAGATTTAGGTGGCTGCGCTGAGTACAAGTTAAACTCGGCTGCAGGAGGAGAACACGCACAGACTCTTGTCAGGCCTGTACCAGCAGCTATTCATTGTTTGTCCGTCTTTATTTCTGCATTATTTAGAGGCACAGACAAGAATTACACCGCTATCGATTATGTTTTCTTCCCATGCATCTTCCCCCTTTCTATTTCTTTCCTCTTTCTTTTTTTCTTTTTTTTTTTTTTTAAAGAACAACAGGAGGCTGCGCTCCTAAATCCACTTAATGATTCCTCTAATGTACCTCGACCTCCCGCTGCACCACAATCCCCCTTCCTGCTCCAGTTAGCTTGATAAATGTGTCTTGTTTTTTCAGACTCTGCCAAGTATTTTTCTATACTTTGGAGCTGCGGCCGATAGCCACGGTGCGCTTCCCCTCCGTGTCGAGAGCAGGAGGAGAGGTGAAGGAGTTAACGGCGGGGAAAGTGGGGGAAAAACCGGCCTGCGAGCAAAGTTTCACATGGACACAGTCACATGTGTGCTCGAAGCACCAACAGCCTGTCCGCTATTATTAGTGCGTTGTGTGAGATAACATCAAGGTTACATAATCCATCCAGTTAACAGGAGGCAGTTAGTGACCATGGGGAGAGTTTGATATCACAGTGACACACTTCAACTAAATAGCATTAATTTCCCAACCTAGATCTATCTATCTATCTATCTATCTATCTATCTACCTACCTATCTATCTGTGATGCATATATATCTTTGTCTAGTGTGCATTTGTAAACATATATGTATCACATTCAATAATAATAATAATAATAATAATAATAATAATAATAAATCAATGAAAGGGCCCAGTTTATTTAGAAAGTTTAACATTAGACTTTTAGGTTTTTTTCTCTGTTAAGTTAATAATACAGTTAATTGGTTAATACAGCGTCATTGTTTTCAGGATAATTCAATTTTTAGTAATTCCCGTCAATCATCATCATCCACTGAAGATCCGCTGACGACTTAATAAACCAAAATACTGAGGAGGAAAATGGTCTATTTTTTTTATTTTTTTTAAATATTGCTTTTCTCTGTTAGAGAAATTAACGCTGTTTGACTTTGAGAAAAATATGCAGAAGCAGCTGGATTGAAAACAAAAAAAAAACTTGAACGCCCATCAGCTCAGCACTAAAACCGGTCATTGTGGAAGTTGCAAAACAGAGTGGAGCATTTTTCCACCATGCTAAAGTTAAAGTCCAACTTGTGCCTTTCTTTAGAACAGTTGAACAGAAGCTGAATTGACTTTCAGATTCCTGTCATCGCGTGTGCGTCTGGATCTTGAGGAACGTGTGCGACGGTTTACAGCGCCGCGAGCTAACCCAACGCTGCCGCAACAGTCTCAACTCACACAGTTGAACTGGAAACTCTACATGTACTGTATTTATATGTACCGTATATGATTTGAGAATACGTGGAAAACTTATTAGAAAGCGGTGGGTAGGTGGGAACTGCAGCTTTTTGCAAACAAGAAGCGAAGCAGGTCCCTGGCGTTAGAAAAAAAAGAAAAAAAAAAGAACTGATCTCTCCGGAGCCTCATGTTTAATTTATTGTGTTGCTCTTTTAGCAACTTGATGTAACCGGATACTTCTTAAGGCGCGGAGAAAAACTGCGCCAGTTTGTTGCGGCGACGAGCGGAACAATCGACGTTCTCCGTCAAAACATGCTAATCCCCTCACCACTTCATCTGCCTCCCCACGGACACGGCCTGCGCACGCACGTGAGCACGTGCACGCACACGGCCGTGTCAGCAGCATTTGTGCAGCATCTTCAAACAAAATTCCAACGCCCCACCATCCCAACCTCCTCTCTCTCTCTTGCTTTTTCTTTTTTTTTGCATATTCAAGTATGCTAAAAATCCGACTGGGGCTCGGCTCCGTGTGGGAACGCGGCCTTCCTGCCTGCCTGACAGTCAATATGTGGCGGTTCTGTTTTATGTTTCCTTTGGCTCCCCGAGGTATAAATATGGAGGAGCCGTTACATAAATTAACAGACTTGGCGGACACATGTTTCTCTCTCTCTCTCTCTCTCTCTCTCTGTCTCTCTCTCTCTCTCTCGGCTCCAGCGCAGGAGCCGCTAGCGCCGCGAAGCGCTAGACGCTGACGCTGGAAACCGAAGGCCGCACATAAGTCACGCGGGATCGGTTTGGCGGAGGGATGGAAGATAAAAAAAAAATAAAGAGGGGAGGTGTGGTCGTTACGGATGTAAAGGAGGACGGTTTTCTTCCCGATATTGCCGTCCACGCCGGCGATCAATACCTTTTATGTGACTTCCCCATTGACTGGCGGAGGCGGCGTTTCTTGCGTCCCCCAGATTAAGAGGAGCTCATTTCGGAGACGGATGAGACGTGGTGGCGTTTTTAAAGGCTCGGAGACGTTCAGCCGTTCTGGCTGACGGACGCGAATTACTCGCCGGCGTCGAATGGGCTTTCTCTTTTCCGACTGGCGCCCCCAACGGCGCAGAAGCGGCGGCGTTGCGATGAAGGGGGACAAAGGAATCAGTGACTCAGCAGGTTACTTTTCCTGCTCGTTAGCGTCGGAAGCCTCTCTCGCTCGCCAGCACAAGCTCTCTGCTTCCCCAGAGTCGACGTTGACCCCGCTCACCCGTTAGCTTTAATTATCTTGCGCCGGGCTATTTCTTTCTACATCTTTTTTTAAATTTGCATCCACCTAATGTGTTTACCGAGAGACGCCGCCTCCACGCGCTTAATTCCAAATAACATTAGCACCTCCGCCTCGCGCCGGCATTATAATGTATAATATCATTACTGGAAGCGACGCGATGATAGATGACGTGTGATTATTACACAAGCGGATGCGATAAAAGTGCCTTTTTTTCAAGAGGGACACGCAACATTAATCCTGACAGGACAGGGAAGTGGAAAAAAAAAAAAATCTGCAACGTTGTTCTGTAACTCTGCTAAAATATTGCAATGAGAAGCATGTGTTACACACCTGCTATTTATTCACAAGCGCCCGGGATTCCGCGCACCCTTGAAAGCTCATTCTGAACAACAGGGAGAGAGAGAGAAAAAAACATACATACATACATACATAACATTCCTGTGAAAACGATGAGGCCCAACGGTGAACTATGATGTTACATGAAGGATTTTCTTTGATACCGACGCGAGACGCATCCACGAGCCCCCCCTAGGGGGCTGGATCGGCCGCTTCATTATGCTCACATCTGCCGGTGAGAGAGAGCGAGGGAGACGGCAGCGGCACGCACGGCATCTGTAAATTTATGAGCAACAGTCATGAATCATGCAGCTGGCGCGATTGTTATCCCTCTGTCTCTTCCCCAACACCTCGCGCCGTCCTTTTCAACGGAACTGAGCCGTTTGTGTTGCTGATGACCTCTTCTTTCAACAGCCTAACAGCCCCCCTGAGTAACCCCCCAGCTTTGTCAAGGAACCTGTTGAGTCAGACAGTGGCACTATTTATGTTACTGTACCTGCACGTCGTCCTTGCAGCGTTTCGTGACACTGTTGATTTACATCAGGCTGGACGTGGAAGTGATGGTCGACGCTGCAAAGCCCATAAGAGAGTAGTAGAGGCATAAATGTATTTGCAACAAAGCTTTTCACCCTAAATTACAGCAGATGTGTTTTTATCCAAGCTGACGTCAGTTCCAATCGATGTACGAGATTCCACCTGGCTGTGTCTTTGGCCCGCCCAAGTTCCGCTTTAATTTGAATTGGATGACGGAACCTTACTTAGCACTTACTTCAGTACTTACTTAACTACATTTGCCAGATGCCGGAGAACAAGACAACAGCTCAACACAAATTAGGAGGATAGCAGGACACAATGTTGGGAATGGAAGCAAAATAAAATGTCCCACTGCCACATTCAGAAGAGATTGTGAACCAAATATAGTCCCTACAGAGATGAGTAGCTCGATGCTTGGGAAGGAAAACTCCTCTTCAGTTTTGTTTTTCTGTTTACGTGAGTGTTGTGTAAATTCTTAAATTAATGCAGGACCTCATTGGTCTTGTAAAGGGTCGGACACTGCGCTGCAGTCCTCTCACATCCAGTGGAAATCAAGTGTTTGGATCGACCAGTTACCAGATCACAAGGCCATAGGGTGCCTGGGTTTTGATACTTTAATGAATTAATTCATTAATTTAGTTAGTTAATTAGTTATTTATTTGTGTGTATGTACATCTGCATATTCTTCATTCTGGTAGTTATGGTATTTTTCATTGTATACTGGGATCTCTGAGCTTCAGTAGTGCAGATGTGTGCTGACGCTTTGAGGCTATATTTTCCAAAGCGGAGCGTGTGGGACGGATCGGGCGCGCGGGACGGATCGGGCGAGCAGCAGCGGCTTTGGCGAACGCCAGAAAATTACACAGCTGCTGTTTCACTCCATTCTGGGCCTCGCAGCGTTTCTCCTCTCCTCCTTCCTGCCACGGCGTTCCTAAACAGCGAAAAGAGGGAAAATAGATGAAATGGAGTGACAAGGGCAGAGTGAAGGGAAAGGAAGGAGAGATCCGAGAGGACAGCCGGTCGTCGACCTTGCGGCTCCGTTTTGCGGGCGTTGATTTTTTTTATTTTTATTTTTTTGCCACCCGCCATAAAAGAATCATGGGAGTGACTTTGCAGGAGCATGGCAGCGCTTCCTTCCCCTCCTCGTCCTCCCCCCCGGTGCATACATCAAGAGCGGCAGCCTCATTAACATTAAAGCCGGGGGAGAGAGAGAAAGAACGCTTGGCCCCGCAGTCCCCCATTGATCCTCCCAGGTGCAATTAAAAGCTAATAGATAAGTGCGGCGTCGCAACGGCATATTTCCGAACGATGGAGAACACGTGTAAAAGTGACTCGCGAGGTGTTTGCAGGAAGGTTGCGTCGCTCTTTAATTAGCTGTCAGCGGCGCCGGCGTGATGGATCGCGGAGGACTGAGGTGGGAGCAAAAAAAAAAATTTGATTCCTATCATAAAAGTGGCCGGGAGTGCCGGTCGGCCAGCCCTCACTTGGAGTAACGGCATTGTAAACCTGAGCGAAAACATCGTAGAGGCTGATGTGATTATAAAGACGACCCGTCTTCGCAGCCTGGTTGGATGGGTTGCAATGACTAGTGACTGATAACTCATATCAAGCAGAGCGACTCACTGTTAAAATTAAGTGTGTTCAACAGTGCTGAGTTAGAGTTAAATTTTGGTAAAGAAATAAGCAAATCATCATTGCATTTTATGATCAGCCTTTCTAGTCCTGTTTTTTTTTTTTTTGTTGTTGTTGTTGTTTTTTTACCAAGCTAACATTGCAAATCCAAATCTCTCCTTTAAAATGTTATTATATGATGCACACAAATGTGATGAATTACGGTGAAAGGACGACGCTTCAGCAGCGAGACCCTGAGTTGTCTCAGCTGTGTGTCTGTTAGCACAAAAGGCATCGGGACATCGAGCAAAAGCAATTCAAGCAATGCTATTTTATGGTTGCGACAAATAGTATCAGGGTTGAGAGTGGTTGTTTAAAGAAAAAAAGGGAAAAAGTCTACAAACTGACCGACTTGAAGTGAGAGGAGTTAAAAAAAAAAATGGCCTGTTAAAGCTAAATAGCTTAAATGAAAAGCTCTTTTCTAAATTTATGGCGGGCACAAGGTGGTTCGCAGTGAAACGTTATTGTTTGTTTTTTTTTCCTTTCACCATTGACCCCGAATCGTTTTTATTTTCCACTATAAATTCTTCATGGCTTCAAGTAAACCGCTATTTTATCAGCTCGCCCACTGAAGACACTTTTCCTCGTCCAGCAGAAGGTCCAGCCAGATTGAGTCTCTGTTGCGAGGCGACCAGCGAACACCGTCGGCTTGAAAAAAAAACACATCCTGCTTTTCACGTTAGCTAGCTAACATTTGTACGGCTCACGGCATAACGAGTCATTCGCCTATTTTATTATTTGTATGTCAGATGTTGTCTCCGAAATCCCTTTAGGTGTTGCGTTGTGTTGTGTAATGAGCCCAGAGAAAAGGTTTGGAAACGGGGGGCCAAAACTGACAATGTGATGAGGTCAAATCAATCTCGTTTTAGCTAGTATGCGAACACGGTTCCCGTCTGCTGTCCCCATACTTGATTTTTGAAACATTTTAAGAGCATTTCACCCACTTCTCAGTGTCAATGCACCTGGATCTCACCACCTGTCTTACACGACCACCATTATGCTTGTTCTCTAGCCAAGCAGTAGGAGTAGCTTTCAGTGAAATTGAGTCCACCTGCTTCATAAACATTGCCGTTTATACTCTCTTCCAAATGCCTTTGAGTCGCCGTCTCTATTTGCATGTTCCCTGACTCGTCCGTCACCCTGACTCGCGCCTCCTCCTCTCCACCTCAAAGCTCCTCTGGCTTATTTTTTCTTTCGCTCCCCCTCCATCTTATCGCTTTCCGCCGCATTCTTCAGTGACCAATCGCATGCGCGCCGTCCAAACCTAAATGCGCTTCCTTCCTTCCTTTGTTCCTTGCCTCCTTGCTTCCATCTCCTTCTTGGCTGTCATTTAGCTGTCACCCTTAGCCCTTGCATAGGTTTCTGCTACCCTCTGCCAGCTGCCTGACGACTCCCCGTCAAAGACTTCAATCAGCAGTCAACTCTGTGTGGTGTTATCGGGCCCTGATTTTTTTTTTTTGTTTTTTTTTAAGATTTTGGGGCAAGACGTACTCTTAAATGGAATCTGGTGGTGATTTATTGCCCATTTTCATCTATATATGTATTAAAAAATAAAGCCAAGAGGATTCCGAGAAGGTTGAATGAGAAGAAAGTTGAATCGTTAATAAATAAAATAAAATAAAATAAAGAAATGATAATTAATAAGGTAACTATTTTTGTATTTTAATTTTTCAGACTTTCTCTCCGCAATTGTTTTTTTGTCATTGGCGTACACAATTACAATTTCCCGCCCACGCTGCCGTTCGTGCGAGAGTCCCCGCATTGAGCGACGGCATTCAACGTCTGTCGCTGCTTTTATGTCTGAAAAAACATGGAGGCTTTTGTCCAAACAGAGACAGCCCACAAATCCACAGACAGCAAGTGGGTTTCTTTAACTTTATTTTCCCATTTTAATGATGACCAGATGCGCTACATGTACCATTAAATGGTGACATTAACAAAATGTGCATCTCTACACGTGCGCAAATCAATTCTAATCAAGCAGCTACGGCCGCTTTGATCACGTTTCATTGTAACAATAATGTATTTAACAGATGGCCGCCATCTGCTGCAAGACTTTCTGATCTGTCTTCACCAATCTTTTTTTTCATTTCCTTTTTTGCAAATTAAGGTCCACAGGAATTATGTTCCACTGCTAAATGAGTGCCTCTCTCGTTGAGGTTGAAACCTGCAGCGTGATTGATTCCTATTAGCAATTTGAAAGGTTTATGGGCACCGAATGTTTGATTCTTTTCTTCTTTTTTTTTTATTAAAGAGGCTAAAGGCTGAGAGAACAAATTCCAGTCTCCATTTGTCCACCCACTGTGATGTGGGAGGTCTGGGGTTTTCAAGTCAGGAAAGTGGGCTCAGACTGAAAGTAGTTTGGCTCGGTAAAAGTCCAAATTTTCAAAATGATAGTTATTGAATTTCTTCCTAATGTTTTGAGTCCAGTGTGTCCAGAGTCCATTGTTCACCTTTAGTATGTATTTATGCATTTCATAAAAAGATTACTATTTCAATTTGTGAGTAACATAGAAAAGAGCAGGTCCATTTGCGGTCACGTTGCTTCACCACTTATCCGGATCTGCTCAGGGTTGGATGATTCTTACCCGGATGTCGCACCTGTTGGCACGAGGGCATCCGAAAACATGGAGCAACATCCGTCCCTGCTGGCAATACGCTGACTTGCCGCTAACACGGAATGTCGCGCACTGCTGGGCCTTCGCTGCAGTCGGCATATCGGATGTACACAAAAGCTCACATGCTTTTGTTATATATCTGGTAAGCGTGGTTATCAGCGTTTACCAAAGATATTTCAGTCTTCTGGGGGATGTCCAATTGGGAGGTTTCATCCGATGGTTATAGAAAAGGGAAGAAGAGGTTTTCCACCTTTACGTCTTCATTGTTCTGCCGGTATTATTCAGCAACATTAATGGCTCTCGGGAGGGGAAATAAAACGGGAATGTGTTGCCTCCTGCGTAGAGGCTGCTTTTAGCTCCCAGCTGACACCGATGTTTTGTTGGATCTTCCGCTTGTTTCAAAACAAAGTGGTCTTAGAGGGCAGAGCCAACACTTGGGGATCAGTGGCCTTGATGACATCACAAGGGGGGGTTGGGCAGCTTTCCAGAGCTTTGTGTTTTAGCACACACCTTGCAAACAGTTGGGCAAGCAAACGAAGGAAGCAATGGTCTTTTCTCATTTCTGGAGAGTTTGCCGATGGCACAGAGACTGGTGGGATAGTTGTAGGAGTGGGGTTTTGCACAAATGTGGGACCTTCGCGTGTTCCCACGAGAAAAAAAACTCAGCTGTTTTCGGCGCAGGGATCTCTCGGTAAGCCAATCATGCGCTCCGTCTGCAGAGAGCGATTTTTTTTCGGGCCGTCTCAGCCATCAGCAGCACTGCAGAGGCAGCGACCGCAGTGTGTGTGTGTGTGTGTGTGTGTGTGTGTGTGTGTGTGTGTGGCGGGGGCTGCTGCCTAACGGGAGGCAGCATCGACCCCCCCACCGCCGCCGCCACTCCCTCACCCGCTGGACGAGGTCACACCGATCATTCTGAGAGAGTCGGGGACAAACAGGCCTGGGAGGCAGCGGGCAGCCAGAGATCTGCGGTGATTACCGGCGGTCCTGCCTCGCCGCTCGGCCTAAATACTTTTCATTTTCCTCTTTCTCATTTTAATTTCTCCCTCATTTTCTCCCTCGCTCCCTCACGTCTCGTCGTCC
Organism: Thamnaconus septentrionalis; assembly: GCA_009823395.1. Lineage (NCBI taxonomy): Eukaryota > Metazoa > Chordata > Actinopteri > Tetraodontiformes > Monacanthidae > Thamnaconus > Thamnaconus septentrionalis. The sequence continues at coordinate 8,907,167 of CM020519.1, read as the reverse complement.
TCGTCGTCGTCAGCACGCTTGGCCCCCGGACAGCTAACATCATCAACATCCAATAAAAGATAATTCCTATCTTTCAAAAGGTCCAGATGAGGCTGGCGAGGTTCAGCGCCGCTTCCTTTCACAGGCTGATTAAATGGAATCTGTAGCGGGCGGGCGAGATTCACTTTATTATGGTAATGAGAGGGGCGGGGGGTGGAGTTCTGGAGATCTAGTGCGAATATTGATGAAAAGGGGGTGGGAGGGGAATCAACATTTGCATTATTAATCAAAACGCAGACTATAACCTGGACTTGATGTAGTTCTTAAATAAGGTTGGAGCAAAGCAGTAGAAATGCCACCCCACCCCAGCTTGTGGATGAAACAAGTTGACAGTCACTTGTCAAGTCTGTACGATCTGTGCAGTTTAATCATCCGCTATCAGTCAGCAGCTATCGCTGCTTTTCTGACACCGCCCGTGTCTAAAAAAAATAGTTCAAAGGGATTTTAATTTGCTGAACATCCAGAGTGCGGCGCTTCTTAACTTGACTGGCACTTGGATATCTGAATATTGTTCAATTAAACACATATTTTCTTTTGAAGGTGTTTTGTGGACATCTGTCAGGTAAAAATGCAGCCAAACATCCCATTTACTTTGTCCTACATGTTAAGAGATAGAATAATTACATGTAATATTAAAACAGCACATAATATTTAGCCAGTCAGGGGGGATGGTGTGATGATCTTTTCTGTGTGAAAAGGTTCAAAGGGTTAAATGAAGAGCAGTGCCATTTATGTTAATGTGTCAATATTTACATATCTGAAATTGCTGCCTTTTAATTTGAACTTCTCCATTATCTTGCATGCATATATTTACCAAACTGCTGCGGCTGAAAACATTTTGGTTTAAATGAGGAAAATGTATTTTGATTTGTAGCACTTGAAGACAAAGCGGGAAACAAATAATTTAGAAATACATTTTTATTAATTGTTATTAAATATATGATATTTAATTATTTGAATCTGAAATGTAAATGCCTTTGACTTAATTAGAATAACACGCAGTAATTGGCCTGTAATGTGAATGCCTTGATATATGACACTCTAAATCAGATTTTCCGTTTTATTTTAAATGCAATACAATGTTTTAATTTTTGATAGTTATCTTGAAAATCTAACTCAAACATGGAAGATGGGCCGCAGTTTAGTCATGTTTCCTGCAAAGGGGTGTAAAATGTTTTCGCAAAACATTTTATAAATTACTAATTTACATCGCACATTTTAATGCGGAAAGACAAAATGTTTGACTCGCATAACAAAATGAAAAGCTAGGCGGCACCAACACAGACAAAAAACAGAGACAAATTCCTGATAATAACCCATTTAGATGCCACCAGTTGTGGCTAAGCAAGTCTCACAGACAGTTTTTCACTCTAATTATGCTTCAATCGATCTTGAGTGCTCGAAATAGAATTTATCCTTTTAAAAAATCAACTGAGGACCAGCGCCAGTTAAACAAAGTAAAAAAGTACTTTAAATCCAAAATTGACGTCCAAAAAGTTTGCTAACATGCTGGCGAAACGTGGTTTTAGCACGTAATGTGACAGAAACACGTTGCAATGCAGCCTCAGCGGGACCGTGTCGCCATTTCTTTTTTCTATTCCGCCCGTGTAATTTCTTCCGCGGCGCTTTCGACTTCATAAAGCTGAAAATTGGAGCCGAAATGTCCACCCGAAGCCAACTAGCGCAACAGGACACCATTAGTCCTTTTGTACGTGAGTGTCCCTGGCAACGGCAGTACCTGTGAGACGCTGATTAAAGTTCTTTTGCCCTCTGCCAAGCCTATGAGGGCTCACCATCAACGCTCCATAGGCCCGTATTGCCGGCACGCTAATAAAGGTGGCGTGTTCTTTTTAAATTGTCGTCCTGGATTACAGCCATGATATGAGGCCGAGGGCCGATTTGTACGAGCGTCTCTGCGACACCTAGCAGCATGGAGCCCAACCGTTTCCAGGCCCGGCCGCCTCTCGCCTCCCCCACACCTATTTAATGGGGCCTGTAGACACACATTTTTGCTGCTACATGGGAGGCCTCGGTGCCTGCGATGGCCCAGGATCCCTGCCGTCCCCTCACTGGGCGACTGACACCGGAGTAATTTCATCTGACAGGTGACTTAACAAAGCTTTGGTCCGTGGCAGGCGGCCGACCGAGAGGCTTCGGGAGGGGTATGTGCTTGGGGGCCCGTTGGCCTCGTTTGCAGGCTGTGGCTACGTGTCATTGTCAGTGTTTAGATGCAAAAAAATAAAGAATAAAATGAAACACATTACCAACTTCTTTTCTACAATAATTTGCAGCTAATTAACTGAGATTAATAATTGCAAAGGTTCCCCATCGTGACCCTTGTTCTAAGGCCACACATGTCATGCTCCAGGGGACTCTAGGCATGTAATCATACTCAAGCACAGGTCTGTCTCATACTCCCCAATTAGAAAATACAAAGTTCCATCTTGAATTAACAGGAACCTATGCATACCCTAGAGGGCTCCAATTTTGGGAGTTTCCATGATTTGTGTCCATTGGAAAGCTACAGCCAAGGGTTACAGCCTTTATTTCATGATTTCTTTCATGCCGCCTGCACCCTCTACTGGACGCTATGGGTGCGATCGGTGGAGTTTAATCGGTACACCCCAGCCAACAGAAACAAAAAAAAAGTATTTCTGTAAGGATTCAGAAGGGTTGAGACTGTCTTGTCTTCGGGAGGTGGTACATTGGTAGTTGTGTCCTTACGGGAGGAACATTTCTATGAATTTACCATTGGGTGTAATTGCAATTACATTATCCCTTTTCTAATAAAAATGAAAAAAAAAATGGCGGAGAATACAAGCTGTGAGAAAAAAGCTCAAATTTGCTCTGTAAAGCAGATGGCAGCCACTAAAGAGATTAACACGGTTGCTGCTATACCAGAAACGCTCCTGGCTAAACAAGCCATGACCATTCAGACATTCACACCTGATCAGAAGTCCGACATATATACAGTGCCCCTTTGCAGGCAACCAATGTGCTTTGTAAAACCTTCAGTGCATTGTCGCGACTCAAATCCCTGGGCCCCTCTCTTTTTTTCGAGCACGTCTTTGCGCCACATCAGCATCCTGAAAGGAAGAGACAGGCCAAATGAGATGCCGCGGGCGTTTCTCTTGTCAGCAGACAGAGGTCACGGACGACCAGCCATTCAGCCGCCAGGTGCTTGACACATTTATTGGACGTGAAAAATGAAAATATTGACGGCTGTAACCTCCAGGGGTCAGGAGTAGCCGAGGAGACAGGTTAGCTAAACGCCCGAGACGTGGCGAAACTGTGCCTTCGCCACCGCTGTTGCAGCGGTTATCGACACCGTCATCTCAATAGCAGTCGAGCAACAGGTAGGGTAATGAGGGCGCAGGTGTTGATGATCACAAGACGGCAAGCGTCATGGGATGGAGCAAATGGAACGTGCACTTTTCCTTCTCAGTTTTTCAAACACACACGTACACGTGCACACTGTTCTATAGGCATCAGCTGTCAGATTCAGATCAGTCAAAGATGAGATGCCCCTGTCCACCCTTTGCACTGGTTTGTGTCCTTCAGAATTGCAGTTTCAGCAATGTTAGTTAGTTATTTTGAATCTGGCCTTCAGTCCTGCCTCGCTTACTGTTCCCCGGGCTGATTTGTTAGCGTGAAAAAAATATGAGGAAAGAATTGATCACCAATCGAACGGAAGGTTAAGAATAGCTTTACTTTTCGCAAGACTGCTTGACGTATATTGATGTAGTACAAAATAGGCCCTATGTGTCATCCAGCTGTGACGAGTTCAGACATCCTGCAGATTTAAAAAATCTCTCATTAAATTAGGAAGGAATTAAAAGGTCTTCTTGCTTGTTGCTACACAATAATCAGGGGGCCACTGGACACCAGCACAGGTGTTCAGAGGGGTTAGAAGAACTCAGAGACGTCGGCCACCTCAGTCTGAGGGAAGGGCTTGCATGTATAAATCAATACTCCTCAGCGTGGCGGTGATAAATCCTCCCGTCCCCGGCGACCGGCCGGCCCTCACACCCTCACGCACAAAACAATCTTGGTCCCTTGTGTCACAACAGCCAAGAGATACCGTCGGCTGCTGACGCCTCAGCTGAAACAGATAGCCGGCGAATCGAAATATAAAATACACGGGGGGATATTTAGAGGGAGAGAGGAGGACTGCGAAACTTTAGACGTACTGTAGGCAGCGAGTTGTGGTGTGCAGAGAGTTCAGGCTCGAGGCTGCCTTGTTTATATAAAGAAATTAAGAGACTTCAAATACAGAAATAAGCCATTGTGCTCAGAGAGTGCTAGAGTCACAAGACCATTGAGGTCCTGTGGTTTCTGGGCTAAATGTTTAGCATTTTTTGCGCTCCAGAAGGAAAAATACAGGGAGCAATGAGGAGTTGTGTAAGAGACCAGGGACACAGCCGAGTGGAACCCCGTACACATAGGTTTGAGAATTCAAATGTTTTTGCTCATGCTCTCCGTCTGGTAGCTATTTGCTTCAGAGCTGAGATGCAAAGTATTTGGTTGTATTTTACGGCCAGAATTTTTTAAGTCTGTTCTGATAATGTCTTTTGATAGACCAAAATGGCACACCATGTTGACCTTGAGCTAAATGGGCGAAGTCTGTGTTCTGGGGTCCAAAAACATGTTGGGTAAATATTACATCTAACATAGTTACAAGCAAATATATTTCCAGAATGACTTCACCGCTGTCTCCACGCTGGTATGGCTAAACCATCAAGAAAAGCGTCATTGACCTGCTCCGCTAGCAGTGATTTAGGTTGGTGGACTTAGCCTTTTTGATGTATTAGGAGTGTCATCGTTCAAAGGAGTGTGGGCTTCGGCTGTTTGCAAAATCAATAGAGGCTGAGAGGGAGAAAGACCAAATCTTCCCGCTTGAAAATCTGGCAAAGCGCAGAAAAAGGTAACGAAACACTGTCAAACTATCTGCATTTCCTCTTACATATGCAACAGTTCTCCATCACCCACAACAGGTATCCGAGAAATGAAAGCGGCTCTGGACGGCCCGGGTTGGGGATCTACGGCGTTTGCGGGGGGAATGATGTACGGTCGCTCGCTGGGGCCTGATGCATTTTTTATGTCCAGAAAGCAGGGAGGCTCTCTCACCTTCAATTTTAAAAGTGTTTACTCAGCAGCCGTCCTAAGAGCTGATAAAAATAAGTTAGAGCGCCCCAAGTAATGATTCTTCTCCTTCTCCTTCTTCCTCGTCCGCCTCCCACCTAAACACTCCCCGGTGGCGCCATAATGCGATTGGAGGAAAGGGGGGCCGGACTCGGCCAATAACAGCCGACCCGGGCGCCGTCATTCTTCTTTTGTCTGAGTCTTGGTCTCTGTCCTCCGTCCCCTTCATTTATTTTAGCTCCAGCTCAGTGTTTATGAGTCGGCGGGTGGAGCCATCCCCCTGAGGGCATCCGACTGGAGAAATATATATTGGTCCAATTGAATCTGCGGAGAAAATCAGGGCAAAAGTGAAGCCGTCCATCACTCCGGCGGACACAGGTGTCGTTGGTCTTGCGAGACGGCGGTTTTCGTTATTGCCACATAATTGCGTGAACGCGAAGTCTGAAAGGTCCCGCAATGTGTAAAAGTTCAGCTGAACAGCGTTTTAGGACAATAGGCGTCTTCAACCTGTCGGCGAACCTGTGAGAAATGTGAACAGTCCATCCTTCACTTTTTTAGAATAGAAATGAGCCCTTTGTGATGTTACAGTCACTGTTGACACCGCAGCATATTTCATTTCTGTAGACTCCTGTTAGTGTGCACATTGTTAGTGTACACATTGCAGCATTTTTTTTTTTTCATCATGAATATTCCACAGTTTTAACTTTGTTCCTTTTCTTTGAGAGGGCAGCGTGTGGTTATTTCCTGCTGCAGTGTGTGTCACGAAGAGCTGCTGCGAGTCAATGTTGTGCCTGTGGGGAACTTCCTGGCAACCAAGACGAAGCACATGTTGGTGGGGCTGTTTGGAAAGCTCAGCCTGCCGCTGTAAATTATTCATCATGATGTATGGACCCCGCTGCTGCTGCTGCAGCTGTTGCTGCTGCTGCTGCTGCTGCTGCCGCTGCTGCCTCCTATCTGTTTCTAAAGGGCGATTCCATCACTGGGGCGGTGGTGGGAGGGCAACCTAGAGACGTACAGAGTTCGGACTTGTAGGGCAACCCTAACCCAGACAAAAATTAGATAGACTGGATTTAATCTCATGCTTGCGAGCAACAACTTCAACGGCTGAACTCGCAGCAGAGAACAAAGGGAGAGAAAAAGGAAGAACTTGTTTTTTCTCTCTGTCTGTCTGTCTGTCTGTCTGGTACCATTTCCAGGCCTCGCAGTGACTCAGTGAAGACTGATGTGATTGGCCATCCGACGTAAACAACAGATTGTCGAGCGTGGGATGCAAAGTGTTTTCATCCATCTGCTGGTATAGCTTGAGAGGAAGACTTCGTTTTTTTTTTAAATTTTCTTCAATGTTATTTTTCCACAAAAATCTGCGTTTCCATCTCCTCTACGTCATAAAATCCCAGACGGAAGAGAAGTCCTTCTTCTGCCTCTTTTGCTTGCTCCACTTTTTAGAATGTGATTGCAAAATAAGCCAGCCCTCAGTGATGCAACTCCTCATGTTTTGCTTATCTGACGATGAGATGTGTAATACCAGTTTCCTCTTTCACTTCCTGTTATTAGTCTTTTTTTTTTAAATGATCTTCCTGCTCACTGAGAGATGGATTGTGAAACATGGCTGTTATATCAGACAGGTGGATGGAAAATTATTTTATTGGAATTTCTCTGGGGTAAAAATAAGTGAACGTTTGATAGCTACTTGGGTTTAGGTTTTGTTTTTTCTATGTTTGTTTTAGTTTTTTTGGCTAATATGAGTTTCAGAAATTGTGCACAGTGGCTTTAAAAAAAAATGCTTAAAAAAACAACAAAAAAGAGGAAATCCGCAGAAATAACGCAGGGCACATAGTCAACACAGGGGGCGCCAACCTCACCATCGAAGCAAAAACATTAAAAAAAACAAAAAAAAAAACAACAAAGATGAATCTCAGCCAATCAGATCCCGGCTCCGACCCCAGTTCATCTTTCATAAACAGCCCACAGGTGAGCTGCGGGGGGAAAACTGATCCCGGACCGGCGCTGGCAGCGATGAGGGTGCAGCGGGAGACCGGTTACCATGGCGAGGGTGGGAGAGCAGGTGGACCCCCACCTCCCTTCCCACACCCACTCCACCCCCCGCCAAGTCTGGTGGAGGCAGCGAGTGGCGGTTAATCAAGAGCCGAGCCACCGGCGGTGCCGCCGCTCAATCAACTCACCTCTTCTCCTCCTAATGAGGCTCCGCCTCCCCGCTCAGCCTCTCACTTCCTGCCGCCCACCGGGGAGGAAGCCCGCGGCTTTCACAGGGGAGTAAAACACCCACTTTTTCACAGAGAAAAGGGAAAATTGAGACAAAATTTGAGAAATAAAAGCTCCAAACGCGCAGGGAGGCAGGGGGAATCAACAGAGCGGGACTATTTGTGCAAATATTTCCTGGTTTATCAGTCAAAGATGCTCTGGATTAATGATGATGTGCGATGCTTGCAGGCAACAATAATCAAATCTGCTCCGTGCCGCATTTTTATTGGCCGTTTTATTGCTGTGGATGGAAGCCATTTAAAGGAACACAAAGGCTGCAGGTGGATGCATTTATTTGCTCAGAGAGAAAAAAAATAAATAAATTTAGCTGCTAACAAAACAATCCCAAAAGAGTGGGCCAAAGAGTAAATATTGGACTTGAATATGGTGAGAATTATTTATTTAATTGATAATATATTTGCCAGCTAAATATTCAAATTAGCGCTTCTTGCTAGCACGTTTGCTTCTTTTCTATCTGTGGCAAAGCCAAAATTTTGTTTTAAGGTGGAAAAAAAAAAGGTTCATGCCAGATATTTTTCCTCCATCGGCTTCCTGCTGTGCATAGGCTTTTTTTTTCCTTTTAGTGTGTAATGTGAGGCCCCTTCAATATGGTGACTGGCCTCAAGTTTAGAAAAAATAAATAAATAATTTTCAAAATCTCGAAACAGAAAAAGTCACCTTTTCATGCGAGTCTTTGTACTCTTGGCTGAGCGCGAAACTCTGCCTCATTCTTTTCAACCACCATCAAGTCGCGAGTGAAAAGCCTGGAAAGTCTTCAATGCCGAAACGTATTTCCTGTTGGTATTTTTAATTTTTGTTTTATTCCGAGCCGAGATCTTCTTGATCTCGGCTTCAAAACCGCCGCGTTTCTCCTCGGGGGCTCACAATGACTCGCATTCAGGCCAGGGGAAAAATAAATAAAGAAATAAGAGCGGTGAGCACTTTCCCGTCACATCCGCGAAGACCTAAAAACTGAAAACATAACGAAAAAAAGAATGAAATAAATAAAAGTAAGATCAGTCGATACCCTAACCCTTAAAAGTTAACTTGCGGGGGAAAAAAAGTGGGCTTACTTAAATCGAAAGTCTCCGACGCCCACTATCTGTGCCACTCGTTTCCTCGCCTGAATGCCAACGACCTGAAATCTGCGACTTCAAACAGCCGCCAGGATAAAACCTGTAAAGCCGAAGACTCTTTGTGTGTCGCGAGGAAACGCCTCGCGCTCCACATTTTTTCGCTGACCCAATTTCCTTTTCCACGCTTCAAATAATCACCAGATAGCAATGGCGCCGCGTCGCAACCAGCGGAGAACTCTAAAAATCATGATAATAATGAAAATAATAATAATGTTTTCTTTCTTTGCTCTCGGAAGCAGGAAAGAACACAGGTGGAGGCAGATAATTGCGAACAACATTGTGTATCAATCGTTTTTGTTGTTTTGGGAGGAAAAAAAATTCTCTCCGGAGAGCCTGTGCAGAAGCGAGGACGACACTCTGAAGTGCAGGGTTTCATTTTTTGGACCCAGAAAGACCTTCTGAAGATTTTCTGTCTGCTTTTTAAATACGAATAAAGAGGCTAAAGACCAGGTTGCTTTAAAGAGTTATTGTGCCAGTGTGGGCTTGAAAGCAGCGCTCTCACTCTACCTGAGGCTGAAAAAAAAAACTTGCTGTTGAATGAAACTAGAATTTTTTGAAATTAGATTTTCACTTTTTTTTCTCTTTTTTTTCAGCTGCCTGATCATGCCAGAGGGGAGCAATAGCAATTTCAGTCGGCCTTCATTTTTCATTCTTTTCAATGATTTGCTTGCTTTCAAGATAAATGTGGGAGATAAAGAAGAAACTTGCTCACAGAAGCTTAAAAAACAAACACAAAAATGACCATGACAAAATGTCATCAGAACCTAATGGAATGTCCACATTAAAATAAAGTACAGGATTTATCTCTCTCTCTCTCTCTCTCTCTCTGTGGTAGTTAAAAAGAACAACAGCGTCCAGGCTAGCAGGAAGCCAAACCTTTCCAAACGCCTCCTGTGGGCTCTTTCCCAGACGGATATGTGCGATCAGTGATTCAACAAACGTTCCATTTTTTTTTCCACCCTTCCCGTTCACAATCTCCCACCACGTGCCGTTTCAGCCCGACTCCCTTGAGAGACTCGGCGAGCTGGGGGACTTTAATTTCATTCACCCCCGCAGCCTTCAACGCGGGCCGAAACACATTCTGCAAATCCTCCTCTGCCGCTCATAGATCATTGAGGCATCCGCACGTAGATGAGACAGTCATCTGCGTAAGTCCCATCCCTCTTTCTCACGGGCCGCCGTGGTAAAATTAAATGGGTTGAGGGCGTTCCAGGGCGGCAGTGGGAGGTGGTGTGGGTGGGCGGACCATCACGCAGGGCACATGACTGCGTGTTAGAACACGCATCAGTGATGAGGATCAGTAGTTTGGGGCGTCTGAGGCGGCGTGCCGGTCAGGCACTCACGGGGGTTAGTCAGGCAGGATTAGCGGGTTGATGGATTGGTTTCAGGAGGGGTAAAATTGTGAAGTTGTCTTCTCTGCTGCTGCTGCTGCTGCTGCTGCTGGTTTTGATCCAGCATGGCCCGGAGGCATCAACACCGAGGAGGACGTAGACCAGGAGCCCCATCAGCCCCGGCGCGGGAGCAGGAGTCTCTCTGCTCTCCTCCTCCTGAACGCAATGCGCATCACTTGAGGCGCTGTTAAGCGCCGGCGGCTGTCATCACACTTGGCTCTCACACTTCCCGTCCAAAGAGGTGTATGCGCGTGTGAATTTGTTTGTGTGTCTGTGCGTGCGTACCCCCTTTCCAAACTCCCTCAATCCCCAACCTCTACTTCAAGAGCATATTTACCAGATAGCGAAATAAATAAATTAAAAACTCTGTTTAGAAGGATGCTCCCCCCAAAAAAGAGTCTTCAACTAAAAGTCTACAGAAAATACCAGACTTGCAACATAATTTCGTAATAAATACAATATTAGCAAGACTTTGGCTCTGACCGTAAGTTTACCCGCTGCTTTCTACCGTGTTGGACTCAGATAAATATTTGATTTGGAATAAAAGCCTCAATGAGCCACGTGCAATTTTAATTTGAATAAAAAGGAATAAAAGGAAGTGACGACCGTTACAGGCAAAAGAAACACAGGAAGTGACTGTGCGCCTAGTCGTTGCCTAAGAGAGTAGCATGGACGGCGACTTAACCTTCAGTTAATTCCTGACTGACCTTGGTGAGAGTTTTGTTATTGTGGCTTCATATGATATTATTATTTCACCACTAAAAGTCTGTTTTCCGTTTTTGCATGAGCACCAAAACAAACCAGCTCCCTGTAGCTCCTCAGCAAGTCATAACATGTTTGTTTTTTCTTAAATCCAATAACCTAGGTGTAGCTTACAGTTCCCATGAAGAATTCTAATAAATAATAATGTTTTTATGCATAAATCTCTATTTACTATTAAAAATTTATAACCATAAGCCTCCAGAGAGCCATTGATTGTCAAAGCAATTTTGCAAAAAAAGTATTTTTTTCTCCTTACTTCCACAGTGCGAAACATTCTTAATCACCTGAACCCACATTCTGATCTGGATCACTACAAGACTCTCATGAATTATTCCCCCGTTACCATCGTTGCTCCTGCAGAACATTTCATTAAAAACCTCCCGAACTTTTTACGCATGTCCTGCAGGCAGATACGATACATTATCATTATTATTATTATTTTTTTTTTTTAAAGCAGGAGACACCATCCTTGGCGGTGTTAATTAATGCAAGTTGTCAAGAAAAGAGCTTTTCCCAAAGTAAATAATGAATGGATTATTAAATGAGACTGGTTAGCCATCTTAAAAGGAGGTTGATTAGCTTCCAGCGCTTATGGGGGGATTAGACGAGTGAGGACGCATATTTGTCCCGGTTGAGAATTCAGAGCAAACACAGGCCGCGACGCAAGAATGAGCGCATTGTAAAGGGCTGAAAATCCATTAGTGCCTCATAATGAACGTCATTAATTTGCACCCCTTTGCTGAATTCAGTTCCTTTCTTTTTTTCCCCGGAAAGAGGGAAAGAAATGTTAGAAACTGTCACAAATCCAAGGTTTGGGAAGTTGCCGCGATGCCTTTAACGTCCGTGATGAATTCCAATTAGTTACAATTAGACCCTTGGGTGCACAAGCTCTTCCCGGACACACTTTTTCTGCTTTTTTTTTGTTGTTTTTTTTTTTTGCTGAGTTTGCCCCATCCGTCTCTCTGAGAGCCTCCAGCTCCTACTCAAGTCAACTTCTGTGGCCCTGCCACCATATTCCCATTTTCTGCTTCACTGAACTGGTGGTCCCCAATAATCCTAACACCATCATTTAGTCGGGCAGGCCGTGTTTTCATTTTTCTTTTTTTCCTCCCCCTTTCTCTCTCCTAAACTCCCTCTAGTTTCTGTCCGCCCCACATACAGTCAGCTTAACAGAGGAGAATTAATGCTTGGCCTCATTTTCCTTTTTTTTTTTTTTTTTGTAAATACACGCAGAATTGCCTGCCCCCCCAAAAAAAAAAAAAAAAACTGACGTTTTAAATTCACGCTCACGCTCCTCGTAATGAACGCCTCGCCTGCATTTTTTCATGTATTTATTTTTTTGCAGCACATTTTTAAGGAGTTGGTTCGGGGGGCAGACATGTGGAGGGGGAGCAAAGTGCTTTTCCATCATCTCTCCCGTGTCCCGTCACATGAAGGGGAAGGGTTGGAACACCCTGTGATCTGAGAATGAGGTCTGCTACGGTGGAAAAGGCGGAGGAGGCGGAGAAGGGGGTGGAGGAGGAGGAGGAGGAGGAGGACAAAAAAACAACCTCAGTCAGGTGCTTCACACTCTCCTCCACACCAGAGCACAGGGAACCTGTCTGCGATAACCAAGCTGAAAGGGCTGGGAGCAGAACAATAGGAGCCTGGCTGTGCAGCCCGATAGTTTGGATTTTCTAGTAATGAAATCTCGCACGTCCGTCTTGGCGAGCTCCGTCCCGACCGTTTTCCAACCGTCTTAATCCCCCCCTCCCAAAAGCCATTTAGCGTCCGAGAGGCAGGAATCGACTGCTGCAAGGTGCCTGGAATTGAGACACTCAGGAAGAAGAAGAAGAAGAAGTAGAGGCAGAGTCGCTGGCGTTGCTACCAAAGCGATTAGCTTGGACGTGCTATTAGAGCTGAGCATCCGGTACCGAAAAGCATGCAAACACAAACAGGTTTGCTAGCATGGGCTGCGTCAGAGTAAAATTACTTCATCTCGGAAAAGAATAATTATCCCAACTGAAATTTTCTCTCCATTCCTCAGCTGCCTGCACCAACAGGAAGCCTCGAGGTGCTACCGGCAGCCTCAGCCGGCCCGAAAAAACGTGACCGGTCGGCTTTGAATGTGACAGTCCAATCGCCTTCCTTTCCTTCGCTCTAACTTTTGGTAGAGGGGTTAGGGGAGGGGTTTCATGTGACTACCAAGGATGAAACGCTGCCAAACAAAAGGGGGTTCTAAGCTCTTAACTCCCTTGTTTTTGGCCTTTGAGCCCCACGTTTCCTCTTCAAAAGAAAGAGAGGATTTCCATCACCCCGGAACAAAGAAGAAGAAGGAAGAAAAGGAGAAACAACAACAACAGCAACAACAGCAGCAACAACAGCAAAAACCGCGGAGCGCGAGCGTGTTTGCGGAGGTCTGCCGGAGAACAAAGGCGTCCGCGGCTTACGTTGATGGACGCAAATCCTGAGCCACGCTAACTACCTGCTTCGCCTTCCATTCCATTCGCCGTGAGCCCGACGGAAACTTTGATCTCTGCCATCCAGGCTCCCCCGCCCCGCCCCGCCCCGGCCCGGATAAGTCTAGACAGATAATACACAACTCCGCTCGCTGACTTTCAGAGTGTTTACAGTGCCGGGCGGATCGTTTGGCTCACACGCTCCCTGCCGAGTTGCCTCCCCGCAGTAATTGACAGGGTCAGAGATAAAAAGTGTGCAGCTGGAATGTTGGGTTTTTTTTTCCTTCCCCCTCTCCTTCTCTCTCCATCACAATCAACAGTGAAATGTTTATTTGTGAGGGTTGCAGCTGGAGTTTTTCTTCATTTTCTTGCTCAAGACCCTGGAAGTCGAAGCAAATGTTGACCCGTTTTCTTGTAAATGTCTTTAAAAAGTTTCTGTCTTTCAGAGGAATTGTATTTCCATGATTAACTTTCGTAAAAAGTTGCATTTTCATAAACTGTTAACCACCACCCTGGGGGCGATCATGATACTTTGTTCCTCCAGGGGGCAGTGTGAGGAGGGTTGCTGTTCTGAATGCAGAAAATAAGATTCACACGTATTCACAAGATACACACACAGAGGGCGCTGTGGTGTAACCTTCCTTCCCAGATGTCATGATGCTAGTATGCTGTATTTTTATGCTAGTTTTTTTTTTTTTTTTTTTCATCTGAAAGTCTAATTAGCCACTTTAGAGCTACGTTAAGGCCAAACTGTGGTCACTCCAAGACAGAAGGAGGCTGAAATAAATTAGCAACCGAGCAATCTCGTCGTCGGGAGGGAACAAAACTTGCAAACTGTAACTTCTTGTTGCTGCCTTGAACCAAGAAGACGTTATCATTACCAACCTTCAAACTAAAAGACATTCATTTTCCTCTTTTTTACATAATACAGAGGGCAAAAAAGTTATTATACACACTTAAGAATAAGGAAAAAGGTTATTAATATTTTAATACAAAGTTTAATATTCAAACGTGGTTACCTTTGAAGAGATCAAAGCTAAACCTTAATCATTTTTCTTTTACTTCTGAACATATTTGCTAAGTTTTTGTGCTGTCACAGGGTTATGATGTGTGTCCCAGCGTATTGAGAGCGTTATTGTCCCCCTTCAAAACAGGCTTTTAGCAGGAGTCTAAACTGGGGGCTAAATACACTATTTTCTGGAGACTACACATCTGCAGCGACGGACCTCTAACAGACTAATTAATTCCTAATATATAATTATTAGGGGGATAACAGGAGCGAGAAGGCTGTCATGGCGCAGCGTCAAATAAGGAGCCATTCAGCACATTTTTTAAGAATGTGTTGTAATCTCTTCCTTAAATGATTGGAGGCTAAAGCCGGATTGAAAGAAAAGCCTTAAGCCGCCGACCGTCGATCCGAGCCTCGGCCTCCGTCTCTTCCCTCCCGCCGTCCGCACACAATGGGCCGCCTGTGTGCCATGTCAGCACTGACGGAGAGGACGGCGAGTCGAGCCACGGCGAGGTGGAGTGAGGGGGTGGGCGGGGCTAAACCGCCGCCGCCGCCAGGCCAGGAGTATGAGCTCATACGCTTTTTCCCGGAGACTCGCGCCTGCGTCCTCCAAGTTTAAAGGTCCCCGGCTACTGTATCTCCGGCCTTTCATTCCCCGACGCTCGGCAGAAGCCATTTATTGAGCTTGGCGATGTGACATTTCATATGTCGCCGCCCCCCCTCCACCGCGAGCCACTCGGAGCGGTCGTCGCTTGATCCCTCGTCCTTCGGAGAACATTAAGCGCCCCCGCCAGCCCCCCGACGGTGCCTCGCGCGTGCGCGTGCGGTCATGTTTTTGTTCTGTCTCAGTAGTCAGCCAGGGCTTAATTCTGGGATTCTTTTTTGAAGGGGGGAAAAGAGGAACCCAAGTGAAAAATTAAACTCCTCCTCTCTCCGCACCTGCTGTCAAGGTGACCTTGTGTGCTTGTGAGCTTCTTCTTTTTTTTTTCTTCACACCGCTTCAGCAGAGGACTGGGATTTGCCGCCATTTGAACTCTGGCTACACAGGCGTTCAAAAAAAAAGGCTCATAAAGAGTTTAAAAAAAAAAAAAAAAAAAAACTTTTAAAATCCCCTCGCCTTAATTAGGCAGCAGACCCAAAGAGGACCCGTGATCCGACCCTGGTGTTTAAAGAAATCCTGATAAAATTGTTACCCAGAAGAAGAAAAAAAATGTTTCACTCTTGTTAACGATCAAAGAGCCCCATTCAGACGCCGCTCTCATCAGACCCATCCAAACGAGACAGATAACAGGCAAAGATTAGCAACCGATTTTCCACCTTTTTCACTCACTCTGTCTTCCGATTCTTTCCACCGCCAGCCGCCAAAAGATCTGACGATTTGTCTCCAATTTTAAATCCGCCTCTGACTGTCGCTAATGCCAAAACCGAAGCCAACAGGGATTCACTCAATTAATCGAGCAAAGCCGACGTCCAAGCGCTTTAGCGAAGAGCGCAAGGTTTCGGCTCGTGGTGAAGTCGACGGTGGGGATTTGCGATGTGCAGTTTCGTAATTATTTCAACGTGGAACAGAAGCAGCTGGTTTGTTTTTCATTAGATGTTACAAATTTCACAAGATAAACTGTGAGATGTGAGATGAACAAAATGTCACCAAGTCACGATGCTGGCAGACCATTTCAAGGGCCCATGTGTTGAAAAAAATCTCTTTAAGGTTTCCGAACAATAATGTGCATCCGTCTTGTCGGTGAACTGTAGCGATGCTGTTAATCTCTATTAAAGCGGGCAGATTTTCCCATTAGTCTGATCAAACCTCCGCAGGTCATTGTGAGCTCAGGGTCCCACTGAATCACATGTTCTGATGACTCAGCCCACTTCCTCCATTCATTTAGCTGACAATTGGAAGCAGCGTCCAGGCTGCTCCACCTCCGCTCCCTCCTTCTCTCTGTGCCGCTCTGTAGCCGACCTCCGATCCTTGCAGCACCTGCTATTCGTCTCCTTTTCCATTGTCAGTAAAGAAAAAAAATTGCTGAGATCTTCTGCGGGGGATTATTCCCCGCCACCCCTTCCAATTTTAAAGCATTTCCACACAGCTGTGCAGGAAGGGCAGGGGGACGCCCTCAACCGGAACCGTGGACCACTCTCGAGTTCTCGGTTCCTGCGGTTGTGTTGTCACGCCTCCTGTTTGGTTTGGTTCGCTTTCGCATCGCCGGTGGCGGAGTGGCACAGTTTCAACACCAGCTAATTCTGGGAGCGTGTTAACGAGGAGAAGTAATGAACAAAAAGAAAAAAAAAAAAAGCACGAAGAGGAAGAAAATCCATGTCATCGATTGGTCTCGACCAAAGATGGAAATCCACTCCGGCTCATCGTGGTATTTGCTCCTAATGCTTGCAGTATGTTGTTCCCTATGCAATCTATTTCACTATTGTAAAATAAAAAAAAACCTGAAATGATCGTTGCCATTTTTTTGGTTTTCAATCTATTTTTGTTTTTTCAAATGACAATAAAAAGAAAACTGATGAGCTCTTGCATTTCCTCCACATCAGACCGTACATTAAGCACTTCCCAAGTTTCACTTTTGACTTTGCCATATAAATAAGCGCATTGTTCGCTTAATGCATTGTGTGTACCTGAATTGAAAGCGCCTGCGTAACCCCCCTTTAGATATGCTTCCCTGTTTACTCCACTTGTTGACACGTCGGCGTTCACGCTGACAGGCCAGTGCACCAGGTATGGTTGCACCATCCAATAAAAGCAAACACCGGTCACTTCAGTTCGAATCAACCTGTGAAACAACAGAAATGAGCCCTGAGCGACGGCGCCCCTGCAGGCGGGTAATAATAATGTTTAACATCCATCACGCCGGCTTTAAAACACGAGGCGCTGAGGGCGACTTTGTGTTTCATGCAGCGGGGAGGAGGCGGAAGGAAAGCCAAGAGTTTCCGACACCGGCAGTGAATCACAGAAAACACCTCGTCGCCCTGGACTCCCGCCGCAGCCTCAGATGCAAATCAGCGGGTTTTGGGCTGAAGTAATGAGAAGAAAGGACAAAGATGACGGCTCCCACCGCCTGCCAGGTTCCTCTAATTTCAGCTGGATCAGTTTTACAACACTGGGAATACAAATTATAATAGAAAAATGAAAACATGCACAGGCTGCGTTAATATTTGCAGGCCTGAGTTATTATCTGTATCTTAGGCTGTTTCACTCTCTTGTGTGCTCCGTAAACATAAGCGCTACATTGATTGTTTGTTTGGTTTTTTCCCCCCTCTATGCAGCATCCATCGTCTTTTCTTCCAGTTTTTTTCTCCAAAAGAAAAGATGTCCTTTTCTGTTTTAACAAGCCTACTCCAACTGTCTGATCCTCCAGAGGAAATTCTGCAGGGGAAGAGAAAAAAAGTTTGTCTCGGAGCCTTGGAGAAAATCATGAATTACCGCTTGCTGAGCAGTGTGTGTGTGTGTGTGTGAGCAGAGGTGTGCTGGAGACACCAGCTGCAGCCTGTCCTGTAATCAGTCTCGTCTTTACGCTCTAGTTACCCCCCAAAGACGCTGCCAGAAATATTGGCCAACATCGCTCTGTCTCGAACTTTCAACTCACAGGTTGCAGTTTTCCTTCCAAAAAAACAAGAATGTTTTCTCAGGCTTTTATTTTTTTTTTTTAATACATATATTTTCTGACAGTATTTTTTTATCCTACAGTGCTACCTTGTCTGCACCCAGCCGTGTTTCGCCGCTACTGTTCTTCCATAATTATTCTCGCAGATACTGATGGATGGCCTCGCCGAAGCAGCCATAGCCATTACACGACTAGAGACTTCGGAAACTGACACAGGAAAAATAAATAACCTTCAGTAACCCCCACTTTCACAACTGTAATGTCAAGTGCACTTAATTCTTGGTCTTCGACCTCCAAATTGCTTTCCGGGGCCTTAAAATTTGAGCTTTTTTTTTTGTTGTTTTTTTCCCCCGACAGTTTAAGCAGCGAAAGGTCAGTCGGTTCCCCACCAGCGCGTGACAACTGTGCGTTTGATGGCAAAACCATTTGAAGCCTTAGTGTTTATTTATACATTAACGCCAGAACATGAGTGTAACACATGGGCGGGCGTTTTCTAAGGCATGAAATATCAAACCCAGGCACAGAAGACGAGATGGAAACTTTAAAAATATATAAATATATAAAATAAAGTAAGTATGTGGGGCTGCATTTTAAGCAGCTCTTATCGGCGGGGGTGCGTTCGGTGGTTCGTGATGGCAGCGGAGAAGAAGAAAGGGGTGGAAAAAAAAAAGGAAAAAAATCTCATCACACCCACAGATGGCGGCCCGATCCAACGCAAATGTCAAAAGGCGCCGCGCGACAGCCGGAGCACCTGTGAAAGAGAGGCGCACCGTGGCGGAACACGGCGGCTTTGCAGATGGTTATATGAGCAGAGAGATGATGGAAAGCCCATCACAAATGTCTCAGTATCATCTTATTTCCGGGGACAAAACAATTTGTGTGCGGAAAGCAGCTGTGCGCCCCCATTTGTTCAGATTTTGCCTTTTTTTATCGCTCCTGTTTGTATATTTGCAGCGATAGAATGTAAATAAAAAAACTGACAAAAAAGGTTTTTTTTAAAAAAATACGAGCTTTGAAAACCGCCTAGTTAAACCTGACATACATTTATTTGAACCTAAACAAATCCTGAAGATAAAAATTCCCTCTTTTTCCTGCCAGTTTAGCCAGTTATAGCAACACCAGATTGGTATCGCATCGGAGTTCTGGCTTTTTGAATGTTCTTCTAAACTCTTCTAGTTCTGATTAAAAACAGCCACTCAATACCAAACTAAGCTAGCAGCAAATAGCTAGCAGCTATCTTCCACATCTTTTGTCTTCTTCCGCGGTTTGTAAGGGAAACTTGCAGCATCAGCCTCTGGTGTTCGTTTCATGATGCTAACAGTCGCTGACACTGACTGAGAGTCGGATGATTATCTGCTGAATTTCAAGAAAAAGGCGCTAAAGCTAGCAAACACACGGACAAAAAGACAGCTTCGCTCACTGCTGCTGACTGGGCGAGCGTTTCCCCTCAAGCTCACTGCCAGCCAAATGTAAACACTCAGGTATTTTCACGTCAATTCTGCGATTTTTTTTTTTTTTTTTTTTTCCTCCTCTCCCTCCGGAACGATTTGAATGACAAAAAGCAGCGACGAGCTTCTGAGGCTAAAAGGCACAAGAGTCAGCACAATGCCGCACATTCTCCCCCGGCAGCCCATTCCGACCTTCCAATACATATGTTAATGCCTCCAGTTACAGCTCGGCCCTGAGAAGTCACCGTACGGAACAATTTGTGGCACATATTCTTTCGGAGCCCCGCGTTTCAAAAAACGCCAAGGCGTGTGCATTGTCAGGCGGAATGGAGATCGCTTGCTTCCTTTTTTAATGCGACGATTCAGGTCGACGAGGATCTCCGAGCAAAAAAAGGAACAGCTTCAGACGAGACCGGAGGTGAATGCGTATTCACGCATCCGAGACATGTATGGCACATCCGCCTTGTTTTAATAAAACGATCAGTCTATAGATGTCCCTCACAATATAGATATTTTTGTGGGGGAAGAACAGCAGATGTTTAGTTTGTCCGCAATGAACTTCCTTAATTCCACACGAAAACTATGAAAATATTTGACGCTAAATATTATTAAATGATTACATCACGCTCCTTAGAGATAATTTAAAGGCTGTGTGTGATGCAAAATTCACATCCAAAGATAAGATAGAGGTTGTGTTTAATTTTTTCATTGTCCCTCGTCTGGGAAATTGCAGACAATTATCTACAATCTATCCTGTGAGTGAACTTCCAAAAAGTCCTTTACTCCCTTTAGTCGCTCTGTCTTTCAGAGAGCCAGTGGTTGAGACACACAGACCTGGGAATCAACCCTTGGTGATGTCACCTCCCAGGCCAAGTGTTGGCTCCGCCCTGTGAGAACGCCTTGTTTTTGTCCCCTTCCAAACATGCGCTTGCATGTTGTCATTTAATTCTCAAGGTTGAAAGCAAAATTAATTTTTCGCATCTGGGCAGCAATCTGCTCACAAGTCAATCACTTCTTTTTAAAATGTGTAAACTATAGCAGTTATAATTGCATCTTATTTTGTTGCTTTTGACATTTCTGTTTACGCATTAAACTAACTGACTTGCTGAATCTTCAGGTGGCATGGATGAAGTCCAATCTTTGTATTTGAAAGATGATTAATGGTGGAACTTGTTTTTTTTGTCCCTAGGCAGATGAACTGAACTCAGACATGAAAAGACACTCGACATGGAGCTCATATGTTTCTTTTCCTTTGCATTCCCTTTGATTTGTGCTTCTTTTTCTTTTTTTGTCAACTTGTCTGTGCGCAGAGCCGGGACACAATAATGAAATAATCCAATTGGCATCTTTGTGCGCAAAACTTCAAATAGTAAAAAATTATCCCTCGGTGCAATCAAAGTGTGCGCGCACCAGCGCACGTGTGCTTTGAAAACAGGTTAACAACAAAATTTAGAAGACGCCAGAGGGGATTTCTAATTAAAAACACTGACATATCAAAGAGGGTTTATGTTCAGACGCATCAAAACCTCACTTCCAGCCTTATTATGTTGATGCGTGGTTGCCGCAGGTTAACAGGTAGATTAGATGCAACCAGGCTGTGGTCGTTCAGTGCAACTCCAGCTATCAGAAGTCTTTGATTTAACGAGCCCTACGGATATAAATCTCTCCCTCTCATTTGTTCGGCATCTGCTTCCCAACCTGTTCCCGAGAATAAAAATTCAGATTTCCTGCTGCAGTTGTGGAGGCGACTTTCCTCCTCCTCCTCCTGCTCATCCTCATCTTCCGCCTTCCAATGCTTTTCATTCATCTTCGTCCTCGGACTTCTCCGAGCTCCGGCGCTGCCTTCCTTTTCGCGGGCAACTCGGCCTGGGCCTGAGGGCGCTGCAATATTCTGGATCAAACGGTCGAAGCAAGCGAGGCAGCCATGCACGACGAGCGAAAATAAATAAGTAAATAAATAAATAAGCAACTTTGACATATGGGGCTGCAGGAAGCTGACAGATTGGAGTCTTAATTATACAAACATTTCACAGAGGCAGGGTAAAGTTAAAACCGCGAGCAATTCAAATTAGAATTTTATTCATATTAAATTTGCAGCAAAAGAACAAAATACGATAATGCTGTTGAAACTATATTTTTTGTTGTTGTCTTCGAAGCTAGAGTTTCAGCATCAGGAACTATTTTTATTGGCATGTGACTTGATCTTTGTTTGAAATCCATTACAACTAGATTTTATTTATTTATTTATTTTATCCCACAATGAAACTTTTGACACATCTTCCATGAAAGCGTCCGCCTTTCAAACTGCACGCATCTGCGGTATAACGGGGCCAGGCAGTGCGGGTTTAAATTTGTCTCGGCAGCTGCGCCGAGGTTGCCCTGCTGATCGATACGACTTACATGTCTCAGCATGCGGAGTTAACACAGCGCGTTACGTAACAGCCGGGACTATACGGTATTGACGGCAGGCCAGCAGCATAAAAGATTCACCGACACTTGAGAAGCCGAGCCGAGAGAAACGGGTTTTTGTTCTCCATTTATTTATTTATTTATTTTCTTGGTTCCGCGGTATGGCAGGAGTTGAACTTCCCTTCTTGGCAGTTTCTTTGTTTGTTTTTTGTTGTTTTTTTTGTTTTTTTGCCTCAGGGAGATACATTCTTGGTTGGGTTTGAAACACACAAAGTCGGTACAATTAATTTCCCAACTACTAATAGTCTATTTGCATGACTGCTAGTGTTTTTCACACTGCTGAACTGTAACACTTTTGGCAGCAGAAACAGCAGAAGAATGGGCCCTCTCGCTTCGCTAACCCTAACCCTATAGCTAACCGTGTCCCCGCCCTGCTGGGTTCCACAGTGTCCAAAGTATGGGAGCGTCTCACCCACATCTTACAAAAATAATCTAAAAAATAAAATCTAAAATCAAGACTATCTTCAATAGTTATCAGATAGACCTTGGTTGGAACGGAGTCTCTTCTGTAGCAGGCCAAGATTTCAAGCAGAAGACTGCTGGATTTCCCTTCACTATGCTAGCTTGTTATTTAGCGTGTTAGATGGTGCTGCTAATGCAAAAGCCAGTGAGCTGCCTTGGCTTTCACATTCGTAATAAAGTTGACACAGCTTTATAGCCATACTAACTCACGAGCAAGTCTTTCATTTTCAGTAATTTCGCAAATCTTAGCATCAGATTCCAGCTGGAGCTTTCGTATGATACCGATGATTGACGACAAAGAGGGGAGGGCGCCAATCCAATTTCCAGTGTGGCTTCAACAGCAAAGCAAAAGTGCGTCCCTTCGCTTGGATTCCAAATTGACCACTTTATACAGAAAGTATACGCTATTAGAGTGTACCTGAGGGAGAGGGCCTCCACAGAGCGTCCACCCTTAACTTGCGTCCAACTAGAGACGCGGGAAAACTTGGACGCGGCGGCGGTTGCTTTCAAAGGAGGCAGAGGAGTTGGGAGAAAAATGAAGGCGGAAGGCGGCAAAGCTTTAATAATTAATTCGGGAGAGTTTTGGTCCTGGGAGGCCAGGGGAAAATATATTGATGTTTGAAAAATGCTAATTAAAGAAAGGAGCACACTTTTGGTTTGGAAGGCATCCGTCTGCCCAGGCAGCTCGAAGTCTCTCACTGCTATCCTGGGCTAATGGTGCTAGTAATGCCTTTGGGGAAACATGGCATGAAACACAGAGGCGAGCGCTAATGAGTCTTGCGGACCTCTCCGGCACACCGGATGAATGAGAGCGGCGGGGAGAAGACGCTGAAAGGCAAGCGAGGCAGCCGCGCTCGTCGCCAGCCATCTCGTATTCTTTTTAAATTTCACGGCAAAAGAGTGGAAGAGGGGGATCCCACAGAGCGGGGCAAAGACTGGATTCGCGCGTCAGACAATCTGCTGGCAGCAGGTATCGAGTCACACCGCAAATGGTATCAACGCGGAACCACACGGCGATCCGCGGCACCCTGCGTCAGAAGGAGGGCACGGTGTGGAAAACAGTTAGATCAAACGGCCGCCTCATGTCGGCGTAAGCCGTCAGTGTAATTGGACACAATGATTTGTGGCGTCTGAGTTGAAACGTGCGAGTGCTGGATGCGCCGCGCTAAGCAGCTTTCTGGGGGCCTAAACCGTTCAAAGGCTACCGCGCAAACAATGCTCGGATAGTCACGCTACACAACGTTATTGGCCCGTTGGCCTCGCTTCCTGGTTAGCATGCTAATCCCTTTTTTTTTTTTTTTGGCAAAGAATACAAGGTGGTACTGAGTCAAAATCGGAGCAGTTTTTTTTTTTTTTTGGACGTTCAGACACAGCAAAGTTGCAACGTAGCGGGTATGTTTATATTCTGATGCTCGACACATACACTCTGAGCTCCAGGTGTGCTGTCGTTGATGCTTTTTGACTGTGAACCACAGGTTGACTGATGGGGCCTATAAAACGTTAATGGCCACCTATAGACACCTGGATATGGATGGAACATGTGTGTGAGCTGTAATTGTCCAAGCAGTATCAGAATCTCCCATAATGCTGTTCAAATGCATGAATGGTCTTCATTGGAGTCAAAGGACCATAAAATGCAAAAAAACATGTTTTGGGTCATTTAGCTGAGCTGCATGTATGTACGGAGCGTCCAAGGTCGTAATGTATTAGCAGCCATAACTGTAAACCTCTCTCACATATAATTTAGTCACATCTATAATGTTTTTACGAGTGTTCGCGTAGTGCAGCAGAACTCATCATCAGGAATTATGAGCGTGGTTACGGAGCATTAGCATGTTTTCACAAGACGCAAGTGACGTCAGTCTCGACAGTCTTTGCGCGACCGAAAATTTGCAGCAGTACCCAATTCCAGTTACCCATCAGCATGCATAAATGTTGCTCACAGGCAAGACCCAAAACTTGGACCCGTACCCCTGTGGATCTCCAAAAAAAAAAAAAAAACAGCCTAGACTCAACCAGGACCTGACAACTAGAACAAAACCACAATGACTACCTTCACTGGGGGAAGGTATTCCTAGCATTCACTGCACTTATGGCTGTTGTGTTAGAATCTGTTTTTTTGTCTCTTGGACCTGGATTTCATTGCCTTGAAACGTCTTCCTCACAGGAAGTGCAACTTTAGCCTTTTTACGATCCACATAACGAGCCTCCTTGTTAAAGTCACGTCCAGTCTGAGCTCTCCGTTAGCACGTTTCCTCTCTCGCTGACCCGCAAACACCTCGTCACCATTTATAGACGTAGGGATTTATAGATGTATTAAAGTCTCCTCCCACGCACGCATGAATGCCACCAAAAAAGTCGGCACTCGAGGTGAAGTTGAAAACAATCATGGACACGGCTGTAAGGACACGTCCTCCCGAGACGACCAGTGCCCGGACAAAGCAACACGATCCAGTTTTCTTGTGATATTTCTGCTGTTGCAGATTGATTTGACATCCGGGCATACAGGTGGAAATACACACACACACACACACACACACACATACACAAAAAAACCAAAAAAAACACCAACCAGAAGCAATCTGAAACGCAAGCGTGTTCTAATTTTTCGCCATTCCCCCAGAGAGGTCGGTCAATACACCGCGTACAAATTGTGCATTCTATCAAATATACCTCCCATGACGATAGAAAAAAAAAAAAAATCAAACAAATGGTAGTCATTTAGCTTTGGTTTGCCAGGCTTGACATTTGCCTGCAGCGGAAAAACAAGGGCAGCGAACAAACACAAACAAGTCTGTGCGTCGTGCGTCTCCTATTTGCGGTGCGCACTGGCGTGGTGTAAACAGAGCGCCGGCGTTTGCTTCCCCGCATGAAAAAGGATCTATTCCTGTAGGTGGTTGTTCACCTGCCGCTCTCCGGAGAGTTCATTTATCTGATTCTCGCATTTGAGTCGGTTGCAGATTTTTTGTTTTTGTTTGTTTGCTTGTCCCCCCCCCCCCGCTTTTTGTTACCCCGCCTAATAAGATGTCTGCTGAGGTTTTTGTCGCGCTAATGCTAACCGAGGCGGGGAACAAGTCGATCGGCTGCGGAAATGTTCCCTTTTACCGTCTTCCCAGCCCCGCATTAAAGACAATCAAAGTCAAACTTGGATTGATGGGCGAGTGCGTTTTAAAAGAGCACGCTTCCCGCTGGAAGGACTTTTATGGCACGCCGCTTCATTAGACGTCTCCCACAGCTTGATAATGAAACACAGGAGTCCCCTCTATCTTCCGCGCTATTCTATTTTTGTCCCGCAGGAGATTGCAATCGGATGTTGGCGGGGGGGCGGGGGGGTTGGAGGTGGGGCGGGCGGGTGGGGAGGCGGCGTAGGAGAGATACGGCCTTTGTAGTAGTGGCACATCGCCTCAGAAGCCAGATGCAATCTTTTTGGCGAGGGGAGGGCAGATATGGCTGACGCGCGAGGTCTGACTCCATGAAATATGCGGCGCACGTACGATGATAAAGTTGAAAGCAATGGGCTCGGTATCTCGCGAGCGGGGAGACGGCTTAACATAACTTGACAAAGATTTGAGTTCGATGAGACGCGGAGATTGTTTAATTGAGCTGCGTCGCTTCCGCCGCATCCAAGACAGTTCATTTGGAGCATTCAATTAAGTTCGGAGAGCCTCGCCACGTCGTACAGGAAACGTGCCCCCCCCCTCCAGAGATGAAATCAGCCACAGGTTGAAAAAAAACTTTTTTTTAAGACCTGATAGAAGGACCACTCGTCGACTCGTCATGTGACACTTTGATCCTTACCGTTCGCATTTGTTTGTAACTTTGAAGAGTTATATGCTACAGCTAAGTATAGTTAAATTCACTATATTTAGTTATTACAGAGTTATTACAGTGCAATCACCTCTAGATCTGATAGTTACACAGCGTGCCGTCATCGTCATTGCCTCTGTGCTGACATTGTGTTGCTATACAAGAGTTTGCAAGAAATTCCGCATAACAATGAATAACAATGCAATAAAGTCAATAAATGTAGATTACAGAAAAAAAAACAACCTAAACAATACACCCGAAACACCAAGAGCAATGGTCGAACACTACTATGCAGTTCACCAGTGGGCGACTAGCACACTGTCGACATTTCATTTCCTCCCTGATAATAGAGCAAAACGATTAGCTAGCTTGGCCAATAGGTGCAACAGTCTGATGCTCATCCCTGCAAAACAAAATAAAAATAACAATCATTGTTTCTCTTGCCATCTGGCAGGGGGGTGGGCACATGTTCAATCTTCATAGCTTGTCTCTCCGCTGCAGCCAAATGCTCCCGAGACGAAGAACGCGCAACGACGGCGACTGGCTTTGAACTCCAAAAGCAGCCGTTCCGCGTGAGCGGCACTTTTCCCGCTTTTTTTCTCTGGACAGATGCACCTTCACACACCCCACACCGCGCCTAGAATTATTTTCAGGACCGGTGATTTAATGAGCCAGCGGGGGTGTGGGGGGGGCTCACCTTACAATCGACACCGGCGGTCATTAGCATTCGCGGCGCCGCTCCCCCTCGCCTTCCCGTCCCCACTTCATCAGTTAAACGGCCGGGATTCTAACCTGGGGCTTTGTTTGGTGGGAGAGTCCAGGTCTGATAAGGGCCACCCCCCCCCACCCCACCACCCAGCCCCCCCCAATAGGGCTGACATCATTAATCACCGGCGCTGTGGGAGGACAAGGTGGGCAGGTTGAGAGGAGCAAGTAGCGCCGTCTCTCTCTCTCTCTCTCTCTCTCTCTCTCTCTCTCTCTCTCTCTCTCTCTCTCTCCCCCCTGTTTTGCAGCGGGCAGGGCTCCCTAATTAATGGAGGCCTGGCACTTCTCTCTTTGCTGATATACATCAAATGGCTGGCGGGGTCCAAGCATAAATAACGGACAGACGGATGGACGAAGGGGCTTGAAGATTACTGTTGTCGTAAAGACGAGTAAAGAGTAAAATGGAGACGGAGCGAAGGGAGGGAGGAGGGAGGGAGACGAAAACTGATGGCGCTCGCCGCTCGAAAGGTGTAACCGCAAATGTCAGCGCCATCGATAAAGCGCCGCCTGGTTGGCGACCAGTCGATTTTTTTCTCACCCTAGAGGACGGTAAAAATAGGTGAGCTGGAGAGACGGTGGGACACGGGGGTTTGGGGGGGGGGGCAAAGCTTTCATTTCCAGCACTTACGCGTCGGGGAAACCGCTGTTTAATTGCTTGTTACCGATGATGGATCAAGTTATTCTCTTTTTTTTTGTATTTTTTTTAAAGTGGGGCAGAGTGTATTTATGCGCAGCTCTGTCACGCCAGCGGCTTTGAACTTCGAAACGCTTATGTGACAGCGTCACCGTGCGAGCGAGCTTGTCAGGCTTTAGATGAGCTCCTGAGTCAAAGAGAGAGAGAGAGAGAGAGAGAGAGAGAGAGAGGGGACGCAAGATGAATGTGGTTATTTATTTTGTTGGCACCACTCCACTACTGCTTTCAATGTCAAGGCAAGTGGTAGCGAAAGTGGCAGGAGTATTTGCACACTTCTGAGCACGTGCGGCTCGGAGCAACACGAGTCTGGCGACGGTAAGAAGCAGCGACGCACGATATTCAGCTCATCAGACGGGAATTTTAAAAGGAAACGCTGATTTTGTGTGATTTTTGTTGCAGATGCAGCAACAACTATGACATCCAGTGCTGAAATGAATACGAGTTCACCTTGATCTGCTTTATTGAGGACATGGTGACCGGTGTTGGAGAAGTAGATTGGGCAAATTTGCTAGCTAGCTAGCTAGTTTAAAACCGGTATGACGGAGGCGCAAAAGTAAGAGATGTGAATGTCGTTGAATGTTGAATGTTTTTTGTATTTTGTACACCAAAAATTCTAAATTCTAAATTAACACATAACACCTAGTCTGCAGTTTGCAGGAATATATTCCCGACGAATGAAGTTGGTGTGTTTCCACAGGAGACGAGAATTGATTTTAACAAGGTGAGACAAATTGCTTGAATGGCACATTTTGTTTAGTTTATTTTCTAATTAAACCTAATTTACAGGAAAGCCAGTCCCACACTTTTTTTTTCTTTCTTTTGCAATTAATCCACCACTGGGATTTTAGATCCATTTTCTAGCTTTAATTGGCAGCCGCCTCAGCGGCGCTCGCGCAGCTCGGCTCCCCCCGGTGTTTGAAACTGGAGCGTCACCACAGCAATAGGTTTCTGGGCCGCTAGCAACAGAGTCTCCCAGAGTTCCCTGAACGTACCGCACCCTGTTTCCTGGCGCGGGAACGCCCAGATGTCGTGGACAGAGTCCAAACTTTATGATCAAAAAAAAAAATAAAAAAACTTTATCGCTCCTTTAACGCCAACTTTCATCCTTTCATTCATTACCGAGTCGATTAAACGCTCCTTTTTTTTTTATTCCCGCTCGCTCGGCAGAAGATCCTTTGCTGTGGTCAGGGCATTTACAGCTCAATATTGCCAACATTAAAAACCTTGGCAGCAATTTAGCTCCCCGCTAATTGCGGCAGCGCCGCCGAGGTGTGTGGCGTAATCACTCTTTAACAAATCTTTTTGTGCGTCTCAAATGTGTGCCAGGCTGCTTTGTTTTGCGTCCGCTCTAACCCCTGAATAATATCATTCCCCTGAACAGATTCCACTTGCAATTTTGCGCGCCTTAAATGCTCTAATTAAACGCCATGAAAAGTTCAGCTTCTCCCGGGAAACTTTCACTCCTGAGGATTTTTTTTATTTTCTAAAGAGGAAAGGGAGACAAAGGTGGTTGGAGGGTTGGGTGGAAGTGGTGGGGGCGCCGCAGAGCCAGGCGCGCGCACGCGTGCATGCGTGCATGCGTTTGCGCGATTAAAGGAGACGTTGATGAAACGATCCCATTGTCTCGACGGGGAGGAAATCGACGGAGGGAAGATGCTCGACGCCCCGAAAAACAAGGCGGCGGCTGCGACGTCAAGTGTGAGTAATTACCTGCGAGTGCGTTGTTGCCACGAGAATCCCCTCAATAATCATCATCACCCCTCCTCCCCCGTATAGACCCACACGCATGCACGTGCATGCACTAGATTCATTTTGTTCGCGCTAATTGCAACAATCAGGAATTGATTTTTGCCTCCTGCCGGCGTTTCCTCGCGGGTTTTCGGCCTCGCGGTTTATTTGTTGTTTTTGTTTTGTTTTTTTCACATCCACCCGCCAGATGAGAATGAGATTTGGTGGGCGGAGCTTCTAGGGTCGCACGCGGCGACCACACCGGGCCATTAATCTTCGGCGAACCTTGGCGCCCTCTCGTGTTCGCCGCTCCTCCGTCCTCTTGGGGATGACAGGCGGCGGCGGCGGACTTTGCCGGTCCGCACAATCCATGCAGGCTCTTCCTCCTCGCCCCCCCCCCCTCCCACCATCCGCCCCCCATCCCCAATCTATAATGAGATTCCTGGCGGTTTTACAATTGATACTGCATGATGAACTTTAATGAGATGCTCGTGGGGGAGGAGGTGTGTGTGTGTGTGTGTGTGTGTGGGGGGTGGGGAGGAACCCCAGGGCGGAGGGCAAGCGGCCATCGATCGGCCGCGCATTGTCTCGTTAATTCTGCCAAAGGTGTGGGATCCCACCTGATCAATATCGAGCGCGGCTGCATCTTTATTCTTCTGTGGAAGCCATTACTGCCGGCCAGGCCGCAATTAGAGCGGCCGAGGGGGCCGATCGATGGGGGGGGGGCGGCCCCGGACCCGCGCCGCAGCAGGAAGCGACGGGCGGCCTCGGGGTGCGAGGTCGCTCCTCCGCCAGGCGAGAGAGGCTAATCCGGGTGAGCGGCCGACGCCTCCGTCAACGATCCGCCGCCGACGCCTCAACCGAGGGATGGCTCGCTTTTCATCCGAGCCCAGCAGGGTCGCCCAAACAGTAATAAACAGTCGTGGAACTTTCTTTTAAAATACGCAGCTGCTATAAACTGTTTTTCAATGCGCTTCAACGGGACGATTCCACTCCGATCTACTGGAATATTAATGGTGTCTTCCGATTTAAATTGGTCTGCGTGGGCTCTTGCCAGATCGTTCCACTTCCTCCTGGACGTCTTTCAGTGGTCGTCTGAAGATCTTTCACCTTCTTCTTTATTTATTGAGCCTCAGGTATTCAAACTTGCTGGGGTGACAGCTTGAAGCTGGTTTCAAGAGTTGTAGCATCCACGTGAACCCAGTGTGCTGACAACATTTCTGAAAAAGCACAGCTCTTTGAAAGGAATCTTATTTCTACCTTTTTTTACCGATTCAATCCTGCTCCAAAAATGTGAAGTAGATGCAGTGGCAAAATGAATCATCATACAAATTTTAAAAAAATAAATGAATCCCTGCACATGAAATAAACTTCACAAAGTCAGGGTTATTAAGCCACCCCGCAGTTTGAGATAACTGCTCCTCTTTGCCGTGAAATCAGCGCGGCCAGGCTTGGCGCCGCTGATGGGGGCCGCAGCTGCGGCGCCGCCGCCGGTTGGCTTGGTGCCGCTGAACCGCTTGGCCCGGCTGCATTTCCATATCAGCCGCGCAGTTTGGCTGTAAGCACATTAGCCTGTCCTTTTCTGTCACTCGCTGCCATGCTTTACAAGTAAAATGGAGCGACTATAAATCACGGCTAAATCGCACGGCAGAACTAAGATTATGTTTGGAATAATGACGCCGCTAATAAATCTTCAGAGCTTCTGACTGGATGAGGCCAGGAATGGGAGGAAGGGGGGGGGGGGGGAGCAAGTTTATTCTGCGATGTGTGTAATGTAATTTCCAATTCAGATTAGCCTGACGTTGATGGATCGTGCCGTCATTCGCCCCAGAATGCAAACTGACTTTCTGACTTGACGGCCCGACAATTTGATTTTTATTACCCCCCAAACTATTGGGCAACGCGCCCACCCGCACAGCATAGTGGACTCACGTCAAATCTAGGCTGACATGCTGGGATTTTTTATTTTTTTCTCCCAAATTTGGGGGAAGAGACTGCAGAAAATATTAGGGAAAGCGAAGCGACACCTTTTTTTCAGCCGCATTCCAATTGTGCCAATCAAATTCTTTCATCAGCAGCGGAGCCAAATTGCAAAGCTTGTGATCGGTTCAAGGGCTCGACTGGCCTAAAGTGTTCTCATCACACACTGCAGTCTCAGCCACTGCTGCCGCTCCAGGCTGACGGCAACTTCCTGTTCCTGTTTCCTCACTGTAGCTCTGCCGCTTTTTATTTAATCCTAATTAATAATTAAAATAAACACCAGTCTGGCCGGGATCGCAGCAGCAACAACACAAACAGTGTGCAACTGTCTCAATGCCTTTGCAGAGCCTGTTGATATATTTGAAGAGGGGAAAAACAGCAGAGCATTAATTAGAGCAAACCTGGCAGACTGGTTCAAAATGCACCTGTTGCAAAAATCCTTTGTATTTGTTCTTAATGATGATAGTATGAGGACCAGAGCGAGGGGCAGTGTAAGTAACATACTTTAACATGGCTGCAAAAATTGATAGAAGAAGAAGAAACATGAAACAAGACTAGTCATTACACTGAGATCAAAGGTTGGGAGTCATAGTGAGGTTTTTTTTTTTTTTGGATCTCATTTGATGAAAGAACAAACTTTACTGTCGCTGTGTTGCAGTGCGCCGTGAAAGGATTCAAGAGGTTTTGTTTTTTTTTTGACAAGACGAGTACCAACATAATTAAGAGCGATCACAGAGGAAAATCACCAGACACCTACGCATGAATGTAAAATATGTGCATAGGTATTCAACAAAAAGAACCAACAACAATACAGCGCTGTTTAAATGGCAGATCCTGTTATTAAGTCTGATAAAAGAGCACTTGGGGAAATTTAAGCTGTATTTCTCCCAGCCTGCGAGTGAATCTTCTGCCGGATCGGTTCAAACAGGGGACGCTGGCGAGCGGGAAGAGCGATGCCGCCGCCCTGCTGATGCGCCTCGACAGGTACAAGGTCCTCGTGGACGGCAGCTGTCAGCGCCCGACGTGTTCCCCGCCGACCAGGTTTCCGGGACTCGGTTGTGAGGCAGGAAAATGAGGACGGGCATCGCGCGAGGATCAGCGTCGCTGGTGGCTTCCGTTCTCATCAGGATTTGTATCTCTAGAGCAAGCCACAAGGAGGCGCCACAACCTCTGCTGGCGTAGCTATTGTTTGTTTGTTTGTTTGTTTTTTACCAAACTCACACCTGACTTTGCGTCCTGTCCATGTCGATCAAATGGCCCCAAACAGGAAGGTACATCCAGGGGAATTTCGTACGGGGATTCTATATTTCTAGAATTCTATAGACATTGCAAAATTATTTATTTTAAACGTAGCTTCCATCCGTCGAAGCCTCCTCTTTCGGTTCTAGCCTCTCCTGTGTCGAGGGTGACGCAGAGCCTCTCTAAGCTCTCTGAGGGCGAAAGCTGCTGTAGCACCAGCGCTACGGCGGCTGAGTAGCTGCTGGGAAAGCTAATCATTGTAAGCATCTCCCGCATTGTTACGGTTGCTAACGTCGGATCTAAAGGTCAGCGGCCATTTGACGGTGGGGCTGAACAAAGTGTTCCGGAGGCTTCTTCTGACTTGATTTGACAAGTTCTCCTTTAAACAGCTGAATGCACATGAACCACAGTAGAAGCCCAGCTTGAAACTCTTCTTCCATCTATTTTAGGCGGAAAACCAAGTAAGTTTTGCTCGCTGATACGTTGAGTTTTTCTGCTGAGCTTTTTGGTTCCAGCGCGTCAAGTCCCTCAGCCGCCGTCACTGAGATAATAGATATCTTTCCCCGCGGAGCATCGGGGCCACTTACAGGAGAGCTGCTGAGTGGCTGCTGGTCATTTCGTTTATTTGTTGTTTGTTTGTTTTTTGGGATTTGGCTGCCACGTCTGAGAAGTTGCGGCTCTCGGCAAAGAAGCAATGAATAGTGGAAGAACAGTGGAGCTGCTGTATCTCCCTGTTGAAAGTCCACTTACCTCTCCGCGGCCCCGGCGCTCGCTATGGAAATGAGAGTGTACTTGTTGTCCGCGCACACAGGGCGGGTGAGCGGGCGACTATATTTCTATTTATTTTGCTTTCACCCCTCTGAAAGACAAACGGAAACACACACACACACACACACACACACACACACACACACACCTTGAGCGAGCAGCTCCATGTTCCACCTCAGATGAAGTTCTTTGCTCTCGCAGGTCGGACGAGAGGTGGCGAGCTTGCCCCCCACCCCACCCCCTCTCCCCCCCTCGCTGGCTCTGAAACAATCGGATCCAGGTTTCAGATCCAGTTTGCCAACGCCCCCCATTTTTTCTCTCATGTCCCACAAATCATCGAGGCCAGGAGGGGTTTTTTTCCCTTTGGTTCAAGTTCGAAGTGGCGCTTCAAAGCTGCTGACTTTTTTTTTTATTATTGCTATTATTTAGCTTTCAATCATACTTTCCAGATGAAAGCCGGTGCGACGTCTAACTGCCCCCTGAGAGCCCGGGAATACCGACGCTAACCCCCCGCCACACACAAAAACACAGCATCTTCATTGTAGAAGAGGTCATTAAAGTATTTAAGAAGAACTGCAATAGACGGAAAACAAACTTATTTGCGTTTTTTTGCATTTGTTTTGTTTTGTTTTTTGCCTGATTCCCATCTGGAAGAAGTTTCTCCTCAGGAGGAAAAGCAGCTCAACATCTTCCGCCTTTAAATAAAGCCAAAAACTCACCAAACAAGGAGAAACGAGGGGCACTTTCTTTAAAACCTCGAGACAGCTTTAGAATTTTTGAACATTTATTTATTCTAACGCTCTATTTTTCCCAGTGTTTTCGGTTTTCTAGCAATGTTCCACAATGATTTGTTTTCTCTTTTTTGTTCAACAGATTATTGCAAAAAAAAAGTTCCCCTCCGATCGACCTCCATCTGAAATTTTGGGGCCCATTAATCATCGTGTAGATGGCGAAACAGCCGGCATCATTTGGGAGGTTTTGTCGATATCAGCTGGATAATAAACTGCAAGTTGGCCGTATCGGCCACAGAAGGTATTCAATTAATTACACAGTAAAAATTTCTTTGCCAATCCAAAATCTGTAAGTTTGTTTTACGGACAGAATATTCAAGATGTTGAGCATCTAGTCGACCGTCAGAAAAATGAACGTCTTCAAACACATTAAAATTATTTATTATTTTTTATTTATGCAACCCATGTTTTACATTAGAATGTGTGTGTATCAGCAGACCGTCAGCAGCAGCAGCAGCTAATTAACTTGATGGCCCGTTAATGCGGACGGGGTGTTTGTGTGCGTAGCAGCTGAACTAGCGACGTGAAAGTTGACTTTGCTGACAGTAAAAGGAGGCGTCTTGATGTTGCCGCTGCGGCTTTTACGGGCAGCTGCCTGCCTGAGATAATTAATGCCGGCCTCGCCTCTCTGGAGGGGCGGGATGACCTCGGCGCTTAAAGGCCCCAGAGGGGTGAGATTTGGAGGCATCTAGTGGCCAAGAAGAGTATTGCAGAGGCGTTTTTTCTTTTTTTTCTTCTTTCTTTTTTTAACTTTCATGTGGTCGTCCCTGCAATCCAGCAAACCAGCAAATCCCCAATACAGTGCAGGATGTTTGTTTAGAAGATTTCTGCTCTCCTACCAGGTAGAATGTGATTTATTAATGAAATAGTGACTCAACATGTTTTCAGCAGCTCGTCGCCTCCTTCGAAAGTGTCGCGTGGTGCCCGTGCTTGTTCGGCAGAGCCGCGAGACGTGAGGAGCCTTTGAAAAAATGACTTTTGTTGTTTTCTTGTTTCTGGCACTGCACTGATTCCACTGACTCCAGCATCCATGATTCCATGGTTGGTTTTAGTGTCAGTGTTAATCCGCATTTGTCGTAAAAATAAATAATAAAATAAAACTATCTGTAGGCACTTTCTATAACTCTATTCAATTTGATTAAATTTACACACACGTGTAATCAATATCTAACCCTCAATGGCATTGCCCTATTGAGTAATTTTTATCAGCGGTTGAAGGAAACAGCTGCGGTGCTGAACTTCCACGGCTGTTTTGGAAAGTTGTGTTATTGAGGGAAACACTCCCTCTGATTCCCAGTTAGAGCTTATTGAAAGTGAAGCCGAGATCCTGGCGGACCAACACCTCCCCCACTGCCGGGATGTGACGCAAGCCAAGCGACAGGCTTCAGACGCGGCGGCCCATCATAAGTGAAAGTGACTTTGAGTGCAAACAAACAAAAACAGGAGGCGGGGAGGAGAGGAGGAGGGATGGATGGGCTTTAAGTGAATCAGTTAGGCAGAAAGAGGCATGTGGCAGGCGGGCAGGTGATGGATGGCGGAGCTGAGGGGCCGTGACTTTTGGCTAAGTGACAATGACACACATAAAGGTCCGCCATTATCCGCTTTAAGATACGGTTAAAATCCCCCATCGACCCGCCTGCCATTACGGCCGAGCGTCATGCCAGCTGGAGCTCCATTGCAGGCGAGCCAACGAGGCCCGATGACTGAGCGGGGGGGGAAAAAGGAAAAAAAAAACATCCGGCCTCCCGTCTCTAACGCTCAATTTCGCTCGCACACACACACACGCAAACAGCAACTTTCCGCGCAAGTTTTTGCGAGTGCCTCTGCGGCAAATGATGGTTGGCCTCCAAACGGGGACCCACTTCTACCTGCTGCCTCTCCAACAAATGCACTTCCGAGTCAAGTGGGGCTGCCGAGTCAAATTAATAATTGACACCAATTTTCTTCCTTCCTAATGTCCCGGCGCTGTAGCTGCCGCCGCCGCCGAGAGACGCTCGCCCCCGGCTAGTAATTGCATGAAAATTGCAGCTTTTTTCACACTTTCCCTCAAATCTGCGCAGCCCCTTGGGTCAGGCTGTTTTTCTGGAGTGCTAGACGGTGAGAAGGCAGTGCAGCGTGCTCCAAGGCTGTACCTACGTGTTGCCTTCAGTGTTCGCTAGCGTGTGATTTGCGCTCAAATATCGAGTTGTTTTTTTTAGAATGAACATTTCAACACATTTATTTTTTCAAAGCAAAAATTAAGAGGCGTCACTTGAGTATTGAATGTTTTACCGCTAGCAGGAAGACTGTTTAAAAGTGGCTGTACGCAATGTCGTTTCTCCACCAGATTTGCGCTGTAAGTCATAAAACCAAAACAAACCGGCGCAGTGTGAAGTAAAAGTGTTTTTTCTTGAAGTCTCACCACTCAGTCGTCCCCTATTATTATTTTTTCTTTGAGTCCATGCGAGACCAGTGATTAGAGAAACAATTGGCGAATGCATCGTCCAGTCGTATTAGCAGCAGCCTTTGTTTTACAACTCGTAATTGTTCCTTCTCCCTGCTCCATTTCTGTGAGATTTCTTTTTTTTTTTTCATAGCAGTTTGAAGTGGCAACTGCTTGCTTGCGCAGCTGGTATTTATTTTTCCCATTATTTGTGCCCTCATGAGCGTAGCGACTGTCATTTCAAAGCTTTTGACCTGGGCCTTCATGAAACCTTTGTTTCTTTTTTTTTCTCCTTGACAGTTCAGTGAAGGGTACACTGCAGTACAAACCAGGTTTTTTTTAGCTCCATCAGTAAACAGGGCAGAATTTCCTTCTCCTCCTCCTCGTCCGTGAAGGTGGATTGATGCCAGCAGGACTGTTGCGTTGCCAGGAATTGGTTTTGTTTTACAGCGCATGGCTAAATCCTATTTAAAATAATTATCTTTCTCATAAAAAGAATGGAACTCTATATTTTGGCTTAACTTTGTTAAAAACGTCTAATAATTTTGCATTAAGTTGTCATACCCCACCCCCCCTTCCCTCCATGTTTATTAAATTAGGAAGCCGCCCCAATGAACCGCTACCGAACTTTGTTTGAACGTCTTTTCCAGCAGTGCAACATCTATTTTACACGGATGCCTGGATCTCCGAGCCCCGAAACGCTTTGCTTCCTGACACGCTCCGTCATGGAGATGGCTCGACCCTCCGCCCCCCGACCTCCATCCAACCTCTCCGTCACCTCCCGCCCGCCTCGGGGAGATACTCCGGGTCTGTCAAAAATGAGATCCTCAGTCGTTGTGGATTATTTTAATGGGATTGTGTCACATTTGAAGTGGTTGTCTTTGGTATATATAAATATGTAAGCAGCAGAGGAGGAATATTTGTATGAGCTGTGGGATGACGGTCACAAAATCATTGCAACTTTGGAGTGACTTTGGAGCGCAGTGCAACAGTGGTGGAGCCTCTGACATTTAATCAGGCATCCAAGCACAGTTTTTGATTTCAGTGTGAAGCATCTTTCACTGGCAGAGAAAATCTGACTGGCTGATAAGTTATCGCCCGAATCCTAAGCTGCAAACGTTGGGAAAAGGGGAAATAATCATTGACTGAATCATTCTACTGACTACTGAGTCAAGATTTCGGGCCTCAGTAACTGGTTCATACTACACACAGCAGTGTCCCTGTTGTGCGACTGCTGGGCCGCGGACAAACAAATCACTCAGCGGCACTCAACACTTGTTCCGTTTCCTCTCGCAAAACGAACGAATCGCTCGTTTGTTCAGAAAGTGGGAGGAGCTGAAGGTGGCCCAGTGACTCAAATGACTTTTGAGAATGAAAGAAGATTCACATAAGAGTGCGACTTTGAAAAAAGCTTAAGTCTGTAGAAAGAATGGAGCTTCACATTGCTAACAAACGGGATTCACTGCCGGGTGGAATTGTTACAGCAAAGACACTTTTATTTATTTACTTTATTTATTTATTTATTTGGCAATTATGCGGCGCTTCCTGAACATTTTTTGACCCCACAAACTTTGGACGCCTCAGAGGAATGCTGCTGGTTAGGTGTCCGTTTTGCAGTTTGCCCGGAGTTCCTTCCAGCTCACTCGACTCCCAGCGGCCGGAACAAGCTGCCCCCCCCCCCCAACCCAGTAAATAGCCTCATTGTGACCGCCGCTTCCAAAAAAAAGAAGAAAAAAATGAAGACCTCAGGGTCAACGCTGCGGCGGAGATGAGACGGATAACGACAAAGAATTGGGAGCCCTCTTTTCATTTTTTTTTTTTTGCATTCTTTTCCCTCTCTCCAGCCCCTGAGCAAGAGCATGACACACAGCTCCTCGGCACCGTCGGAGGAAATCCATAAATGCAAATGGCGTTCTAAAGAGACAAAGGCACTGCAGTGGCTGCAGGACACGGGTAAAACTTCAACATCACGGCCGGGCGAGTGTATCGCTTTCCCGAAGAGCTGAGTGGGAGCTGCATTGATTTCTGGCAGGAGCCTTGATGCTGATTTTCTTATTCCGGGGCTTTTTTGTTGTTGTCGTTGATGTTGTTGTTGTTGTTGTTGTTGTCGTTGATGTTGTGTTTGTCGCAGGCTTTTCGATGCAAATCCTGCAAAAAAGAAATTAGCATAGAGTTAGCTTCGGCTACACGTGTTGTTCTTTTTTCTTTCTTCTCGCTCTCTGTCTCTCTGAAGCAGCATGAATCAAAATGAGATGGCTCACCGTCAACGGTTTTATGTGGCTGGAAATCATTCATCACCCGCAAACAGTCGGAACAAAGAGAAATGTCACGGGCTGTCGTCAGGAAAAACGCACACACACACACACACACACACACACACACACACATACGCACTCTTGAAAAAGAGAAGGAAAAAAACAGTCAATGTCTCTTTTGAAATAGGAGGACTGGGGTTTTTTAGCTTATGTTATATCACCATTGGATCTTTTTTTTTTTTCCTCTTATCCAGCCCTGGAAAACAAATTGCGTCTATGAATAGAGTTCTGTTACCGCCAGCAAGAACATGACACACAAACACACTGTGCCAGGGAGGGAAGAGAAAAAAGAAAAGAAAGGCAAAAAAATCCATAAATGCAAATGCGGTCGTGTTTATTGTGCAACTGCGCGACCGAACAAGAGGGATCTCCATATTGGGATAGAATGAGCTAACTACGAAATGCACAGTCCGGTGGGCTCCCAATTGATTTTCCATTGGAGGGACGGAGGGAAAGAAAACAATGTATGTAGATGCCCCGTCAGATGCTGATGATGTTTTCGGGCTGATGGGTCTGCTTTACCGACCTGAAGCAAACACCTCATGTCGGCAAAGGCTACGTACGTTCTACATGCGTTATTTAGTTTGTTTTAGATTTAAATCACAGACACGCTAGCTAAGCAGCTCCTGCACAATGTATTTGACTGCTGCTGCAAAGAAAGCTTCCTCTTCTTTTTTAACGTCTCGAAATAGCAGAATTAAATTCTGTTACACAACAACATCACAAGTTTTGTTGAGCTTTTTGCGGATAGTCCAAAGTTTTTAAGGTGATTTATTTCCCCCCCCACACACACACACACACACACATACACACAAAAATCCATTCGGAGAAATGACTTCTGGCGTACCTTAAAGGGAGAAACGCTTAAAATATCTTTCTGAGCTTCCTGGACAGGAGCTGCATTCATGTCGACTCCTGGCACTTTATCACATGCTGCCCAAACCTGAAACTTGCGTTTGTAATTACCTGGCTTGTGGTTGAATAATTTAACACAACCATATGTCTGCATCATGTAGGATCTTATACTTTTTTTTTTTTTACTTTAATATATACACTATTTTAATTTGCTTGCAAATGATGCCAGACACGTTTCTTCACTTTGGTTCTGAACCTTAAGAATTTTTGCTCTTTGCAAGTCGTCGTGGCTCGTTGTTTTATTAAAGTTTTATTTGCTTTGAACTCTAATAGCAAAATCCTACCCCAGGCCTGAAATGTATTTACTGAGCCATATGAATAATGGCTCTGCAGGGTCTCTGCTGTTGTGTAGTAAAGATTCTAATCTCTGAAAAATGTAATTTTCATTTTAACAAATGAACTTAGGTGCCGTGGAACAATCACAGGGTTACATAAAATGCGCAGAGAAATTGTTGCCACTGCAGTCTGTTATTTTCTGGGTGGAATTCTGTCCCTCTGGGATGCTCCAGTGTTAGCGTGGATGAGAAAATGGTTGTAAATGGGTTGGTTTTTGGACGAACTATCCCTTTAAAAACACCAACCGCGTCTAAGGAGCAGCAGGTTACAGGAGAACCTTGGAGGAGAGGAAAATACACGTACGGTAATGTAAATTTTAGCACCTTGAAATATTAAACCACGACTGTCAAAGACATAAAGCGTGTCTCACTTCTTCCTCTTTAAAGATCGGGAGAGAAATGGTGACATCATTCATAATTCATACGCGGCTTCAAACGGCAGTCGGAGGAACGCCGTCAGACGGTGTTTGCTATTAATACCGCACATTAAAAACAACCCTTTAAATTCAACGCAGCGTTGTGCGTTTGAGGAGGTTGGGAGGGTCGCGAACCTGTAAAGTAAAGGTTTTTGTTTTGCTCAGTGTTTTTTTGAGGTTTTTTTTTTCCATTCTTTTTGGTGCAACTTCCACAACCTCCAAAGCTCTACGTGAAGACGGCAAACAGGCCAAAAAA
The DNA here is from genome assembly GCA_009823395.1 of Thamnaconus septentrionalis. Lineage (NCBI taxonomy): Eukaryota > Metazoa > Chordata > Actinopteri > Tetraodontiformes > Monacanthidae > Thamnaconus > Thamnaconus septentrionalis. Next base: position 8,866,567 of record CM020519.1, on the reverse strand, counting down.
AAACAAAAACTGTTCTTGTTTGGCCAGCTGCCTTCCTCCAGCTCGTTACAAAACCGGTTACATAATAGCAACTATAAAAAAAAAAAAAAATATGAACCCACCCAAAAGATTCAAAAACAAACATACATTTACATTACGAGCAATGAATTAATACCAGTTTAGTCAAACGAGAAAGAGTTACGTAACCCGACAGAATAAATCCACAAAAAAAGTGTGTTGGCTTCAAAACAGCTTGTGTCATTATATAAACTGGGCAGAATCGCCAGGGTTTTTGCGACTCGATGCAAAAATGATGAGGGAGCAGATGGAGGCGCGCTTGGAAGAAATGATGTCGGTGTCTGAGCGTCAGCTCGCCGGACGGGGCGGCCGAACTGCAAATCATGGTTTATTTATTTCGAAACATCTCCACATAACTGCACATGACCGGCGTGGCTGTGAGACACGATTAGTCGAGGCCCCATGAAAGGCCCTGGATGGCGGCGAGCACGTACAAAAAAAAAGAAAAAAAGAAAGAAATGCCTCTCACGTACCGATGGTTGAAGTGTGCATTTTTTTTTTCCTTTTTCTTCTTCTTTATCCGATCAAACGTCTGCCTCAGCTGGAATTTGAAACTAATGCGAAATAATTAAGACGGGAGCAGCCCCGAACAGGTGCCTTTGAGATTTACTGGAGGCTTCTTTTTTGTCCTGTCTTGTTTCTTGATTAATTTTCCGCAGTCTGTTCATCAAAACGTACGGAGGCAGGGCGGCTGATTGCGAAGCGGAGAGGATAAAAATTCAGAAGTCATTGAACCACTCGAGTCTGACGGCGCGCGCCGCAAAAAAAACTCGCTTTGATTTGGGACATTAAAAGATGCTCAGCATTCAGTGCGTTTACATGCAGAGCTTAATCGGACTAAGCAATAATTCGGTTTTCTCGTCCAATCGGAGTTCTCACCTTGTCTCCGTATACATGCAGCTGAGAAATTCGAATTATTGACGGGAACATGTCCTCCTCCCAACACTAGGGGGTGGAGTGAGTCTTTTCAGCTGGTCAGCTGCTTTCGGGTTGACATATTAAATCATTATGATATGTACGATAGTTCATAATGTACGTGTTACTTACTTTGCAGATAAGGTGTACCCTATTTCTTGTGCTTTTTAAAAGGCAGACAAGAACGTCGTATGCTGTTGGAGGGCTACAACAACACAATGTCTTCGATGCTACGCTTTGTGCCGTCGCTACAGACCCGAAAGTCTCGTTCTTGTTGGATGCGGGTTCTGAGCAGACTGGTGGGAGAGTTTGTGTACAGGTTTTGCAAAGGAATGGTGTCTTCAGTTATGCACACGCTCATTAAAGTGCCGACCGTGGAGGAAGCTGGTGCCACTGCACGCCGTTTCCAGCAGAGTAACAGCGAAATTACCAAAATAAAAACAAATCAGAAAAACATCTTTTTGGTGTGCTTTTATTTACAAAGTTAAAATTCTTCTAACTTACAAAAAATGTGAACGAAAAGGTAGAAAAAAAAATACGAACGAATACGTATTGGTTCACGGGTACGCAAAGCCGGAGCCCTGCATTTGCTGCG